>OW569407.1:32799506-33999506 GCA_937654795.1 Cistogaster globosa
GTAAAACTGCATTTTTTGTGTTTTCTGTAAAACAAGTAAATTCGTATTTTAAACAATAATTTTCGGTTCAATAATTACATATGTATGTACATTTTTGTTGAAATAAATAATACTCATTTGTCACACAATAAAATAAATAATTTTTGTTTGGCAAAACTTTGATAAAATTTGTGAAGTTCTTCGATTAAAAAGTGGTTATATTTTTCGTAACATAAAATGTCTAATTACGATGATTTAGTTCTTGATACAAATACTTCAAGTGGCCTAGAATTGGCATCGCTCTAACATGGGCTACGATGAAAAGAAATATTTCTTATATCCAAAAGAAAATTGAAAAGGATGGTCACAAGGTTGACACTAAAATTTTACAATGTTGACTTGAAATTTTGGAGTCTTCTCTCAAACAGATCTGTCACATTCAGGGGCAGATTGAAAACTTTTTTTCTTCCGATGCAGCCAGAGGTGATCTCGAAGAAATATTATAATGAGGCCAAAACGAAAATTTTGTTCATATTAAATAAAAGTCGTTGCTCTACATCAATAAAACCAAGTTATCTCAACACTTCGATTAAACTTTCCTGCCATAATCGATTACCATCATTAAAATTGACTCGCTGCGGTGGAAAATATGCAGATTATAAACGATTAATTTCAACTTTTAACAACATTGTCATCTTTAGCACCTGCCGATAAATTTAACTATTTATTAAATTCTCTTTCTGGCCAAGGTCTAGCAGTATTTCAACCATTACTAGTAATGAAAAAAAATTACCCGAAGGCTCTAGACAGTCTACGAGAACGCTACGATAATAAGGTTCTTATTTTTCTGGAACTTATTACTGATCTCTCAATATTTCTGAAATGGTAAAAGGTGATTGTGTTTCTTTACGTAATATAATTGATACCGTATCAGCAGTTCGTGGTTCGCTTCTATCGCTTGAATCAGGATTGGATGTTATGAACGCGATCATAATTTATATGATGTTATCAAAGCTTGATAGTTCAACAAAACAAAATTATGATCAAAAAATAGATTTTTTTGAAACCTGCTATGAAATTTTTAGTCATTGCTTTCAATTTTTGGAAAGTTATGGGAAGAAAAGTGATATTAAAAATAGTTCTAGTAGCACAAAAACAAAATGGAATTTTAACCGCAACTCAACCACGTGTGTGACTTCAAACTCAAATATTAGATGTTTGTATGGCAAGAGCGCAGAACATTATCTTGCAACTTGTTCTTTGTTTTTGTCACTCGTAGTTTCGGAACGTTTTTTGCCTTTGAAAGTGTCACTTAGTGTCGAAATGTTCCTCTAAAAGTCGTTGTCAAATTTGTCAGTCTGCTCATCATATTTTTATGCCTGTAGAGCCCTCGTCTGCGAGTGCTATACTTAATAAGTTACCTAATAAAAATGATGCTGTATCATTAGTTACTCGTTCATTTAGAAGAACCATAATACCAACTGGTGTTGTTCTCATTATGGATAATTTTGGTTCTTTTCATGTTCAGAAATAAATTTTATTACTAAAATCAATTTTATTACTGAAAAAGTTGCGAAAAGACTTAATCTTATCAAATCTTGGCTTTGCTCCTATAACTTTTCATCAAAATTCGCTGTGACGAAATCAATTTGTACCAAGTATCCTGTTGAACATATAGACGCCTCAAATTCTAAAACAGTAGAGTAAGCAAATCTATTCTTCTACAAGAAATTTTTTTCGATATGTTACTCGATGTCTCATTTCGTTGGGACTAGGCAACCCTACCCTCGTAAACACAGTTTTTAAATGGGTAGTCGGAATTAGAACCAATATATGGTACTTGGTCACATGTCACTTTACAATGGCCCTGTATCTCATCCACATTATATCCTAGCTCATCATTGTGTACTTAAGCCTCATAGTGCAACAACAAGGCTTCGCGTAGTTTTTGCCGAGTCAACTCGTACGACTTCGAATTATTCTTTGAATAATATACTCATGGTTAGCCCAACAATACAGGAAGATTAATTACTACTCTTTTTTCGTTTCGATTGAATAGATTCGCTCTGACTGCTGATATATCCAAAATGTACCGCCAGTTTCAAGTCGGCGATTGTAATCATAAATTTCAACTGATTATTTTGAGATCTAATACACAGGGTGAACTTAGCGTATATCACTTAAACACCATTACATATGGGCTCTCAGCGGATTTTCCTATTGGTTCTAAGGTACATCGTAAGGGTTTATATGTCGATGATGTTCTCACTGGCGCTGATAGTCTTGAGATGTTAGCAGTTAAAAAGCCCGAATTTATAAAAGTTTTAAGCGCACATGATCTTCAGCTTGCAAAGCGGAACAGTAGTTGCCTGGACCTTGTCAACGATAACAAAAATGAAGTTGCGATTAAAAGCTTTGGGGACGACATCATAAAAATATCTGGGATGGCCTAAAATCCTAGCCAGGATATGTTTTTGTTTCGTTACGATCTGTCGGGTATGCGGAAACTTACATTCAAAATATTGGACACACTTTGTCTTCTAAGCCATATAGGCGTTCGATGTAAAATTCTTCTTCAAGTACTATGGGTTCAAAACATTGATTGGGATGATCCCCCCACTCCAAAATTAGCAAATATGTGGCTCAAAATTAAAGATGATTTTAAACACATTCGTTACATCAAGGTACCTCGTTACGGTTTCACATCGGTAAACATACTTACCGAAATCCACGGCTTTGCAGATGCCTTACAGCGCTGATTTGGCTGCTGCTCGTACTATCGTGTTTCTGTTAATGGTAGTTACAAATACACTTTTTATTTGCCAAATCGAAGGTGGCTCCCTTCAAGGCCCAGTCTTTACCTCGTCTTGAGCTGTGTACTGCAGTATTACTTAGTCGAACTTCGTTTAAAATACAAGGTAAAATTTCTAAATTTGTGTCTTCAGTTTTCTTTTGGAGAGATTCGAAAATTGTTTTGCAATGCCTTAAAATGCATTAATCGACATTAAATTGTTTTTTGGCAGATCGTGTTTCGGAATTGCAACAACAGACGAGAGAAGTAACTTGGAGACATGTGCCTTCAAAATTGAACCCAGCTAGCATTGTATCACGTGGATGTACTGCTGCTGGTCTGTCGAACAGAACTTGGTATACTGGACCCAAATTTCCTTGCAATAATGTTGAAAATTGAGCCAAAAGTGTCAATACCGATCCAACAGAAATTTTAAAAAAGAGAAATCAGCCGTCTTCAAATTCACAACGCATATCATTAACAGGCCCGTTATAGATATGATTATTGATAATCATTCTTCATTTTATAAAATTGTTCGAATACTAACTTCCCTATAGACCTTAAGCAGATCTGTCTTAAAAGGATAAAGATTTTATTCACCTTTCATTCATCATTCATCCTGCATTTTAATGTCTCAGAAGAAAAATTTTCGGATATTCTTTGTTGCGAGAGATATAATAAATATCTCGTTAAGCAGAGGAAATGGCTTTATATCTATTGGTTGCCGTACAGTTGTCCTACGACATACATTTACATTCATTCAGACATAAGCAAAATAATTATTCATATTTAAATACTGCTCATTGTTAGTTAAATTAATTAATTAATGATGAGTATATATGTTTAATACAAAAAAAAAAAAAAAAAAAAAAAAAAAATAAAAATAAAAAAACTATGAAAAATACAATTTATATACGAGAAAATCAAAGACAGAGTAAGTGAAGCGTATGTGTTCTGGTTAAGAAACATAAAACTAATAAAATTGATGTCCGTGACAATGATTACAACTCTCAACCAAACTGCTTCCTTTCTGCACTCTATGTAGCTGCTATTATTTTCATGCTTTTGTATGATTTCACAATAAAGCCGTATAAAAAGCATACATGTATAATATTAATTTAAAAACACTTGTGGTGATATGCGTACTTCTATAAATAAGAGCTTAACAAAAAGGTTATTTACAAATAACTTTAATATCTCTACATGGAAATGTTACCTTCTGTATGTTTATGCAATATATTTTTATATTTTAAGTAAATTAATACTCTTGACCTTTTCAGATCTGTTATAAAAATGTTATTAAAACGGTATATTTAAACGATCTTCTTTGCCATTAAATAAACAAATAAAAAATGTAGTGTTCCCAGTTGCTTTGTAGATGCTGGGCACCTACAAAGTTTAAAGGTCCTCGGATAGAGGAGGTAAAATTTGCTGTTCAACTTAGAGCTTTTATAATTTTAAGTTTCATGCTTTAAAGATATTGGATTAAATATATTATCCGACTCACGAACTTTTTTGAAAATAAATAAGTACGTGTAAATTATTTCAACCATTTTTAATTTCTTTCAGCTTGATTTAATGTGTTTAGGTGTGCTAATAAAATTTATTTTTTATAAAAATAAAGTATTTTTGCATGTTTCAGTTTTTAAAATTCGTATAAATAATATAGAAAATTTATTAACCCCACACCAAATATAAGTATTCGCGCAGAGAGACAAAAGGGAAAAACTATACTGGCCATAAGATGATAAAAAATTAAATAGAGAAGCAAACTACAAGCCAACATAAAAAATTGGAAGATAATAAATAACAAAATTTTCAGGGACATCTAATGCAAAGAAAAAAACAACAAGATGTTGCTATATGAATGGTACCCATAAACCACTACGTGCAAAAAAATAAGATAAAATAACAACAAAACAAAAATTAGCAAAAATTTGAAGGAAAGAAAAAGTTCTACGCAATAAAATTTGTGTCTTAAATAACAAACTAAAGATAGAAATTCTACTTTTTATGTAACAACAGCAAAAGGATACAGCAGGAAGTAGTGCATGTTTGTATAGCCATTTCAGCAATGACAGCGGCAAAAGTATTGATGGAGGCAGCAACAATATGCTGCTTTTTAAAAATCATGATAATCATTCATTCGATGTGCTATGAATAAAGTATTAAGAGTTCCTTTTTTTTCAAATTTTTACTGGTCTGTCGTTTACCAAAAAATATGGTTCAATGGTCAATTATAGAAATTAAATTATTTTTATCATAATTTTAGTTATATCATGAAAATAAAAAAATTGTGTTCCATATAACCATATATTATTATAATTTGCATTTGAAAAAGAAAAGTTTTAAAATAACAATTAGATAAATATTATTAAAAAGTTATATTTTTTATTGATGTTACATTTTTTTTTTTACTTTTCCGTCTCCTTAAGCATAGGTTCTTAATAAGGGAAGAAAACAACTTATATATATTTTTTGTTTAAAAAAAATTCATATATATTTAAGAACAGTTTTTAAACATGCATTTGAGGTAATAAAATTACTTAATCGATAAGCAACTGAAATTTTTTTAATTTTATTCATGAGATTTTGTGCTGTTAGCTTGGAAGAATAAAATAATGAAGACATATTTTACAAAAATTGTTGATAGTTAATACTAGGGAAAAAAAGAATGACAACTTGAAAACTCTGAACATTTTAGGATAACAGTCATATTGTTACTTGTCCCACAGAGCACTGAAAAAAGACAGACTAGCTTCTGCTTGAGCTCATCTCAGTAGAGGTCCCTTCCTTCATCCTAATCTCAGGACAGTCGCAATAATTTTAATGTTACAAAAAAAAAAAAAAATAAATAAAAAATAAAAAACAAAAAACTGTTGTTCCTCAGCCGCCCTTCCCTGCACATAACTAAGTAATGTAGAATAAGGAGTAAAACCGCCAACATGGCTGCCTTAATTAGCCAGATGTTGTTATATTTTCTGTTTTACCGTTAACAATAGATTTTTTAAACACGAACTTTTTTTTAAATTGTGACAACACTAACAACGTGATAATTTTAACATTTAGTATTTTCTAACTATTCAAAATGTAAAAATAAATTCAATTTCATTAAAACAATTAAAATCCATTATGAAAATTTATTCAGGAACAACCCGGTGGATTTTCTGTAAAAATAACTTTTTCAGGTATAATTCAAATTCGCTTGTCAGAGAATGCCAACAAGCTAAGTTGCTCCATTTGGGCTTTTGTAAATCCTACAGTCGACGTTTGTCCGTTTGATCATGGTGGATATTTGCCAAATATTATTTTGCATAGAAATATAAATCATCTTCATCTACATGTTTTGTTTTATTTTGTCGAAAATCCCTTCATTATAGACATTTAAACACCATAACACATTTACGATTTTCGACAATTCCTAGATGCCATTTGGTTATATTTGCTAATTTTTCTACAGGTGTTGACATATTTTCTAACAAGTTTTCAATAATTGAGTGCAGATCTATTTTGTTATTAGGTAACTCTAAACAGTTAAATGTTTGAAAAGTTTTTTGCTGAAAAAATATTTCTTTTGCTGACTAGAGGCGTTCGTGCACAAAATCGTGCAACTGTGTATTTAGGTATTATTATACATATATATTATTATACAAGAGATCCTCTTTCTACTTCATGAAGCGTAGCGCTTACAATCTCTACAAGAATTATACCCGTTTTTGCTTTGTTAATATTTAATTTTTTTATTATACAACAATCAAAACTTCATTTTCTCTGCCTAACTTATTCACAACAACAATAATTTTCCAATCCTAAGTAAATTTGTGAAGAAATTTATCAAATTAATTCCACACTGATAAAAAACCGTGGAAATGATCTTATAATAAATATTAGGTCTTAGGGTAATTTCAAAAAGCTTAGAAGCATTTAAAAAATGGATTTTAGCCATTTTGTTGATGTTGTAAAAATATGTATTTCAAAAACTAGTGGTAATACTGACGGTTCCGCTATCCACCATATGTATGTAAAATATGTTTGTGTTTGTGTTCTGAAATTAGTAATTTCAAGACGTTTTTTAAGCATTCGACATCTATCACATACTTGTAATTTATATTCAAAAGCAAATAAAGGCATTTTTAAATCTTGTTTTGTCAAGACTATCAGCTTTCTCTTTTTCTATTTTAATAAGATCCTTTTAAGTATTAAGTTAATTGGATTATGACAACAGTATCCATTTAAGTCTTTTCATTCTTCTACAACAGTTGTGTCATATGCGTATATCGTCCCACAAATCCTCAAATTTTTGCCATAGTATTTTATGATTTATTCGTATTGTGATGAAAATAATAATAATTTTAATACGTATAACCTTTTTTTAGGTTAATGTTTTATAATGTAAGAGTTATTGGAAAGTACAAAAAGATTTTCAATAATAAAATACTTTTCATATAAAACCTAGCACAATAAGGCTATGGATTGATATCACTGACTTAAAACCATTGCAGTTTCAAATGCATAATAGCGATGTAAATTGGTAGAATTTATGTAGTTGATCATCAAAATTCAAAGTCTCGACAAAAATATCATCAAATTCGAAGGAGCTCTGGATAGAGCTTTTACCAAATTTGCCATGCTTTTGAAAATATACAAATTAATATTATAATAAATAATATACGAGGGCTGCTATATATATTTCTGGCCTGGCGACACTGAGTGCTGCCAAGTACAATCTGACATTTCCATTGGAAAGTTTGTCATTTTTAAGCATAATCGTACTCAAAACGTTTTGACGTACGACCATTATTTGTGTTGTTTACAGTGACTTGAAAAAATTAATATACTCGTAGAAAAAAATGGAATTAACTCGTGAACATTTTTGTGCCATCATTTTTCACAACTTTCGACGTGGATTATCACGACAAGAGTGCGTTGATGAACGACGAAGCACCATGCTATAGCACTGTGAAAAATTGGTATAATGAATTTAATCGTGGCCGAAGCTCGCTCAAAGACGAATTCCGTGAAGGTCGTCCAAAAACGGCTGTTGTGCCAGAGAACATTGATGCCGTGCGTGAACTCATAATGCAAGATCGACATGCGACATACCGAGAGATAGAGATATCCTTGGACATTTCTTCCACCAGCATACATTTGATACTTCCTGTACACCTGGCCGTCGAAAAGGTTTGTTCTCGTTGGATCCCTCACAATTTCAAAGACGCTCAAAAAAAGGCTCATGTCGATTGGTGCAGAGAAATGTTGCAAAAATACGATTGCGGTGCTTCAAAAGACGTTTATAAGATCATCACAGGTGACGAATCATGGATCTATGCGTATGAGCCCGAAACGAAACAACAATCGACCGTGTGGGTCTTTAAAGACGAGCAAGATCCAACGAAAGTTGTTCGTGGAAGAAGCACTTCGAAGCAAATGGTCGCCTGTTTCTTCGGCAAGACCGGTCATGTGGCGACTGTTCCGCTTGAGCAACGTAGGACGGTCACTTCTAAGTTGTACACTACAATTTGTTTGCCTGAAGTCATCGGAGAAATTCGAAAAACCAACAAGAGAAGACGAATCATTGTTCACCATGACAATGCGAGCTCTCACACATCGGCTCAAACCAGAGCGTTTTTGACCGGCCAAAATGTCGAATTAATGGGTCATCCGCCGTACAGCCCTGACTTGGCACCTAATGACTTCTTCTTGTTTCCGTACATCAATAAAAAAATGCGTTGTCAACGATTTTCGTCGCCAGAAGAAGCTCTTGAAGTGTTCAAAAACCATGTTTTAGAGGTGTCTCAATCGGAATGGAAAAAGTGCTTCGACAACTGGTTTGAGCGCATGCAAGAGTGTATAAATCATGCTGGAGAATACTTTGAAAAACAATAAAACCATTTTTGATTATAAATATTCGCATTTTCACTATTAGGCCAGAAATATATAAAGCAGCCCTAGTATTTTATTTAACGTGTAAGTAATTTATATTTTCTGAATTACTCGATTAAGTCAAAGAAATTGATTTATCTATTAAATTATCGGTTAAAAAATAAATTCACATCTTACAACATAATGTAAAGCAACTTTACGCCTAGGTTTGGTTTTTTTTTTATTTAATATTTCTAATATTTTTCTTTTTTCTTAATTAAAATTAAAGATACATATTTGTTTTTATCAGTGTAACTCTGAATGGCGAATTGCTTAGTAGCATTGAATAAAACTTCTGTAATACCAACACTTTAATTAAAGAAGAAGTTAAAACACTAATAGAGTGCTGGTTTAGAAAAAAAATTTTTGTTGGTTTTTACACCAAGGCTGTTGTCATATTTGGAAAATTTAACAATATATTAAATTATTACAAAAGCCCGAAAAAAAGATTCTATTGGAAGATTCCATCCTTGCAAATGGTATATAATATACGTTCAGTGAATTTTAAAATTTAAATTTATGTTAATAAGCTATGGTACGATATTTTCCTCAATTATATGTAATAATTGTGTCTGTGTTTAAGGGAGTAAATCTTCTATGAGTTTGTCACAACATAAACTTTTTAGTCGCTAAAAAAGTTGCAGCAACAACTCAGCTTACAAAACTAAATAAACAGAGACTGACTTCAGTTTTTAACCAGAAAATTGCATCGTAAAATACAGTTGAATCTGGAACGCATTTGAAATAAATTTATAAAGATATTAACCAACGTAATGTTATCTATTGTCAATTGTATTAAACCATCCGTGATTAGCGCATTTATTGTCTCAGGTTTTTTTCTGTAGTAATTTATGAAGTTAAATTTTAATTAAAAATTCCAGAGATCATCTAATGCATATCATCTTCAATATATAAGGTACGAGAATATAAAGTTCTTATTAATTTAAAAAAGTCATTTTCATTTTGTTCCTTTAAAAAAATACAACAAAAAAATGTAAAAATATCAATCACAGTTATAAAATTCAGCTTTGAATGAAAACTTTTCTGATAACTCAGATAAATTTAAAACATTTTTCATTTGAAAATGAAATATAAAATTAAGAATCAGCAAGGCATATTCAAATGAGCATAATACCGTTATTAAAATATAAGTTAAAAAAGGGTTTTTCTGTTTGTTTTAAATTTCTATTTTTGCAACTTAAAAGAACGGAAAAAAAACTTTAATTCAGAAGAAATTCAACCGAAATGTTTGAAAAGAGAATCATGTAAGAAATGTATTTACATTTGCAATTTTATGTGGTTGATATTTGGTTTAGTTGAGTATACTAGTGCTATGAACAATGAAAAAAATATTATATTGAATTCTGTAGACTTCTCAGCTGCACGTGCATGTTTGGTATAAAAGTCGGTATATTCTTTTGCATTTAAAAGCATTTGTGTTGGATTTTTTAAGTTATAAGGATCCTTTGTAAAGCATAAAAGAAACAGATGGCGTATGTGCAATTCACACATATCAACAAAAATTAAATTCCAACATTAACTTTAACTTTCATAGTTGGAATGATATTCGTTACTAAGACAGTGTACCTTTGCCTTAAAGTGCAAGTTCGTGGCACTTATGATGGCTGCATTAAAAAATTTCTATTCTATTTTATTTGGCTAAAAAATTTTTAACTAGATATAACCTGATAATAAATATTAAATTATTTTGCAACCATTTTACGATTTGAAGGAGAGCACCAACATTTAACTTTTTTTTCGTCTTTTACTATAAAAGAAATTTGTACTTGTTTTTGTTAAAAAATTAACTAGCCAAAGGTACCGCCGAAAAAAATTAGGGAGACTACACATACAATATAAATATTAACCAAAATAAAGCAACTAGTAATCATCTACTAGCGGTGCCCTAAAGCTTTTGGGGAAATGGCAAAATTGGGTTGGTTATTTCCAATTATATACGAAGGTATAAAACTAAGCTGCATTAAAGGAATGGCAGGACAAACTTAAAGTAAGTAAGTAAGTATCATCGAATAAATATAAATCAATAAAAAAAAAGCAATAAAAACCGCCAGTAGGGCTTATATTGACCGACATAGCTTAATATAGAGAACTACAAAATACTAGATCATATAACTCTACGAACTAAAGACCAGTTTATTTAAAAATTAGAACATTGATAAGTTTAATATAAAGAAAATTTTTACATTTGTATATCTAGGCAACCTTAAAAAGGAGGACCTTGGAACAACATGCAAGTAACTTAGTTAATGTCATTTCCAATTTGTGGGAAAATCATTGTAGTTGTATCGTGGTTGAACAAAACAAATAAGTGGCATATTTATTATAAAATATTATAGGTCATAAGCATAATATTTTTTCAATAAAATTAAATGCCAAAGTAGTTTTTAGTTTAAATAAGCCTTACGTTTGAATTAAGATTCGGCACGTATCCAACCTAATACAAATCGTTGACGTGTTTTAAAACCGTTCGTGATTTTAAATTTTGTGATTTTCAGAACAGACCTGATATTTAACTAAACCGACATAACATGCCGCTGTACTTAGGGGTATTAAATAAAAAACGTTATATTGAATATTATATTCTTAAACCTACCTCTTCATAATTAATTTAATTAATTTTTTTTATAAGAATCACAAGGAATTTTAATATCAATTAGAAAAATGGATTGTTTGGTACCTGTTTTTGATGCGAAAATTTACTAATAGAGATGTTAAATAAAAACAAAAAATTAAAGAAATAACAGGTTTACATTTTAACAAACAAAATATTATAAATTTATTTATTTCTCAAAATGGCGCTACTTGTAAAAAGCTTAGTCTTAGCAAATATTCTCTGCAGCAAGTGTACATGTGATTGCATGCTGCCGACGTTTGTAAAATATTTGCCATAAAACATGCTCCCGTGCACCCCAAGTACATTTTTATACTGATATAAGCAAAGAGGGAATTGATTAACAACAACCATTGGAGCATGGTATACATAAAAAAAGATAATTAACGTTACTGCTTATTTGACCAATTTTTGGTCTGCTGGGTTGATGCCGAGCCAAGTCCTTGTTTCATATAACGTCAACTCATGCGGATGTTTTTTTTTTATAATTTTTACTTTGTCAAATAAATTTTTCGTTAAAGCAAATTTGTTTTTTTTTTTTGTTTTAAACAAAATGGTCGCCAATTTACATTGTAAAATTAATTTTCCGGTACCTGCTAATATATGTTTGTATATGCATCCACTTACATTCATGACTTTGAAAAACGATAACAAAATCAGAAAATATTTCACATACATATTTTTATGTAGAAATAGTTACTAAGTAAAAGTAGAATTTTTTATTTATATTTAAATAAGAGATCGTATTTTAATGCAAATGTAAAGGGAATCTTCGCAATTTTGTCGTTATTGCTGAAAGAAAACATTCCATCATTATAGTTTTATTTTGCTATCTTATTATTATGTTTTCATTCATAGAAATAATAGAGGAAACGTCAACAAACAAAGCATAAATATTAAATATTCATATGCAGTCACAAAATAGCATTGTGTGCACACATATATACATACAGACGCAAATCAGATAATATAAATAATTTAGTTATGAATTGACTTAAATTATTTTACTTCTTACACTGGCTTCTTAATATCGATGCTTTTTATAATTAGATTTAGCTAAAAAATTCTTAAAGGAATGTTAAACGTTCAAATTTTGGCCTTAAACAATCTGACTGATTTTGATTTTACTTTGATTGCGAACAGTGTCCGCAAGAAATTTTTTATTTATGAGACGAATGTTATTATTTTACTTTCTTATGAAATGGACGATATTAATTTAAATGCAGGCTCTTAAAAAATAATAAAATAAATTCAACATATTCAATGTGTTATTTAAATTCTTCATGAAGTAGCAATTATATTATTCATACTATTTCCCTAAAAATACTTTAAACTTTTGACAAATTAATGCGGAATCAAGAAGGACTTATATGTTAAAGCTTTAGATAAAGTTTTAGCTAATAAATTCAACTTAAAAAAGTCAATTCCTTATATTTTAGAACTATTAATTAAACAAAATGTAAGTTTTTTTTAAGAAATTTACGTTGGGCCCGTGAAGAATACCTTCTTGTTGTAATTCGAGCGAGATACTTAATCTCTGCTTTTTATTGCATTACATTATACCTTAACATTTTCTCTTGTCTATCTAGTCTACTTATTATATTTTTTAATAGTGTGCAAGAGTTTTTCTTTTTACTGTAAGTTAAAATGCTTGTGCATTTGAACGTATAAATGTGTCTCCTGAATGCAGATCACACCCAGTATGTATAAATTGGCCACTGCTGCAAAATATAAAGCAAAATTTACTGAAAAAGCCGTTTGTTTCAGTTGCAACCACATTTTACAAAATATAAGAACCGATAAATCTACTAAGCATTTTGATTCCATAAACATAAAATTTTCCTAAATGAACCAGCCCAAAGGAAAAAGTTTCTCCACAAACTGAGCTTTGTACAATCTATTTATTTTCCTCCATAAACATCGTAAACTAGTATTTAGCATTCAAACTATGTACAATGAAAATGTCAAAGGAAGAATTAATATTTTTATGTACTGCATGCTTGATTTTATTATGCGTACCACATAAGACATCCTCTACCGAATGCCGGACGTAAAAAATAAAAAATGCAGATGAAAAAAAAAACACAAATGAAGAAGAGACCCTTTTGTAAGAAAGAATAATATTCTTGGTAGAATAAATGTTGTAATAAAATGAAATATTGCTAGTTATATTATTTTTTTTTTTTTTGTACAAAAGACCATATTACGAATAGAAGAATTTTTCGAGTATTTTTTTCTTTGACATATAAATTATCATATTTTTAATTCAAGTAAGTTTAAAGTAAGGGTATTCACACCGAGTCTGTTAATCCGGTAATTTGTTAGTTGTTAATTTGTTGAAACACTTTACTGTGAACACACTTTTTGTTCTATCTCAGTAGTGCGGTAACTTTTGCTACAAAACAGATTATTTAAATTTATTAAAAAGCAAAAATGCCTCGAGAAAGTGCAAAAACAAAAATAGTAAAAAATTTAATTGAAAAAAATTAAAAAAATTAAAAAAAAAAATTACCGAGTAACAAGAAAACTACCAAGCTTGCCATACTGGTACTTTGTTACTCGGCAGTTCGATAATTTGTTAATTTTACAAAAACAAAATACACGTAAAAAACTATCGAATAACGACTAACGAATTAACAAGGCCGGTGTGAATAACCCTAGTGTGTTTCGGTCTTATGTTCAAAGTAACAAAAATAGTAGACTTGTGTAGTTCATAAACGAACTAGTTTATATAAACGATTCCATCGATTGAACTAAGTTAACTAGTTCATACTTTTAAGTACACCTAGTTCATTTTTTAACTATAATTTGTAATTAAACTACCAGACAAGATAAACTAGAATACATAACTGCTTCCTTGTTGACTATTTACGACATGAAATTAGTGCTACCACGCGTTTTATTTAACATTCATTACGGCAATGCTATGGTATTGTTGCCATTATATTTTGAAAAGAACTTCTGAACTAAAAGAGCTTTTGAACTAAAGAAAACGTTTGAACTAAAAGTTGAAAGTGCGAACAATATGTCAACAGAACATTTCAACTAGTTCATTTTTAAACTTTGAACTAAAAAGAGCGATCACTAAATTGAACTATATGGCACAAGTCTAAAAAATATTATTAAGAGTTTTAAATTTCATTTCATATCTTTAATAATTACTTGTTTTATTTGAAATGAAATTAGCAATCTTTAGTTCGACTAGGGGTCCTTATTTTAAATTCTTTTTTTTTTTCAAAAAATTATTTTTAAACAATTTTTTCTCTTTTAAAAAGTTCAGAAAAATTTAGTGTATGCGTTTTGTGAATATTTACTTTTTCTTCTTCAACGACCTTAATGTTTTGTCACTTTAATCAAGCAATTTTAAGTCGCTTTTGTTTGCTTGAAAAGTACTTAAGTATTTTTATTTGGATCGCGAATCAATTAAAAAATAGTTCGCATTGTCAATTACTGTACATAGAATCAAACTTTCACAAAATTTTAATACCTTCAATAATATTGGCTTCTAAGTGTAAGAACGATGCCGGTAACGATATTTCTATACAAATTTCACATAAGCTTTCGTTTACCGACAATGCCGCTGATATAAAGTTTTTTATTTTCTCTTCTAACATTATTGCCAATAACAATATTGTATTTTGTAAGCATTTGGATGTATAATAATAACAAAGGAAAATTATTTAAATAAAAATTTAAACGAAATCTAAGATTTAATTAAATACGTAAATGAAAATGTAATTTAAAAGGTAAGAAAGATGAAAATTTAAAAAAAATTTAGGAATAAAAAATTAATTGAAAGAGTAAAATATATAATCCCATATACAATATAAAATTATTTTTCATTAATTCTTCCTCCTCTCTTAAATCGGTGTGAAAGTTGTTAAAAATTCCTTAAAGGATTAACTGATCTTATCTACCGTCCTCTATTGGTCTTTAAAATAGATTGTAATACTTTACATAATATTTTTTTAAATATTTTTTTCTTCAATTTTTTAATGGAATTCAACTGATATATTTAAATGAATTAAGATATTTAAGCAAATTTTTCTTTAAAACAAACAAAAACAGAAATAAAGTAAATTAATAGTGACACCATTATTTTTTTTTTTTTTCATTTACTTCTATTAACAGCAAATCGTTCCGTTACTGTGTCGACTAAAGTGAAAAAATAAAATCTATATTTTTGTTAAGCCTTAAAGTATGCTTTGATTGCAAATGTAAAAATTGTCAGGTCCTTAAGGAAATATTTGTAAAAATTTGTTAATGCAGCTAACACATGCTTGCATATGTAAAAAAAACTAACATTTTCCAGATAAGAAAAATTGTTTTAAACGACTGCGAATTAAAAGTAGAACAACCAAAAGAAAAATAAGCTTGCACACATGGGGCAAACACTGTTAAATTCTGTCACTAACAGAACAGCAAGCTGTAAAGATGATATGTTTATAAATTTAACACTAGCTCTAAGAGTTCCAAGCCTTTAAAAAAAATTTTATTAAAATGTATTAAAAAATATATATTTTTTACAGATGTTAAGAGCCTTAAATTTCCTGCTATCAGCTTTTGGAAAGTTATTTGAGTTTTTCCTCCTGGCAAATATATATGACATTATAATTGACATTTTAAAAGAATTTCAATTTGGATTTAGAAGTGGACTTTCGACAATGCACGCTCTGACGGTACTGATGGACTTCGTTGCCAGGGGATTGAACCGAAAATGTCTCACGATAGCTGTCAGTTTTGACTTTGCCAAAGCTTTTGCTACATTTTGGCTTGATGGGCTTATGTTCAAGATGATTAGTATGGGATTTGGTGTTGGAATTTGCCGTATAGTGGACAGTTTTCTGAGGTACCGAACCTCAGGGTACGTTTGGGTGATGCTGGTCGGGCGAAGGTGTCATTTCTGCTGGAGTACCACTGGGCTCATTGTTAGGCCCTGTGCTATACAAAACTTTATGTCCGACATACCACAGCCGTCACGGGAGGATCTATTAATTATTTATGCCGTTGATATGCTCATTGCCTCTTTAGGTGCGAGAGCAAGGATCACAAACGACCGACTCAACCGATATCTTGCGTTACTGACAGACTATTTTTCAAAATGGGGTCTTACCTTGAACATTTCGAAGACTGTCGCCCTATTGTTTAAGGGTAGACGTAAATATATTTATCCAAATTGTAGACAATACATACTATGTTTGGCTATTGGACGAGAACGGATTGGGACTTCGGACAGGATTAAGTACCTAGGTGTCACCTTCCACAAAAATTTCGAATTCTATAAACATATTCATGATATTCTCGAAAGAGCCAAGAGAATCTTCTTACCAGGGCGTATTAAAGCGTACGGGAGGTCTCGACAGGAGGGTGCGTGTTTTGTTATACCGCCAGGTCATTCGCTCTGTCATTCCTTATGCCTTTCCAGCTTGGTTTGGAATTTCTTCTCAACAGATGGAGAGGCTTAGGAGCGCACAATTTGGGTTGCTTGCCTTGGCTTGAAGCCATACTTAGGACCAAATGGCGAATTTTGCAGGCCATCATGTAGGTCAAATAACAGCGCCATTGATTTTGAGCGTGTAGATGCTTACGTGGTGAAATTGGCTGTGAAATTTTTAGAAGACGCACGAACCTCAGAGAACTCCCTGGTAAGGGAGTGTTTCTCCGGAGTAGGTGGTTTGGAGGCTGTTCAAGTCTCAAGGTATCTTTTGCTTGTGGACTTGCTGACTCTTAGGGGAGCTGGCCTTCTCTATGAGGATGCAGACCTCTTAATCTATCACAGGAGGTTGCGTTCGCTAAATATAGAGAACACTGTATATTACACTGTTCAACAATTTATTTTTGTTTTTTATATAATTGTAAATTCATATGTTTTATGTTAATATGAATTTGTTTCTTTTTATCGTCTTTTTTATGATTAATTGTTAATTCGTATTTTTTACAATTTTTTTTAAATATTAATTTTATTATTACTCCTATTATTATTTGGTATTTTTTAGTTTTAGTTTTTAAGTATCCTTAGTTTTAAGTAGTTAAAAGAAAAGGACCTTCATTTTACATTTTTTTTTTGGATTCCTTTAATTGTTTTTTATTGTTTGAATGATATACTAAAAAGTACGTACTTTTAGTCTTAGAGTTTGGGAGTTCTTGAAAAATACTTTTGTATGTAAGAATTTTTTTTTTTTTTGATTGTTTAGCTTTATTTTAATTGTTAAAATTTGTATGAAGATATTTGGGAAATAAACCTGAACTACTTAAGAGCCTTAAATATAATATTTTTTTTTATAACGAAAGCTTATGGTAGGAGTTTCTCAATTTTAAAAGTACAATGACATAAGCAATTAATTTTAATTGATATATGTATAATATAAGAAACTTCTGTCAAAAATGTGTATCCAGAGAAATAATTGGATTCATTCTGGTACTAGCAAAAATTTTGACCAAGTTAGGATAAAAACTATATATTTAATTAGAGCATTGCCAAAAAATTTCACTTTGAAGAGAAATAGGTAAATGTTACAAAGGTTCGTATTTTTCATACACCTAAATTGCCCACTTAAAGGCAACATTGAGCCTGTACTATTACGAGTAATTTTAAACGTAAGCTCTACTACACCTCTACTACTGTCATGTAAAGTTTCGTTGCTATTCAATATTTTTACATATATTCGCTTTTTTCAACTTCAATTGTACACGTATATTTCGTATAGATAGATAGTTTTATTGTCAGAAATTGATTCAGAGCATATTTTTCTTAATCAGTTACAGATTATTGACATTATTTAATTTCCCTTAGCAGCAAAATTCTTTAGGATACAAACGCACACATTTTTACACAAAAGATTTTATAGAAAATAAAAATCATGACAACATTTTCAAACTCTTTCTACTTTTAAATGTCTATATTAAAACTACAATGAAATGTTGTTAATATGGCTTATTCAATCAACCATATAATACACATATAAAATACGCTTGTACAGCCATTTTTTCTATTGTGTTGTAGAACACATACAGAGGGAACCATTATATTTATGCCTACATGTGATAAGTACTTGGCTCTTTCATTTAAACATTCTTTTGTCAAATTTATCCAAAATATATTTGATCACATCCGTCCACATCAAAACTTTTGCAGCTTTCTTTTTTTTTTTTTTTTTGCTTAAATGGTTATTTAAAAAAATTATAATGCAATACGATTTTCTTAGTTTAACTGAGATTTCCTATCAGAAAATATGTATAAATAAATAAAAAAATGGTTGGAAAAAAACCGTTCTAAAATAAAGCAAAAGAAATTTCTTTTGTTGCTTTTTAATACTTTTATACTTCAGTTAATAACTTGAATGCATACATTAACAACATATCAAATATCTTATTGCTTAAACCAACATTTTTTTTGTTATTTGGTTTATGCGAAATTTATGTTTACAAAATAATTATATTTGGAAGTAATATGATTATCCAAATGAACGTATATTCTGACAGCACTAACTTTGGTTATTATTAACTACTTCTAGTTGACAGGCAATGCAGCCTGCAACTGTGAAATTTATATTTATTGAACGTTTTGTATGGTTAGTAAATGTGTCAGCATATAACAAGCATCGCACTACGTATTTGTTGCAAATATTTCAGAACAAGTACAGTTAACGGACTTCCTGTTAAGATGTACAAACGGTTTAATATTCATATACATTCAGTACTGTTAGCTCTGATTAATAAGTGGTTAAAAAAGTTACTTTGCAAGAAATTTAAATTTAATATTTTATTAAATCAATTTATGTTTCAAACGAAAAACCTAAAATTTTATTAATTAACATATTTATTATTTCAACGTTATAATTCCTAAACTACAGCCATCTTATTTTGTCTTTAACAAACTGCTTTCTTTTGGCAAAATATTTCATATTAAAAATAAAATTTAATTTGAGTAAAATACTTCTTTAAATTAAAATTACCTCTAAGAAGTTGTAACTTTTATGGGTCGTAAAACAAGAAATTAGAATCCAAATACTAATAGGTTTCTAAAAAAGTGACTTAATCCAAGCTTTTTAAAATTTTGTTTTGTTTTTTGCTAAGCAAAGATGCTCTGTCACGATTTCAAATACACGTTAACACACTTATACCACAACGTAGGCAGATACACATTTTTTTCTTCTTTTTTTTTTTTTTTTTGC
Source organism: Cistogaster globosa (assembly GCA_937654795.1). NCBI lineage: Eukaryota > Metazoa > Arthropoda > Insecta > Diptera > Tachinidae > Cistogaster > Cistogaster globosa. The sequence continues at coordinate 32,819,005 of OW569407.1, forward strand.
TCTTGTGTAAATATCCTTACACTTCAGTGACCTTTCAAATCAACTTTTTTTTCTAGTGAGTTTTCATCACTGTTTATTTTTTTAATTCTTGAGTGTCACTGTGTTTTGCACTAAATTCTGTTATATTTTGGCCTTTTTTATTTTTTAGTTTGAATAGTTTTTTATCTCATATTGAAAACATTTTTTTTTTTTTCGTTTGAAGAGTAGATTTTTTTGTCAAATCAATGCACTTTCATATACTTTTTTATGACTTTCTTGTTTTTTAGGTTAATGAAATAAAATGGGAAAACTTGTTACGGGCTTTAATTTAATGAGAGCTAAAATAATATTTTCATGACCTTGTTTTATATGGAACATTTTAATTAATAAAGCTGCTGCAGTTTTATATTTAAACGTGAAGGTTCTATTTCATTTTTTTAAAAAATTATGGAATAAAAACATTTATAATACATAAAACGTTTAAACTTTTCAATTTATAAATATATTAACACTTTTAAAATGCTTATTTCACTCGAAAAAAATATTTAAAGTTTGATTGTAAGAGCACTCAGTGTTAAACGTAGCAGTTTAGATACAATCTTGCATTTTTTTTTTAAAGAAAACCTTAATATAGTAATTTCAAATTAAACATTTTTGAGATGCCTATAACTACTATGTTTCTTATGACTCTAATGGAACAATTTGTCATACGTATATAAATGACAACCAGAAAGAAGATTTTCATTAAGCTTTTCTTGTATCCAGTAAACTTAAATTGTCACAAACTTAAATAACATGATTCCAAACATTTCAAAAGGCGTGATTTAAAGCCGTCTTTAATATTTTAAATTAAATTTCCTAATCCATGCTAAGCAAAACCTAGGAACATGTTTATAGTAAAATTTTGAGAAGAGAAAGACAATATAAGAACATATATGCGAAAAAAAATTAATATGAAATATATAATATGTAATTTTTGCTTATTACGTGTATGTGTTTGTTATGACTATTTTTTAATTTACAAAATTTCATATTTATGCATAAAAAACAATTGTAGTGTGTGCATCATGATGATAAAAAAAAATTCCAAAAATATGAAAAACAAAGTGGAAGTAAATTATTCTCAGTCATTTTTTCATTTTTTCGATGCAAAAATTAAAAGTTAATTAACTTATAAGTCAAACGATTTGCAAAGATCAATACAGTTTATAAACTCTGCATATAAAATTAAGCACTAAGCAAGTATCTAACAAAGTTAAACCAGAAATAAGCGATATTTCAATACCTGTGATCTAATCACTGTGATTAAAAAATCACTGGTCACTACAGTGACTGATTTTATCAAGTAACAATTCCGCGAAAGAACGATCTTCTACATTGTTGCGTGGGCTGTTGCGGCTTAAAGATTTTCAGCACAATATAAATCTAATGTTTTACATAAAAAAAAACACACACGATCTTTAAACCCTTTTAATTTAGTTCGTGGTTATTTGTTTCAGAGTTTCTATGCTGCATTATGAAAGCTAACAAATAAATAGCTGCTTTTAGTGTTTTATGTTGTTGTTGCATATTTAAGGGTAGGTTTAAAATAAACACACACTTATCTGTTTTTTTTTTCACAGTTTTCACTTATGTTTATATTTTTGACTTTATTTTTTTTACCGGTATTATTATATTTAAATAAACTTTTTGATTAATATTTCTATATTATTATTTTCTTAGTTTTTCTTTCGTTTGTTTTTACACTCCAACACGCGCTTACTTATGTCACTTATCTACTTTGTTTTGATTTGTTTTGTTTTTGTTAGCTGTAGCTATGTTTAGCTTACATATTACGCCACATAGAGTTGTCAATACGGTATTGTTCAACACCAGGGTTGTATTTTTCATTCATGATCGTAAAAACTGATCTAGTGGAAACTGTTGATTTTAAATAATTTTATTTATGAATGAAAATGAGCAATCGTTCTGAAATGATGATCGCCTGGTAGATGAAAATCTGAAGGTAAACAAGCATTAAAATATAGATCGCCAAAGTAGAGAAGAAGAAGATTAAATAACCAAATAGGATGATAGAATATAAAGTAAGTGCAAGATGTTCAAATAAAAAGGAGTTAGTTTTTATTTACTTTTAAAAATCGAATATTCTAGATTTATTTTAAGAAAGTTAGGCTAAAGATCACAAAAAAAAGCAAGATGGCGAGTTGAAGCAATGCAAAAAGAATATTCTCGAAAAAATGAAAGAGAGAAAAAAATATGGACGAGGCGGGAACGGATTAGTAAAAAAAATGGAATGACTTGGAAAAGTTGGAAAAGGCTGTAGCTAAATGAGAAACCCAAGAAGTTTCGTTAGTTCAGAAGTGTCTTGTCTTTAAAAGTGTAAAGTGTTAAAAAAATCATTAGTTGAAAATTTTATATTACGATTGTGAAAACAAAACTAAAATCAGGTAAAGGATAACTAAGATTATTTTTTTTAATAAGTAAATAAAATACTTCAATATTTAATAGTTATCCTGAAAAAAAATATACCAGCAAAATATCCTGGCAGGAAGTAAATAATTTTGAAGTGACAAAAAAATTTGGAAATTATATAACTATTAACTAAAAAACGTAAGATTATTGTAAGGATAAGTTGAGTGGAAACTAAAGTTTGTTAAAATTTTCAGCTGGCTACAAAATCTATGTAGGGTAGTAAGTGTTATGTCCTGGAGTAATTGGAAAAGTCAGAAATTTGATCAGGACAAAGAGGAAGGACATCATACAACCTACATACCAATAAATAGCCAGGTAACAATTTTTTTAAATTATCAAAAAAAAGGACACTTCAAAACAACCTAAGGAAGTAAAAGTTTTTTTTAAAAGGCACATTTAAAACTAAAATCAATTTTGTTCAACTAAAGGATAAAATACAAAAAAAAGGAAAAAAATTGTTTTCAAGAAAAAAGAAAAAGTTAGCAAGACACTTTTAAAGCCTGTAGTATTTATTCGTAGTATTAAGTTAATTATTAATTTATTTATTAATATATTTATTTAATTCAATTTTTAATTGATTCATAGACAGTTGTGCGAGCATTCAAACGCATCGGACGTGTTTCTTAAAAAAAACATTTAATCAAATAGGCTTTGAAAAATACATTAAAACAAATTAAAAGAAAAAACTTTTTTCAAGCACAAAATTTAATTCAAAATCTTATTGAATATTTAATAATATTGTTATTAAAATTCGATAATGTCAAGGGATCCGTTGTGTTTCCAATCTGGAGGGCGACCTCCTAACAATTCTTAGACGGCACCAACTATTTTAAATGGAGAGAATTCATCGATTTTAAAAAGTCAAGATTTAAGAAACCCCAAAAAACATGCTGACGCTTCTGGAAACTCTGACCTGGGTAAGAAACTGTTTGAAGCTGCCTTCTCAGGGCAAAGCCAAACAAATGGCAAGCTGGAATCTTCTTGTTCCAAAAATAATGTTGAGATATTGGAAAACATCCAAATTCAGAATACGGAATTTGAGAAAATTTATGGGACATACATGGATCAAGACTCGCTATCAATATCTTCTATGGAAAATGAGTTCAAAATAAGAAACGGAAATTTCAAGGTGATATTAAATATGATTTACCAAAAGTGCAATTTCAAGCAGGGAATAATTTAGCTAATAATGTGAATCGGACAAATAAGTTTGCTGTACTAGGTAATTTAAATGTAGAAGCAGAAACTTTTAGCAATGGTATAGACCGCGTTAACCTAAAATTTAACAACACCAACACAAATGTTCCAAATAGAATTTCATATTGTTCTCCTATTTTCTTAGAAAATGTTAATATTAAATCACTAATTGACCAACTAAATTCAAAAAACGTAAAATTTTTAATTAAAAATCAGTCCAAAAATAAAAGCAAATTATACTTAAAAGATTCCTCTGGACATTCTGAGATGATGCAGCTCTTGAAAGAAAAAGAAATTTCGCCTTATACATATACTCCTAGGGAATATAAACGACAAAGTTTAGTTTGTAGAGGTCTTTACTTTAATTCTGATGTGAATAGTATTAAGTCAGAAATAAACAAAATTGTACCAGACACTGTTGATTCCGTGTCAAAGTTCACAACAGAATTTTCAAGAAAGCTAGGCATTGAAACTGGTCTATTTTTAATAACTCTTTTACCAAATAGAAATGTAAACGAGCTCCTCGGCATAAAGTATTTACTTAATCAAGTCGTTTCATGGGAACGTCCTAAATCAAGTGCTAAAATTCCTCAATGTTGGAGGTGCCAAAAATGGGGTCATTATTCAAAAAATTGTAGCCGTCCATTTGCTTGCATTAAATGCTGTGAAAAGCATCCCCCAGGTGAATGTGCTTTTGTTTCATCCAGTAATGTTTTGCCATTTTGCGTAAACTGCAATTAGAGTGGTCACACCTCCCATTACAGAGGGTGCCCTGTTTACAAAAAGTATGTTGATTTTAGAAAAAATCGAATAAGGAAGCAAAACACAGACAGCTATTAGCGGCTGAAAATGTTGCAAAAGCCGTAAACTCATCCAATCGAGTTGTAGCTAATAAATCTTTTGCTAGCTTGTTTAAAGTTCCGGACAATTTGCCATCAAAGCGCAAATTAGAGAAACCTCCACTAATTCAGGAATTTTTGAAGCTTGCTGAAACATTATTCAATCCAGAACCTTTGAATTTAGAAAGCAAAATTGCAAATTTTATGAAAAATTATAAATCCATGAGCAAAGATCAAGTAAAAACAGAATGCTTGAATTTAATAAAGGAAATTCACAATGTCTATGGTCCGTAATTCTTTAAATTTATTAACCTTTAATGTCGGTTCTCTTATCCATATTGGAAGAAAAATAGAACTGAATAAGTTATTAAATCAATTTAATATTGAAATCGCATTTTTGCAAGAGACACATATGTCTTCAGGGAAGGATTTATGTCTTGATAATTACATAGTTTTAATGGATGATAGCTTATTAGGTGTCGGAATCGCTCTTAAGAAATCGATATCTTTTATGAAAGTGAACATTCCCAATCTGAGGTTTCCTAATTTATTTATTGAATTAAATGTTTCGATTAACGGGACTTTAAGAAAAATTCTTTGCGGTTCAATTTATTTTCAAAGTAACTGCAGTCGTGAAATAATTTCTCAGGGACTTTCTTTATTTTAAATTTTTCTAATAAGTACGATGGTTTTATTCTTGGCGGAGATTTAAACGCAAAGCATATTTCCTGGGGAGACACAAACAATAATTTTAATGGCGAAATTCTTTCAAACTGGCTTCAAAATGAATCTTGTTCAGTTGTTAGAATTTGTGATTCATATCCTACTTATCCAAACGGATCATCACATTTAGATCATTTCCTAATTAGTACTGATTTTATTGACTTTCAAAATTCAAATTTCAAAATTTCAACACTTTCTACATTTTCCGACCATATACCCTTGAAACTTCATCTTAAAATCTCAAATTTTAACCTCATTTTCAAAGCTCCTGATCATTTTATATTTTTTAAAGAAACAAATTGGACTAGATTTAAGGCTGATGTTTGTAATTCTTTACTTAATCATTTTCCTCCATACAACAGGAATTTATCGAACGAAGAAATTGATTATTATATTCAAGAGTTAAACACTTCTATAAATTTTATTCTCAAATTCATAGCAAGAAGAATAAATATAAAACTAGGAAATTTATTGCATCGGATAAGGTAGCAAACTTGCTAAGGATTAAATATGATTGGCAAAGAGAATTAAAACAAATATATACTAGAACACTTAACAGAAATCATCCTGATTATCGCCTTATTTAAAAACAAATTGATCTTATCAAAATTATTATTAAAGAACAAATAGAGATTGAACAAGCAAATGTTTTTAGTGCAAAATTAAAAGATATAAAACCAGGTCCATGGGCTTACAAGAAAATTTTTGAAATTATTGGAAATAAAAATCGTTCTTCTGTAAAAGATATATCAGTAAATGGTATAAAAATTACTGAGGTTAACCAAAAATTAGATATCTTAAAGAATCATTTTACAACTATTTACGAAAGGTTTCAACCTAATAGAAATATTTCAGAAATACAAGAAACAATCAACGAAACTATTGCACAGTCACATAGTAGTGTTGAATTCAATAATGAATTTACGTCATTAAATAATCTGGATAACCCAAAATTTACAAATATCGATTCTCTTTTATGTATTATTAAATTAATAAATAACAAGAAGTCTTCAGGAATTGATAATATATCAAATTTTTTAATTAAAAAGTTTCCTTTCAAGGCTTTTGAATATCTAATGATACTTTTTAATAATTGCCTTAATAACAGTTATTTTCCTAATTCGTGGAAAATTGCAAAAATTGTTCCAATTGCCAAGCAAAAAGGAAATGATGATATAAATAACTTGAGGCCTATTTCCTGACTTCCTAACCTCGGAAAGTTATTTGAAACAATTATCCGTGAAAAACTGGATAGAGGTCTTAATGGAGAATATATTCCACAGAACCAATTTGGTTTTAAAAAAGGCAATAGTACGCTTCATGCTCTTTTGAAATTTCATTCGGATATTGTGCAAAATTTAAGAAGAGGTCGATGTACGGTTGCAGTATCACTAGATATTGAAAAGGCTTTTGATAAAGCATATCATGACGGAATTCTCTATAAAATGATTAAAATAGGATTTGATCAATCAATTGTAAAACTGTTTCAGAGTTTTTTTGACAGCAGAAAGTTTTATGTGTTATTTAATAATATTATGTCTTCTCAAGGTGAAGTTTTTTGCGGCGTACCACAAGGATCTGTATTGGCACCTCATCTGTACAGTATTTTTATATATGATATACCTCATAAACGAAATAATTCTAAAAGTATACTTTATGCTGACGACTTGCTACATATACTCATGATGTGTCTCCTGTTAATGCACTCCAAAATGTTTCATCTCACCTTGAATCTGTAAATCAATTTTATTCTCAATGGGGAATAAAAATAAATGCTTTAAAAAGTAATGCAATATGTATACGCAACGCTTCCGGGAAATGTAAATATACTGTTGTACCGGAAAGTAAGAAGTTAAAATTGACCATAAATAGAACTGAAATCATGTTTAGGGATGACATGAAATATCTTGGAGTTAATTTTAATAAGCTTTTGAAGTTTAATAAGCATGTTGTTTACAATCTGGAAAAGGCTAATAAAATTAAAGGAGCTTTCTCCAGGTTGTTCAACAGTAAAGATTTGCCGGTTAAAACAAAACTAGTTTTGTATAAGATAAGCATACGACCAATACTCATGTATGCGTTTCCGATATGGTTCAGCATATCAAAAACAGCAATGAAAAAAATGGAAATTTTCGAACGGCATCTCATTCGAAAGTGCATAGGAAAGAACTTTAAAGTTCATAATAAACGCTTTTCAAATGAATTTATATACAAAGAGTCCAAAATATGTCCTCTTTCTACTTATGCTTTAAGTTTTATGAAACGCTTTGTAGATAGACTATCTTATTTTGAAGGTAGCATAATGCAAGACATTTTAGTAAATGAATTAGAATTTAACTGGTCTAACTCAAATTATCTTTCTACAATTGGAATTTTACAAGAAGAAATACACAGTATTACTGGTAGAAACTTCTACTCATGTACTACCCCTGGTATACATAGGGGATAAATATGTTTTTTTTTTATTATTATTTTTTTTTCCTTTTTTTTTTTTTTTTTGTTTCTTTTTTGTTGTTTTTCCATTTAGTATTAAGTTGTAAATAGTTTTAAATTTAGTTTATTATTAGGTATATATAAAGTAAATACTACTCTACCGTTACTGTAAATGCCGGAAGCAAGCATTGTATTATATATTCTCAATATTATTAACTTGTTAAATTTACCTTATATATTGATAAGCAAGTTGCATACTCAAAATTTATTTATGCTATTAAAATAATACGATATAGTTTTAAGTTTTTCTGTAACACTTACTGTTAGTATTAAGCAACTGATGAAAAAAAGAAAGAATTCTCAATAAAATATAATTCAATAATAATAATTCAATTTTTAATTTTGTTTACACCCATTTTATTATATTTTTATACAAATTTTATTTAGTTATTCGCGGGTTAATTTATAAAAAAGTAACGCCTAAAAGCAGATTAGAATAATTTTAGCTTTTGTTTCTTTTGTTTTTTATTTGGTTTATGTTTCTATGTCACCATAGAGGGCACCACCTTTTTCGGATAAATTTTTGTTTTGTCAAAGGAAATGAAAATATAACAAAAAGCCCAGTAGACAATATTAGTTCAAATAGAGAGAATACTTAATATTTAAAAAAATCAGTATTTTATTTTTACTAGCCTCAGGGAGCTCCTTTAGATTAGGTTTAAAGTGGTAGGCACCTAAAATAATTTTATTTTAACAAATAGGGTAGGCGGCAAAATATATTTTGTTAATATTGTACCTCGATTATTGAAAAAAAAGAAAACAAAAGTTTATTAGAATAAAATAATTATTTCAATTTTTTTTTATTGTGTAAAATTCGTTTTTTTTTTAAATTTTGTGTTACATGTTTAGGATTAAATTTCAATTTTGCTTTATTTTATATAAAAATATTTAATTTTTGATTGTTTAATTTTAAGGATATTTTATTTAATAAAATTATGATTTATAACGTTTAAAAGGAAAAATTAAAAATAATGTGTTGGCTGTAATTGAACTGGGTAATGGTATGAAGGTGAGTTAAAGCTGGAGAAGGGAGTTGGATGGTATAAGGGGTCACAAAGCTGAAGTATAAGGATTTTTTTTGTGACACGGTTGGGAGGGCAAAACAGGTTTACATCAGCCTGATAAGAAAAGGAGGTGTTTTGTTCATGAGGTATGCGTTTGTTTTCGTTTTTTTTTGTATTTAGTTTTTTTATGAACAGCGTACCCAGTGGGAGGGTTGGAACCTGCTGAGAGGTGCTCGCCGGAGAAATTAGGGTTGAATGAGCTAGCTGGAAAACCCACTGGTCCCTACGGCTGTTACATAAATGGCGCCCAAACGAAATAGACCAATAGAAGTTTAAATATAGCCCAACGAAGCACTCGCTAAATCAGTGTTGAAAACATGAATATTATTCGTAGCCCTTAAATGAATTTAAGCCGTTTAAAGGAAGTACTGGATGTATTGATGTTTTGAACGCTGGATAGGCGAGGTCTTCGACCAGTTCTATGGGAAGAGTGTGCAATATCTTAGAAAATTTTATTTTAATTATCTAATTGTATTGTCTCACTTACTTTGTTAATTTTGCGTTCAATTTGTTTAGTTTTTGTTAATATTTTGGAAATTAATGGCAGCATCGGTAGCCGCCTATGAAAAAGTTTTACTTCGAACACATAGGGACTGTAGTACCGAGGGTCATTAGGGAAATTCTCGTAACTCATGATTTAGTTAACTGTCATGAATTATGACCGTATGAGGAGGACCCTTACAGTTTGTCTATTTAGAGATTGATTTCATGCCACATAACAATCAGTCCCAGTTATGGTGACCATTCCTCCAACCGCTTTATTACCTTCATGCCAAAACCGCGAAGATAGAATATTGAAACTGAAAAAGTTTTATAAAAAATTAGTTTGATTAATAAATATAATAAATATTTTTGTTTTTTTATTATTATTTCTATTAATAGTATTATCATTATTATTTCTATTATTATCATAATTATTATTTATTATTATTATTATTATTAATATTATTATTATTATTATTATTATTATTATTATTATTATTATTATTATTATTATTATATTTATTATTTATTACTTATTATTATACTTGTTATTATTTTTATTATTATTTTTATTACTTTTTTTAATATTATTTGTATTTAATTAGAATAATTTTTAATCCATTTATTTTTTCTTTCTGTTGCTCGTATTGTTTTGTTTTCGTTTAGTATTTTTTTCGAAAAGTCTGAGATTTCTTCTAGTATTTTGTTTTGAGTTTTTTGTTTTCTTTTTGGACCTGATTGTAGCCTAGAGAAAAGGATATTAAAATTTTAGTGTGTATGATATGTCAAGTAGCCCGCCTAACAGAGATTCAACAAAAAGAAATAGAGCAGTTTAATTCGATTTAAACAGATCAACGCCTTTTTCTTTTGGAAAATCCTATAAATCTAATACGCCCAATAGAAAACCTAGTTTAGTTAGAAATTTAGAGATGGAAGAGGCTTCAGGTTTTTCTAATGAGCAGTTTATTGAGAAATCACAGACGATCAACACAAATAAAGCTTCTAACAGCAATGTTTACCAAGAAGAACTTAACAATCGTAGATTAGAGCGAGCCAGGGAAATGTATAAAGCTCAGCAATTGGAAAGAGCCCAACAGGCTGCTCAATTCCAAGAAATGAGAAGACAAATAGCGGAGTTAACAGCATCTGTAGGAAAATTAAGTCTGGTAATGCAACACACGCAATTAGAAAATAAAAAACTACCAAACCTGGTTAAAAGTAGCACTAAAAACGTTGAAGGTGTAAACCCAACTAAAAGCTATCATAAGATGAGGATCGACAAATGGGGTCTTGAATTCGATGGCAACACGAACAAACTAGCTGTGGAAGATTTTGTATTTCGTGTAGAGCGACTCCAGCGACAGTATGGTGTTTCGTGGGACGAGGTGCTAGATAATTTTCATTTGTTCGTCAGAGGCGTAGCCGAAAAGTGGTATTGGTTGTTTTTACAGACAAATTATGTCACAGAGTGGTCCACCTTAAAAGACGCTCTGTTAAAACAATACCAATCCACTAGTTCCAGTTTCGAGCTCATGAGTGACATGGTTGAGAGAAGGCAACAACCCGGCGAAGGTCTTGATGCTTTTTTCTTTGCCATGACACAAATGAGATCGAGATTAAATATAGCCGTCTCTGAAAAAAAAATGATTAAAATGATTAAAAAGAATTTGAGAGACGATATAAAAAATAAAGTTTACCCAATTGCTGTTGATACGGTAGAAGAATTACGCCAGGAGAGTGTAGAGGCAGAAAAAGTATTTGGTCGTAAAGCCTCATCAAATTTACAACCAACTGTCCCTGTGAACCGCTACACCAGGCAAGTAAATGAAATATCTGAGAAGCCAGTTGATGGTTTCACTGAATCTGCCGAACAGCTCGAAGAAATAAATACTAAAACTTCAAGTTTCAAAAACACCACAATCTGCTGGAATTGCCATCAAAACGGCCATATGTTTATGGACTGTCCTTCAACGGAGAGATCGTTGTTTTGTTACAGGTGTGGCAAGCCAGATGTGAAGGCTCCAAACTGTAGCGATTGCAAGGCTAAAAATTTTCACCGGAGCGAGCTAGTGAAGGGAAGCCATTTGTCCAAAGAGACTGCAATGACAGCCTGGCGTTAGGAGCAAAACAAAATATAAATTTAGTAAAAAATGTTAAAAAATTTAATGAGTTTATCCCCCAATTAAGACATAAATATACGCTAAAAGAAAGAGAACTTAATTATCAAAATGTTAGGAATAGAATTTTTAATGAAGCTGTAAGCATAAAAAAATCTGTTTCAAACAGAATACTAAAATTAAGAAATAAATTTGCGGAGAAAAGAAAAATGAGAAGATTATTTTTAGAAACTGTCAAATGTATAGATAAAAAAGGAGACCCTCGTGCTTTTGCACAAATAACCATTGAAAATGTTAGCATTAAAGGTTTGTTAGACACAGGCGCATCAATAAGTCTGCTAGGTAAAGGATGTAGAGAATTATTAGAAAAATTAAAACTTAATTTGAAACCAGTTTACTCTATTCTATCGACTGCTGCAGGAAAAGAACACAGATTGCTAGGCAAATTGAATTTAAAAATTTCTTTTAAAGATAAAGCTCGTAATATTCTATTTTACTTGTGTCCGGACTTGGAACAGGAAGCTTATCTCCGAGTAGACTTTTGGAAAGCGTTTGATTTAGCTCCTGAAGTATTTAAGGCAGAAGAAATAAACGTAGAAAAACTACAAGAAAATTTTCAAGTAGAAGATCATAAATCTAAGCCTAAAATATTAACTAAGGAACAACAAGAAAGTTTAGAAAAGGTATTAGAGTTGTTTCCTGCATTTGAAAAAGAAGGTTTAGGTTGCACTTCTCTGGAAAAGCATTTAATTAAGCTAGTAGAAGGTTCAGTTCCCTTTAAGGAACGTCATTACCCCTTATCACCTGCTATGCAAGAAATCGTTTATAAAGAAATTGATACAATGCTTGCCTTAAAAGTAATTGAAGAAAGCGAAAGCCCCTGGTCCAATAGGACAACAGTAGTTAGGAAGCCAGGTAAAAATAGATTCTGCCTTGACGCAAGAAAGCTTAACAAAATAACTATTAAAGATGCTTATCCACTACAAAACATAGAGGGGATTTTAAGTAGAATCGATGAAACATTTTTTATAAGTAGCATCGATTTAAAATTTGCTTTCTGGCAGATAGAGCGTGAAGAAGAGTGTAAGCCGTACACAGCTTTTACTGTAACAGGCCGACCACTCTACCATTTTCGAGTCATGTGATTCGGTCTTTGCAATGCGGCCCAACGACTTTGCAGACTGATGGATAAAGTTATACCGCAGAGGCTTAAGGAAAACGTATTTATTTATTTAGATGATCTCTTAGTTATCTCTAACAACTTCGAAAAACATTTGAAAATATTGGAAGAAGTAGCGTTGTGTTTAAGGCATGCTAATTTGACAATAGGCCTTAAAAAATCAAAATTTTGCTTCGAAGAGTTAAGATACCTTGGTTTCATAATTGGCGGAGGAAGTCTGAAGACAGACCCAGAAAAGATTCGAGCTATCAAAGAGATAAGAGTACCGAAATCGCCTCGTGAAGTACGTAGCTTTCTCGGAACAGCAGGATGGTATCGGCGATTTATTAAAGATTTTGCGTCCATAGCTGTCCCATTAACTGATAGGCTCAAGAAAACGAAAAAGTTGCGATGACTCCAGAAGCGATTGAAGCCTTTGAAAACCTAAAAAGAGCCTTAACCTCAGCTCCAGTGCTTAGACATCCAGATTTTTCTAAAAGATTTTGGATACAATGCGATGCTAGCGATTTTGGAATTGGTGCAGTCCTATATCAGCTTAACAATCAGAACGAAGAACATCCAATAGCTTTTTACAGTCAAAAGCTAAACGCCTGTCAAAAAAATTACAGTGTCACTGAAAAGGAATGTCTGGCTGCTGTTATGGCAGTGAAAAAGTTTCGACCCTATGTCGAGATGATGCCGTTTACGATAGTCACTGACCACGCGAGTCTGAAGTGGCTTATGTCTCTCAAGGATTTAACAGGAAGACTGGCGAGGTGGTCCCTTCAGTTACAGGCATTTGACTTCGATATACAGCACAGAAAAGGGTCTGAAAACATTGTAGCTGACATGCTCTCAAGAATGCCAGAAGATGAAGCAAACATAGACGAGCTAGTGTTAGACGATTTGTTTGATTTCGAAACTGTCGAATTTCAGAGCAACGATTATCTAGACTTGATAAAACATATAAAAGATAATAATAAAAGTTTGCCAGATTTAAAGGTCAAAGATGGACTTGTCTTCAAAAGAGTTAATTTTGACAGAGGTGATGAATCCGAGAGTCTATTGAAAATGTGGATTCCGTGAATATAACCCAGCCCATCATAGAAAAAGCACACACTTGTAAAACAGCAGCTCACGGTGGTGTAACAAAAACATTAAAACGGTTACGAAGGTTATTTTATTAGCCGAGAATGTCTACGCAAGTGAAATCTTTTATTAAAAACTGCCAAACCTGTAAAGAAATAAAACCGTCTAACCAAAATCTTAGACCAGAGATAGGTAATCAGGTTATTACTGATCGTCCCTTTCAAAAACTGTATCTGGATTTCTTGGGTAAATATCCGAGATCAAAGAGCGGCAATTGTTACGTCTTCATCGTTCTTGATCATTTTAGCAAATTCACTTTTATTAAGGCAATGAGAGAAGCTACTGCCCAGAATGTGGTAAAATTTTTAGTGCAAGAAGTATTTCATAAATTTGGTGTTCCTGAAATCATCCATACGGACAACGGAGCTCAATTTGTATCAAAAATTTTTTAAAAATTTGATAAGTTCGTATAAAATACAACACATTAGGACTCCAGTTTACCAGCCTAGTAGTAATGCTTCTGAAAGAGTAAACCAAAGTATTTTATCGGCTATCAGAGCTTACTTAAATGAAGACCACAGAGATTGGGATCTCTACCTCTCAGAGATTGATTGTGTTCTGAGAAATTCTTTGCATAGTGCTATAGGTTTCACGCCTTTTTACGCATTATTCGGGTACCATAGGTACACCAGTGGTGCAGATTCAAAATTGGCCCGAAAACTACACTCTTTAACAGACCACCGAATAATCACTAAGCAGGACGATAGAATGCAAATGATAAGAGATCAAATAATAGACAATATGAATAAAGCCTATGAAAAAAGCGCCAGAATATACAAGAGAGCTAGAGTAGTAAAATTTATTCCTGGACAAGAAGTCTACAGGAGAAATATGATTCAAAGTAATTTTGAAAAAAATCTGAATGCCAAATTCTGCAAAAAGTTTCTCAGATGTAGAGTTGTTCGGCCTGTCGGTAACAACATGTACGAACTAGAAACTTTAGATGGAAAAGCAATAGGTATATATCACGCCAAAGATATTAAAGTATAAACTGCTAAGTTTTTTTATATTGACAATGACCTTAACTTAAAATCTCAAGTGCAATATTAGGACGTAAGACAATTATTTATTTATTTGATTATTTTTATTGATTATTAATTTTGTTTTTTGATTATTTATATATGTATATATATATATACATATATATTTCTTTTCGTAATTTTTGTTGTGTTTTTGTTGTTGTAATTTTACAGCATTATTTTAGTGATTATTAAATTTTTTGTAATTATTATTTTAATTTTTTTTTTAATTTTAATTATTTGTCATGTCGTCCAGCACTTCAACGAGCTTAGCAATTTATACTTTTACATCTGTGATATAACTCAAGTACCTGATTAGATTAGTTTTCATTGTGCAATATTAGTTAGTAAGTATAAAAAAACAAAAACCTGTGATCCATCCGTGATGTTAGAGTTTGTAACATTCCTTTAGTTTTCTAAGTTTCTGTTTCCTTTTGTTTGTATTAGCAGCTGAATTAATCTTCAGATTAATTATACTCGGTGACAGCTAAAAAAGGGATCTGTAAAAATAAAGAAATGTTTAAATAAAGTAAACTCTTATATGCTGATGTATCACAGTTATACTTCCCGTAATTAATTTCGGTGAAACTCTCTTCTGAAGCAAGGAAGATCAATATATTTCTTGGTTCCTTTTTACTTTAAAGCATCAAGAGATGTACCTGATCATCAGAGCAGCCATAACTCATATAGAGGCTTTACCCGCAAATAAGTAAAGATCTGAAAGAAATATTTTCTTTGACAATATAATTATGTATGTTTAATTATATATATGTATTAAAATCATTCGAAAATTTCGAATAAAAGAAACTCATGACATTGAGTTGGAAACTTCTGCTTTGCGCCATTAGAAAGAGCACACATTAGTCTATCCGAATCGCCAAAAAAGTGAAAAATTATATTTTCGCACCGAAGGTCCCCTTTCGTAGACCGGGTCACATTGTGATAATTGACTAAAATATGTTATTTGACTTAAATATTGCCTCAAGATTATTTATTGCAGGCGTTTGTTTTACTTAAACTGCACTACTTATAGGTAGTTGCTCAATTG
Source organism: Cistogaster globosa (assembly GCA_937654795.1). Lineage (NCBI taxonomy): Eukaryota > Metazoa > Arthropoda > Insecta > Diptera > Tachinidae > Cistogaster > Cistogaster globosa. The sequence continues at coordinate 32,834,747 of OW569407.1, forward strand.
GCGTTCGTTGCCAGTTACAAGATTAATTTTGATTGATAGATCTTTAACTTATGATAGGTTGCCACTATGGATTTCTTTTGTGAGAAACTCAAATGTGGTTCTTGCTCTGATGTGATGGATTTGGCTTCCAGGCTCTCAAAGAATAACCATACAATTTTATTGTAATTTTACAAGGAAAAAAATTCCCTTATTACTAATATTGCATTTTTACTAATATTGCTTACCTGTTAGCTTTTTCAAAAGTTGGCCCGGGTATTATTATATTTAAATAAACTTTTTGATTAATATTTCTATATTATTATTTTCTTAGTTTTTCTTTCGTTTGTTTCTACACTCCAACACGCGCTTACTTATGTCACTTATCTACTTTGTTTTGATTTGTTTTGTTTTTGTTAGCTGTAGCTATGTTTAGCTTACATATTACGCCACATAGAGTTGTCAATACGGTATTGTTCAACACCAGAGTTGTGTTTTTCATTCATGATCGTAAAAACTGATCTAGTGGAAACTGTTTATTTTAAATAATTTTATTTATGAATGAAATAGAGCAATCGTTCTGAAATGGTGATCGCCTGGTAGATGAAAATCTGAAGGTAAACAAGCATTAACATATAGATCGCCAAAGTAGAGAAGAAGAAGATTAAATAACCAAATAGGATGATAGAATATAAAGTAAGTGCAAGATGTTCAAATAAAAAGGAGTTAGTTATTTTTTACTTTTAAAAATCGAATATTCTAGATTTAATTTAAGAAAGTTAGGCTAAAGATCACAAAAAAAAAAGGAAGATGGCGAGTTGAAGCAATGCAAAAAGAATATTCTCGAAAAAATGAAAGAGAGAAAAAAATATGGAAGAGGCGGAAACGGATTAGGAAAAAAAAATGGAATGACTTGGAAAAGTTGGAAAAGGCTGTAGCTAAATGAGAAACCTAAGAAGTTTCGTTAGTTCAGAAGTGTCTTGTCTTTAAAAGTGTAAAGTGTTTAAAAAAATCATTAGTGAATTTGTTGAAAATTTTATATTACGATTGTGACAACAAAACTAAAATCAGGTAAAGGATAACTAAGATTATTTTTTTAAAATAAGTAAATAAAATACTTCAATATTTAATAGTTATCCTGAAAAAAAAAATATACCAGCAAAATATCCTGGCAGGAAGTAAATAATTTTGAAGCGACAAAAAAATTTGGAAATTATATAACTAATAACTAAAAAACGTAAGATTATCGTAAGGTCCCTACCACTGGTCCCTACGGCTGTTACAGGGCTTTTCCATCATATAACGAAAATCCTCTGTACATTGGGAGTAGCTAAAAGCATAACCCTTAAATAGGATGTGACAGTAGCTATAAAATATAGCACAGGAAATCAGACAAATAATAAAACTTGTTTTTCTTTTAATTAGCTTTTTCTTGGTACTGAATGTTTACTATTGTGATTGAAAACTGACAGATGATATATACGGCGAATATCGCCAACTGTTTTGATCATTGGATAATTGGAAACAAGAAGAAAAATTTGCTAAGGTTATCGATTTACAGATGTCAAAAATACTATTTTTTTTTAAAGAGACAAATATATGTGTGTGGTTTAGAAGGATAAAACATTATACAGTGATCATGAAGACATTTTTTTACTGGAACATCAGGGTATAAATAGAAGCTTTAGTTCGCCATTTTAGCTGATTGTTCGATAAGATTGTGAAGCTAATATCGGAGTTAAATAAAATTTACCGGTATATTTAAAAATTTTGAAATTTAAAAAAAATACAAATAAAAAAAGGAAAGGTTTTACAGCTTTGTCTTATGGTAATACTATACTAAGTGATTCATAATCTAATAAAATAGTTTAAATAAAATCATATCCTCACGAACAAAGAAAAAGGTAAAAGAAACCATTAGAAAATACATGTATGATAAAGTAAGTTAATGTATGTATTTCCATAGAGTATTTGGGGAACAAAGGCTTGGAGAATATTATGGTGAGAGAGCTAGAAAACTCAAGCAGGAATCCGAGACAACGTTCATATGTTCCTCCTGGTACCCCAATTGTATCAGGGCCAGCGCTAAGTGAGGAAGAACGGATCAATTTGGAAGGCTATACTACAAAACAAACTCCAATCACTCTGTCAAGAAAATATTACCTCAGGTAACAAATTCGCCTATTTTAAATTAGTAAAAGAATATCCGTGGCATAAAATTAGGAGGCAAATTAACAAGAGATTTCCGATCAGAGAAGTATTCAATTAGTGGAGCTTTAATACCAAAAAACCATTTAATAATTTAGGTTAAGAAATCCAATAAGCTTAGCTTTTTTGTGGTGTTTAAATATAGTCCAAAACCACAGAATTAGAAATCTTAGCAGTTAAGTTGAATATTTAAGTGTTAGTGTATTAAGTGTTTAGTGTTTATGTAACCCTATAACAGGGGTTCTCATCAAATTCCTGCTCACGGACCCCTAGTAAACTAATTTTTTTTCCCGGACCCCTTTGAAGCCCAAATTCATAAAAAACTTTTATTATTTTCAAAACACTGTTTTTTCAGTTCTTCATGTGGTCCCCTTGGATGGTTGCTACGGACCCCTAGGGGTCCATGGACCCCCATTTGAGAACCGTTGCCCTATAAGATAGTTTTGGGAATTAGAAATACCCAACTTTCTATTGAACAAGATATTTAAAACAGTTTGCGAAAACCGTAAGGTTTGCTCATCTCTAATTTAGCTAGTAATCGTTTTTTTAACAGGCTATATTTGTAGCCTAGATTTCAACCGTATTAGGCGGATATATTTAAGAATCGGAAAGAACAGAAATAACCAGAAATTTTTTAATGCATGAGGAAATACGTGAAGGTAGTGCAGTGTAAAGTCAACATATTAGTTTGGTATTTGTCATAATAAATTTTGTGTATAAGTATATAACTCATGAAAATTATTAAAGATAGAAGTTGTAAAAGTAAATTTAAGAATTTTTTTTGTATTGGATAAAATAAAAAATAACAATATGTCAAATAAATTAAGTATTGAATATTATTGATCTTTATTTGCATAGAATGCAGGGAGTTGGATGGTAAAAGGGAGGTAAGTGGTAGCGTAGCGCACATGTAATGGGTGTCATCGTAATCGCAGACTAAGGACAAAAATGATGACAATGGAAGGGCTAGGGCAACGGGAACGCAAAATCTTGCTCCTGGCTTAGTTGTGATTCAATGGGGATAGTATGTGTGTATGTTCGATGAATTTTGTTTGTTATTGTAATGGTCCTGGATATTATGGCAAAGGGAGGTCCTCACACCCATGAGATAGACTTCGTAAGGAGTATATGTAGCCCGAGATAAAATTTGCCTTAAGTAGGACCGTAACAGTATGGCGCCCTAACGAAAGTATCAGGTATTAATCTGAAATAAACGCAACGTGTGAGTCAATCCAGAAACGTATTCGTCAAATAGTTCAACACACTAAAATACTACATCAGGTCAGTAAAGCAGAATAAGCAGATATGCACTCTTGAGTTTTGTAGCCTTTTCCAACAACGGTTCCGAAGACGTAGTACGGAAATTTAGAAGAGTGGAACTTAAAAAAGTTAAGGAAGTGTACAGTGGAGCTAATAGAGATTATCTCCGAATAACCTAAATCATACCCACTGTCAGTAATAGCATTTTAGAAGTTTTGCAAGTACACCCAGGAACGTTTTGTTTTGATAGCTGCTTAGATAAGTTTTCTGAGGACTTATGTATCAAATATGTTTTTTAAGGCCCATTAACAGTTGATTAGAAACTGATAAAGGTAATTGCCCGCGCTTATGGCGATTGTTATGTTTTATGAATCACATCTAAAAACAACACTCTAAGAAGAGTGTGTAATTCAATTAGTACGTGCGCTACCAGCCCCCAATAACTATCCAAATAAAATTGAGAAAATAGAAAACCAGAAATTGAATTTTCATGCAAATTTTTTTTAATATAAACAAATACGATTATTATTCTTTTAAACCTTCGACGTGAAAATCGAATATATTAATACAACAACATACATACATAATTTACTATTTGCACACAATTTATTTTAGGAAATATTAACATATTAATTTATTAACTTTTATTAGCATATTTTTAATTTGTTTTCGTTAAAAGTAAGTGTTCTCGTTAGTACTTTTATCAACTTTTTTTGTTAGTGTTAACGTACATATTATTACAATATATATTTCGTTAAATAGTGAAGTCTAAATAATGCAGGTAAAAGGAATTTTTGTAAAGTAAGATTTAGTTTATGCTTTAAAAAGTGATTAGTATACAGACCAGAGCTCAATCTAAAAGAAAAGAAATAGTACAAACTGAGTCATTTAATAGTAATCAAATAGTATATAAAAATAGAAAAAGAAATAGGGACCCTGATTTTGATTTAAATAGATCATTAATTCATACCGATCCAAAGCAGAGGAGAACTTATAATCCAACTTCAGTAAACATGGCGAACAGTAATGTTAGGGATAGTAGTGGCTCTCAAATCAGAGATTTATCAAGGACAATTATATCCGAAACGCAATTAAAGAATAACAATCAGGCATATATTGGCTGTCAAGTTCTCGCAGAAGATTCTGTTGCAAATGAAGGGGACATTACACCAGCAGTACAAGGTTTAGTAGCTGATGAGGCCCTAGTGGTGCAGCGTGCACTAGAGGATAAAATGCGCAAAACGGTCCACGCTGAGATGTTTGATATTAAAAATACCGTTGAGGCTTTGTCGAAAATGGTTCAGAGCCTTACACATATCGCGAGGGCTAATAATATAGCCGGAAACACTATTAACTATACCAATGTTAACGACACAGAGGCTAACAACAGAACCGCAATCAACAATAATACTGACTATACTCGTTATGTTCCCGAACGCTTAGCTCACCGTCTTTCAAATATTCCGGTCGGGAGCATGAATAATCATATTGTTTCTGGGGGGAATTTTATGTCGAAATGTCCACCTCGAAAGGAAAACTTTACTCATCCAGTTAACAGTAATGAGGTATTCGGTTTTAGGCAAATTAGAATCGATAAGTTAGGCATCGTTTTTGATAATATCAGTATTGAGGACTTCGTTTTCCGCTTGGATCATCTTAGGGCTCACTATAATATCCCTGAAAGAGAATTGGTTAAAGATTTTCATTTAATCGTATCAGATTCTTGAAAGGACTGGTTTTATAGAAATACACGGAATAATAGAATGCCCAGTGTTACGTATGGCTTTGTTGTCTCAGTATCAATACCCCGGTCTAATTTTGAGGTAATGAGGGATTTGGTTGAGCGCAGGCAACAATCTTCAGAAACTATTGATGCCTATTTTCATATTATGAACAAATTAAGGTCAAAATTAACTCAACCCATTCCCGAGTACGATATGATAAAAATAATGAAGCGTAATATCAATCAAAATGTAGCAAGAATAGTTTACCCCGTATCAGTGTCCTCTATAGAACAGTTACATATTGAGTGTAATGAGGCGGAAAGAAATTTTCCCCGAACAGAGATAAGAAACGCTATTCTACCACCACGTACATCGCGTCAAGTAAATGAAATTGCCTTTAAAACGAATGAATAGCTGTATAATGACTTAGCCAAGAATGAAATAATAGAAGTGGATTCATTACAACAAAAACAGGCAATTGTCTGCTGGAACTGCAAGGTAGCAGGACATGTTTTTATGGACTGCCCGGTTGAACAACGATCACTATTTTGTTATAAATGTGGCAAGCCAGATGTCACAACGCCTAAATGTCCAATACGTCAACAAAAAAACCAGAAATTTGGTGGGGGAATGTCAGGGGACCTGCTCCGGAAGGAAGTCCCTGCTGCAACAACAACAGTGACAACAATAAGATATTAGACGTATATAAAACAAATAAAGATCGAACTTTATTAACACAAGTAATAGCTTAAAAATCAGATTTACTAGACATTACTTATCCCTACACATTATGTAGGAAAATTATAAAAATATCAGAAACCAAATTTTTAACTCCGAAAATACTTCTAAACCTATGTCAAAGCGTATTTTAAAAATTCGTCATAAATTTATGGACCGTAAGAAATGAAGACGTGAATTAATTGACTCGACACATAGAGTTGTTAGGAATACAAAAGACCCCAGAATTTTTATTGAGGTAAAATTAAATAATTTTGCAATTAGCGGCCTGTTGGATTCAGGAGCGTCAGTAAGTATAATGGGAGCAGGTTGTAGGGAGTTAATTGATAAACTAGGCCTATAGTTAATCCTGTGGTTACCAATGTGAAAACTGCCAGTGGTCAACAGTACAAAACTATCCATTAAATACAGAGATCAAGAACATAATATGTTATTGTATCTTTGTCCTGACTTGGAACAAGCTTTATATTTAGGCATAGATTTCTGAGGGAAATAAACCGAATTTCCCAGAAGAATTAAATTTAGAAGAATTAAATATAGAGCAAATACGTAATGATTTTGAGAGTTTTAACAAAGATTATAAATTAAAGCTACACGAACTAACGCCAGAGCAACAGAAACAGTTAGACGATGCAGTGAAAACATTTAATACGTTTGAAGAAAAAGGTATAGGTTTAACTAGTTTAGAGGAGCATTCAATTATATTAGTAAAAGATGCGGTACCAGTTAAAGAGCGGTTTTACCCTACTTCCCCAGCAGTTCAAGAAATTGTGTACCAGGAAATTGATAATATGCTGAAGCTAGGAGTTATCGAAGTTAGTGATAGCGCGTGTAGTAACAGAACAACAGTAGTCAGAAAACCTGGAAAAAACCGCCTATGTTTAGATGCAAGAAAACTTAATAGCCTTACACTAAAGGATGCGTACCCTTTACAAAATATATATGGTATAATAATATAATAATAAGCAGGATGTATGAAACATTTTTTATCAGCAGTGTAGACTTAAAATACGCCTTCTGGCAAATTAAGTTAGAAGAACAAAGTAAACAATATACGGCATTTACAGTGGCGGGCCGTCCATTGTATCAATTCTGGGTTATGCTCTTCGGTTTATGTAATGCCGCTCAAAGATTTTGTCGTCTCATGGACAAAGTAATACCGCAAAGAATGAAAGAAAATGTGCTCATTTATCTGGATGACCTATTAGTCATTTCAAGTATGTTCGAGGAACATATTAGATTATTAAAAGAGGTGGCTAAATGTCTAAGGGAGGCCAATCTCACAATAGGGCTAGAAAAGTCAAGACTCTGCTTTCAAGAGCTTAAATACCTTGGTTTTATCATTGGAGGCGGAACGTTAAAAACCGATCCCGAGAAGGTACAGGCCATTTAAAATATGAAATTGCCAAAGTCAATAAGAGAAGTTAGGAGCCTTTTGGGAACCGCAGGATGGTATCGGCGGTTCATTAAGGATTTTGCAACAATTGCCGCCCCACTAACAGACTCGTTAAAAAAATCACAAAAATTAATAATGACTAAAGAAGCCATCGAATCCTTTGAGAAATTGAAAAAGGCCTTAACTTTCGCTCCGGTGCTCAGACATGCAGATTTCTCAAAACGTTTCTTTATACAGCGCGATGCTTCTAGCTATGGAATAAGTGCGGTTCTATTTCAGTTAAATGAAAAGCAAGAAGAACAACCTATTGCTTTCTTTTCGCAGAAGTTAAATTCATGCCAAAAAACTACAGCGTTACGGAGAAAGAATGTTTAGCCGCAGTGCTAGCAATTCGTAAGTTCAGGACCTATGTAGAGATGATGCCGTTCACGGCCATTACAGATCATGCAAGCCTGAAGTGGCTAATGAGTATAAAAGAACTCACGACGATTGGCGAGATGGTCATTACAGCTTCAGGTTTGAAATAAAACATAGGAAAAGATCGGAAAATATAGTAGCGGACATGTTATGTATGGTACCACAACAAATAAGTGTTAGCGAACTAAGTAAGGATGAACTGTTCGATTTCGAAACAACGGAGTTTGAAAATGAGGAATATATAGGTTTAATTAGAGATATTAGAGAAAATGCAGATAAATTGCCCGATATTAAAGTTGAAAATGGTATGATATATAAAAAAATACGTTTTTACCAAGAGTTAGAGGACGAATGTAAATGGAAGTTGTGGATTCCAGAGAATATGACTGTAGCCATAAATAAAAAAAGCTCATGCTCCAAATACAGTAGCCCATGGAGGTGTGCGAAAAACGCTGGAAAATGTAAAACGTTATTTTTACTGGCCAAAAATGACCAGTCAGATTAGAAATTATGTAGGGAATTGTCAACTGTGTAAAGAGTCGAAACCCTCGAACATAAATTTAACACCAGGAATAGGAGCAGAAGTGGATACAGATCGACCTTTCCAAAAACTATATGTAGATTTTTTAGGTAAATACTTAAGGTCGAAAAAAGGGAATGTTATATATATATATTGTAGTGGACCACTTCACTAAATTTACATTTTTAAAGGCAATGAAACAAGCGACAACGGCTAACATACTACATTTTCTAAATAATGAAATATTTCTTAAATTAAGTGTACCTGAGATACTCCATAGCGATAATGGAGCTCAGTTTACTTCAAAAGCTTTTGATGATATGATAGAGGCCTATAAAATACACCATATAAAAACAGCGTTATACTCTCCCCAATCTAATGCATCTGAGAGAGTAAATCAGTCCGTTCTAGCAGCCATAAGAACCTATCTAAAGACAGATCACATAGACTGGGACCTTTACTTGTCTGAGATTGAATGTTCCTTAAGGACATCGATTCACTCAGCAACAGGCGTTACTCCCTTCTTTGCCCTTTTTGGTTTTCACAGACTATAAATTAGCAGACTATAAATTAACTCGAAAGTTGAAATCACTTTCTGATCATGAAATACTCAATTTAAAAACACATGAGAAGCTTGAACTCATAAGGAAAAAAATTAAGATGAATATTCATGATGCCCATGAAAAAGCTGCTGAAAGATATAACAAACGAGCGCGAATTGTTAAATTTAGACCTGATTAAGAGGTATACAGGAGAAATAACGTTTTAAGTGACTTCAAAAATAACATAAACTCTAAATTTCGTAAAAAAATTTTAAAATGTAGGGTTGTAAAACCAGCAGGAAATAATATGTACGAGTTGGAAACAATGAGGGGAAAGCCTATAGGAACTTTTCATGTCAAAGAATTCAAAGTTTAGAAAGTGCAATATAAGATTATGGGATCTAAAATAAATCTGCGATAATGTTGTGCAATAATAGGATAAGGAAACCAATATTTAAAAGATAGTCTGTGTATATATATATGTAAATAAATATATATATATATATATATACATATATATATATATATATATATATGTACATATGTGTGTATATGCTTATATATGTGTATGTATGTGCGTGTATATTCTGACAAATATTTTTAGGTTTCATCCTGATATGTAACAGTGTACCTGATTTAGATTAGATCCGTGATGTGTTGTAGATGTTTCGTACTTGTACTAATTCTAAATTGATAAGTTTTCATTCTGCGTACAACGTTATGTGACCCAATATAGCTGCAACCAATAAACAAAACAAAAAGTATCTTTAGAAATATAAACAAAGTAGGATACTTCCCTAAAGAGTAGAACTCAGTAGAGTTGAGATAAATGTGCACTCCGCAGGTTAATTTAATTGCTTAGGAATAAATGCTGTAGATGAACTGTTAATAATATTAGTTTTGACATCAAAGACGTTCTGAGTTGGTAAAAATCTTTTTCTTTTAGCAGAATATGCCATCATCAATAAAAGAAACTGGATAGAGCAACAGAAGCCCGGCTGTTGAGACTTCAGGGCATGGGAGTTCCCCACGAATAACCTAATGCGTCCAAGCACACCGGTATTAATCGTGCAGTGGTAAAAAAATCCCGCAGTTTTGTTGCGTGGGCTTTTCCATCATATAACGAAAATCCTCTGTACATTGGGAGTAGCTAAAAGCATAACCCTTAAATAGGATGTGACAGTAGCTATAAAATATAGCACAGGAAATCAGACAAATAATAAAACTTGTTTTTCTTTTAATTAGCTTTTTCTTGGTACTGAATGTTTACTATTGTGATTGAAAACTGACAGATGATATATACGGCGAAATCGCCAACTGTTTTGAACATTGGATAATTGGAAAAAAGAAGAAAAATTTGTCAAGGTTATCGATTTACAGATGTCAAAAAAACTATTTTTTTTAAAGAGACAAATATATGTATTTTAATAGACTGAAACAAGGATATGGTTTAGAAGGATAAAACATTATACAGTTATCATGAAGACATTTTTTTTACTGGAACATCAGGGTATAAATAGAACCTTTAGTTCGCAATTTTAGCTGATTGTTCGATAAGATTGTGAAGTTAATATCGGAGTTAAATAAAATTTACCGGAATATTTAAAAATTATGGTAATACTTAACTGAGTGATTGATAACCTAAAAAATAGTTAAAATAAAATCATATCCTCACGAACAAAGAAAAAGGTAAACGAAACCATTAGGAAATACATGTATGATAAGGTAAGTTAATATATTTCCATAGAGTATTTGGGGAACAAAGGCTTGGAGAATTTGATGGTGAGAGAGCTAGAAAATTCAACCAGGAATCTGAGACAACGTTCATATGTTCCTAGAAAGGAAGAAGGGATCAATTGGGAAGGTTTACTACAAAAAAAAAAAAAAACTCCAATCACTCTGTCACGAAAATATTACCTCAGTTAACAAATTCGCCTATTTTAAATTAGTAAAAGAAAATCCGTGGCATAAAATTAGGAGGCAAATTAACAAGAGAACTCCGATCAGAAAAGAATTCGATTAGTGGAGCTTTAATACCAAAAAAATATTTAATAATTTAGATTAAGAAATCCAATAAGCTTAGCTTTTTTGTGGTGTTAAAATATAGTCCAAAACCACAGAATTAGAAATGTTAACATTTTAGTTGAATATTTAAGTGTTAGTGCATTAAGTGTTTAATGCAGGGGTTCTCACAAGCTCTTATTTCGGGGCCCCCTTCAGAAATTTTAATAGTAGTGCGGCCTACCGCAGTATATGTGACACATAGATATGAAGTATGTGAATAAAAACACATGCATGTTACATATAAAATATTTTATTAAAAATTACATACATATCTGTATACATTTGTTGTAAAAATCGAAATTGAATTACACATATACATACATGCATATATGACTAAAACAAAAACTGGAAAATATATATTTATTTGTACTTCAGGTAAAAAACAAAATAACATATGAATGTACATATATACATACTTATGAATATATGAAAATTCAATTAGAAACTGAAAAATGATAAGGTAAAGAATTATTTTAGGCAAAAGAAACCTTAAAAAATAAACAAAAAATGTTGACATCTTTTTTGCTTTCTTAGCTCTTTGATATTAGGAGATATATCTGATAATGCACATCTCAAATCATTTTCTCTATCCAACCGCGATCGGTTTTAGTTTTAATTGATAAAAGGGCAGAAAAGCTTGTTTAACACAAACACGTTGAGGAAGATTGTATTAACAGCTTTAACGCTTTAGATGCCACATTTGGACAAGTTTTGGAGTATTTTAACCAAAGTGTTTCTATTTCAATTGATTTCAAATTAAATTCTGCACATGAATCAGATTTTAGATCAATGAATTCTTCCTGCAACATTTCAGCTATTTTATCAACATTGAAAGGAGTTCTAAGTAAATTATTTTGTCACGACTCTGTTTTTATTTCAGGGAATTATCTATGAAACTCATCACAAAGCATATCCAAATGTGTTGTTATCAAAGATTTCAAATTAATGTGTTGTATGTCGTATGTATTTATGGCTTCATTTAATAATGGAAAAGAGCAAAAAATTTGGAATTGCTAAATGACTTTCTCATAAGGAAATTTTTTCTATAAAGGCCTTAATTGAATCATATGATGTCAAAGTATTATTGTTTTTTTCCTTGTAATTTTAAGTTTAGATTATTTAATGCTTCAAAAAATCGGTTAGATACGCAAAATAAAATAAAAAATTAGTATCGGTAAACCTTTTATGGAGAATATCATTCTTTGCACTCATCGGTGCAAATTCTATCAATTTTTTTCCAGGAAATGCTATTTTGTGCTAAAAATTCAGAAAGCACGATGAAAACTTCCTGGCCTTTTAAAATTGTGAGAAGAAACTTTATAAAAAGAATTCCTGGCACATTATTCCTACTGAAATATATTTACTATAAAAGCTGGCTTGCATCAGAAATGTCGGTAGTTTCATCACACTGGAGCGCTATATACGGAGAGTCTTTTATTTTCTCGATCAATTGTCTCTTGATCTCCGCAGCCACATCATCAATTCTTCTCTTAATAATATCATTGGACAGCATTATTTTCTTTACTTTGTCATTGCTTTCTTTACCAAGCATAATTCTTCCAGCTGCTCCTATACACTGCTTAATAAACGTTTCACCAATTGTATGCGACTTTTTGTTTCTTGCAATGTGCATTGCAATTTCATAGGAAGCTTCCACAGCCCGTTCTTATTCCAAACAAAAATTTCCAGTTGAGTCCCATCTTATTTTCTTTAGAGAACTCAGTTTGACAATAAAAAAATCCATTTCCTTGTCTTTTCGTTTCGGATGATTTGCGGTTAGGTGTTGTTCCATCCTGGATGGTTTCATGGTTTCGTTGGAAAGAGTTTTGTGACAAATTACACATTGAGGTAATACCTCGTTATTATTTTTTAAACTTGTAAAGCCATATTTAATATAATCTTCTTTATAAAGCCGTGACTATGGAAGGGCTAGGGAAACGGGAGTGCAAAATCTTGCTTCTGGCTTAGTTGTGATTCAATGGGGATAGTATGTGTGTATGTTAGATGAAGTTTTTTTTATTGTAATGGTCCTGGAGATTACGGCAAAGGGAGGTCTTCATACCCATAAGATAGACTTCGTAAGGAGTATATGTATAGCCGGGATAAAATTTGCCTTAATTCAGATGTAGGACCGTAACAACATTTGCACACATACAAACTTAAATTTCATTTTACTTTGTTGAGAGGTATATTAGTACTTTTGGCCCTTTCATTCTTTCATATATAAGAGCGGCTTCATTGCTATGTAGCTTTTTCTTGATTTTTTCATTAACAACACCTATTCCTTTTTCCAAACCTCACACATACATACTGTTCCGTGTTGCCTACACTGTGTTACTAAATACGCGATGGCTTCCGCCATTTCCGCCCTTTTCAATTTGGGCGTCGGCAGGAGAAGTTGGTGTCGAAAAGGTTTCGCTCCCGGTGGTAGGAGTTTAAAGTTCTGTCGATCAAAGTGGGCACCTTTTCTAGCTAGGACGCCTAAGGCAAGAGGAAAATTAATAAGAAGCTCCTAAGTAATTAATAAAAGGGTAGCACCATCGTTAAGAGGCCAGACTGTTCCACGACCGTAATCCAAACCGCAGAGAAGACACAGAGAGACAGTGTACCAGCCATCGTCCACCAAGAAGTCTCATTCCCAAGAGTATGTTGGAGTTATACACTCGATAAGGGCAAAAATTCTCAACGCAGCAGAACCGCAGCGCACCAACAACTACAACTATTGCAACAGCAAAAATATTTAGAACCAAAAAAAGTACAACAATAGAAAAGCTACAACAACACCAGCTACAACAAAAAGTTTTAAACAACAAAAACTACAACAACACCAGCTACAACAAAAAGTTTTAAAACAACAAAAACTACAACAACACCAGCTACAACAAAAAGATTTAAAACAACAAAAATTTCAACCAACAGCTACAACAACCATAGCTACAACAAAAACTACAAACTCGCTGCCACAGCAACAAGAATCTAGTACAGCAACAATAGCAACAACTAATAGACGACGACAGAAGGGATACAACAACAACAAACATATGAACAATCAGCAAAGCCGTAATACTAATAGAAATACCAGGGTCGGTAAGTTTAGTTTATTGTAGCATACATATATCGGTAAAAGTGAGATATAATAGTAATATTAACTTCTAAATACGCGTCGCGAGCTCCGTAATTCAAACCCAAGTTTTTTCCATGTAAAATTTTTTTATAAGTTTTTTGTCAGTTTTTTTTTTTTTTGCCCAGAAAAAAAGCTAACAATTTTATTTGACCAGGTATGTTTTGGGCATACACCGCTGACGTGAGTCTGTTGGGGATACAATAAGCTTTTTGGTCTAGAGAGGATCTGAGCCAAGGAGACTATTGTGGATCCAACAAGGTAGCCGCAGCAACACCTTGAAGTAAAACTTCGCTCGATTTGGAGCAAAAAAAAAAAAACAAAAAACAAATTATAATAAAAATTTAAGAGAACAGAGAAATTCAAACTTATATGGTTTTAAGTTCCTGCCTTACTTGCCAGTATTAAAAGTTACGATAGGCAAAGTAAAATGTTAAAGCGTATTTCAAACCTAGAAGATCTTTGATCTTAAATTTAAATGTTTAGAACGAGTAAATATGATGGAAATAAATAACACAATTTACTATTCAAATTGAAGTTTTTAATATCTCAATATAAAAGTAATTTGTGCTAAATTAGAGCTATTTGATATAACAAATTAAAACTAAGTCATAATAGAAATACAAGGTTTTTCTGAACGAATTATAAATAAATTTAAAAGTAAAAAAAGAAAGAATAATGTTTTAGTTATTCGATAGGGATACAAAGGTAGGTATCGAGTGGTGAAGATGATAAAGGGGCAGTATAAAGAAATATTTATACTATACTGCCATGGTTAGGGGTGGAATAAGGGTATTACATCCAGTGTTTAAATTGCTGAAGAAAAAATAGCAAAAGCAGACAAAAATTGACAAGTGCATACCGAACGCATAAACAATTTTTGTCAATGGACTACTGCTACTACTTCATCCATGAATATGAATTGAAAAAAAATGAAATGAAACAGTTACACATAAAATGATTGCGTTGCAACAACTATGACTGCGCAAACACACAAGTCGATAGCAATAGCAACAATAATTGTGATGAAAACGACTAATGACTAAAGGAAGATAAGAAAATTGAGTGGTAGTTGTTAGTGAATGAATATGCGTAAGTCATTTGATTTTGCTATTTAGTTGTTTGTGCTGTACGAAACAAGTTGATGTTAATAATTGGTTGCATTTCAAAGAAAATTAATATAATGGCACCAAGATTCAACAAGAGTTTAATTTTGGAAAAATTTAATATTTCTGAAGAAAGTGAAAATGCAAAATATGCGGAAATGAGCTAAAAAAATAGACCTTTTAACCTAAAATCACATTTAATAAAAATGCATGATATCTCCATTAGTGCGATTGAAACTACTACCACTGTTTCCAATGGAATAATTAAAAAACAAATTCGAAAACAAACTGTTAAAATTGAAATAAAAAAGAAACAATTATTTCGAAGTTACATCGGTCTGGTAACTTAAGATAGTGTACCATTTAATGCCTTAAATTCAGAAACATTATAGATCCAATTTGACGTGGCTTGGGTGAAAAATTCAATAAAAATTTTTGTTTAAACAGCAGCAACTGAAAAAACGTTTTAAAATCAGATGTTATTGACATAAAAATAATATAAAAACGGAGCTTATTCATAGATTAATATGACGTAAAATTGATAGTGCCACGAGATTGTCACGCAACATATTTGAACTCAGTGCGCAATTTATAAAAGACAATACAATCATGTGGATAATTTTGGGTATGGTTGAACTAAAAGGCACTGCATCAAATTCTTCCCGTAATTTAGCGACAGAAATTATAAATGTGTTAAGCAAATACAACATAAGCCTCAATCAAGTTGTATAAATAACATCAGATAACGGCGCCAATATGACTAAGACAACAAAGATTTTGTCCCACTTTACATGGTGAGGAAGAGGAATCAAATGAGGTATACCTAAGGAACATTGAACATTTTGAGGATTCAAATAACCTACAAATAGGTCATATTCAAATTTGTCGTTGTGCAGCGCATACTGCTCAACTGTATGCTCTAGATGTTACGAAGAACATAAAGAGCTTCCTAATTAGCTGTCGAAACTTTGTAAAATATGTAAAAAAAAATACTAACGGTTACCGCGAGATTTTTGAACTAAAGAAGTTAAATTTTCCCAACTTGAATGTCCAACCCGATGGGGATCAACATATAATATGATATGTAACGTTTATAAAGCCAAAGAGGGTTTAGAACATGTCGACTCCATTACAAACAAATCTTATGAAGAAAATTTTGAATTGAGTAATGACTTTTGGGATTTTGTAAGCAGCTATTGTGCCGTATTTGAATTACTAAAAAAAAACTATAATCAAGTTTCAAGAGGAGCAATTCCACTATGGCAATTTTTATGCACAATGGTTAAAGTGTAATATAATAACTAGGAGAATTGTTGAAAATTATGCCGACAATAATGATTCTTTCATACAAAAATTCGGAAATACACTTTTAGCCTGTATTGCATTCAGAACCACCAAGCTCCTAACAAATGAAAGCTTAAATGCTTGCTTGTTCTTAGACCCAAGATTTAGTTACACTCTCCCTGTGAAGCAAAAACAAGAAGCAATAAATTACTTAAAAAGACTTTATGATATAGTAAAATCAATTGGTATCATAATACCCGACAAAAATCCTATTGATGCTAACAGCAATTAAACATTTAAAGTTCTTGAAGACAAGGATGAATACCTTAATGAATACCTGTCGAATAATTCAAAATGATCACGCTATGGACTCATATTCCAAAATTTTAAATTACCATATCAACGGTTTGAAACAAACGTACTAAATTTTTGGCATGGAAAGCAGTACTGATCCAGAATTATATGCTTTTGCTAACATTTGCTTTGCAATTCCACCCCCTCAGGTAATTGATTTATTAACATATATAATATTCCGCGACAAACCGATATTTTATATCAAAGTATTATTGAATTCCACCAAAAAAAGTGCAGCATTTGATTTGATCAACAAGATAAATACCAGAGTTCAGAAGGTAAGTGCACTCATCGTACACATATTGTTCTGTTTAAAACCAACCCGTTGTTAAATGGTAGATGTGCTTTGCTTATGTTTTAGGTACGTAGCGGTATATTTTCACAAAAAATAATATTTTAAGGAAGGATAAATATTTTCACACTGAATATTAATCAAAATTTACTTTATTATTTATATTATTATATGTATTATTTGTTGTTCTGGTATATTAAACATTTACATTTCTTTTACATATGTATGAGGAAAAGGTATAAACGATCTACATTTGTTGCATTAATGTTAACAAGAAAATTTTATTTTTACCAACAATACCACGAATTCTACAGTTTCTTTCTTAGTACCAACAATTTGCTGTTTTACCATCAATTAAGAAGTAATAAAACAATAAAAAATGAAGCAGTAAACATCCCTTACCTAAAACGTAAGCAAAGCACATCTGCTGTTTTGAAAAACACATGCAAATTTTAAGCAGTAAAACAGTTGGATAAAAAAAACCTAAATAAAAATAATTATTTTATGATACCAGTAAACATCAAAAATTCATTCTCTAGGTATAATTGCAATAATTGGTTTTTCAATTTACAAACGATAATTTTGTACAGTGAGTGTACTTTTATGGACTGTGATAAATACATATATGTATGGAACTTCGGTTTGGAATTAAATTTTTCTGAATCTGGCAGAATTTTGATTGAGGTTTATTTTCAGGTAACAATCGAGCGTGCTTTCTCTTTTTTAAAGTCATATCTTTACAGGGCTATTGATTAATTGCCGCTGTTTGAAGATTCGGTTTAGAACATCATTAAGACTAATAAACCATAACTAACTTAAAACCCCTAAAAAGAGCTCTAAAATTAGCTTAAACAATGTAATGTCAATAAATGTTTATAAATTACTGGACTATATTATTACTATAACTTTATTTAACATGCTCAGGTATACGCGATTTATTAAAAAAACAAAGCGTATGTAACTAATTCTTTGACATCAGTTTACACAAATAACAAACAAAAAAAAAAAAAAAATAAATAAATAAATAAAAATAAGAATTTTTTCTTAATAGTCAAAACATGTTTTATTTTAGTCGTTTAATTTACAGTTCATATTGCTATCAATAAATTTGCTGCGAATATTTCAGTCGTTAGTCGTTTTACTTTGCACGCTTGTAACTGTCGACTACGCATGTGTGTTTGCCGAAGTCGCTGTCTTAGCAAACACACGCATTTCGTATGCATCTGTTTCGTTTAAATTTTTTATTCAAATCATTCCGCAGTCGTAGTCACTAGCGCATTTTGGAAATGAATATGAGTTAGCAATTTTAAACCCTGATTACATCTATCCTCACTGGGTAGATCGCAATCTTTCTTTGTATCACTGGCAAAACATAATAATACTGTGGATCAAGTAAATTTTTATCACTGCAACGTACCACCGCCCAAGCCCGACGAGCTTTAGCCGTGCACAAGCTACAAGTTGTCAGTGATGCCGTGACAAAAAGGGGAAAACAAATGTGATTAGAGTCGGTTCGCTGATTTGAAATATGACAGATTTATAATATAAATGGCGCCCAACGCGGGGAACGGCCTTGATTCGCCGTAGAACTAGTCAAGTTTTCCACATTTTGGTGTAAGCTCAAGGTTTATTTAATTCTTGTTGTAACGTTAAGCTATTTTAATGAGTCCCGTTGGTTATCGGTAATAACAATATGTTTGCAACTAAGATAGCTGTTCTGGGTTTCGTAAGTCTTATTGGTCCAAATCTAGGATACTCTAATTGCGACGTACACTTAAAACTTAGTTTTAAAGTCTACATAGTACAGTAGGTCCAAACTTATATTGCAGTAATAGATAAGTTTGTTGCTACCTATAAGACGACAACGCGGCACGGATAATAAAAAAGGTAACCTTTAGGTTAAACCTTAGCTCGTATAGCGATTTTTCCTAGTTTTTTTTATTCACTCGACACCTTCATTGGTTAAAAACTTGTCTTATTTTGTAAAATTATACACACAAACCTAACGCTTTTAACAAGTTAATACATAACAATAAGTTGGTTTACAATATATTATAGGTCTGTTCCAGATTCATAACAAAATAATCCGGACCTTCGAGAGTAAAAAGGAAATTACTCTCTGAATATGACAAAGTAGTCCGAAATTGCTGGAACGCAAGAAACCACAATTCAACATCCTAAAATGCTAATGGTGCTAAATTAATTAAATAAATTTTATTTTAGTGATTTTAGACGCTTAAAATTAAAAATATTTTAAAAACAAAGCATTTGCAGCATTTGCCAACAGCTGTGAAAAGTAATTAAATATAAACTGAAATAGGTATAAGTCAATTATTTAAAAATTTATTTAAAATTTTTGCAAAATGGAAAGACAATTAACCATTGCATGTTCTCCTGGAACTTTAAATCGAATCTGAATCTTTAGCAACTAAGTCCAAAATGTCGTCTTGATCAGACTCACTTGATGTGTCCATGACTTCTTCAATGATCTATAAAATCATATTTTGTTAAAGAAAGTGATAAATATCCACAAATATATGCACAAGTACTTGCAACTTTAAGTTTATTTGAAAACTCTTCCATTTTGCTTTTAAGTAACAACTTTATCTATTTATTTAAAAATTATTTGATTTTTAAATGTAAACAGAAAACAGCTGATAATTTAATTCTAGTCCGAACTTACCCAAAGAAAGAGTTCGTACAACATTTTACAGGAAATATAAAAATTTAACTCCCTCATTTTTTCTCAAAATTGTACAAAAATTGTTATCTGGAACGCTTTTGGACTAATTTGTGCTAGTTCGGACTGTTTTGTTATGCATCTGGAACAGACCTTATATCTCAAAGATTAGAGAAACATTACTGCTTGTCTATATTTTATATTAACATTTTTTTTTCAAAACATAATATACGTATATTTAAAACATTTTACCAATTTCCAAAAAGAGATTTACAAAAGTTAAGCATTAATTTTTATGACAAAGCTTCACTTTGGATTCGGTATGTTTTGCAATTTTGTAGTGATAATTTCCAGCTTTTTTAAACATTGTTGTTAGAGAATCGGTCAAAAAAAAATAGTACTCGTTTACAAAGTAGAAAAAAACACTAATTTATTATTTCATTTAACTTACCGAATAGTCGAAAAACGATAATTTCGAAATTGTGTTTTGGTAAAGTAATTTTCGGCAATTTAGTTAGCAATGATACGTACAACATCCGCTAGTAAAAACGAGGTCCCTGTAATTACAACAGACTCTAATATAGCTTCGACAACCAGTGCATCGGCTGTAAACACGATGAAAGCTATTCCCGAGGTAACAGACCCTAATGCAACGGTAGTGAAAGTGCACCGTCAGGAAGACCTAGAGGCAATAGCTCAATAGTAACTCCACCATTCAGCAGTATAAGCGCACGAGGCGCAAGAAAGGCATTTGATCACCACAACGTATCATTAAGACCACCGCAACGTCAAACCAATTTTCAAGAATCTTTAAGAACAGAAAAAAATATCACTCAAGCTGACTTTAGAAATTTTGAGGACAGGTTGTAAAAGTTAATACCTAGAATAATGCAACAAAACTCACAAACTCTTCCGAGACCGCCTGTACCTACACAATCTCAACCTAGAAATTCCGATTATTTACCTGATTTGAGTCGACCACCTCCATCAATTTCGCACGCTTCTTGCCTTTAATCTAGCAAACAATTTTCAAAATTAATTTTTAAGTTCGTCAGAAGGACAGATACCGACGTTTACAGCAAACCAGAGGCAGTATAGGGGAATAAGTTCGAACTTAAGTATAGATAAACGGGCAATAGTTTTTGATGGAACTACGCACACAACTAGAATAGAAGATTTTGTAATTGGTGTGGAAGCCCTTCAAGCTGATCACGGATGTGAATAGAGGGATATTTTAAGATAATTTCACCATTTGTTACAAGGACCAGCTTTAGATTGGTTTCGGAATCACAGGAGATTCAATAATATTAGGCGTTGGAGTGATTTCAACTCTGGTGACACAATTCCATAGATATGATAGCGATTTTGATATTTAACATAAGATTCTTGATACAAAGCAGCAAGGGCAGGAATCACACGCTGATTTTTATAACTCAGTCATACGTTTACGTAACCAGCATCTTAGTCCACTAAGCGAAAGAGATCTTGTTAATATCATCAAGGGAAACCTTAAGCCTAGTATGGTACAGTTGCTATTTTCAGTGCAGGTCAGCGGGCTAGCGCAATTCGCCAAAGAATGCCATTGAGCAGAAAAGCTTTTAAACAATCATCGAAATCTTACAGATACAATACCAGGACAGTGCATGAATTAGAATATGAAAGGATGACACCGGAAGAAACTTCAGAAGTAGAAGCGTTAGTTAAAACTCCAAGAAAATTAATATGTAGGAACTGTAAAATAGAAGGTCACACGTTTTTGGACTGCGTAGAGGAAAAAAGAAATTTGTTTTGCTACAAGTATGGACTAAAGAATACTGTTACTCCAAGATGCTCAGTGTGCCAGGGAAACCAAAAGGGGAACTTGTCTTGCGCTGGGATGAAGACACGTTCTGAGGCAATATATCCCAAGCAGCAATAGAAGGAGAGCGACTAGATTTTAAACATTACAAACCTCAGCTCAAGATACTTCAAAAACACCAGGAGAACGACAACACTAACTTATTTCGTATTCGAGAACCATTACATGTCAGAATCATGGAATATGATAAGGCAAGGGAGAGAATTTTTGGATCATCTCAGAAGATTTTGAAAACTCGAAACAGGTATGAACAAAGAAAGAAAGTAAGATTGAAAATTGCAGCTGCTCGTATTTACAAAGAACATGATACTAGGATATACGCTTCGATTGTAATTAATGGACATTCATTCCAAAGATTGTTGGACAGTGGCGCTAGGAAATAGTTGCATAGATTTTATTGAACAAGTTAAACTACCTATTTTCCCTTTTAAATCTGAAGTCAGAACAGCCGATGGATGCTTGAACCCTATTATAGGTCGTGTAAGAACTAATATATTCTACAAGAATATGACTAGCTCAGATGATTTTTTTTAGTCTTTATTCGAGCTTTTAACCTGGTAAAATTCGAGCTAGATAGCCTGAAAACAGATGTAGTTGTCAACAAAGAAGAAATGATTTCTAGAAAGCACGTTTTACACCCGAGTGAACAAGCAACGCTACGAACTGATATCGGTTCCTTTCCTTCCTTTACTCAAAGAAGATTAGGTAAAACCTCGATGGAAATACATGTGATAGAAACAGGTGATGCTGTACCGATCAAGGAGAAGAATTGTCCGGTATCTCCAGCAGTTCAAAAGTTGATGTACGGAGAATTAGATTGCATGCTTGCTTTAGATGTAATTGAACAAAGCGAGAGCCCTTGGAATAATAGGGTGACAGTTGTTCATAAAATGGAGACAAAGTGAGAATCTGTTTTGATACCAGAAGAGTCAATAATGTAACGGTAAAGGATGCATATCCACCACCGCACATTGAGGGTCTATCAAGCCGTCTCGGGGACACACATTTTATCTCGAGCATTGACCTGAAGGATGCGTTTTGGCAGATACCCCTGGCAGATCAGAGCCGAGAGAAAACAGCTTTTACAGTACCTGGAAGACCGTTCTACCATTTTACGGTAATACCATTAGGGCTGTGTAGTGCTGCCCAAAGGTTGTTCCGTTTAATGAACAAAGTTAATCCAGCACGACTAAGAGAGAGAGTGTTTGTCTATTTTTTTTATTTGGTGGTATCTCCAAATTTTATAGAATCATATTCTACTACTAGCAGAAGTAGCCAATTGTCTAGAGAAGGCCGGATTAAGTATAAATGTAAGCAAGTCAAAGCTTTGTTGTCGAGACTTAAAACATCTAGGATATATCGTCAGAGAAGGATAACTGAAACCTGATCCAGAAAAGGTAAGGGCAATTGTCAATCTACAATATCACAAGACAGCCAAGCAAGTTCGCATTTTCTTAGGAACCATTGGCTGGTATCCTAGATTTATTTCAGATTACGCCACAATTACGTCACCAATTAGCGATACGTTAAAAAAGGGAACGAAATTTGAATTTCACCAGAAAGCAAAAAAGGCCTTCGATAAATTAAAGGATTGTTTAACTGCAAGCCCTGTGTTGACGCAGCCAGATTTCAACAAACCATTTTTCATACAATATGACGCATCAGACGTATGGGAACTGTGCTATTCCAGGAAGACGCTGACGGTGGACAACATGCAATAGCATTTTTCTCAAAAAAATTCACACCTCCACAGGAAAAGTACTCAGTAACTGAAAGAGAATGTTTTGCGGTAGTAGCTGCAGTCAAACGATTCCGACCGTACGTTGAGCTGATGAACTTTATAGTTATCACAGATCAATTCTCTTTAAAGCGGCTAATGTCACAGAGAGACTTAAGTGGGCGCCTGGCTAAATGGAGCTTACAGCTGCAAACTTTATCAATTGAAATACGACACCGGAATGAATCACAAAATATCGTACCCGACACTCTTTTAAGATATATAAATGAAGAAATACAACTCACTGATAATATTTTGTTAGATTTGGCATCAGCAGAGTTTGGTAGTGCTGGTTATAAGGAACTGATAGACTACCGGATATAAAAGTTAATGACAATTTGGTATATAAGCGAAATATGCCGTACGATGAAAATTTAGATAAGGAAGACCACGCCTGGAAGTTATGGATAACAGCCGGGCTTACCGAAAAGCTGATTGCACAAGCACACGATACTTCGAACAAGGCACCACTTTTACTGACCTCATCTAAATGTACAAGTGCGATGGTTTACAAATCAGCGTAGTATTTGCAAGGAATGTAAACCAGCTAACTGCGTTTTAAAGCCACCTATGGGATGAGAACCTGAGGCTGGAAGGCCATTTCAATGCATATATGTGGACCTTTTAGGACCCTATGTACGCTCAAAGAGAGGCAATTGTTTTATATTTATAGTTTTAGATTATTTCTCAAAATACGTTTTGCTAAAAGCGATGACTAAGGCAAGTTGTAAAAGTGTTGTTAACTTTTTAATTCAAGAGGTATTTTATAAATTCGGATGTCCAGAAACGCTGATCTCAGACAATGTGCAACAGTTTGTTGGCAAAGACTTTGCCAAACTAATTAAGGCATTTGGAATTGAACACATTCGAACAGCAAATTACGCACCTCAAGCCAACGTTTCAGAAAGAGTGAATCAGTCCGTTTTAGCAGCTATTAGGTCGTATTTAGAGGCAGATCAAATGGATTGGCATTTACATTTGTGCGAAATTGAAGGCGCTCTGAGATCTGCGGTTCACTCAGCTATTGCTTCAGCATACAAGCTTGCAAGAAAGCTAGATTTGTTGGACGATCCAGACAACCGTATTGAGACCAGGAGCGAATTCTTAGAACTAGTTCGTGACAAGGTCAAACAGTCTCTACACCAAAGTTATGTTGTGAATGCTGGACGCTACAATGTTAGATGTCTTACAACAAGGTTTAAAAGAAGTCAGGAAGTCTTTAGGCGCAATTATCAGTTGTCAGATTTCCTAAAGCAGATATCAGCAAAACTCTGCGTGAAGTTTGTCAAATGCCGAATCATTAAGCCAGTAGGTAATAACCTGTATGAGGTCGAGAATTTGCAAGGGAAATTCCAAAGGGTATATCATGCTAAGGATTTAAAAGCATGAAATTATAAATAAGCTGCACTAAGTAAAACTTATCACATAAGCAAATTTAATTTGCTAATATAATAAAAACGCGACACCACGTAAGGGAATACGCATCGTGTTGCCTACACTGTCTTACTAAATACGTGACTCTGCAAACGCATAAGACAGATAAGTACAACTCAGGAATATAACATAAGGCAAAGATTCCACATCAATAAATTCGTAAAGTCAGCATCATATTTGGTTAGGACAATACCTTTTATGTCAATCTTGTGTAGTGAAGTTGGCGCTAGTGGCGCATGCGTAGATCAAAATGGCTTACTTCCGCCCTTTTCTATTTAGACGTCAGCAGGAGAAGTTGGTGCGAGTAAAGAAATCGAAAATATCGAAAAAGTTTCGCTAGAGTAAGAAGTGAATAAACTCTTAAAATAGAAATAAAACACATAATTATTTTGCATGCAGGTGCCCTTGAGGCGGGTAGGCGGAGACAGAGTATTCACAAGGCACGAGGATACAGAAGGCGCGTAAAGCCCTGTCTTAAGGTGGAAAGAATACCGTTGCTAGCGGTCAGACGGCAAGAACATGCACGCTCTGTCCGACCAACGGAGACCAAAAACAAGCCAATAGACGCTGAGCGCCTATCTACCCCGGTGGTAGAAGTTTAAGGTCCCGTCAAGCAAAGTGGGCACCTTTTTCAGCTAGGACGCCTAAGGCGAGAGGAAAATTAATAAGAAGCTCCTAAATAATTAATAAAAAGGGTCACACTATCGTTAAGAGGCCAGACCGTTCCACGACCGTAATCCGAACCGCAGAGAAGATACAGAGAGACAGTGTACCAGCCATCGTTTACCAAGAACTCTCAGTCCCAGAAACATGATTGAGTTATACACTTAACAACACCAGCTACAACAGAAAGACTTAAAATAACAAAAATTTCAACATATAAATTTCAACCAACAGCTACAACAACCATAGCTAGAATAAAAACTACAACACTAGCTACCACATCAACAAGAATATAGTACAGCAACAACTGAAAGAGTTATAACAACAAAAACGACAACGATAGAAGTGATACAACAACAACAAACATAGGAACAATCAGCAAAGCCGTAATACTAATAGAAATACCAGTGTCGGTAAGCTCAAAATATGAGTCGAAAATTTAGTTTATTGCAGCATACATATATTGGTAGAAGTGAGATCTAATAGTAATATTAACTTCTAAATACGCGTCGCGAGCTCCGTAATTCAAACCCAAGTTTTTTCTATGTAAAATTTTTTTATAAGCTTTTTGTCAGTTTTTTTTTTTTTTTTGCCTAGAAAAAAAGCTAACAATTGCATTTGACCAGGTATGTTTTGGGCATACACCGCTAACGTGAACCTGTTGAGGATACAATAAGCTTTTTGGCCTTGAGAGGATCTGAGCCAAGGAGACTATTGTGGATCCAACAAGGTAGCCGCGGCAGCCCCTTGAAGTAAAACTTCGCTTAATTTGGAGCAAAAAAAAAGATTAAACAGATTATAATAAAAATTTAAGTGAAAAGAGAATTTCAAACTTACATGGTTAAACGATTAAATATAATGGAAATAACACAATTTACTATTCAAAATGAAGTTTGTAATATGTATATTTCAATATAAAAGTAAATTGTACTAAATTAGAGTTATAAATACCATAAGCTATTTGATATAACAAACGTAAAACGGTTCGAACCTAACTGGTACGAGCCACATGGCATAAGCTAAGTCATAAAAAAATATATGGCTTTTCTGAACAAATTATAAATAAATTAAAAAGTAAAAGAAGATATAATAATGTTTTAGTTATCCGGTAGGGCTTCAAAGGTAGGTATCGAGTGATGAAGAAAATAAAGGGGCAGTATAAAGAAATATTTATACTATACTGCCATGCTTAGGGGTGGAATAAGGGTATTAAATCTATCCTCACTGGGTAGATTGCAATCTTTTTTTGTATCGCTGGCACAACATAATAATACAGTCCATCAAGTAAATTTTTGTCACTGCAATGTACCACCGCCCAAGCCCGACGAGCTTTAGCCGTGCACAAGCTACAAGTTGTCAGTGATGTCGTGACAAAAAGGGGAAAACAAATGTGATCAGAGTAGGTTCGCTGATTTGAAATATGACAATACCTATGTAACAAAGAAGCAATGTTTTTTGCTTTTATTCTGATATTTATCCAGTGTTACCAAATTTTATATTACTGGCCAAAATTAATTACAGTTGCTTTAAATACAGAAAGTAAATTACCTTTTGCAGTGTGATTACTGTTTGCATAATATTATATTTTATAAATGTACTATATACTTTCATTATAAACATTTATGCTTAAATGAAAAAAGAACTGAAAACGGTGATCATGGTAACTATTAAAAATAACGGTTATTCGAAAATCACATTCACGGAATTGCTCATCCCTAAATTAAACACAAAAAGTTTCTAAAATAGAATATCCTGCTGACACAAATATAAAAACAACACTCTGCGGCTTTTATGTAAAGGAATCTGAAGGTGTTTTTGTCTTTAGAATTCAAATATTTTATTTCTTTACAAAACAGTGGGAGTTTATTTAATAATAATTAAACAGTTGGATAGATAACGTAGACATTAAGAATTTTACAATACTGGCCATGTTAAGGTCTCTCTAAATAAAGTTTTCAAAGTCATTATTAAAAGCGATTTCTACAAAACTCGATGAATAAATATAAGTTCTCTGATTATAAAAAGCCAAAAGGTTTTTGTTAATTAGTAATTTTTTTGCTTATAGTTGTGTTTTTAAGTGAAAAGTTATAATTGAAATTGCTAAGCAGGTAAACTTAATTTTGTTGATATAAAAATATACCAACATACATTAGAATCTCTATTTTTAAAACGTTTACTTTAAATCCCAAAAGCTCTACTTCCGTTACAATTCAGTCTATTAATATTTTTTATTATTTTGGAATAAATCTAAGAAAACAAAACTATTAAATACGAAAAAAAATATTTAGGAATTCGAAATCTCGTTTTCATGAACAAAATCCTGGGCCCAAATCGTCACACTCGTGATTGAATGACTTTAATCGAAATTTTACATTTTGAGATCGCCCTACTCTATATCGAAATTTTAAATTATGGCATTCGATAACGAGTAGTTGATCGAATACTTTCACTCGAAATGTTATTCGATAGGCTGAGGTGTCGTAAACATAATCATTTTTTTTTATAAACAAAATAAAATGTATTTAAATAAATAATAAGAAATGTAAGTATTTACATATTAAACTTTCTTTTCAAGAATAATAGTAACAAAATCATGAAAGAAAACTAAATGGCAAACAAAAACAGCTCATGGCACAATTTATGGTGGACCAATCGAGCTTGGCAAAAAAATTAATCCCAAATTGTGGGCAAGGTAAAACAGTTTCTAAAAGGATATGGGACGAACTTGCAAACAAATTGAATACATGCGGCCCACCTGTAAAAACTGTGTCGGTTTGGCGAAAAGTATGTTTATTTTTTATTTTAAAAGTGTAGGCAGACCAAAAACAAAATGCTAAAAAGAAACTATTTTTAACAAGGAATCTAATAGAAAAATAGGTGGTGAACTGTACGAAGAAGTGCTTTTATCACCAGCAGAAATTGAAGCTGCTGTTGAAGGCGTCTCTAGCATTAAGATATTTGGTAAGCCAAAAAGTCCAAATAACAACATTTGTAATGAGTCCCAAAGTTTAAAAGCCTCATTCTTTGATGACAGTAGGACGGAATCAGAAGAAATGGCGGAAGAAACACCAAAAACAAAAAAATTAAATTCTAAGGCTTTTAATGTCAAATCTCTAAAAGTGAGAAATATCTTTTTGATTTAATTGCAAGAATAGATCGTTTAATAGAAATTAAAGATGAAATTTAATAAAAATTAAGGAGAAACGACGTACTGGAAACTTCCAAGCCCTGCTTAAAAGCGAAAGAGACACACACATTCATGTGGGATCGCAGTAAATTTTTTTGATGCTCGTTCATCAACGTGAAAAATAAAAAAAATTCTGAACTCTGGGCCCAAATATTCCAATCATAATTTGTTTAAACATGTAATAGATTTTATTGCTTCGTAATAGAATAAAAACATATGATTTTTATAAAATGTAAAAAAACAAATTATAAAATAAGGGTAAATAAACGTAAAACTCTTAATACTTCAATATTTTGTTTTAATTTTTAATTACTTATATTTTGCAGAAATGGAATCCCTGTTTTTATTTTCTTTCTCTTCATCTGATGAACAACAGCAGTACCACTAAAACTTCAGTTAGCAGCTACACTGTTACTTTTAGCCGTTGAAACTTTTAGTACATCGACAGTACAACAAGGCATCGAGTAGTTCATGTCTCGCTGAAGTAACACAGTAGTGTATCGTGGGTGCCTGCATTTGTAGTAACGCATGTTTAGTAAATATGAGACCATAGGATCCCAAAGACGGGTAGCAACAATTATGTAGTCAGATAGAGCCAAAGGAAGTTAAGAAAATAGCGTCTTATAATGTGCCACAGTGGTATTTACAATTAAAATTATTCGCACGTTTTTCAAAAAGGGAAAAACGTAACAACGTAAACCAGAGTAGGAATTTACATATGAAGTGCAGCACACGTGCCAAAATTTTTATACATGAACTTGAATAAGAGCTAATTTTTTTGTGTGCCTACTAATGGCACATGTGCAAGTTCAACTTGCTTAGGCACATTTTATGTGCCACTATTAAAATGAATGGCACATTTCATGTGCCGCTTTTAAAATGAATGTCACATGAAGCACACGAGCTTTCACATTAATATATGTGGAAGACGAAGAGGTACAATGATAACAACAAAAAATCGTGATGTTTTGTTGTTATCGTATGCGTTGAATATTTACCCACATGAAAATAATTTTAACTTGGTAGTTTTACAAATAAAAAAGTTTCTTTGTCTTTCAACAGGCAGTCAGTGATTCAAAATACAGTATGTAAAAACGATATTCGTACACCACTATATTCTTTATATTATTTTACTCTTTTATTAAAATTGTCAGAATAGGAAAAAATAAATTTTTTTATTAATTACAGATAATTTTTAAATATGACAGTACTAGATATGAGTGTAGAATAAATACTTCGAAGGTATTTCACTATTTTATTAAAATTGTAAGTTATGCTAAAACAATCTCAATAAAAGAGCAAAATAAAGAATATAGTTAGTCATGGAAAAGACAAAATTTATATTTAATTCTAAGAATTTTGCCAGCTGTTGTCGGTTTTATGGAATTTTAAAAGTAGAGAATACAGCAGTAGATGTAAAATTTTATTTTTTGAGCTAATTAAAAAATATCAATCCCTTATAATTGGAAAAAAACATTTCCCAGATATTTTACAATTTTATGTCCCATAAAATTTAAAATATGAAAAATACTTACCAGGTATGTATATAACCCCTTCGCACTGTGTCGCGAAGGCGGCCAAAAATATAAAAAATCAACTTTTTAATTTGAAATTAGTTTTAATGCTGTTTTAGTTTAAAAAATCAGAAAGAATTTTTGCAAACACTTAATTTTTAAGGAAGTTAGCAGTATTTAAAGTTAATAGTTGTAAGTATCTACGCAAATATTTCCAAAATAACTGAAAAATTCTGTTATTTTAAAGGCTTATTTTGTTAAGAAAGTGTTGATAAAGTTGTAAGATTTTTACTAAAATATAAATATAGTAACACTGCGTTTTATTACAATGTAATTGTCATATGTGATAAACCGTTATTCCTAACCAAAACAAAGAGAAAAAAGTGTTTTATTGAAAAATTTTAAACTTTAGTGGACAATTAAAATAAGATCAAAAAAAGCATTTT
This sequence comes from Cistogaster globosa, assembly GCA_937654795.1. Classification (NCBI taxonomy): domain Eukaryota; kingdom Metazoa; phylum Arthropoda; class Insecta; order Diptera; family Tachinidae; genus Cistogaster; species Cistogaster globosa. The sequence goes on from OW569407.1 coordinate 32,865,308, forward strand.
TAATACTTTGATATATTATTTATACAAGTAAGTACTTTAAAGAAAAATTAGTTTCGCTTCCCCCTTCTTCCCCCATTACTTTACTTTAACAATTTTCAGTGGGTACTCGGATTCAAATTCGTACATTTTTTAATATTTGGCTAAAGCATAGTACACAAGGTGCAGCGGAGAGAGAAGTAGCACAATATTTAGAAAAATTATTTAAAATAAAACTTGATCACAAAAAAATATATGCAGTCCACTTGATTCTGTTACGTATTCAGAAGAGATGGATAGAGTGTCACTATATGAAGATAAGATTTGAGAAGAAATTTTGTGCGTGGCTTAACACACCTTTTTGTTTTTCTGATAAATACTTAAACATTTTAAGTGTATAACATTAGTGTTTATTTCTAAGTAGTTAACTAAAACTTTTTAAAGGAACCAAGTACTAGTCGAAGAGGCAGACCTTTAGTAGCTTTTGAAGACTGATCCGCGCGTTCGAAAAGGAGAAAAGTGGAAGAGCTCCTAACATTAAAAAGTTCAGATCTTCTAGAAAAAGCTGCAAAAAAAATGTTCAAATCCCACAACTTCAACATCTATTTCTGTAGAAAAAGCTTTAGCACTTTTTATTGATATGGAATTATCTTACAGGCAGTATAATGTAATGAGAAAAGTTGAAGTCCATAAAGACTGCTTTCCATCTTACTACGCCTTGAACATCGAGAAACAAAAATATATGCCAAAACAAATTGTTGTTTTAGAAACGTCAGCAGAAGTTCCATTACGAAATTTTCTCAATATGACAGCAAAAAGTTATTTAGATTTGAATCAATTTGAACAAAAAATTATATTATTTGTGAAGTGGGGTTTTGATGGAAGTTCTGGACATAGGACGTATAAACGAAAGTTTTGTGATTCGAACTCAGTTGATGAGTTTCTGTTTATCGTCATTTTTTCCTCTAAGATTCTTAGACTGGGCTTCTAAAGAAGTTTTATAGAGTAATAATAAACATGCCTTGATAAAACACTGTAGACCAATTCGATTTTATTTACAAAAAGAAAATCCAAGTTTAATAAAATCTACTTAAAATCATGTTCGATCTGAAATCAAAACTTTAGAATCATTTTGGTACGCAGATAATAACAGAAATTTTAATCTCCACTTTAAAATGCATCTAACTATGATAGATGGAGCTGTATTGAATGTTTTAAAAGAAAATAAAAGCAGTTTTTCCTGTTTTTTTGTGGCGCAAAACCCATTGAAATTAATTCAGTTGAGGTTTTTGACAGAGGCATTAAGCAAGAAGATTTCTATAAGTATGGCTTATCAACCTTGCATGCATGGATAACATTTCTTGAATGTTTACTGCACATTTCTTACAGACTACCTCTAAGAACTTGGAAAGTTTTTAAGCCAAGCGACAAACAAATGCTAAAGGAAAGAAAATTAAAAGTTCAAGAGAAATTTAGAGAGGAAGTTGGAATTATTGTAGATAGAGTAAAAACAAATTATGGTACCACAAATGACGGTAACAATGCCAGGCGATTTTTCAATAACATTAAGATTTCTTTTCAAATTCTCTGATACGAAACTTTTCTTTAATACTACGTACTCTTTCCAGTGGTGAAGACATAAACGTTGAAAATTTCGAAAAACATCCTAAAGAAACTATACAGAGAAATATAGATGGTATTATAACAATACTTGTTCATGGTGCTCAATTTATTAAACATTTAACTATACCCATAGGAATGTTATCTGAGGAAGCTGTGGAATCTTCTCATAAAATATTTAAACGCATCCGTCTGGGTCACACCAGAAAAAACAGCCGTATTTTTACAAATAAAGATCTTATTGCAATAATGATTTTGCAGTCTGAACCTCTTATAACCATTTTTAGACAAGTAAATAAAAACACGAAGTCACACTGCAATGAAATAAAAAACCTTATTGTCTGACAAGAATTTGAACATGAAGAAAATTTTTTTAGCAGAGGATATGTTTGACCAATGTGAAGAATCTGATACTGAAGATGAAGTTTAAGCTTGTAGTACACAAAATTTTAGTATATATTAACTAATAAATGTTTTTTATATATGTATGTATGTGCTTGTTGTTTCTTAATAAGCGTTACAATCTAATAAATCAAATATAAAAATGTGCCGCCTTGTTGATAAAAATGATTTTGATTTATTAAAGGCTTATAAAACTGATTTTTTTTTAAAAAATCATTTTATAGTTTAAAGCCGTAATTCAAAATGATTATTTATGAATAAAATAAAAGATTTGTATAATTTTATTCATTCAATTTCTTTAAAAGTTAAATTAATAAAATTTATTTAGAAAATAATTGACAATATTGAAGTTGGAGGTTTAAGTTTTTAAATATTTTAAAACGCCTGTTTTTAAGGACATGTGGTGTGTTACCTTTGCTCAAAACTAGACAAAACTTTGTTTATAAATTAAATATATTAATAGCGAATCGTACTGTTAAAAATACAAAGTAATATTACTTTTTACGATATTTTTTAATTTTTGCAAAATGGAAATTTTTGAGGTTGTCTTATTCTTGCTTCGATTTGGACCAAATTTGTTTAGGACATTAAACATATCTAGTGCAATCAGTGTACAAAACTTCATGTAGCTAGGTATGTATTTTCTTTCCTTATGTCACTTTTTATTTCCAGGATATATGGGAAGGACACAAATCCTTGCTCTGAAATTGTCCATATTTTGCATTTAAATTTATTTTATTAATTCAAGCAACTGTGGCACAGTTCATTTCTCTGTAAAAACTGCTTCTATTTTTGGCCGCTAGTTATATAGGAACACGACACTGCTTCGCTTTGAAATTTACATAAAAAGCATGTGTTATGTATGCATGAGTATACAAACATACCACGTTATAATTTGTCACAATACATCATATATCAATAAATGCTTAAAGTGCATTGCCTCACACGACGAGCAATCTATTTAATCAAAATACTCTATTAAATGAGATCCAATATTCTCGTCTTTCAAATTGTTTACATTCCTATGATTTGCTAGTAAGCTATCAATGTGTAGCGGAGGATTAATTTCAGAATGACCTACATGTGTGGCATTCTGTTAACACTAGACGTTTATGTACATGACTCTTGCATGCATCACGTCTCCCAATCAAATATAAGCTTAAGTTAGAATAATGTTAAGATTAGTATTAAGACAGTAGCGAAGAAATAAAGAATGTATTTTTAGACCATAAGTTACAACGTTTTTTCATTCAAATAAAATCATTACATGGCGAACGTGACATTGTGAAAATCGAACGAGGGAATAAATTTGAAAAGCAACCTTAAGAAGTTTAAAATTTAAATTTAAAAATCTAACTTTGGACAAATTAATTTCATTAAAGTGCTAATGATTTTAATCCACATGAATTAATATTACACGAATTTAGTTATTTATTTAATAACTCTCAAAAAATATATATAAATAAATAAAACTCTTATACAGTTTCGTATTGTTATAAAAATATAAACCAATGAAAATTTTAGACTGAGGACGAAATGGAGATTTATTTTGTTAAACAAAGTTATGTGTATTGTGTTATTTAAAACTAAAATATTAAGCTTATTAAAAAAAAGATAACAAAAATACATCTACATTAAAAAGAACATCCTTACAAAATTAAAAAAAAAAAAAAAAAACGTTACAAAACAAGGAATTAAAAAACAGTTAAAAAAAAAGGAGAAGCTAAAAACAATTAAAAAAAATAGCAAATTCAAACAAAACAAATGTGAAAAGAGGAAAGAACCAATTGTATTTAAAACAAATGAAAATTGAACTAATTTATGAATTTCAACATAATTATCCAGAGCGAATACAGAAGAAACAATCTTAAACAACATGCCATATGAGGACAACATAAGAGCAGTATTTAAGGTATGCAGATTAGCAGCGTGAATAATACATAAAATATATATATTACTAATTATCTACAGTACATTGTGTTTATTTATAATAGAACTCAATATAGTATAACTATTTTTATTTTCTCATTTTAAAAATATATACAAACTAAGAATTTTCCTTAAGTAAATAAAAAAAAAATATATATAAAAAAATTATAAAAAAAAATAGTACATATTTATTGTAGAAAGAGCTACGATTCCTGAGGGACCCTCCAGCTTCTAATTAGGTAATTTTATACGTATAAAACATATAAATTTATTTAAAAAAAAAAAGTTTCCATTTTTGTAAAACCTATGTTTTTTACGACATGAATAGCAATAGAGACAGAAAATACAAACGTAGACCAAAGAATCCTATAGACTTCACCTTAAAAATAGAAACGGAGAGTACACCTGAACAGACTCTAGAATGGCTAACAGAATGGTGGAAAATAATAGGAATGAAAGGAACACCCACAATTGATGACGTACTGACGGGTAGAACTAAGGAAAAGGAAATCTGTTTAATGATGTACAAATTTATTAAAAATTAAATAAGCATTATATATATATATATATATATATATATATATATATATATATATATATATATATATATATATATATATTTTTTTTTTTTTTTTTTTTTTTTTTTTGGCGAGTGTATTAGAGAAGCAGTGATTTTTATTAGTAACTAAAAAAAAAAGAAATGATTTGGTGGAAAAATATTTTAAGGTTGCGAAGTAGGAAAAAGTAATGGTGACAATGAACAGAATAATAGGAAACTCGTAGAGACTATAAATTCATATACCCACCAATTACCAAATGAAGTCAGAGATGACAAATTCGATAATTTTGAGGTAATAATGATGGTGTTGTTGGCTTAGCTGATGGTGGGAAAAGATATTGGAAAATATGAAACCACTGGAAGAGGAATTTAGCAAATATTTTAAGTGCATAACTCAGAAAAGGACAATAAAAGAAGAGACATTAAATAAACATGTTAAAATTTTAATAGATACGTTAAACACGAAATCCTACAGAGAAAAAGCCGACGAAAAATTAGTATATATTAAGGGATAAATTAATAAAAATATGTCATTAATACAACATAAGCATTCAAGTTCCCTTAAATCTCAGTAGCGAAGTCAACAAAGATATAACAGAAACGGAAGATAGTGGTCAGGAAGAAACAGATGGTGAGACAGAAATAGAACAAGGAAAAAACAATTTGCATGCGACAAACAGAGAAGCTTAAATAAGAGCAAACATAGATGTTACCAAATTCATTGACTTAACGTCAAAACTTTTGCCAGAATTCGATGAAAGATTTGAAAATCTTCAGAAATTTCTGGATGCACTGATACTTTTAAATAGCGTAAAGGAAACTCACGAATAAATAGTGGTGCAACTAATACACACTAAAATTAGTGGAAATACACGGACACAAATAAACGGCCTCAACACTATTGTTGAGATTATAAATAAACTTAAGGCAAGTATAAAGGATGAGTCACCTGAAATTTTTAACTCAAAATTAATGGCTACACGGCAAATAGGTAAGACCACCACGGTTTACGCCCAAGAAATTAAAAACTTATGTAAATCCCCAAATGCGGCTTTTATTGCTGACGGTTTGTCCGAAGAAACTGCGAGCAAATATGCGTTGCAAGCTGCAGTTAAGTCGGTAGGTTAAAATATAAATTCAGACAGAACTAAACTTTTTATAGAAGCTGGTGCATTTACGAATGTAGAGCAGGTAGTAACCAAATTACTCAGCTCACAGCCTGAACAAAATCCAGCGAATTTGTTGCACTTTACCCCATACCAAAGCCAGGGATATCGCAACCGATTCCCAAGCCGGTAGGGAGGCAACAAATATCCTTACAATAAAGGTAGTCATAATTACCGGTACTATGCAAATAACCGTGCCGATAATAATCGCACACGTAACAATAATAACCATTACCGCGGCAATAACAATTACAATAATAGCCGTAATTACGCTCATAACTACAACACACGCAATACATAACAACAGACGTCCTATTTCTAGCAGAGATGTTCGTATAATTAATAATGACGAACAGGGAAACGACAACGACCCCAGCAGCACCCATCTGGGGGAAAACTTAATTACAATAGTAATACAGACGATAGAATTAGATCCGCAGTTCTAAATAATGGTAAAATTTATCACCTAAACCTAAGCTTATCAAGCCATTGCTCAATTAGAAACATATTAAGCAATGATATCAATACATTTTTAATAGACACTGGTGCAAGCGTATCAGTGGTAAAACATGGTTGCATCAGAACACAAGAAAACCTAGATCCTTCATATAAATGCAAATTTACGGGCATAGGAGTAGACAATTGCTGGTCCTAAGACCGGATGACCATCCAAATGAAATAATCTTCGAATTGAGGAATCAACCTTCTTCAGAGTATCTCTTTTCAATACCGGCACGAAGTGAGGTGATTAGAAGATTGAATGTGGGGGCAAAGGATAATTATGTGTTTATCTCCAACCAGGAAATCGCTCCTGGAATATTTATTGGTAACACTATTACCTCCAATAAATCACCTTATGCACGTGTTATTAATACTACAGATAGGAATGCATTCATTTCTAACAGAAAGATCACAACGGAAAATTTGAAAAAAAAAACCACATAGCGCAAAACCCGGTAAACCGAAATATAAACAGTGAAACAAGGAAAAGGAAAGTTTTGGAAAAATTACAAGCAAACTTCCCCACTTTCGCATATGAGAATCTAACCAATCTGAATCTGAAAAAATTTTATGCAATAATTTTTATACATAAAGAACTATAAAATCCCGGAAACCCAAAAGTCGGAGATAAATAGCCAAGTGAAAAAACTTATCAATGATGATATAGTAGACCCCTCCATGTCAGAATTTTACAGTCCGATATTGCTTGTTCCAAAAAAACCTCTTTCAAATAGTCTGAAAAAAGATGGCGACTCGTCATTGATTACAAGCAGCTTAACAAGAAACTGATAGCTGGCAAATTCCCTCTTCCCAGAATTGACGATATTTTAGATCAACTAGGAAGGGCCAAGTATTTTTCTTGTCTTGACCTGATGTCGGGTTTTCATCAAATAGGGCTGGAAGATAACTCTAGAGATATTACATCTTTCTCAAGTAACACTGGTTCTTTCAGATGAAAGAGATTACCATACGGGCTTAAAATTGCACCTAGTTCCTTTCAACGTATGATGTCATTAGCCTTTTCTAGGCTTTAACCATCTCAAGAATTTCTATATATGGGCGACAGGAGTGTCCTTGGATGCTCAGAAAATCATATGCTTAAGAACCTTAAGGAAATTTTTGATATTTGCAGAAAAATCAATTTAAAGCTACATCCTAAAAGGGTATATTTTTCAAACATCAGGTGACCTTTTTGGGTCACAAGTGTACTGACAAGGGCATTTCCCGGATGATGAAAAATTGAAAATAATAAAAAATTACCCTACACCCAGAAACGCCGATGAGGCAAGAAGATTTATTGCCTTCTGTAACTATTACAGAAGATCCATACAGAACTTTGGATGCTCAGAAAATCATATGCTTAAGAACCTTAAGGAAATTTTTGATATTTGCAGAAAAATCAATTTAAAGCTACATCCTAAAAGGGTATATTTTTCAAACATCAGGTGACCTTTTTGGGTCACAAGTGTACTGACAAGGGCATTTCCCGGATGATGAAAAATTGAAAATAATAAAAAATTACCCTACACCCAGAAACGCCGATGAGGCAAGAAGATTTATTGCCTTCTGTAACTATTACAGAAGATCCATACAGAACTTTGCGGAACACTTAATTCATCTCACAAGATTAACAAGGAAAAATACGCGATTTATTTGGTCAAAAGAATGTGAAAATGCATTTCAATATCTCAAGAATTCTCTACTATCGCCACAAATTTTGCAACTTCCAAACTATCAAAAGCAATTTTTTATAACAACGGATGCAAGCAAAAACGCCTACAGAGCTATCCTTAGCCAAGACTACAATGTTATTCAATTACCCGTCCCCATTCGCCTCCAGAGCCTTTACGAAAGGTGAGTCTAACAAATCAGTGATTGAACAGGAACTGACAGCTATACACTGGGCCATAAATTTCTTTAGGCCTTATGTCTATGGAAGAAAATTCCTAGTAAGAAGTGACCATAGACCATTGGTATACTCTTGTGCAATGAAAAATCTCTTATCTAAACTCACGCGAATGAGATTGGACCTCGAGCAATATGATTTCTCTATAGAATATATACAGGGAAAATAAAACTGCGGAGCAGATGCTCTATCACGTATGAACTTTAGTGACATTAAAAATATGGGTGAAAACATTAATATGTTAAAAGTCACTACACGATTGCAAAATAAAAACAAAACTAATAATAATACTTATATGAATGATACGGATACAAATAATACTACTCAAATAACCACTAAACCACGTGCATATGAAACTATTAACCAAAATAACGTGAAAAAACTAGTTCGTTTAAAGTTTACAACAAAATTAATTGCATTTAGGTGTTCCCTAATAGAAGGTAAACGTGTTTTAACAAAAATCGCGATGTATAACCTTATTGTTAATGGAAGGATTGATTTAAATCAATTTCTGCCAAGGCTCGAAAACATAGCTAATAATGAAGGCGTTCAAAAGTTGCAACTTTTGTTAGGAGATATAATACTTAAAAATACTCGTCTAAATGAATTCAAGGAGATTGCGAATAATAAACTACAACAATTAGAGATAGCGCTAACCCCAAGAGTAAGTGTAATAACAAATGAATCAGAAAAACAGGAAATAATAATGGTAAACCATGATGATCCACTGCTTATTGGCCACCCAGGGATCACTAGATTATTAAAAAACTAAGAAAAAACTATTACTGGAAGAATATGACCACACAGGTAACAAAATACATTAAAAACTACGTACACTGTCAGTTAAACAAAATACGTTTTAAATGTAGGGAGAATATGGCTATAACACCAACCTCAGCCAAACCTTTCGATATAGTCATTGTAGACACGATAGGGCCATTTATGAAATCTAATACGGGTAATATGCCATAACCATGCTAAGTGACCTATCAAAATATCTAATAGCCGTCGCTATACACGATAAATCTGCAAAAACCATAGCAAAGGCGATATTTATGAATTTTATATTAAAATTCGAGCCCATGAGAAGTCTGCTTACAGATATGGACACGGAATATAAAAATCAAGTACTTGCCGAACTTTGCAAATTGATTGGAATAGAGCAACTACACTCTACGGCATATCACTACGAAACCTTAGGTGCGGTTGAGCGGTCTCATAGAACGCTAAACGAGTACCTGAGAACTTACTTATCACCAGACAGAACAGATTGGGACGAATGGGTACATTCAATTTAAGCTGGTGTTCATTAAACCACCCACACCGCTTAACTTTCTTTTAAAGGGGATGGTGGATCCGATATACAATATTGAAGTTTATGATAGAGAGGTTAAATATAGACTACAATTGAGAAAACTAAGAATAGACAAAAGGAAAGATATGACAAAACGTCACACCCACAAGACATTCAAACAAACGACATGGTTTTGGTGGAGAATTCACCTGGCCACAAATTAGATCAGTTATATATAGGATCTTTTCAGGTTGTAGAAATAAAAGATAAAAATGTAGTAATAAGATTAAAGAATAACAAAACTTCAACTATTCATAAGAACAGAATAAAAATATTTCACAGAAATTAAATATTAATATTCCAATATAAAATTAGGCGGATCCCCTAAAATTTTATTATTATGAAAATTAAAATTTATTACAAAATAATGTATTAAAAGTATATGTAATTATCCAACTGACCTATAGGAACAAAAAACTATTAATAAAAAACTTATATCTGTATATAAAAAAAACAATGAGGTAATATAAACAAATGTGTGTCAATGTACTTCTTATTAGTTCTGTTCATTAACTTTACTAGCAAAAACTAGCAACGAGAGAGTAAAACAGAAATTTTTAAAATTATTCTCCCAAATAAAAAAAGTAAGTGAACGCTTTACTAGCAAAGAAAATTGTTGTGGCTTCGGGAATGATATGCAAGACTTAAAAACTGTACGGTATGAGCACTAACTAGTACTATTTTTAAAACAAATGTACTAGGGTGCAAAACTGTATAAAACAAAGACCACTTAAAGCCAGTAAACTGGTAACCACACGAAAAAAAATTGAAAATAATACTCCAAGTAACTAAATAGCAAAAATATATAAAATGTTTTAAATATTCTTTTAAATATTTAGTAATTTTCAAATGCGTTTATGATGCTTAAGCTTATCATGTATAGAATTTTTTTCTAAAGTTAGCTCTAATAAACATTCCTATTGTAATTTAGATGTCAAAATATTTGTAATAAAAATAGTTTTAGCATGTTTATAACTTAGTTATAATTGTACTATAATTGTACAACTTTTCTTTAAAAAAAGGAATAAGTACATTGCATTGAATGTTTCATCACAGACTTGTTTAGTTTTAATTCTAAAAACAATACAAACATCTGCAAAGCTCGAAGATTCTAAACCTAATTTCTGTTGTTTTAGACTACTTTGATTTGTACTTCCATAGCTAAATTAAAGAAAAATTACAAAATAATATTATTTTCATATTCTTTTAATTGTCAAATGCTTGCATTTTCTTAAATGATACAAAAATTTCTTTGACAGGCATTTTTAAAGTAAATTATTTTGTAAAAAAAGTAAGAAACAGCTGTTTGGCTAATTCTTGCAAGTAAAAATTTTACCAGTAAGAACTTGCAAGATATTTTTTTATCTCCTTTTTTTACTCTCTGCTTACACTCTCTCGTTGCAAATTTTGTGGGTTAATGAACACTTTCCAGTAACAATTGTTACAAATTCGTAACAATTTTTAGTAAATGAACAGACCTATAATTAAAACAAAAATATCAAGTAACACAAAACAAATAAATGTATGTCAATACACTTTAAATTAACAAAACAAAATTCAACGTTGTTATAATTAAACTAAGAAAAAAAAAACACAACGGAGCATTCAATTATTTCGTTGGAAATTGTTAGGAATGATCTTACAGTTCTCTGCATAATAGCAAGATCATTCTTCTGCAAAAGGGAGGTGTTATGTATGCATGAGTATATACACATACTGCGTTATATTTTGTCACAATACATCATATATCAATAAATGCTTAAAGTGCATTGCCCCACACGACGAGCAATCTATTTAATCAAAATACTCTATTTAATGAGTTCCAACATTCTCGTCTTTCAAATTGTTTGCATTCCTTTCCTATGAATTGGTAGTAAGCTAGCAATGAGTAGCGGAGAATCAATTTCAGAATGACCTACATGTGTGGCATTCTGTTAACGCTAGACGTTTATGTACATGATTCATGCATGCATAACGCTCCCAACCAAATATAAGCTTAACTTAGAATAATGTTAAGATTAGTATTAAGACAGTAGTAAACAAATAAAGAATGTATTTTTAAACCATGAGTTACAACGTTTTTTCATTCAAATAAAAACATGACACATGTTTATTATTCCACCTCAGATGTACATATATATGTGTATATATCATGTTCACTAATAAGGTTTCGATATAAGAAAGATTCTAATATTTTTTCATACAAATTTGTCCCAAAATATATTTCAAATCTATTAAACTATTTTATGAATACGGCACACTCGCATACAAGTTAAGGACACGAGCTTATTTTCGAAAAAACACATAATTAACCCGAGACATTATTTTCAGGAAAAACACATAATCAACCCGAGACATTATTTTCAGGAAAAACCCATAATTAACCCGAGACATTATTTTCAGGAAAAACACAAAGGTAACAAAAAAGGTTATTTAAGTAAAACACATATTTGTAAACATACACAAAAGGATAAGAAAAACACGATCATAAATGTAACCATTAAACTATAAAAACACTTGATAATAAAATAAGTAATTAAGAACCTAAGATAAGAAATACCCTTGCACATGCAATGGAAGATGCAGTTCGAACATTGAAAAATGGCATAAATAACGATTTTATTCGGTCAACACTCTACGGAAACCCAATTAAGGATTTAGAACATGCCTACGCCATTGCACAAACCATAGAGCATGACAACAACCATAGATGTCTTCGTTATAACAATGTCTATCATGAAGAAAAAAGAAGTCATCATGAGAAAATGCACCAGAAAACACAACCACGACAACCATCCAAAAATGATCAGTATTTCAGAAGACCGTCTTACCAAACACCACATCAACATCAGCACCAAAACAACTTCCCCAAGCCGGAACCAATGGACATCTCCTCTGGTAACACCAAGCAAGTCCAGTACAACACTCAATCATTCCACAGTCAACCCTGGAAGAGACTACACAGTGGAATTATCATCAGCAGCCAAAGATACAACGAAACAACAGAATAGAGGCTACTCAACCTATAGAGGACAACAGCAGCATCATATCAAAAAAATTTAGTAAGTCCTAATATAATTCTAACCATATCTATAAGAATTTAAACTAATAGACGGGTTATTCTACATAACTATGACTGATGATGACAACAAAAAGTATAAGATATTCATAGACTGTGGAGCAACCCACAATTATATTTAAAAAAAACTTAGTCTTAGGACCTAGAATTAAGACAAAACCCTAAAAATGATGCATGGTGTATCGATCATAACGTCCAAACAGAAGATAAAACTATTTAAGAAAGAATAAGAATTTTTTGAATTAAAAAACGATGTCGATTTTGATCTAAAGTTGGGTGTTCAGGGAATGATACAATTAAACGCGGTCATAGACATTGAAGGAAAATTGTTCTGCGTCCCAGAATTTCCACATAGAATAAATTACTCTATAAGAGAAAAACAATATGAAGTAGAAGTAAATAGTTTGATGCAGGGAAACAATAAAATAGGTTCGTTGCCTTTCACGACAACAATCGTAGCTAGTATCAGAACAACTAGTAAGGACCCTATTTGAACGAAACAATACCCTGGAAACATGAGTAATATGGAATTCGTTAAAAGGAAATAGAAAAAATTATTAAAAGATGATATAATTCAGAGGAGTTTCAGTCCGTATAATTCTCCAATGCTAACAGTAAAGAAAAAATGTGTTGATGAAAACGGTAAACCTAAAAAGCGAATGGTAATAGATTTTCGCAAATGAAATGAGCATACAATTACAGATAGGTACATTATCCCTGACGTGAACACAGCTTTGCAAAATTTGGGTAATGCTAGATTCTTCACCACCTTGGACTTAGAATCCGGCTTCCATTAGATTAAAATTAAGGAAACTGATACAGAAAAGACAGCCTTTTGTGTTTTAGTAGAGGCAAGTATGAATTCATACGAATGCCTTTCGGACTGAAGAATGCACCTTCCAGTTTTCAACGGTGCGTAAACGAAATTTTAAGGGAATCCATAGAAAAATTCGTGTACGTCTACATAGATGATGTTTTGATCTATTTATCTACAGCAGAGGAGCACATAAAACACATAAACATTGTTTTTGATGCATTAAATAAAGCCACTCTAAAAGTCTCGGATAAAAATCAAAATTCTTTATGTCCGAAGTTGAATACCTGGGCCACATCATCAAATACAATAAAATAACGACAGATCCAGAGAAAATAAAAGCGATTGAAAATTTTCCCACTCCCACAACTCTCAGGGATTTGCGAGGATTTTAAGGATTAACAGGTTATTACCGTAGATTTGTAAAAGACTACGCTCAAATTACAAAACCTCTAACCATACATTTGAAGGGTAAAAACGTGCAAATAAACAAATCGAATTGCATCAAATAGCCATAGCAGCTATAGAAAAATTAAAGTTGAAACTAAAAGCACAGGTGGAATTATTTTAACCTGACTTTAAAAAACCGTTCGAATTAACAACAGATGCATCTAATATAGCTATTTGAGCCGTGTTAAGCCAAAACAAGAACCCCATTTACTTCTTATCAAGAACCTTGAGTGAAACAGATCAAAGGTATAGTACAAATGAGAAAGAATTATTACCCATAATATGGGCCTTGCAAAAACTTAAGAACTATATATACGGCATAGCCGACCTTTCGATCTTTACAGACCATCAATCCCTAACATACGCTATCTCAGAAAAAACCCTATCCCCAAATTAAAACGCTGGAAAGCTATAATAGAACATTACGGTGCAAAAATGAAATACAAGCCAGGTACAGAAAATGTAGTAGCTGACGCACTATCCCGACAGATTATAAACACGTCGTTAATTGACACCGCACACTCAGCCGAAAGTTCACGTAGTGATATTATTAAACCAGTTTCACAGCCATTTAATTCATACGATATACAAATAGAATTAGTACCCAATAATAATTTGGTAGAAACAAGAACACGAACTATGTTTTCGGGGAAAATACGATATACTATTAATTTTACTAACCACGATAATTTAATAACAGAGTTAAAAAAATTCATACCCCTAAAGAGAGTTATATCATTACACACAGATATTGAAAACATATATAAATGTGAAAAACAATCACAAACACATTTGTTGGGACCAATTTTGTCTATTCACCTAAAAACTAAAAGACGTATTAGATAAGAATGAGAAAATTCGCATTGTTAAAGAAACACATGATAGAGCTCATAGAAGCTACAAAAATCTATAAATGAAATACTCGAGAAATTCTATTGGCCAGAAATAAGAAGAGATGTAAAAAAACATAATAAAAATTGTTCAGCATGCTTATATGGTAGATATGAAGGAAACCCTATCAAAGAACCTTTACGCGACGCGACTATACCAACACAACCTAGAGAATTTATACACGCAGATATTTATTTCAATGATAAGATGATGTACCTCGTAACAGTAGACAAATTTTCCAAATACATAGTAGCACGCGAAATCAAAACAAAAGCAGGAATTGAAAACGAGTTAAAAGAAATAATCATTACAAGTTTTCCCGAATGTAAACGATTGATAATTGACAACGAAGCATCTTTTGTCAAACCAGCCATTAAACAAATGTGTCACAAATACGGCATTCAAAAATTAGAAACGCCAGTTCATAGATCAGCAGCGAACGGACAAGTTGAAAGAGCGCACAACTCAATTAGTGAACTAACAAGAATTTTTTAAATTTAACACCCACTCCACAAGCGAAACGAGATATTCAGAGCCATTAAATAGCTCAATAATACAGTACACAGTGTAGTAAAATATCGACCAAAGGACATATATCTCGGTTTAACTAATGCAAACAAAGAAGACATAATAAAAAATTTAAAGGACGCGTCTGAAAAGGTGCTTAGCCGATTAAACAAAAACGCAAAACCTAGAACGTTCACAGGTATTAGTAAAAATAGTCGGCATCAGAAATAAAAATCTACCACGTAACAGAAAAGAAATTGTCGAGGAAGACTTAGGAGACATAATCATAACAAAAAAGGGAAAAAGTGTACATAAAAGCAACACAAAGAATATCACTTTTAGACATGATGAAGCAAGTATACCAGATTATAGCCGTACTGGTAATATTATTCCCGATGTCTAAAGCAATAACTGAGATAGAGCACATTGAGGGACAAAAATACATATTAACCCGAATTGATGATACATATTTATTTGATAATTTTACATTTTTGTTTCACGTCACTAATGTAACAAAAATCTTCAATTTATACGAACAAATATTTGGTAAAAATTCATACCCTACTATCGAAGAACATATCCTAATAAAGAAAATAGAAACCCTAATAGAACAAATTAACGAACATAAAATAAAAAAGCGAGGATTGAATTTCTTGGGATCGACTCTGACGTTCATTACTGGTATACCAGACCACGACGATGTAACCGAAATAGAAATCAGAATTAATGCCCTAACTGACAACTACTGACTCTATACAAGGAGGAGTAACAGAAAGCCACATCATAACTAAAGAAATTCACGATGAATTACTAACATTGGTAAGAACAATAAATGCGGCTAAAAACAATGAATACTTGGCTGAATCATTAGATTTAAAGGATGTAAAAGAAATAGCAGAACATAAATTATCGTTTGTACCAATTATTAACATATTATTAACATATTAGAATATTCCGACATCTATATGGCAAGAACCGACGATTCTATTATTACCACATACAAATACCCCATTATAAACAATTATTGTAAACTATTTAAATTCACACCACTTAGCAATAAACATGGCAAAATTTCTACTGACAAGGAAATCGCCTCTGTAATAATGTGTTCACCAGAGTATGTGATTGTAAGAATTACCTAAGCAAAAACATTCGCAAAACCAACACCACAAATGATGACTGCATCCGACCTCTTTTAGAAAACAGAAAAACCAAATGTACAGT
Source organism: Cistogaster globosa (assembly GCA_937654795.1). Classification (NCBI taxonomy): domain Eukaryota; kingdom Metazoa; phylum Arthropoda; class Insecta; order Diptera; family Tachinidae; genus Cistogaster; species Cistogaster globosa. The sequence continues at coordinate 32,881,686 of OW569407.1, forward strand.
TTTGCAAGAGTATAATTTCCCATTATTGAAAATAGACGAAGGACTCATCCTCCTTGACGGCGTAAACACTGTAGATAATAACAACATTACTGGAACCATATTAGTAAAATACGCAGATAAAGTAGCGATTAATAATATAACATATACGAATGTTCATGATAAAATAATAGAGGCCATACACAACAAACATGATGATTATCTTGAAATATTAAGAGTATTAACATCCTCCTTAGAATTACCATTTAGTAATATAGATTCTCTTAAGAAATTCATAATACCTGTACGCTTTGTATATACTATTAGCAATAATAACAACAATAATTCTTGCATATAGTATTTTAAAAGTAACAAAATATTATTTAACCCTAAGAGAAATCAGGGCTAGAGAAAATTTTCAGGTAATAGAAAAGGAATTAAAAAAGGCAAGACAGGAATTAGTTACTAATCACATATGAATCGAGACGATTCATTTTTTTTAAGGGGAGAGTTACAGCTTAGATACGATTCGGGACGATTCATTTTTCAACAAGGGAGAGAGTTAAGGACACGAAGTTATTTTCAGGAAAAACACATAAGGAAATACACATAATTAACCCCAGACATTATTTTCAGGAAAAACACATAGTTAACAATAAAGGTTATTTAAGAAAAACACATATTTGTAAACATACACAAAAGGATAAGAAAAACAATATCATAAATGTAATCATAAAATTATAAAAACACTTGATAATAAAATAAGTAATTAAGAACCTAAGATAAGAAATACCCTTGTATCACTAAAACATTCTATTGACATAGCTATTTATATTTTCCACACATTAATAAACATTGTAATCTTTAAGTAGCGAAAGTATAAATACCACTGTAAATACTTTTGCCAGGCAGTTGATAAGAAATCTCAATAAAGAATACTTCTAGATACAAAGTAGTATCTAGCAGTAAACAAATATTTTTTTAACTCAAAAGAAACCGAGTTAAATAACTTACATACATATTTCCGCGTGTGCAATTTATTTTTACGACTAATTAATCAGTAAATTTCCAGTACACGTTATACCATTACTGTAACAAATAATTTATTAGTGTTGTACACATAACGATGTTGCATACTGTATCAATTACTGCATGCTGATGAAAGACGGAAAAAATCTTTTTTTATTTGTAAGACTACGCAGTTTAAATTATTTACGTATGGGTAAATCAGAGCTGTAAACGAATCATTCTTTTTTGAATTATTCCTGTGAATCATTCCCACATTTAATGACGATTTTTTGAATGCATTCATTACACACAAAAATGAATTGAATTAAAATTTTAATGCATTCACAATGAGTTAAAACTCTTGATTGCCATTCGCTGAATAAGAATTTAAATGTGTATGTTACTAAGTCGGCTTAAACATAAATTACAATTGAAAGTAAAATGTATGCTGATAGTTAAGATAACCCATTCATGATTTGAAATTCTAGATATTTAGGTATATAAAAAATTGCAATTTTAAATATTAAAACAAAAAACAAAATGTATTTGTCGGCTGTATGGAATTTGTTGGCCAAAAATATTAGTATGAGTGCAATAACGAAAGTACAATAAAATCTATCCACTTTTTAGACCTTAAATTTCATTTAAATTTTATCATGTAGTATTTAAAACAAACCAAATGAACACTCAAATTCGCTACGCTTGTTTTGAACAACACCTGAGTTTTTTTATATTATATTTTTTTAAGTATTTTTTTATATTATCTTCTGAATTTTGTTTATTTGGATTTTATTATAATTATTCTTTTTTTGTTATAACGTAGATATATATTTTTGAATTATATATTACTTTTTTTAAGTCATGTTTATATATTTAAACTTAACGGCAGAATGGACTTTATTTTTTTAATATTAACGCTGTAGAATATATTGTTAATGAACACAGCCTCTCATATGTTGTTGACAGCATAGTGCTTTGCATGTGTAGGTGCAAATGTGTGTACTTGCTTGTAGGTATAAAACCGCGATTTTGTGTGTAGAGAGAGTTAGTTGTTTGGTGGCTGGCCAGAAGGTAAGTTGAAATTTGGTAAGGAATAACTAATTCCCCAAAAATAAAAGTGCCTTTTGGTAGTGACCAAAATAGCTAGTACGGGTGATATGACACCAACAGAAGTACTACTTCTACAGGTGTGGGCCTAAAATCTGGCTGGTTTTATGAAGGAATTACTAATTCCCTATAAAACCATCTACCATTCCAGTGGTATCGCAAGAAAGCCTACATTGGGGTAACTACACTCAAATCGGAGGACGAGATAGCCAGTGTACTAACGGAAGTACTACTTCTATTAGAACGGTGTTTAGCCCGTCGAAAAGATTGGGACATTTTGCCGAGTCGGAGTTAAAAAATTTAATAAAACTCTTATATGCTATTTTGACATTGTGTTTTTTTATATATGTACCGACCCTCGACGCTGCTGAGCCTATCCCGGCGAACAGCATAAATTGTGTCGTTACATTGGCGCCCGAGCAGGGACATAAAAGTGTTAGAAGAAAGGAGATAATTAAATAAATATAAAAAAATATCCATATACAAAACATAGATGTACTGAAAATTACTTTTGTGGCGGATATCAGTAGTAAGAGCCTCAATAATCATTATGTTAAAGACATCGTGGGCCTACGCCTTGAAGAAGGACGAGTTACTGAAATATCTTACCCAGGATCAGGACTCCACCGGCAACGTAGAAGATCTACGAAAACGGTTACTAAGTTTCTAATGTCCGAACATCTAGAAAGCCGTAAACGCGACCTACTTGAGATACAGGCCATACATGATTCTACATCTACCTCTTCTGGCTGTCCCGCCGTACGGATCGATGTACCTTTTGAAGGTTTCAAGGTCGCAACAGGGTCTCCGGTCAAAGAGAACATAAATAAGTTAACGTCTAACCAAAGCATGAGCCCCAACCTACAAACTTCCCAAACTCTTCACAAGCAAAAAATGTCATTGTCCAGCACAGCGTCGACCGAACTTGTCACCGATGTAACGGGGCAGTGCATCGGCGCTGACAGAGTTATGGTCGTCGAATCTGTACGAAGATAGGGTCTGAAGTATACCAGGGGAAATGATCCGATGGAATTAATCGAGCGAGCAGAAGAGCTAGCGGTTATGCACCGGGTGGACTTAAACCACCTACCAGGAGTCATGCCAAAAGTCCTGCGGGAAAAAGCATTGATGTGGTTTCGCAATAATAATCGCCATTGGAAGCGATGGGAAGATTTTAAAACTGATTTTTACAAATTCATTCTACCCACCTATTACTTTGAAAAGCTGAAGGATGAAATTCGGAAACGAACCCAGCGCCCACGTGAGCCATTTAAGGATTTTGTGTTGTCCTTACAAAAGCTAAGGAGACATACCGAATTAACTGAAAAACAGAAACTGGATAGGAAATTCCGCAAGGCCCCTCTCGACTACCAGTGGTATATTCACCGAAAACATTTCGGAGATTTACAAGAACTTAACCACTTAGCTGATGATCTGGAAAGCATTCCTACAGTACTACATCGCAGGAAGCAGCACCGTATGGTAAGAGGAAAACCGTCTACAGGGAACTATGCTAAAGTCCACCTGTCCAAAAGGAAACCTATCACAAACATCACCAGACTGATATGGGATGATCAAAAAATAAAGGCAATTATCCTAGTGCAAAATCAACTTGTTACCACTATTATCGACACTAGAGCTACTAGAACTTTTATTTCCCCGTCACAAATTGAGCAACTGACCAATAAACCAACCTGTAACTCTGTAAAAATTGAAGTGTTTCTAGCAGATGGGTCCCGCAAGAAATTAAGGGAAGCAATTTCGCTAAACGTTACGCTCGGAAAAATTACAGTCTGTTGCCATTTTCTTATCATGAAAGAAGCTACGGAGAATCTTATTCTGGGGTTAGAGTTTCTACAACTATGTAACGCTATTTTTAGCTGTGCAGGATTGAAGACCACATGTGAGTCAGAGGATAGCCAAGTCAAGGGCCGGGAAAACCCAGTCAAGCATTTTCGACGCGGGTACTATAGAGGATTAAAAATGAGCAACAACTTTATGAAGAATATGGAGAGTGAGCAGGCAAAGATTACGAAAACGACTTTTCTTGGTGATATCCCGAGCACCAGTAAAGGGAGAAGAGGCCCAGCTGCTACTGTCAAACTTAGACGAAATGCGGCACCAAGGTCAAAATTTCAAATACCGGCAGGACGAACTCCTCACCGAGGTCAACACAGCCATCGGTCATGTGCTACTAGGTCTCGCGGTAGTGAATCCAGCTCCCAAAAGCTAGCAGGACGAAATGGGATGCGAACCAACAATAGTACACACCCGGTACGGAGGTACCTGTTTCCCTCAAACATATCTACCAGGCCCAAGGTAGTAACAAATTTATCGCATGTCGGCACCTCCAGTTTTGGTTGATGATGAAGTTTTCCAGAGGAATCCGTCACCAGAAGTAGGAGATGACGAGTGGCCCGCCCCACCGGAAATTGCGGATTATCAACTCGCAGATGACATCTCCCTACAAAATTCTCCAACACTGGTGATAGTACTGGATGACTCAGACGATTGTCCTACTCCACCAAGATTTTTTATGTACGGTTACATGGACCAGCAACACACCGAGCAAAGGGAGGAGATGAATCCTTGCCAAACCCCGTACTCGCCGGCGGGAAAAGTAAACGAAGACGATGTTTGCCCTATTCCGTCAAGATTTTTCCAGTACAGTCTAGCGGATGGACTACAGTGCTCGTTGAAAGAACCCGAGATTGGAAACGACCCGATAGCCGAAGAAGTGAAACGAACATTTTTCGGAGCATGGGACCGCACGATTGCTGTCCGAATCACCACACATCCTTCGCCGTTCCCACCTTGTTCACCACCATCGTTGGATTAGGAGGATGAAAGTTACCGGCCGCCGACACCGCCGCAGAGAAAAGGGTACGCTTCAATCGAATTCAAAGATAGGCAATATCGGCAATGGGTTCTGCAGTGTTATGAACGAGCTATGGTCGTTAAGCTGCTAGTTCCAGTACAACACCATACCCCTGAGTTGGGTTCATCAGCCAATCCTGAGAGAGATGGGTCAAGAATCCCGGTGGAAACTTCTCTCCGTAGCCTTAATTTTAATTCACCAGCTAGGAGTTCATCCCAGGATTCCTGGGAGGGGATGGTGGACACATTTCAGTCCTATGAAGACACAGTCACCGCTTGTTAGTCTGCGGTCACCCAGTAGCGATATTTCCAAAAGAGGAAACATTCACAAGGTTCCAAGTGGTCTATCCAGTTGTCCAACACCAGTTCAAGAGACGGTGTTACTGACACAAACAACGCTGTCAGACTTTTCATCGGAATCATCATCTGCCTCTTCCACCACGATGTCAATTCCGTCACCACCTAGTACGCTCTCACTCACAATTCGCTTTTCTAGCCAAATGCTCACGCCTAGCTCCCGAAGTGTCACAGAGTCAGAAGTATCGAGTCTTCGAAGTGTCGTTACCACCCGTAACTCAAGGACCCTGCCAATATTTTACTTTTTTTTAAGTCATGCTTATATATTTAAACTTAACGGCAGAATGGACCTTATATCAACGCTGTAGAATGCATTGTTAATGAACACAGCCTCTCATTTGTTGTTGACAGGCATAGTGCTTTGCATGTGTAGGTGCAAATATGTGTACTTGCTTGTAGGTATAAAAGCGCGAACTTTTTTGTAGAGAGAGTTAGTTGTTTGGTGCCTGGCCAGAAGTTAAGTTGAAATTTGGTAAGGAATTTTTAATTCCCCAAAAATAAAAGTGCCTTTTGGTAGTGACCAAAATAACTAGTACGGGTGATACGACACCAACAGAAGTACTACTTCTACAGGTGTGGGCCTGAAATCTGGCTGGTTTTATGGAGGAATTACTAATTCCCTGTAAAACCATTTACCATTCCAGTGGTATCGCACGAAAGCCTACATTGGGGTAACTACGCGCAATTCGGAGGACGAGATAGCCAGTGTACTGACGGAACTACTACTTCTATCAAAACGGTGGTTAGCCCGTCGAAAAGATTGAGACATTCTTCCGAGTCGGAGTTAAGAAATTATTAATAATACCCTTATATGCTATTTTGACATTGTGATTTTTTCTATATATGTACCGACCCTGGACGCTGCTGAGCTTATCCCGGCGAACCGCATAAATTTTGTCGCTACAAACATCATTTCATTTAGTTACCTGCCAGTTTTATAATGTAGCACGTAGGCAGCAATAACGCTTTTCAATGACATACATATTTTTGTTGCTAGCACCAAATTGAGAGGTAGGTTATTCGCATGTAGCTTAAATTCAAAATTTCTGACTTTAATGTTGATTCCTTTTTTATATAAAAGTAGAAATTTTACAAAAAAATGTGTTCGAAAAAGTATAGAAGACGATCATAGAATGTAGTATTTAAATTTTAATGGTACTAATTTGTAAAATAAATGATCAATTAAATCATATCCTCTTTAGTTGGTTATTAATGATTCAAGTGCTTGGTGCTTTGGTAAACGATCTCTACTGAAAAATTGTTAAAATCACGTAAATTTTGTAACACCCTTTTACTTTTCTACAGAGTTTACCATAGCCGATGTAGTAACACACATTGTAAAATTTTAAACTTAAAAAGAATTATTGTAAATAAAATGAATGCCTTCAACACTTTTTTCTTCCCAATAGTTGCATTCAAATTCTAATTCATTTAATTGGATTGCGAGTGACGTTTATCTTCATAAGACATTCGTTCAGATTCTAATTCATTTGTTTGCTGGTGTAGTGAATGCATTCACACAAATTTTCTTCACAATAAATTCAATCAAATTCATTTACTTTGTGTGGCATTCAAGAATTCTAATTCATTGTGAATACATTCAAGTTTTAATTCAGTTCATTTTTTTTTTTTTTTTTGGAACAGGTGAATATATTCAAACATTTTAATTCACGGTGAGTTAAAAGCCAAACTTCCCTTAGAGTTCTGGGGTAAATATTCAACACATAAAATAACAACAAACAATATTATTTTTTGTTGTTATCATTGTGCTTCTTCTTCTTCGACGTTCATTAAACTGCAAAATAGTGTGCCTTCATGTGCCATTCATTTTAAGAGCGGCACATGAAATGTGCCATTCATTTTAATAGTGGCACATGTTCCTAAGCAAGTTGAACTTGCACATGTGCTTTTAGTAGGCACACAAAAAAATTAGCTTTTATTCATGTGCATGTGCCTATTTATTTTATGTGCATATTCGTCTTCATGTACATGTGCTGCACATGAATGTACAAGTCCGTACCCTGATGTAAACATCGTGGAATGATCTGCACAGCTGCCTGACGTAGGCACGATTGAGAATTTTTAATCTTTCATCCAATAAAATATATTAATTTAGTGACATCATTTTCTTTACTTTGTATTTTTAATATTGTTACTTTTTGTGTAGTATAATCTAAATAGTAAACTGCTAAATTTTGAGTGTTGAGCGCATTTTTTAAATTAATTTTAATAAAGCTTAATAAATATAAAAAAGATCTTTCAGATGTAGCCTTAACTTTTCTCTTGTTCTAATTATGAGTTTCTGAAATAATTAAATAATTATATTACTAACTAGAGTGCTAATTATCTCATTAGGATAGCGAAGCGCATCGGGTATTAACATTGGTTTTTTGAAACAGTACATCACACAGCCTTCACTTATAAGTACATGTGGAACTCTTCTTATGCTTTAGTATTATTTTTTTCTTGTTTTTTTAACAGAACCAAATGAAGTGAAATTTCATCAAGAAAATTTTACTTTTTGCAAGGTCAAAGAAGAATGATAGATGTTAACATATATATTGATGGATATAAGAAAGCTGTAAGCAGAATAAAAAGAGAAAAAACATTTCTGTACGTGGTGGCTGTACGTATTTAAATATTAATAACTAAGTTTACATTTGGTATAGAATTATACATCAATTGTATAATTGTGAATGTTTTTAAACCATTTGCGTTCGAAATCACAGATTTATTTATTGAGAAAGAAAGAAATAGTTTTTTTTTTTCATAAAACAAACATAATATTTTTATTCGAAAATTTGACAAAAAAAATTTGCTTTTAGTAAAATATCGACGATGGTGAAATCAGTTACCAGGTGGTGGCAGTGGGGAACTGAAGGTGGATTAATTATAAGTTGAAAGCGATGGAGAGTTCCTTGATTTTCAACTGTAGCCTAACTTTTAAACTGCATGTATAAGAATCTGTATATAATTTTTTTTATGTAGTTTTACATTCGGGCTAACGGCGAAAAATAATGAGTTTGCCATCGCTACCACCTTATATTTGATTCGCCTTGGGCGATCTCATTCATTTTAGGTGCTGTTAAAAATATCAAACTTCAAATGAAAAATTCGCCACTATCTCCACCAGGTACATGAATTCGATATAATATCGATGACGGCTCAAGTAAAACAAGAAATTTTTTTAAATATGTATAATCGAACAGTAAAAACGAAATAACATTTTTCACATTTAAACTTTTTTAGAAATATTTACATGGAAACAAAAAATAACCGTAATGTCAATCTGTACACAATCATACCTTACTTCTAAAGGATGATAAAAACTTTATACACGCAAGTAGGAAAATGCAAGAACAAAAAACTTTTTAAATTGTTATGTTTGCTGGCGACAGCAAAAAATGAACGAAGGATTTCGATACAAATATTCAGGAATGTTAGTTAAAAATAAATTCCGAAAACAACATACACACCAACAAACTCACATAACTCTGAAAAGCAGAAACGGTTTAAATATTTGTGTTTTATTGTACAGTAGTTTTCGCTTATAGTCCACAACTAAAGTTGCACAATTTTTGTGGACTATAAGCGAATTAGGACTATGACCGAATTTCTTTTTAGGCCACTTTATGGATTATAACTGAATCCAGATATAATACACATTTTGGACTATATATAAAGTATGCAATTTCTTCAAGAAAACCACTTTTTTAACAAAATAAAAGTTTATTTCAAATGTAAGCAAATATTGATTTAAATAAAATTAATAGTTTAAACAAAAACCTTTACATATTGTTATTTATTGTAATTCAAATGCTTTAAAAAATCATTGTAATAAAAAGTTGCCAGAAATCTAAATAAAAAAGGTTGCCAGTTTGTTTATAAAAGGTATTAAAAAAACAGGGTGTACTATATAAAAGTTTTTTTTCTATACAATATTAGCTATGCATGCAAAGAATATTTAGCCTTTAAACGAAAATGGACTATAGGCGAAGTGGACTTAAGAACAAATAATTTGTATGAAATTCGAAAAAACCTGCAAGTGAATAGAACTGTTTTGGCTTACATCCGTTTTTGGCCTTTAAGCGAAACAAAAAGTACTGTATATGCAACTATCAAAGGACTTAAGATTACAAAATTTAAAAAAAATCTTTCTTAAAATTTAAGCATTTTGAAAATGACCAAATAAGTCTACCATATGTTTAAATAAAACATGTTGAAAACTACAATTGCTGGCAGATGAATGCTCCTTTCCATAAGCCCTACAACCTTAATTTCACCATAAACATGTACAAATTGTTTAATTTTTAAGAGCCCATAAGAAGTAAAAAATTTTGTTGTTTTTATAAAGTTGTTATTCTGTTATTATTTTTAAGATATATGCATGTAATATCTTTAAGCTTTGTTGTCTCATTACATTTGGAAGCCATTTTCCACCTAAAACTTAAAAGAAAAAAAAACTATTTCGGGCGAAATGAAATAGAACAAAATGAATGGTGATAAATATAAAACCTTTTTAAAAAAAGGTGTTGATTCCATACATTTCTGGAACCGCTATTTTTGCAGATAATGAAACCAGAAAACCATATTATCTGGGTAACCATATATTAAGTAAAAAGACAAAAAAACTTAGACTAATTAATCAGTAAATTTCCAGTACACGTTATACCATTACTGTAACAAAAAATTTATTAGTGTTGTACACATAACGATGTTGCATACTGTATCAATTACTGCATGTTGATGAAAGACGGAAAAAATCTCTTTTTATTTGTAAGACTACGCAGTTTAAGTTATTTACGTATGGGTAAATTAGAGCTGTAAACGAATCATTCTTTTTTGAATTATTCCTGTGAATCATTCCCACATTTAATGACGATTTTTTGAATGCATTCATTACACACAAAAATGAATTGAATTAAAATTTTAATGCATTCACAATGAGTTAAAACTCTTGATTGCCATTCGCTGAATAAGAATTTAAATGTGTATGTTACTAAGTTGGCTTAAACATAAATTACAATTGAAAGTAAAATGTATGCTGATAGTTAAGATAACCCATTCATGATTTGAAATTCTAGATATTTAGGTATATAAAAAATTGCAATTTTAAATATTAAAACAAAAAACAAAATGTATTTGTCGGCTTTATGGAATTTGTTGGCCAAAAATATTAATATGTGTGCAATAACGAAAGTACAATAAAATCTATCCACTTTTTAGACCTTAAATTTCATTTGAATTTTTATCATGTAGTAGTTAAAACAAACCAAATGAACACTCAAATTCGCTACGCTTGTTTTGAACAACACCTGAGTTTTTTTTATATTATATTTTTTTAAGTATTTTTTTATATTATCTTCTGAATTTTGTTTATTTGGATTTTATTATAATTATTCTTTTTTTGTTATAACGTAGATATATATTTTTGAATTATATATTACTTTTTTTAAGTCATGTTTATATATTTAAACTTAACGGCAGAATGGACTTTATTTTTTTAATATTAACGCTGTAGAATATATTGTTAATGAACACAGCCTCTCATATGTTGTTGACAGCATAGTGCTTTGCATGTGTAGGTGCAAATGTGTGTACTTGCTTGTAGGTATAAACCGCGATTTTGTGTGTAGAGAGAGTTAGTTGTTTGGTGGCTGGCCAGAAGGTAAGTTGAAATTTGGTAAGGAATAACTAATTCCCCAAAAAAAAAAGTGTCTTTTGGTAGTGACCAAAATAGCTAGTACGGGTGATATGACACCAACAGAAGTACTACTTCTACAGGTGTGGGCCTAAAATCTGGCTGGTTTTATGAAGGAATTACTAATTCCCTATAAAACCATCTACCATTCCAGTGGTATCGCAAGAAAGCCTACATTGGGGTAACTACACTCAAATCGGAGGACGAGATAGCCAGTGTACTAACGGAAGTACTACTTCTATGAGAACGGTGTTTAGCCCGTCGAAAAGATTGGGACATTTTGCCGAGTCGGAGTTAAAAAATTTAATAAAACTCTTATATGCTATTTTGACATTGTGTTTTTTTATATATGTACCGACCCTCGACGCTGCTGAGCCTATCCCGGCGAACAGCATAAATTGTGTCGTTACATTGGCGCCCGAGCAGGGACATAAAAGTGTTAGAAGAAAGGAGATAATTAAATAAATATAAAAAAATATCCATATACAAAACATAGATGTACTGAAAATTACATTTGTGGCGGATATCAGTAGTAAGAGCCTCAATAATCATTATGTTAAAGACATCGTGGGCCTACGCCTTGAAGAAGGACGAGTTACTGAAATATCTTACCCAGGATCAGGACTCCACCGGCAACGTAGAAGATCTACGAAAACGGTTACTAAGTTTCTAATGTCCGAACATCTAGAAAGCCGTAAACGCGACCTACTTGAGATACAGGCCATACATGATTCTACATCTACCTCTTCTGGCTGTCCCGCCGTACGGATCGATGTATCTTTTGAAGGTTTCAAGGTCGCAACAGGGTCTCCGGTCAAAGAGAACATAAGTAAGTTAACGTCTAACCAAAGCATGAGCCCCAACCTACAAACTTCCCAAACTCTTCACAAGCAAAAAATGCCATTGTCCAGCACAGCGTCGACCGAACTTGTCACCGAAGTAACGGGGCAGTGCATCGGCGCTGACAGAGTTATGGTCATCTAATCTGTACGAAGATGGGGTCTGAAGTATACCAGGGGAAATGATCCGATGGAATTAATCGAGCGAGCAGAAGAGCTAGCGGTTATGCACCGGGTGGACTTAAACCACCTACCAGGAGTCATGCCAAAAGTCCTGCGGGAAAAAGCATTGATGTGGTTTCGCAATAATAATCGCCATTGGAAGCGATGGGAAGATTTTAAAACTGATTTTTACAAATTCATTCTACCCACCTATTACTTTGAAAAGCTGAAGGATGAAATTCGGAAACGAACCCAGCGCCCACGTGAGCCATTTAAGGATTTTGTGTTGTCCTTACAAAAGCTAAGGAGACATACCGAATTAACTGAAAAACAGAAACTGGATAGGATATACCGCAAGGCCCCTCTCGACTACCAGTGGTATATTCACCGAAAAGATTTCGGAGATTTACAAGAGCTTAACCACTTAGCTGATGATCTGGAAAGCATTCCTACAGTACTACATCGCAGGAAGCAGCATCGTATGGTAAGAGGAAAACCGTCTACAGGGAACTATGCTAAAGTCCACCTGTCCAAAAGGAAACCTATCACAAACATCACCAGACTGATATGGAATGATCAAAAAATAAAGGCAATTATCCTAGTGCAAAATCAACTTGTTACCACTATTATCGACACTAGAGCTACTAGAACTTTTATTTCCCCGTCACAAATTGAGCAACTGACCAATAAACCAACCTGTAACTCTGTAAAAATTGAAGTGTTTCTAGCAGATGGGTCCCGCAAGAAATTAAGGGAAGCAATTTCGCTAAACGTTACGCTCGGAAAAATTACAGTCTGTTGCCATTTTCTTATCATGAAAGAAGCTACGGAGAATCTTATTCTGGGGTTAGACTTCCTACAACTATGTAACGCTATTTTTAGCTGTGCAGGATTGAAGACCAAATGTGAGTCAGAGGATAGCCAAGTCAAGGGCCGGGAAAACCCAGTCAAGCATTTTCGACGCGGGTACTATAGAGGATTAAAAATGAGCAACAACTTTATGAAGAATATGGAGAGTGAGCAGGCAAAGATTACGAAAACGATTTTTCTTGGTGATATCCCGAGCACCAGTAAAGGGAGAAGAGGCCCAGCTGCTACTGTCAAACTTAGACGAAATGCGGCACCAAGGTCAAAATTTAAAATACCGGCAGGACGAACTCCTCACCGAGGTCAACACAGCCATCGGTCATGTGCTACTAGGTCTCGCGGTAGTGAATCCAGCTCCCAAAAGCTAGCAGGACGAAATGGGATGCGAACCAACAATAGTACACATCCGGTACGGAGGTACCTGTTTCCCTCAAACATATCTACCAGGCCCGAGGTAGTAACAAATTTATCGCATGTCGGTACCTCCAGTTTTGGTTGATGATGAAGTTTTCCAGAGGAATCCGTCACCAGAAGTAGAAGACGACGAGTGGCCCGCCCCACCGGAAATTGCGGATTATCAACTCGCAGATGACATCTCCCTACAAAATTCTCCAACACTGGTGATAGTACTGGATGACTCAGACGATTGTCCTACTCCACCAAGATTTTTTATGTACGGTTACATGGACCAGCAACACACCGAGCAAAGGGAGGAGATGAATCCTTGCCAAACCCCGTACTCGCCGCCGGGAAAAGTAAACGAAGACGATGTTTGCCCTATTCCGTCAAGATTTTTCCAGTACAGTCTAGCGGATGGACTACAGTGCTCGTTGAAAGAACCCGAGAATGGAAACGACCCGATAGCCGAAGAAGTGAAACGAACATTTTTCGGAGCATGGGACCGCACGATTGCTGTCCGAATCACCACACATCCTTCGCCGTTCCCACCTTGTTCACCACCATCGTTGGATTAGGAGGATGAAAGTTACCGGCCGCCGACACCGCCGCAGAGAAAAGGGTACGCTTCAATCGAATTCAAAGATAGGCAATATCGGCAATGGGTTCTGCAGTGTTATGAACGAGCTATGGTCGTTAAGCTGCTAGTTCCAGTACAACACCATACCCCTGAGTTGGGTTCATCAGCCAATCCTGAGAGAGATGGGTCAAGAATCCCGGTGGAAACTTCTCTCCGTAGCCTTAATTTTAATTCACCAGCTAGGAGTTCATCCCAGGATTCCTGGGAGGGGATGGTGGACACATTTCAGTCCTATGAAGACACAGTCACCATTTGTTAGTCTGCGGTCACCCAGTAGCGATATTTCCAAAAGAGGAAACATTCACAAGGTTCCAAGTGGTCTATCCAGTTGTCCAATACCAGTTCAAGAGACGGTGTTACTGACACAAACAACGCTGTCAGACTTTTCATCGGAATCATCATCTGCCTCTTCCACCACGATGTCAATTCCGTCACCACCTAGTACGCTCTCACTCACAATTCGCTCTTCTAGCCAAATGCTCACGCCTAGCTCCCGAAGTGTCACAGAGTCAGAAGTATCGAGTCTTCGAAGTGTCGTTACCTCCCGTAACTCAAGGACCCTGCCAATATTTTACTTTTTTTTAAGTCATGCTTATATATTTAAACTTAACGGCAGAATGGACCTTATATCAACGCTGTAGAATGCATTGTTAATGAACACAGCCTCTCATTTGTTGTTGACAGGCATAGTGCTTTGCATGTGTAGGTGCAAATATGTGTACTTGCTTGTAGGTATAAAAGCGCGAACTTTTTTGTAGAGAGAGTTAGTTGTTTGGTGCCTGGCCAGAAGTTAAGTTGAAATTTGGTAAGGAATTTTTAATTCCCCAAAAATAAAAGTGCCTTTTGGTAGTGACCAAAATAACTAGTACGGGTGATACGACACCAACAGAAGTACTACTTCTACAGGTGTGGGCCTGAAATCTGGCTGGTTTTATGGAGGAATTACTAATTCCCTGTAAAATCATTTACCATTCCAGTGGTATCGCACGAAAGCCTACATTGGGGTAACTACGCGCAATTCGGAGGACGAGATAGCCAGTGTACTGACGGAACTACTACTTCTATCAAAACGGTGGTTAGCCCGTCGAAAAGATTGAGACATTCTTCCGAGTCGGAGTTAAGAAATTATTAATAATACCCTTATATGCTATTTTGACATTGTGATTTTTTCTATATATGTACCGACCCTGGACGCTGCTGAGCTTATCCCGGCGAACCGCATAAATTTTGTCGCTACAAACATCATTTCATTTAGTTACCTGCCAGTTTTATAATGTAGCACGTAGGCAGCAATAACGCTTTTCAATGACATACATATTTTTGTTGCTAGCACCAAATTGAGAGGTAGGTTATTCGCATGTAGCTTAAATTCAAAATTTCTGACTTTAATGTTGATTCCTTTTTTATATAAAAGTAGAAATTTTACAAAAAAATGTGTTCGAAAAAGTATAGAAGACGATCATAGAATGTAGTATTTAAATTTTAATGGTACTAATTTGTAAAATAAATGATCAATTAAATCATATCCTCTTTAGTTGGTTATTAATGATTCAAGTGCTTGGTGCTTTGGTAAACGATCTCTACTGAAAAATTGTTAAAATCACGTAAATTTTGTAACACCCTTTTACTTTTCTACAGAGTTTACCATAGCCGATGTAGTAACACACATTGTAAAATTTTAAACTTAAAAAGAATTATTGTAAATAAAATGAATGCCTTCAACACTTTTTTCTTCCCAATAGTTGCATTCAAATTCTAATTCATTTAATTGGATTGCGAGTGACGTTTATCTTCATAAGACATTCGTTCAGATTCTAATTCATTTGTTTGCTGGTGTAGTGAATGCATTCACACAAATTTTCTTCACAATAAATTCAATCAAATTCATTTACTTTGTGTGGCATTCAAGAATTCTAATTCATTGTGAATACATTCAAGTTTTAATTCAGTTCATTTTTTTTTTTTTTTTTTTGGAACAGGTGAATATATTCAAACATTTTAATTCACGGTGATTTAAAAGCCAAATATGAACTATTCCCTTAGAGTTCTGGGGTAAATATTCAACACATAAAATAACAACAAACAATATTATTTTTTGTTGTTATCATTGTGCTTCTTCTTCTTCGACGTTCATTAAACTGCAAAATAGCGTGCCTTCATGTGCCATTCATTTTAAGAGCGGCACATGAAATGTGCCATTCATATTAATAGTGGCACATGTTCCTAAGCAAGTTGAACTTGCACATGTGCTTTTAGTAGGCACACAAAAAAATTAGCTTTTATTCATGTGCATGTGCCTATTTATTTTATGTGCATATTCGTCTTCATGTACATGTGCTGCACATGAATGTACAAGTCCGTACCCTGATGTAAACATCGTGGAATGATCTGCACAGCTGCCTGACGTAGGCACGATTGAGAATTTTTAATCTTTCATCCAATAAAATATATTAATTTAGTGACATAATTTTCTTTACTTTGTATTTTTAATATTGTTACTTTTTGTGTAGTATAATCTAAATAGTAAACTGCTAAATTTTGAGTGTTGAGCGCATTTTTTTAAATTAATTTTAATAAAGCTTAATAAATATAAAAAAAATCTTTCAGATGTAGCCTTAGCTTTTCTCTTGTTCTAATTATGAGTTTCTGAAATAATTTAATAATTATATTACTAACTAGAGTGCTAATTATCTCATTAGGATAGCGAAGCGCATCGGGTATTAACATTGGTTTTTTGAAACAGTACATCACACAGCCTTCACTTATAAGTACATGTGGAACTCTTCTTATGCTTTAGTATTATTTTTTTCTTGTTTTTTTAACAGAACCAAATGAAGTGAAATTTCATAAAGAAAATTTTACTTTTTGCAAGGTCAAAGAAGAATGATAGATGTTAACTTATATATTGATGGATATAAGAAAGCTGTAAGCAGAATAAAAAGAGAAAAAACATTTCTGTACGTGGTGGCTGTACGTATTTAAATATTAATAACTAAGTTTACATTTGGTATAGAATTATACATCAATTGTATAATTGTGAATGTTTTTAAACCATTTGCGTTCGAAATCACAGATTTATTTATTGAGAAAGAAAGAAATAGTTTTTTTTTTTCATAAAACAAACATAATATTTTTATTCGAAAATTTGACAAAAAAATTTGCTTTTAGTAAAATATCGACGATGGTGAAATCAGTTACCAGATGGTGGCAGTGGGGAACTGAAGGTGGATCAATTATAAGTTGAAAGCGATGGAGAGTTCCTTGATTTTCAACTGTAGCCTAACTTTTAAACTGCATGTATAAGAATCTGTATATAATTTTTTTATATGTAGTTTTACATTCGGGCTAACGGCGAAAAATAACGAGTTTGCCATCGCTACCACCTTATATTTGATTCGCCTTGGGCGATCTCATTCATTTTAGGTGCTGTTAAAAATATCAAACTTCAAATGAAAAATTCGCCACTATCTCCACCAGGTACATGAATTCGCTATGATATCGATGACAGCTCAAGTAAAACAAGAAATTTTTTTAAATATGTATAATCGAACAGTAAAAACGAAATAACACTTTTCACATTTAAACTTTTTTAGAAATATTTACATGGAAACAAAAAATAACCGTAATGTCAATCTGTACACAATCATACTTTACTTCTAAAGGATGATAAAAACTTTATACACGCAAGTAGGAAAATGCAAGAACAAAAAACTTTTTAAATTGTTATGTTTGCTGGCGACAGCAAAAAATGAACGAAGGATTTCGATACAAATATTCAGGAATGTTAGTTAAAAATAAATTCCGAAAACAACATACACACCAACAAACTCACATAACTCTGAAAAGCAGAAACGGTTTAAATATTTGTGTTTTATTGTACAGTAGTTTTCGCTTATAGTCCACAACTAAAGTTGCACAATTTTTGTGGACTATAAGCGAATTAGGACTATGACCGAATTTCTTTTTAGGCCACTTTATGGATTATAACTGAATCCAGATATAATACACATTTTGGACTATATATAAAGTATGCAATTTCTTCAAGAAAACCACTTTTTTAACAAAATAAAAGTTTATTTAAAATGTAAGCAAATATTGATTTAAATAAAATTAATAGTTTAAACAAAAACCTTTACATATTGTTATTTATTGTAATTCAAATGCTTTAAAAAATCATTGTAATAAAAAGTTCCCAGAAATCTAAATAAAAAAGGTTGCCAGTTTGTTTATAAAAGGTATTAAAAAAACAGGGTGTACTATATAAATTTTTTTTTCTATACAATATTAGCTATGCATGCAAAAAATATTTAGCCTTTAAACGAAAATGGACTATAGGCGAAGTGGACTTAAGAACAAATAATTTGTATGAAATTCGAAAAAACCTGCAAGTGAATAGAACTGTTTTGGCTTACATCCGTTTTTGGCCTTTAAGCGAAACGAAAAGTACTGTATATGCAACTATCAAAGGACTTTAGATTACAAAATTTAAAAAAAATCTTTCTTAAAATTTAAGCATTTTGAAAATGACCAAATAAGTCTACCATATGTTTAAATAAAACATGTTGAAAACTACAATTGCTGGCAGATGAATGCTCCTTTCCATAAGCCCTACAACCTTAATTTCACCATAAACATGTACAAATTGTTTAATTTTTAAGAGCCCATAAGAAGTAAAAAATTTTGTTGTTTTTATAAAGTTGTTATTCTGTTATTATTTTTAAGATATATGCATGTAATATCTTTAAGCTTTGTTGTCTCATTACATTTGGAAGCCATTTTCCACCTAAAACTTAAAAGAAAAAAAAACTATTTCGGGCGAAATGAAATAGAACAAAATGAATGGTGATAAATATAAAACCTTTTTAAAAAAAGGTGTTGATTCCATACATTTCTGGAACCGCTATTTTTGCAGATAATGAAACCAGAAAACCATATTATCTGGGTAACCATATATTAAGTAAAAAGACAAAAAACTTAGAGGATGAGATATATGAAGAAAGAAAAATACAAAAATAAATTTTTTAGGCGATTTATTGAGGCAAAGTATATAAAAAGGAACTATAGTCACAAGCACTTCATTTGTATCTTTTAAAGGGCAACCGTACGATATATAGTAGGATTACTGTTTATTTTGGTTGACGGTGATTCAGGAAGAAAGTCGAAACACAATGACCATTCGTTAGCAATTCATATGAATGGTAGCATCGAGGTAATATCTTAGAGCATTGCATATCCCATAAAGTTGTTACAGCGTACCCTGTGATATGTTCAGTCCTTTTTTTCATTGAATAACTGATGAAACTTTGTGGCCTTAGCCACAAGTGTTTTGGTATTAGAAACACAATCAAACCATTCTGCTTTCCAAAAAACGATAGTAGTAGTAATTTTTCAATATTCTTAAATTGGACTTACATACCAGGAAATAGTTTAACAACAGATTAAAAGTTCACAATTGACTGCTGCATTAATAAGAAACGAGCAATCAAAAAATAGTTATAGGAACTACCAATACTCAGCTGCAGTAATTTTCTATAAAAATAAAATTTGGATTATGAGCAGGCCGAAAGTGAACTAGAATGAAAGCAAAGACATGAAAATGTACATGTAAATATACTGATATCTTTTAAATATTTTAAAATTTCCTACAACACATTAAAGATCCGATTTTACAAAAACTCTAAAATAGAATTTTTTGTCATGGCTTGAGATTTTAGAACACCAGACTGTATACTTTAATACAATAGATAAAAACTGGACTTGGGAACATAAGGTCTGATTTAAGTCTTTACGGAACATTTAAAGTGCATATCGAAACAAAAATGTAATGTTAAATTTAAAATAGGATCATAGTTTTTTCATATAAATGCAAATAATTTACTCGTAATCTCATTGGCCTCCGTAAAGGAACTAACCTAAAATTTTCATTAACCGAAAATGCAATTTTTTACTTACATCTGTAAGAAAAAAACGGCATTTTATTAACAGAGGGTGTAAAAATTCTTGTGCAAAAGTTCCTTGCTAAACAAAACTAAAAAAAAATAAATAAAATAATGATATACACTTGAAGAAAACCTAATTTAATATTAATATAATAAAATTTTTGAACAACATCAATAGTGACAAAAACTTTAAAACTTAAAAAAAAACTTACACTTTAAGAATCAAAATAATATAAATTGTGTTTAAATCATAAACTTTTTGAAGAAGTTGACAATTAGTGCTGATCTTGCATAGAAAATTGTTTTTTATTTAACAACAAAATGACATTTTCAGATGGCCTGAATTGTCGTATAAGTTTACTAAGAATAAAATTAAAACTAGCACTAACAAACATCTACTTCAATTAAAAATTTTTTATTTAATACAAATGACATTGATTTTTTTTTTGCGTTTTAACTTGGCAATTGGGAAGAAAACCAATATTTAATGGAAAAGTAGAGAGAAAAAATAAACAATATACTGCATTATTTCTTTCTATTTATTTTAGCAGTATAGAATAACTTATGTTTGTAAAAAATTGAATAATCGATTACCAAGAAATATATACATAAACATAATATCTATTAACAACATTAATGAGAACCGTGATTGATGTTGAAGGAAAAATTAGAATATACTTTGATATGTTTGCTTCTATTGAGAGGTAATTTCAGCTAGCAATTCTTCTAACATATAAAATTAAGAAGAAGAATTAAGCTTAAACAGCCGTGAAAACTACTAAACGAGCCGTTATTTTTCTTATTAAAGTAGAAATACTACACAGAAACTGTTTTCTTTATTTCTTTTGTTGCAAAAAATGGCACATATATTGCAAGCACCCTCTCTACGTTTTGGGTTAAAATGGCAGTAAATAAGAAAGAAGTGCATAAAAAACCGGTACACTAATCGTTATCCAGTTTTCGTGACACCAATAATTAGCCAATAGTCAGAGGTTCCTTATCTTTCAAACCCCTTTAAACTCTGCTGACTGATACCGCCTTATACCCCAGAAACAGAGAAGGCTACGTTAACAAAGCAAGAATGCAGTCTTATAGAATACACTAGTCTATGCTGTGGGTCCATTGAAATTTTAATTAACTATTTTGAATCAACAATAAAAGGACGTTTAACCAATTCTGTCAACAACGCCACTCTATTCTTTTTTAATCTTCATCTACCATTTGAAACTCACGATCTTCTCTTAAGCCAACTTGTCAACCGTCGCGGCACAAGTAATTTTTTTCTCCGATATATGTCAACTTTGTTATTATTAAAGTCGCCATAAATAACTTATTAACCACGGTTATTCAATAACATATTTTTAGTCTACTCAATCCTTAAGATTTGAACTTGTCTTCTCGCTTGTTAGTGACGTGAAGTAATAACTTATTAAACTTTATGGATATAAGACTCAAGCTTACCTTTTATGGACAACATTAACTTTAATATCTGTCATTCTCAAATACTTTTCTTAAGTCGTCTTTTAATAACAATACGTATTGAAAATGTTTCGAAAATCCATAAACAATTTTGTCGATTCAAACAAAATTACACTAAACGTAATGTTTATAATTGAAAGAAACATCTTGTGATGCCGATTTTTCCTTGCCTTATCGGCTGCTTTTATTTAAGTTTTTTTCTTTTAAATTTTATTTTTCTTAAACATCTTTCATCCTTAAGATGATGTTTAAAGCTAAATCTATTTGCTTTATGGAGAACTTTAAATAATTAAAAAAAAAAAACTAATAAATAAGTTTCTACTCTCTAAATTCATTCAATTTTGAACTGTTTTTATTCAACGTTTACCTGAAATGTCCTATGTACGTATGATTGTGTGTGTGTAAGTATCATGATTGGGTTTCGTTCATTTTGTGTAACAGTGTGTGTTTGTATTGGTAAATAATCTCTTTGTTTAAAGAAGGTTCTTAATTAAAAATGTTCAATGTGGAATAGTGTTTGTCTGTTAAGCTAAACTCACTACAGTCATAAAAGGTAGTACATTAGAAATAAAAATATCAAACGAAAAACGTAAGGACGAAAAACTGAATAAGTAGCAATTTGTTGGTATACCACTCCTAATATCTCTTGGTTCTTATGAGGTTTTATGGTTTTGCAATTTGTCCTTTTATCGTTCACAGCACAAAAAACACTCATACAAAAGAGAATATTATTACTTTTCAGTTATAATAAAATTTAAATTATATTTAAACTATTAACTAACAATAACTGCTACATCAATTAAATTTTACTTTCTCGGCTTTGGTACATTTTTTTATTTTATTTTTACAATAAAAAATTATTTTTCAAATGTATGCAATGTCATCGGATTGTCAGAGTTATAAGCGATTCATTATAAAGAAATATGTACTGAGCGGCGGCGTTTTTAGACATTAAACAAGCATTTGATAAAGTATGGCATGAAGATCTATTATACAAACTTAAACATATTCTATCAGCTCCATTTTATAGCGTTTTGCGATCATATTTACAAGATCGAACATTTTATGTAAGAGTTGATGATGAAAAGTCTGATATGTATCAAATGTATTCAGGTGTCCCACAGGGCAGTGTTTTAGGTCCCATACTATACAATATATATACCGCAGATATGACAACGACCGATAATGTCACACTAGCCACCTATGCAGACGACACTGCTATAATTGCTGCAAATGAATGTCGAGTTGAAGCTTCAGCTTTAGTCCAAAGAGAATTAAATGTTCTACAACAATGGTTCAGTAATTGGAAGATTAAAATAAATACCGAAATATCAAGTTTTGTCACATTTACTCAGCGAAGAAATGAGTGTCTCCCATTATGTATAAATGGTTTACAAATACCCAAAGAGAATTGTGTTAAGTATTTGGGAATGCACCTTTACAAGCGACTAACTTGGAAAGATAACATAAAGGCTAAGGGATCACCTTAATATTAAAACAAGAAAAATGTACTGGTTACTGTAATATATATTAACAAGTAGTAACATACTTTTATAATGTACTGTAGATATAGATTTAAATAGCACTGTTAGTATTTACGTACTCACAATACAAAAAATAAGTTCACCTCAATGTACTTAATGATTAGAGGTTAAGTTAACATTTTAGGAGATATATTAAGTTAATCATTGTTTTGTATTCAGAGTGAAGAGTGGCAAATAAACAGTTGAATAGAAAACGTCTCAACTTCTTTTAATTTGAAATAAGAGACATAACAATTTTGGCGACGAGTTAATAGAAAAACGAACCTATAAAAAAAAAACAAAAGAAATTAAAAGTGTATTGTAAAATAAATAAATTTAAATTAATTTTAAAGTTGTGCTTTTTAATTTAATTAAGTTGGAAATGGCGTTAATTGACAGTATCGAGCAATTTGCTTTCGGCGACGATTTTGAGGAATAACTTGAAAGAATGGAGCAGTTGTTCAAAATAAATGGGGTAGAGAATACGAATAAAGTTGCTATGTTTTTGACATTAGTTGGTCCGGAAACATATAAAAGAATAAAAGGTATTTTATTGCCAGAAAAACCAACCACAAAAACTTTTAAAGAATTGATAGAAGTAATCATTCCGCATTTTCGACCAGAAAAAAACATAATAGCCGAACGGTATAAATTTTATAACTGTTCGCAGAAGCAAAGTGAATCTGTTGGTGAATTCATAGTAAGTTTAAAGTTAATCGCAGCACAATGTGACTTCGGTACTTTTCTAAAAGAAGCGTTAAGAGATCGAATGGGATGTGGGGTGAGTTGTAGCCAGCTTCAAACCAAGCTGTTATCAACCGCAAATTTAATGTGGGAAGAGGCGTGCAAGATAGCATAATCTTTCGAGTTAGTAAATAAAGAACAAAGATGCATGCAACCATCTTCGTCGTATGACTAGAACAAAATACAATATCACCAGAAGCTAAATAATAACTTTTACCAAAAATATCATCAAAAACAACAGTTCGAGAAATGTCCCAAGTGCACTACAAAATATGCGTTTGGAAGTTGTCAAGCAAAACACTGGAACTGTTTTAAATGTGGAAAAAAAGGTCACTCTTCAAAAGCCTGCTTTTCAAAATCTAACGGTAAAAATCAGCAATTTTCGTCACTTAAACCAGACAAAGGGCAACATAATATAAACGAATTGGAGTACATGTTGGCATCTATAAATTGGGTGAATAGAGAAAATGAGTCGTTATTGAGAAATGTGTTGATCAGTGGTAAGCAAGTTGTTATGGAGATAGACACAGGAGCGGTAGTGTCGGTAATGGGTAGTATAGATTATGAACTTTATTTTAAGAATATCAAATTAAATATTGTAAACTGCCCACCCTTACAGGTGTTAAACCTCTCAACAAGTCAAGTTAATGGGTGAAATATCAGTGTTGGTAAACGGAGTAGAGTTAAAATTGCTGATTGTCAAATCAAGCCTCCGATTTACACCATTAATGGGACGGAATTGGCTAAATGTATTATATCCTGCATGGCGTAATTTTTTTATTGAATTAAAAAGTGAGTCAATTATTAATGTATTCATACAAAATGTCTGCCAGTCCAATACTACAGAAGATATGAAATCTGTATTTCCTTCGCTGTTTTTAAAAAACAAAAACCCCATTAAAAATTTTTCTGGTGACATAATCGTTCGTCCTGGTTCCCTCCCTAAATTTTATAAGCCATATTCTGTACCCATCAGTTTAAAGTTAAAAATAGAGGCAGAATTAAAAAACATGAGTGAAGAAGGGTTTATACAACCAGTTCGTAGTAGTAAATGGGCGGCACCCATTGTTTGTGTTTTAAAAAAAGATTCAAGTGTACGAATATGTGGTAATTTCAAAGTCACTATTAATCCAGTATTAGAAATGGATGTATATCCACCGCCTCTGGTAGATGATATCCTTACAAGCATAAAAGAAAAAACAGAATTTAGTGTTCTAGATTTGAGCAAGGCTTATTTGCAGTTGTCAGTAAGTAAATCATCAAGGTCATATTTAATAATCAATACACATATGGGGTTGTTTGAATTTTGTAGACTGCCTTTTGGCGTGGCATCGGCACCAATGATATTTCAGCGTGTCATGGACCAAATAGTGCAAGGTTTGGACGGAGTGGCAGTATATTTGGATGACATTTTGGTGGCCGGTGTTGGCAGGTTAGATTGTCGGGAAAAGTTGTTTAAGGTATTAAGTAGGCTTCAAGAGTACAATGTAAACTTTTTGAGAAAAAACTTGAGTATTTGGGGCATGTTTTGACTCCAGAGGGAATAAAACCCTCCCCAAGTAAAATTAAAGCTATAATGTTAGCTCCCGCTGCAGTAAATATCGACCAGCTCCAACGTTTTTTGGGGTTAATAAACTACTACTCAAAGTTTTTGCGTAGCAGTTCTACTATTCTAGCACCTTTATATAACCTACTTCGTAAAGACACAAAGTGGCACTGGGGTGAAGAGTGCGCCAGAGCGTTTATAAATTGTAAAAAGTTACTGTGTGAAAATGATCTTTTATTTCATTTCGACCCAACGAAGCAATAATAATTGCTTGTGGGGCTATTCTTAGTGTTATTATCAACGGCCAAGAAAGACCATGTTTTATGGCATCATCAACGTTGACTAAGTCTGAAAAAAAAAACTATTCCCAAATTCATCGAGAAGCCCTTGCTGTGGTATTTGCGGTAAAAAATTTCATAAATATGTTTATGGTTATGCATTTACAGTGTATACCGACCACCAGCCTCTGAAAAAGCTTTTGGGAGACCAAAAAGCTTTGGCAAATATTGTATCTGTGCGCTTTCATAGATGGATTCTATTTCTCTCAAATTATAATTGTAAAATCAAATACCACCCAGGAGCAAAACAACAAAACGTAGATGCACTTTCTCGTTTACCTTTAGAAGGTACAACAGATGTGTGTAACTACAATGTATTTTTTTTAATTTTGATAAAAATTATATACCAATTTCAATGGATAAAATTGTAAAATTTTCTGAAAAAGACGAAAATATAAGGCAGATAATTCATTTTATTAAAAATGACTGCTGGCCTGAGTCAAAAAAGTTAGAAGATGGTTTAGGCTCATACAGGGATGTAAGACTTTCCCTTGAAGTAAGGGATAAATGTTTATTTTATGCGGATCGGTTGGTAATACCGTCAAGTTTTAGAAATAAAATTTTAGCATTGCTACATGAGTCTCATGTGGGTATTGTACGCATGAAGCTTTTAGCTCGCAGCTGTGTATGGTGGCCGTCGATTGAGGCCCATATCGAAAAATTTGTTTTAAATTGCTTAGAATGCCAAAAGACCAGAAGCAAAACAAAGGATTGTCCAAATTTTACATGGAATGGTACAGTATACCCATTCGAACGAGTACACGTTGACCTTTTCCAATTTGATAACACAGATTTTTTGATAATGGTGGATGATTTTTCAAAATAGATCTATGTGCACATTTTGTCAAAAACAACTACATTAATCATTATAGAAAAATTAAAAATGATATTTTCTAATTTCGGATTTTGTAATACTTTGGTAAGCGACAAGGGGCCTCAATTTCGTAGTGAGGAATTTCACGTATTTTTAAAGTGTAATGGTATCAAGCAAATGTTTAGTCCACCATATCATCCCTCTAGTAATGGACTAGCAGAAAGAGGTGTTCAGACTATTAAAGAGAGCCTCAAATCTTATTTTTTATCTGACCAGAAGAGAAAATTATCTACGCAGAACATCGTTTTTAATTTTTTATTTAAATATATAAATACCCCAACAACCGTCACTGGTATTTGCCCAAGCGAACTAATTTTAACCTATAAACCAATAACTCCTTTATCTTATTGTATTAACAAAAGTATTTCAAATACGATTTCATTACCTACCAATTACAAAATAAGAAAAAGTAAAGAAAAAGTTGAGTTTCAAAATAGCTCAAGATCAAAAAATTTTAATCTTAAAATAGGTGAACAAATATTGTATTTAAACCCTGATGGAAATAGTGATGCAAAATGGATAAAGGGATGTATTTGCAAAATAATTTCCAGTAATTTATATTTGATAGAAGCCAACAGAAGACGTAGATTAGTTCATAGAAATCAGTTAAAAAGAGTTGAAAATAATGTTGTTTTAACTAATGTGAAAGATAATCAACACCAACAAACTTTGACCAAAAATGACAAATTGATTGATACTGAAGAATGTTTGAAAGACAAAAAAGAAACACCTCTGAAAGATCGACTAAGAAAAAAACCAAATGTAAATTATAAACAATAGTTAAGTATTTATATATATATATATATATATATATATATATATATATATATATATATATATATATATATATATATATTGAATAATGTTATTCAAATTAATAATCCTACAGATGTGTGAAATTAATAACCTTATAAATATATTTACTTATTACTCATTTGAAATACTATGTAAATGAAAAACTATTTTTAAAGAAAGGAAGAAATGTAATATATATTAACAAGTAGTAACATACTTTTATAATGTACTGTAGATATAGATTTAAATAGCACCGTTAATATTTAAGTACTCACAATACAAAAAATAAGTTCACCTCAATGTACTTAATGATTAGAGGTAAAGTTAACATTTTAGAAGATATATTAAGTTAATCATTGTTTTGTATTCAGAGCGAAGAGTGGCAAATAAACAGTTGAATTAAAAACGTCTCAACTTCTTTTAATTTGAAATAAGAGACATAACAGTTACTAAGATGAAAATCTCAGCTTAGTTTAGAAAATAAAATTAAACTTTATAAGGTAATTTTAAAACCAGTGTGGACCTATGGTATAGAACTGTGGGGAACGGCGAGTCACTCAAATGTTAAAATATTGTAGCGTTATCAGTCAAAAACTCTAAGAAAAATAGTCGATGCACCATGGTATATGACAAACAAACAAATTCACAAAGACCTCCAAATCCCTTCTATTATGAATGAAATAAAAAGGTTTAGCTCGCGGTACATTAATCGGCTAAGTAACCACTGCAATGTATTAGCAATCACCTTATTAGATGAAACAAAAGAAGTTAAAAGACTGAATAGATTTCATATATTAGATCTCCCATATAGAAAATTAAACTCTCATGTATTAGTTGTAGAAATAGTGTACTAGGCTTATTGAAGTTTAATACATATATAATGTAATGTAATGTTATATTTAAGTTATCAGATTTACTAAATATTCCAAAAATAGATTGTAAATAAAAGAAAATAATAAAAAAAAATTTATGCAGACGTTTTCCAAAGAAAACAATAAAAATTAGACGCTGGCAGAATGTAATGCCGCATTTTCAGGACCGCCAAATCCCTCATTAGCATTCTTGGCATCTATCTACCTAAAGTTGTGTACATTGTTAATATCATTCATTTAACGAACTAATCAATATTAATTCGGTTGGACGAAATTCACACACAACTCAAAGCATTTCCTTGTTGTTTTATCTACATCACGTCTTGTACATTTCTCGTTTTTGTACGAAATGCAAATTTTAGTTTTTATCATTCATACTTGTTTCCTCACAACATTATACATATATACATTTCAAAAATAATTTTACTTTGTAAAAATTAAATTAAAAATGAACCAAAGCCGAAAAAGTAAAATATAATTAATTTATGAGAAAAATTAAAAAAATAATTCTACTGCTTAAAAAATCTACCTATTTATTCGGAAAAAAGTTGAAAATGTTTAAATACTTATATTATTTACCATAGATGTCTGGTTTCATACAAGAAAAATGTTATTTTAAAAGCAAAAACATGAAAAAAAAATACAATGGTCAAAGTACTCAATTAATACACAATTGCCCCGCTTCGCACAGGTTCAACAAATCTGCCAATTTTTCAAGTGTTCTTATTTTTAAATATAAAGATAACTTCTGTGGCTAAATAAGTTGCAATTATAGGATTTGGTTTACAAAAACTTTACAGCAAATGTACTGTTCACCAAATACAAGCTGTGCATATGTGTTCTTCAGTCCATATAATGCGTTTTATAACCGAATAGTTGTCGATTGCAAAAGACAAACAATTTTTCTGCATCGAAATTTCAAAAAGATAACAGTATCCCTGCTCCCCCACACCACACTGGAAGATTTGTTAAAATAATGGATAGCTTTAAGACATCTTGCTAGACATATGCATTACCTTTTATTGTTTAGAATGTATTCTTAATTTAAAATTATCTTTATTTTAGTTTTTCTGTCAAATTTAGTTTCATGGGTTGATAAAACATTTTCAAGTATTCCAGAAAAAAAAATTAAAAGGTGATTGCTATATTCGGCTAAGCTGAATGTGTAATGTTTACTTTGCTTAGTAATTGGGAGTAAAACAAAGTTATACATAATAATTTATAGTTATAATTAAAGAATAATTTCAATAAATCCAGCACATAGTATCTAGACAATTAAGAGTTACATCCACATAATCTTACTAACCTCTGGAGATACTAAAAAAAGAAGATATAATTTATATTGACAACTTGTTTTTAACGGATTCGGAATGTAAGCTGTATTTCACCTCACACTGTTACATTTATATTATCAACAGTAGTTAGCAACATTGAAATATTGCCGTAAATTCAGTTTTACACCAATAACTGTTTTGTTAATATCTTTATACTAACTTGCAATAAAGCATAGTTTTTGTTAACCTAAATGGGTAGCGTTCTTTTTGTTCCAGTAGTCAAAGTGAAAACATATCGAATTGCGCTAAGTAAAAGTGCTAGATTTTCAAGTTAAAAGCATTAAAAGAAAAAAATATATATTTTAAAAAGGTTAATTCCCTTACCAGTATTTAAAATTTAAGGTAAATTCCATTTATTAGAAACATTAATTTTATTAAATCATCATTATTAAATCTCAATAATAATTTGCCCAGCATATATATATCATCAAATCCCAAAATCTAAAGTTTCTTTTCAACATAACCTTAAAATTCTCACGCTGGCTCTTAACTATATTACAAAGGAATACCAGCATATTTTGTCGCCGAAACACAAAAATTACAGGTAACCCAGTCAATAGTTTAAATAGTATTAAAACTGATCAAAAATTTCCCAGCAGGACTAACATTACACTTAATTTGCAGTGGTGGACACCGGTATCTAGCCACCACTGTAACTTTATTTGTTAAAAAAAAACTCTAAAACTCACTAAGACTGCACACTATAAAGAGTTGTATACAAATTTTATTTTATTCATTGGCATATGTCTAGAGACGAAAAACAACAAGAAAATATCATAAAGTTATTTACATACATACATCCATTCATAAAGCAGAAAAATTCAGGAGGGCAAATTTGACCATTAATGTTTCCAAAAGTGCTTTTTGTGTAACACAGGTCAAATATTTGGGATTTGTCATAGGTCAGGGAGGAATCAAAACAGATCCGGAGAAGGTAGAAGCAATCTTAAAGTGGCCCACCCCGAAGATCATAAAGCAAGTGCGCGGATTTCTAGGTATTTCGGGTTGGTACCGCCAATTTATTGAAAACTTTTCTATCCCATAACTGAGGTACTATCAACTAAACGTAAATTTAATGGGATAGAACAAGCGCAACAGGCATTCGAAAAGATAAAATTTCTCCTCACAACCGCACCAGTCTTGTCTAACCCAGATTTTTCAAAAAAATTCTATCTACATTGTGATGCTAGTGACTATGGGATAGGAGCTGTGCTTGTACAAATGGATGAAAATGGATTTGAGAAACCTTTAGCTTATATGTCCAAAAAACTAAACACTGCGCAGCGAAATTATATTGTAACGGAGAGGGAGTGCCTCGCCGCGATTGAAGCCATTAAAAAATTCCGTTGCTACCTAGAATTGCAGGAATTTGAGGTCATCACAGACCACTCTTCTTTTGTATGGCTAATGAAGCAGCCAGATCTGTCAGGTAGATTAGCTCGATGGGTGTTAAGGCTACAGTCTTATAATTTTACCATAATTCATCGAAAGGGAAAAGAAAACGTGGTACCTGATGTTTTATATAGAGTTTCGTACGCCGAAATTTGCCACGTACATTTCTTAGAACCCGAAATAGATTAAAACTCTCCACATTTTCATGATCCGGATTAAAAAAACCTTAAGGAAAAAATCTTGGAAAACGTCGACAAATATCCAGATATAAAAGTCATCGATAAATTCGTTTATATCCGGACTTGTCATTATACCGGTAGTTTTGACGAAACAGAAAAATCTTGGAAATTATGGGTAACTCTGCAGCTTAGAGCTGAGATATTTAAAAAAGCTCACGAATCGCTTGCGATCCACGGGGGAGTGGCAAAAACACTAGACTTAATTAGAAGAAACTTTTATTGGCGAGGTATTGTTAGTAATGTTCGTGATTTT
Organism: Cistogaster globosa; assembly: GCA_937654795.1. Taxonomy (NCBI): domain Eukaryota; kingdom Metazoa; phylum Arthropoda; class Insecta; order Diptera; family Tachinidae; genus Cistogaster; species Cistogaster globosa. The sequence goes on from OW569407.1 coordinate 32,912,944, forward strand.
GTACGTAAGTGCGATATGTGTAAACAAACTAAGGCTCCAAATTTAGTTTTAAACCTGAAATGGGTATGCCAACGTTTTCAACTAGACCATTTCAGCGGTTATATATCGATTTATTAGGACCGTAGCCCCGAAGCAAAAATGGCCATATTGGAATACTAATTGTCTTAGACCATTTATCTAAGTTTCATTGGCTCTGTCCCCGCCGCAAATTTACGGCCAAAATATTCAAAAAATTTCCAAAATTTATTATGAGCGACAATGGAACGCGGTTTCTTTCAAACGAATTTAAGATCTTTTTAACGAAATTAGAAATTAAGCATCTATTTACAACTTATACTCACCGCAATCAAATGCATCAGAGCAAGTAAATCGGTCCTTTATATGCGGAATTCGCTCTTTAGTAAAAAATGACAACAATACCTGGGATGAGAACATCAGTGCTATTAGTTGCGCAATACGAAATATCTATCATCAAAGTATTAAATGTTCCCCTTACCATGCCTTATTTGGTATAGACATGGTAACTCATGGATCATCCTATGAGTTGTTAAAGGACTTAAAACTTTTAGACCAATCAGTTAATCCACTACCTAAGGAAGATGGATTAAATTTGCTACGGAAAACCCTAAGAAAAAATAATAGAGAATCATATGAAATAAATAGACGTGTCCATATTCTAAGGGCCAGACCAATACAGCACACAATAGGACAAAAAGTTTTTTACAGAAACTTTCCTCAAAGCAGTGCTAGCAAGAACTATAATGCAAAGCTAGCCCCTATCTTTCTAAAGGCGAAAATTCGCGATAGGACCGGAGCCCACTGCTATGTACTGAAAGACGAGGCTGGAAAATTAATCGGAACTTTCCATGCAAAAGATATATGTCCATAAAAGAAAAGATAGTTTTCCATCTTATTCTGTTGTTTAGGAACCAGCATAGTCTGGTTTGTAATGACTACTTTGCTTAGTAATTGGGAGTAAAACAAAGTTATACATAATAATTTATAGTTATAATTAAAGAAAAATTTCAATAACTCCAGCACATAGTATCTAGACAATTAAGAGTTACATCCACATAATCTTACTAACCTCTGGAGATACTAAAAAAAAAGATATAATTTATATTGACAACTTGTTTTTAACGGATTCGGAATGTAAGCTGTATTTCACCTCACACTGTTGCATTTATATTATCAACAGTAGTTAGAAACATTGAAATATTTCCGTAAATTCAGGTTTACACCAATAACTGTTTTGTTAATATCTTTATACTAACTTGCAATAAAGCATGGTTTTTGTTAACCTAAATGGGTAGCGTTCTTTTTGTTCCAGTAGTCAAAGTGAAAACATATCGAATTGCGCTAAGTAAAAGTGCTAGATTTTCAAGTTAAAAGCATTAAAAGAAAAAAATATATATTTTAAAAAGGTTAATTCCCTTACCAGTATTTAAAATTTAAGGTAAATTCCATTTACTAGAAACATTAATTTTATTAAATCATCATTATTAAATCTCAATTACAATTTGCCCAGCATATATATATCATCAAATCCCAAAATCTAAATTTTCTTCTCTGGTAGATGATATCCTTACAAGCATAAAAGAAAAAACAGAATTTAGTGTTCTAGATTTGAGCAAGGCTTATTTGCAGTTGTCAGTAAGTAAATCATCAAGGTCATATTTAATAATCAATACACATATGGGGTTGTTTGAATTTTGTAGACTGCCTTTTGGCGTGGCATCGGCACCAATGATATTTCAGCGTGTCATGGACCAAATAGTGCAAGGTTTGGACGGAGTGGCAGTATATTTGGATGACATTTTGGTGGCCGGTGTTGGCAGGTTAGATTGTCGGGAAAAGTTGTTTAAGGTATTAAGTAGGCTTCAAGAGTACAATGTACGTATTAACTGGGAAAAGTGTAAACTTTTTGAGAAAAAACTTGAGTATTTGGGGCATGTTTTGACTCCAGAGGGAATAAAACCCTCCCCAAGTAAAATTAAAGCTATAATGTTAGCTCCCGCTGCAGTAAATATCGACCAGCTCCAACGTTTTTTGGGGTTAATAAACTACTACTCAAAGTTTTTGCGTAGCAGTTCTACTATTCTAGCACCTTTATATAACCTACTTCGTAAAGACACAAAGTGGCACTGGGGTGAAGAGTGCGCCAGAGCGTTTATAAATTGTAAAAAGTTACTGTGTGAAAATGATCTTTTATTTCATTTCGACCCAACGAAGCAATAATAATTGCTTGTGGGGCTATTCTTAGTGTTATTATCAACGGCCAAGAAAGGCCATGTTTTATGGCATCATCAACGTTGACTAAGTCTGAAAAAAAAAACTATTCCCAAATTCATCGAGAAGCCCTTGCTGTGGTATTTGCGGTAAAAAATTTCATAAATATGTTTATGGTTATGCATTTACAGTGTATACCGACCACCAGCCTCTGAAAAAGCTTTTGGGAGACCAAAAAGCTTTGGCAAATATTGTATCTGTGCGCTTTCATAGATGGATTCTATTTCTCTCAAATTATAATTGTAAAATCAAATACCACCCAGGAGCAAAACAACAAAACGTAGATGCACTTTCTCGTTTACCTTTAGAAGGTACAACAGATGTGTGTAACTACAATGTATTTTTTTTTAATTTTGATGAAAATTATATACCAATTTCAATGGATAAAATTGTAAAATTTTCTGAAAAAGACGAAAATATAAGGCAGATAATTCATTTTATTAAAAATGACTGCTGGCCTGAGTCAAAAAAGTTAGAAGATGGTTTAGGCTCATACAGGGATGTAAGACTTTCCCTTGAAGTAAGGGATAAATGTTTATTTTATGCGGATCGGTTGGTAATACCGTCAAGTTTTAGAAATAAAATTTTAGCATTGCTACATGAGTCTCATGTGGGTATTGTACGCATGAAGCTTTTAGCTCGCAGCTGTGTATGGTGGCCGTCGATTGAGGCCCATATCGAAAAATTTGTTTTAAATTGCTTAGAATGCCAAAAGACCAGAAGCAAAACAAAGGATTGTCCAAATTTTACATGGAATGGTACAGTATACCCATTCGAACGAGTACACGTTGACCTTTTCCAATTTGATAACACAGATTTTTTGATAATGGTGGATGATTTTTCAAAATAGATCTATGTGCACATTTTGTCAAAAACAACTACATTAATCATTATAGAAAAATTAAAAATGATATTTTCTAATTTCGGATTTTGTAATACTTTGGTAAGCGACAAGGGGCCTCAATTTCGTAGTGAGGAGTTTCACGTATTTTTAAAGTGTAATGGTATCAAGCAAATGTTTAGTCCACCATATCATCCCTCTAGTAATGGACTAGCAGAAAGAGGTGTTCAGACTATTAAAGAGAGCCTCAAATCTTATTTTTTATCTGACCAGAAGAGAAAATTATCTACGCAGAACATCGTTTTTAATTTTTTATTTAAATATATAAATACCCCAACAACCGTCACTGGTATTTGCCCAAGCGAACTAATTTTAACCTATAAACCAATAACTCCTTTATCTTATTGTATTAACAAAAGTATTTCAAATACGATTTCATTACCTACCAATTACAAAATAAGAAAAAGTAAAGAAAAAGTTGAGTTTCAAAATAGCTCAAGATCAAAAAATTTTAATCTTAAAATAGGTGAACAAATATTGTATTTAAACCCTGATGGAAATAGTGATGCAAAATGGATAAAGGGATGTATTTGCAAAATAATTTCCAGTAATTTATATTTGATAGAAGCCAACAGAAGACGTAGATTAGTTCATAGAAATCAGTTAAAAAGAGTTGAAAATAATGTTGTTTTAACTAATGTGAAAGATAATCAACACCAACAAACTTTGACCAAAAATGACAAATTGATTGATACTGAAGAATGTTTGAAAGACAAAAAAGAAACACCTCTGAAAGATCGACTAAGAAAAAAACCAAATGTAAATTATAAACAATAGTTAAGTATTTATATATATATATATATATATATATATATATATATATATATATATATATATATATATATATATATATATATATATATATATATTGAATAATGTTATTCAAATTAATAATCCTACAGATGTGTGAAATTAATAACCTTATAAATATATTTACTTATTACTCATTTGAAATACTATGTAAATGAAAAACTATTTTTAAAGAAAGGAAGAAATGTAATATATATTAACAAGTAGTAACATACTTTTATAATGTACTGTAGATATAGATTTAAATAGCACCGTTAATATTTAAGTACTCACAATACAAAAAATAAGTTCACCTCAATGTACTTAATGATTAGAGGTAAAGTTAACATTTTAGAAGATATATTAAGTTAATCATTGTTTTGTATTCAGAGCGAAGAGTGGCAAATAAACAGTTGAATTAAAAACGTCTCAACTTCTTTTAATTTGAAATAAGAGACATAACAGTTACTAAGATGAAAATCTCAGCTTAGTTTAGAAAATAAAATTAAACTTTATAAGGTAATTTTAAAACCAGTGTGGACCTATGGTATAGAACTGTGGGGAACGGCGAGTCACTCAAATGTTAAAATATTGCAGCGTTATCAGTCAAAAACTCTAAGAAAAATAGTCGATGCACCATGGTATATGACAAACAAACAAATTCACAAAGACCTCCAAATCCCTTCTATTATGAATGAAATAAAAAGGTTTAGCTCGCGGTACATTAATCGGCTAAGTAACCACTGCAATGTATTAGCAATCACCTTATTAGATGAAACAAAAGAAGTTAAAAGACTGAATAGATTTCATATATTAGATCTCCCATATAGAAAATTAAACTCTCATGTATTAGTTGTAGAAATAGTGTACTAGGCTTATTGAAGTTTAATACATATATAATGTAATGTAATGTTATATTTAAGTTATCAGATTTACTAAATATTCCAAAAATAGATTGTAAATAAAAGAAAATAATAAAAAAAAATTTATGCAGACGTTTTCCAAAGAAAACAATAAAAATTAGACGCTGGCAGAATGTAATGCCGCATTTTCAGGACCGCCAAATCCCTCATTAGCATTCTTGGCATCTATCTACCTAAAGTTGTGTACATTGTTAATATCATTCATTTAACGAACTAATCAATATTAATTCGGTTGGACGAAATTCACACACAACTCAAAGCATTTCCTTGTTGTTTTATCTACATCACGTCTTGTACATTTCTCGTTTTTGTACGAAATGCAAATTTTAGTTTTAATCATTCATACTTGTTTCCTCACAACATTATACATATATACATTTCAAAAATAATTTTACTTTGTAAAAATTAAATTAAAAATGAACCAAAGCCGAAAAAGTAAAATATAATTAATTTATGAGAAAAATTAAAAAAATAATTCTACTGCTTAAAAAATCTACCTATTTATTCGGAAAAAAGTTGAAAATGTTTAAATACTTATATTAATTACCATAGATGTCTGGTTTCATACAAGAAAAATGTTATTTTAAAAGCAAAAACATGAAAAAAAAATACAATGGTCAAAGTACTCAATTAATACACAATTGCCCCGCTTCGCACAGGTTCAACAAATCTGCCAATTTTTCAAGTGTTCTTATTTTTAAATATAAAGATAACTTCTGTGGCTAAATAAGTTGCAATTATAGGATTTGGTTTACAAAAACTTTACAGCAAATGTACTGTTCACCAAATACAAGCTGTGCATATGTGTTCTTCAGTCCATATAATGCGTTTTATAACCGAATAGTTGTCGATTGCAAAAGACAAACAATTTTTCTGCATCGAAATTTCAAAAAGATAACAGTATCCCTGCTCCCCCACACCACACTGGAAGATTTGTTAAAATAATGGATAGCTTTAAGACATCTTGCTAGACATATGCATTACCTTTTATTGTTTAGAATGTATTCTTAATTTAAAATTATCTTTATTTTAGTTTTTCTGTCAAATTTAGTTTCATGGGTTGATAAAACATTTTCAAGTATTCCAGAAAAAAAAATTAAAAGGTGATTGCTATATTCGGCTAAGCTGAATGTGTAATGTTTACTTTGCTTAGTAATTGGGAGTAAAACAAAGTTATACATAATAATTTATAGTTATAATTAAAGAATAATTTCAATAAATCCAGCACATAGTATCTAGACAATTAAGAGTTACATCCACATAATCTTACTAACCTCTGGAGATACTAAAAAAAGAAGATATAATTTATATTGACAACTTGTTTTTAACGGATTCGGAATGTAAGCTGTATTTCACCTCACACTGTTACATTTATATTATCAACAGTAGTTAGCAACATTGAAATATTGCCGTAAATTCAGTTTTACACCAATAACTGTTTTGTTAATATCTTTATACTAACTTGCAATAAAGCATAGTTTTTGTTAACCTAAATGGGTAGCGTTCTTTTTGTTCCAGTAGTCAAAGTGAAAACATATCGAATTGCGCTAAGTAAAAGTGCTAGATTTTCAAGTTAAAAGCATTAAAAGAAAAAAATATATATTTTAAAAAGGTTAATTCCCTTACCAGTATTTAAAATTTAAGGTAAATTCCATTTATTAGAAACATTAATTTTATTAAATCATCATTATTAAATCTCAATAATAATTTGCCCAGCATATATATATCATCAAATCCCAAAATCTAAAGTTTCTTTTCAACATAACCTTAAAATTCTCACGCTGGCTCTTAACTATATTACAAAGGAATACCAGCATATTTTGTCGCCGAAACACAAAAATTACAGGTAACCCAGTCAATAGTTTAAATAGTATTAAAACTGATCAAAAATTTCCCAGCAGGACTAACATTACACTTAATTTGCAGTGGTGGACACCGGTATCTAGCCACCACTGTAACTTTATTTGTTAAAAAAAAACTCTAAAACTCACTAAGACTGCACACTATAAAGAGTTGTATACAAATTTTATTTTATTCATTGGCATATGTCTAGAGACGAAAAACAACAAGAAAATATCATAAAGTTATTTACATACATACATCCATTCATAAAGCAGAAAAATTCAGGAGGGCAAATTTGACCATTAATGTTTCCAAAAGTGCTTTTTGTGTAACACAGGTCAAATATTTGGGATTTGTCATAGGTCAGGGAGGAATCAAAACAGATCCGGAGAAGGTAGAAGCAATCTTAAAGTGGCCCACCCCGAAGATCATAAAGCAAGTGCGCGGATTTCTAGGTATTTCGGGTTGGTACCGCCAATTTATTGAAAACTTTTCTATCCCATAACTGAGGTACTATCAACTAAACGTAAATTTAATGGGACAGAACAAGCGCAACAGGCATTCGAAAAGATAAAATTTCTCCTCACAACCGCACCAGTCTTGTCTAACCCAGATTTTTCAAAAAAATTCTATCTACATTGTGATGCTAGTGACTATGGGATAGGAGCTGTGCTTGTACAAATGGATGAAAATGGATTTGAGAAACCTTTAGCTTATATGTCCAAAAAACTAAACACTGCGCAGCGAAATTATATTGTAACGGAGAGGGAGTGCCTCGCCGCGATTGAAGCCATTAAAAAATTCCGTTGCTACCTAGAATTGCAGGAATTTGAGGTCATCACAGACCACTCTTCTTTTGTATGGCTAATGAAGCAGCCAGATCTGTCAGGTAGATTAGCTCGATGGGTGTTAAGGCTACAGTCTTATAATTTTACCATAATTCATCGAAAGGGAAAAGAAAACGTGGTACCTGATGTTTTATATAGAGTTTCGTACGCCGAAATTTGCCACGTACATTTCTTAGAACCCGAAATAGATTAAAACTCTCCACATTTTCATGATCCGGATTAAAAAAACCTTAAGAAAAATATCTTGGAAAACGTCGACAAATATCCAGACATAAAAGTCATCGAAACTTTTATTGGCGAGGTATTGTTAGTAATGTTCGTGATTTTGTACGTAAGTGCGATATGTGTAAACAAACTAAGGCTCCAAATTTAGTTTTAAACCTGAAATGGGTATGCCAACGTTTTCAACTAGGCCATTTCAGCGGTTATATATCGATTTATTAGGACCGTAGCCCCGAAGCAAAAATGGCCATATTGGAATACTAATTGTCTTAGACCATTTATCTAAGTTTCATTGGCTCTGTCCCCTCCGCAAATTTACGGCCAAAATATTCAAAAAATTTCCAAAATTTATTATGAGCGACAATGGAACGCGGTTTCTTTCAAACGAATTTAAGATCTTTTTAACGAAATTAGAAATTAAGCATCTATTTACAACTTATACTCACCGCAATCAAATGCATCAGAGCAAGTAAATCGGTCCTTTATATGCGGAATTCGCTCTTTAGTAAAAAATGACAACAATACCTGGGATGAGAACATCAGTGCTATTAGTTGCGCAATACGAAATATCTATCATCAAAGTATTAAATGTTCCCCTTACCATGCCTTATTTGGTATAGACATGGTAACTCATGGATCATCCTATGAGTTGTTAAAGGACTTAAAACTTTTAGACCAATCAGTTAATCCACTACCTAAGGAAGATGGATTAAATTTGCTACGGAAAACCCTAAGAAAAAATAATAGAGAATCATATGAAATAAATAGACGTGTCCATATTCTAAGGGCCAGACCAATACAGCACACAATAGGACAAAAAGTTTTTTACAGAAACTTTCCTCAAAGCAGTGCTAGCAAGAACTATAATGCAAAGCTAGCCCCTATCTTTCTAAAGGCGAAAATTCGCGATAGGACCGGAGCCCACTGCTATGTACTGAAAGACGAGGCTGGAAAATTAATCGGAACTTTCCATGCAAAAGATATATGTCCATAAAAGAAAAGATAGTTTTCCATCTTATTCTGTTGTTTAGGAACCAGAATAGTCTGGTTTGGAATGACTACTTTGCTTAGTAATTGGGAGTAAAACAAAGTTATACATAATAATTTATAGTTATAATTAAAGAAAAATTTCAATAACTCCAGCACATAGTATCTAGACAATTAAGAGTTACATCCACATAATCTTACTAACCTCTGGAGATACTAAAAAAAAAGATATAATTTATATTGACAACTTGTTTTTAACGGATTCGGAATGTAAGCTGTATTTCACCTCACACTGTTGCATTTATATTATCAACAGTAGTTAGAAACATTGAAATATTGCCGTAAATTCAGGTTTACACCAATAACTGTTTTGTTAATATCTTTATACTAACTTGCAATAAAGCATGGTTTTTGTTAACCTAAATGGGTAGCGTTCTTTTTGTTCCAGTAGTCAAAGTGAAAACATATCGAATTGCGCTAAGTAAAAGTGCTAGATTTTCAAGTTAAAAGCATTAAAAGAAAAAAATATATATTTTAAAAAGGTTAATTCCCTTACCAGTATTTAAAATTTAAGGTAAATTCCATTTACTAGAAACATTAATTTTATTAAATCATCATTATTAAATCTCAATTACAATTTGCCCAGCATATATATATCATCAAATCCCAAAATCTAAATTTTCTTTTCAACATAACCTTAAAATTTTCACGCTGGCTCTTAACTATATTACAAAGGAATACCAGCGTATTTTGTCGCCGAAACACAAAAATTACAGGTAACCCAGTCAATAGTTTAAATAGTATTAAAACTGATCAAAAATTTCCCAGCAGGACTAACATTACACTCAATTTGCAGTGGTGGGCACCGGTATCTAGCGACTACTGTAACTTTATTTGTTAATTACAAAAAAAAAAAAAAAAAAAAACTCCAAAACTCACTAAGACTTCACACTATAAAGAGTTGTATACAAATTGTATTTTATTCATTGGCATATGTCTAGAGACGAAAAACAACAAGAAATTATCATAAAGTTATTTACATACATACATCCATTCATAAAGGTTGGAAAGAAGACAAGACAATTAAAATTACTTTATTCCGCAAATCAAATAGATCCACAATGAAAAACAGCGTGGCAAATTGTTTGAATGAAATCAATTAATTATTGATTCTCCATTAAATTTCTGTACCACTAAAATGACATCAGTAAGTGTTAAGTGCTTCCAAAACATAATTTACAAAGTTGACTTAAAATTGCTAAATTCTATTTCTAACATACTAAACTAGAACCAAAACAACAATTATGTATCTTATCAAAAACCGAAATCCGTATAAGTGCGTGTATAAAGTTTAATAAATATCATTGAAATTAACACTATATAAAATATGATTTGGAAACCTTAACAACATTGCAACTTAAGTTGTAACCTAATAGCTATATTTAATTAAGTTAAGTTTTTTTTAAGTTAGAGAAAAATCATCATGAAGAATTATGATGAGAAAGATCATCATGAAGAAATCTGTACATGCAAAACAACAAACAAAAAAAAAACAAAAGCAAGAAAAAATTTTTACAAGATAAACTAAAACCGTCACTCGAGAGTCTGTTGCAGAGTTTTGTTCATAAAACTTGATCCCGTTTTTTTCCTCTCATTTTTTTTACTTTTTTTGTTTTTTCTTTGGTTCTTAAATCTTTGCTTTTGTTAAAAGCGCACATGAAATAAATATTAGTTAGTTAATGATAATTAATCGATGCATTGTATTTATTGTGTAGTATGCAAGTAATTTTTATTATATGTTTTTGTACACTATCAGCTAGTGCTATAAGTTCTGCTTTGAGTGATTTTGTTTTTATTAGTAAGTAGTAATATCCATGAATTAAAATGAATTCGTTTAAATATTAAAAAAAGCTTTCTTCTTCAGATAAATCCATGAATAAAATTAAATTAAACACTTGAGTTGTTAAATAAGGATAATATGATGAATTTTTAATTGATTATTTATAGCTTTCGGATGTGAGTGTGTAAGTGTGTCTTCTGTAATAGGGATCTTAAGTAACTTTTGCCTTTAAGATCAATGGAAGGGAGGGTATTGAGGCAGTTATCTCTTATCCATCTTGGAGATAGCAATATATAGTGGAGTTTTATTTATGTAACACTGCTTTAAGTTTGTGGTGAAAATGGTCAAAGTAATAACTGTTGGGGTTATCCATCTATCTTAATTTTGTTTATTCTTATATTATCGGGAGTCTACAATAATATTTATGAATATCGTATATTATGTAGGCGTAGGAAACCAACGGAACAAGAACCCCTCCAATCGACTGACCGCTAGTGGCAATTAATGGCTCCCATGAGTTCGTCAGTTTCCTACTACAATAACATCCTCGTATCCCTACATAATAAGAACATCATGGTTATCAGGAATAGAACAAATTTTATTTTCATGTAATTTTTCTTGTTTCGATGTATTACCTATATGTAGGTGTTCTATTTAGATCCCTGTACATTACAAATGTTATGTACATACATTTCACCGTGTATGTTTATAACAAATATTGAAGTGATATGGAAAATTTTTTTTTCTTAATGTGTTAAGCATTTTTTAAAAATTTATTTTTTTCTATAATAAAAGCTTTTAAATGATACTTATAACCCATACTATGAAAATGTGGGCGAGCGAAAATTTTTTCACTCGATGTTTTTTTCTTATTTTTTAATCTTCTATCGCCGTATATATATATATATATATATATATACTGTCAGTGTCAAAAAAAAGTAAACAGTTGGTTTATTTGCATTAAAGCTTTTATTACAGGAAAGATTTAAGTAGAAATTAAAATGTTTAATAACAGTTTAAGAGGCTTATAAAATAAGAGTTTAATTCAGTAAAGTTAATTCAGAAAGTTAAATTTGCAATATAAATTTCCCATTTCTTCTGTTTATGTCTTTAATTTTTTGTATTTAAAGAACTTAAATTATGTTTGTTTGTTGTTTTTTAACTTTATGAACGACGTGCAACTGAATAACATAAAAAAAGAGGAACTAGAGGACTAGCAGTTTTATCACTTTAACAATCTCATCCCTATCCTTTATCATTTGATGGCAACATTATGCTCAAGCTATTTTTATGATTTACAAATTCAATTAAGGAAAACTCCATCTTTCTTTTTAAAACAAGTACAAAAATATGTAAAAAAAAGTATAAAATGAAAACTATAGTGGCAATGACAAAAGTCTGTAATAAAATGTTGCAAAGAAAATTTAAGAACACTCATAACCGGATACTAAAGAATGATAAGTCGTATGTATCTTGAAAGGGAGAGACTGAATAGATAATGAACGAAGAGGCGAATGACTTATCAATATATGAGCAATATAACGCAATTCCGTTTTATAACCCTGTTCGTGATTGTATGCACATCATAAATGTATACGACAGTTTTATGAAATGAAATAATATTTAAGACGGTACTACAAAATGTTGAAAATGTGCTTATAAAACCACTCGACAAATAGAAATTGTTAAACAGTTTCAATTGATTTCTCTTACATTTTGTTTTTTTTTTTTTTTAACTACTATACACACCATTCGCATCCTGAGCTAAAGTAAATTTATTACATATATAATTTGACTTCATGAAAAAGTTTCAAAAGCTTAAGTCAAATGTATTTAACCTTCTTAATTAGCTATGATTGATTTCACTTAACGTTGATATTTAATTTATTTGTTTTTAGTATTCGCTTAGAGATGAAAACATAAAAATATGAAAATTCAAAATATATTGATGTTGCTTTTAGTCTCAGTAATGTTAGTCTTTTTATTTCTGCGGTTTTTTGTGCTTTTATTTAGATTGCATTCAGACAGGCAAATTTTACTTTGACAAGGTTTTGTTATTTTCTTTTAAACTTTGTTTGGTGTTTAGACACACAAAGTTTTCTTTTACTAATTTTGTTTCCTTCTGTTTTATCGTTCTTAATTTTTTGACGTTTTGCATTTGGTGCTCATAACACAAAAATATATGTATGTACATGTATATAACTGCGAGTACATTAAAGACTGTTCTGCTTATCATTCTTCCCTCTTTCCCATATTAAATCAAAACTTTGCTAAGTAAAATTTGCCTGTCTGAATGTGTTGTTATACGGCAAATACGGCTGTCAGAAAAATCATGACTGGATATGATATTTGAAGTTCGTACTTTAAGACAAAGAGGAACGTGGAAAGGAATCTATGAATTGACTCCTGTCCCAATTATGATGAACTTTCTCACCAGCAAATAAATATAAATTTAATTATGAGCCAAAGGACTGATGTTACGAATTGAAGCCAAAATATTTTGTTTGCTATATATAGTAGTTTTCTCTGTACGTCATTTATTGTTTTTTCTTCTTCGTATATTAGTTAGTTTTTTCCGCCTTCATAGTATTATGAAAACGTCAAACTTTTCTAAATATTATTTTTTATATTATTTGCAAAATCATAGTATGGTTTTGAACACAAAAAAGCTGAACACAAAAAGCGCTCTTTTAAAAATAAACAATCACATAGAATGTGAAAAATAGCTACACATTTTATATCCACAATAGTACAAAATGTTATTGAATATTTTAACTACCTTTACATATCAGTAAAGTTTAATTAGCGTTTCAAACATAAAGCAATATAACACTGTGTTTAGAAACAAAGCCAAACATCACTTATTTACAGTAAAAACTACTAAAAAAAAAGTGAAGCATACTAACCCTTACATAAAATTAAAAAAAAGTGTTGAACATATGCAACGTTTTTGTTACAAAAGGAAACACCATTAGTTTAGTGATACTTTATACGAACACCAAGGCATAGATATAAAACGTAAAAACGTAAAACAACTGCTTAAACACAAAATATATCAATTTAATATATAATATCGAGGTTAAAAACTAAACATTTATGATTTATTTTCTTACTTTTTAGATTATTACAAACACATGCACATTAAACTAAGCTATACACCTTTGCACTCTTTTGGTAAAATTAGCAAAAATTTAAAAAAAAATGGAAGATATCGTTGATTGAGAACCCTAAACATTTTCAGTTGAATTACCGCATCATCAAACAGTTTTTTTTTTATTTTTATGTAGGAAAAATTAGATTTTAACTATGTGTTTTGATTTTTCATTTATTTTCCCTAAGTTGCTGTTTTTATTTCTGTTTATTTGCTTTTGTTGTTTGATTTATTTATTTATTTTTTTTTATTATTGCTGCTGTAAATTTTTATCAGCTCAAATTCAAACAAGAGGCTAAAATATGTACAAAGTAGTAATAAAAAGAAAACAACAGCATAAACCCCAAAACAAAAATGAATGAATAAAAAATGAAATCAGAAAACAAACTTCCTTTATATTTTGCATAAACTAGAGCTTGAGCATGAATTGAAGCTGCTATTTAGCCGGAGTTTCCGCTGATAGCGTTGCTGTATGAAGGCAAAATATAAAAAGCACAAAACTAAAGCACTACAGCAGCACAACTGCTACAAATTTTTTAATTTTCGTCTTTCTTCGCTCTTAAGTTGTATGACTTATAAAAATATTTTTATTGCTAGAATTTTCATCAGAATATTATATTAACAAAAAAAAAAAAAAAACAAATGGAACTCAAAGTAAACTAAAAACAATATACACTGGAGAAAGAGGATTAAATTCCTTGGCATTGGAAATAAAAACATAACAAACACTATAAAGAAGAAAATATGTCTTTATGCTAGAATGATGACATAAGTGAAAAATGATAATCTTGCCTCAACAAAATGGCCAACAAAAAATTAAAGAACGAATGATTGAGTGAATAAACCAAATGAGTAAGCTAGCGAATGTGCGGTGAGTGGTAAACAACATACAGCTGTAGTAAACAACACAATACCACCATCATCATCCTTGTCAGTAATAAACCACATACACTGCCAGCAATAATAAAGCTGAGTTTCCTATGAACCACAAAAAGGTTGGTTGGTAGGTTGCTTTAGTTATAAAAAAGATGGCTGCTGGAAAAAGCTAGTTGCCTAGAGGATTTAAGATTAAAATATTAAAAAAATTGAAGAAAAACAACTAGGACGAAATGGGAAGTAATTTCATATTGTGGAAAATTTTACATAGTGTGTGGCACAAATGCAGCATGTTTCACTTTTTGCATTCTTTAAACATTTTTGTATTCTGTTGCTGACTAAACCTGGCTACATGTGCATATACTCAGCAGGGATGTCAGAATAGCGATTTATTGACAAATGTAGCGAGTCCTAAAATTTATGAAGCGTAAAATTTTGTGACAATTAAAAAAAACTATTTTACTATAATAATAGTAAGTAAGAAAATTGACTCTTCTGATCTGAAATTGATGCAAACTTTAAAAAGTTGAATTTGAAAAATGATGTTCGGTCAAAGTTCCTAAGCCAGTAGTTTGAAACTGGCACAATTTAAAAACATTTGGTACAGTTTAAAAACATTTCCATTTTTATATTGCAACATTTTTTGCATTTCCACTGTTTGTTTTATAAACGATAAGCTTTTATGAATCAGTATGACCTTCTTGACGTATTAATGCGCTTTGTGAAAAACATGCATATAGTTTTAGTGATTCCGACCTTGTCAATATCTCTTTGATAAATCTAATTAACATACAATGTATTCGAAACAAGAAAACTCTGATGAAGTGTATAGCACATGTGATATATAAGAAGTTTTACTTTGTAACTCGTTTTATAATATTAACTAGAACTCAATTTGTTACATTTTTTATTACTTTAGGTAAACTATTAATAGTTTTTAGTAAACCTTACACCTTTTCTATTTTACTTTAATTAAAAAATAATAACATGAATGCGTGCTATTTTTTCTGCCTTTGGCCACTTAAATTCATTTTTTAATAAGAAATTATTATTATTTTACAAAAATATAAATATTTATGAGAAAAATAAACAACAAAAGTTAATCGACTTCGAAATTTGGTTTTGATGAATTTGATGAAAATGTCTGACCTCTTCTGTGGCTTGCGAGCTTTTTCACCGCCCCGCCGAGGGTTCAATAAAAATGTAGTGCGACAGGATAAGGCCTTTGCTATCTCCGATATTTTCAATATCAATAGCGAACCATTATCAATCAAAAATAATAAAAAAGCATAAGTTGAAAACGCAAAACGGTACTAATTCACGGGCTGATTTTTTAACATAATTTTTTCTAACATTTTTAATTATTATTTCGTCATACAGCAGTGTTATGTGGAGCCTTAATGTTATCGATTTTTGTAATTTTTCTCTTTTTAGGTTTTAGATTAACGCATATATTTTCGTTTTATATATCTAGAGCAATCAATTTAAAAGCAATTTACAACACAAGAACGCACTTAGATACAGTGGATAAAAGATTAAATTGTGCTGTTTATTAAACAAAAAAGATTAAAATTGATTTTGTGTGTATCGTATTTCTCGTATAGCGTAAATAGTATAAATACTATAAAATAATGGTCAGAAGCTTCCATTTCACACAAACACATTAACCTTATTATGGGCATGCTATGCAAATGAATATAAATAGTATAAATAGCACAACAAACCTGATAAAATAGAAAATCTTAGTGTTAAGAAAAACTTCTTCAATTAGTTTTATATTATGGGATCTTAATTTACTTTAACTGTGCTTGATTCCTTCAAGTATAAATAGGTATATCATGATATTCTCATAAAATATTTATCATCTTATTCTCATGAAAACTTTATCATGTAAAACTAAGAAATTAAATGTATTATTGCATGGAAAGCATATTCATATGTCCATTTTGCTACTGTTCATATACAGTTTATAAAAAAAATATTTTTTAAAACTAAAAATTTTAAGGAATTTATATTTTAACAATGGAAAACAACAACAAAATTATTTTCTTTGATTTTGTTTTTTATGTATCTGTTTTCCTATAAGTTGGCGACAAAAAGGCACCGACACTTCAAAATAATAATAATAAACATAACAACAACAATGCTACAAAATAACTTTACTTTCTTTCAAAGGTGTAAAAAATTTTTTTTCAAAAAACTTAAAAGCAAGGAAGATTCCTTATTTTTTTTGCACACATATTGAATGTAAGTTCCTTTTAATCATAGAAAGTATTGTGTATAGCATTTTTTCGTGAAATTACGCCTAACAAGTAATCACACAGTTAGTTATACACAATACCAGAAAAATGACTTAAGGTGCCTTTAGACGAAATGTTTTTTACATATGACTTGTCAGTTTAAAAATCTACATGTAATTCCTTATGGATTTCAAAGTAGTCATTTTTACATATGGCTTTAAATTTCGCGTTTACACTTATGTACATGTAAATTACTTCTGACATAACCTACAAAGTAAATCATTGTTTACAACAGTTGTTTGGTGAGTGGCTCTGTTAATGCCAACAAAGATGTCAACTCTATTCTGCTTCCAGCGATTGTAGTGCTTTTTGTACTTTTTGATCATTTAAAAACGGTATAAGTGAAGAAACAAAAAGTCGCATTACTGGAAGTCATATGCTTTGTCATATAAAAATAGAACACGCTCTAAATGAAAATTTGTCATATGACTTTTACACATGTATTTAACATAAGAAGTGTTTTAAACCATTTACACGATACATATGTATTTAGTTATGGAAAATCTGACAAGTCATATGTAAGAAACATTTCTAGCTTTTAAGCTGAAATGACACAACAAAATAAAAGTGCAACGTACCGTTATGAACAGTAATGTTAACTTATCATTTTTAATAAAACCCTATAAAATGAAATGCAAAACAGTGATTTAAACGCTAGATATATCCGAAAAAAACTAAAATGTCAATGTTTTACAATTGCAATTTTGAAGTAAGCAAGCAAAAAAAAAAAATATCTATGCTTGCAGAAAACTTCGCTACCTTACGTGCTGTCAAAATCGGATTTTCCAATTGCTCAGCGTTAGCGCCGTGCAATTATGGTTTTCTTCATACATTTTGCTATTTTTTCTGCCTTTGGCCACTTAAATTCATTTTTTAATAAGAAATATATTATTATTTTACAAAAATACAAACATTTATGAGAAAAATAAACAACAAAAGTTAATCGACTTTGAAATTTGGTTTTGATGAATTTGATGAAAATGTCTGACCTCTTCTGTGGCTTGCGAGCTTTTTCACCGCCACGCCGAGGGTTCAATAAAAATGTAGTGCGACAGGATAAGGCCTTTGCTATCTCCGATATTTTCAAAATCAATAGCGAACCATTATCAATCAAAAATAATAATAAAGCATAAGTTGAAAACGCAAAACGGTACTAATTCACGGGCTGATTTTTTAACATAATTTTTTCTAACATTTTTAATTATTATTTCGTCATACAGCAGTGTTATGTGGAGCCTTAATGTTAACGATTTTTTTAATTTTTCTCTTTTTAGGTTTTAGATTAACGCATATATTTTCGTTTTATATATCTCGAGCAATCTACTTAAAAGCAATTTACAACAAGAGAACGCACTTAGATACAGTGGATAAAAGATTAAATTGTGCTGTTTATTAAACAAAAAAGATTAAAATTTATTTTGTGTGTACCGTATTTCTCGTATAGCATAAATAGTATAAATACTACAAAATAATGGTCAGAAGCTTCCATTTCACACAAACACATTTACCTTATTATGGGCATGCTATCCAAATGAATATAAATAGTATAAATAGCACAAAAAACTTGATAAAATAGAAAATCTTAGTGTTAAGAAAAACTTCTTCAATTAGTTTTATATTATGGGATCTTAATTTACTTTAACTGTGCTTGATTCCTTCAAGTATAAATAGGTATATCATGATATTCTCATAAAATATTTATCATCTTATTCTCATGAAAACTTTATCATGTAAAACTAAGAAACTAAATGTATTATTGCAGGGAAAGCATATTCATATGTCCATTTTGCTACTGTTCATATACAGTTTGTAAAAAAAATATTTTTTAAAACTAAAAATTTTAAGGAATTTATATTTTAACAATGGAAAACAATAACAAAATTATTTTATTTGATTTAGTTTTATATGTATCTGTCTCCCTATAAGATGGCGACAAAAAGGCACCGACACTTCGAAATAATAATAATAAACATAACAACAACAATGCTACAAAATAACTTTACTTTCTTTCAAAGGTGTAAAAAATTTTTTTTCAAAAAACTTAAAAGCAAGGAAGATTCCTTATTTTTTTTTTTGCACATATATTGAATGTAAGTTCCTTTTAAGCATAGAAAGTATTGTGTATACAGTACTTTTCGTTTATAGCCCATTCCGCTTAAAGGCCAAAAACGGATGTAACCCAAGACAGTCCTATTCAATTGCAGGTTTTTTCGAATTTCATACAAATTATTTGTTCTTAAGTCCACTTCGCCTATAGTCCATTTTCGTTTAAAGGCCAACTTTTCTTTGCATGCATAGCTAATATTGTATAGCAAAAACTTTCATATAGTCCACCCTGTTTTTTTAATATCTTTTTTGAACAAACTGGCAACCTTTTTTATTTAGACTTCTGGCAACTTTTTACAATAAGCTTTTAAAGCATTTGAATTGCAATAAATAATAATATGTTAAGGTTTTTGTTTAAGCTATTAATTTTATTTAAATCAATATTTGCTTATATTTTATATAAACTTTTAGTTTGTTAAAAAAAGTGGTTTTATTTTATTTGTATATAGTCCAAAATGTGTATTATATCTGGATTCAGTTATAGTCCATAAAGTGGCTTAAAAAGAAATTCGGTTATAGTCCTAATTCGCTTATAGTCCACAAAAATTTTGCAACTGTAGTTGTGGACTATAAGCAAAAACTACTGTAGCATTTTTTCGTGAAATTACGCCTAACAAGTAATCACACAGTTAGTTATACACAATACCAGAAAAATGACTTAAGGTGCCTTTAGACGAAATGTTTTTTACATATGACTTGTCAGTTTAAAAATCTACATGTAATTCCTTATGTATTTCAAAGTAGTCATTTTTACATATGGCTTTAAATTTCGCGTTTACACGTATGTACATGTAAATTACTTTTGACATAACCTACAAAGTAAATCATTGTTTACAACAGTTGTTTGGTGAGCGGCTCTGTTAATGCCAACAAAGATGTCAACTCTATTCTGCTTCCAACGATTGTAGTGCTTTTTGTACTTTTTGATCATTTAAAAACGGTATATGTGAAGAAACAAAAAGTCGCATCACTGGAAGTTATATGCTTTGTCATATAAAAATAGAACACGCTCTAAATGAAAATTTGTCATATGACTTTTACACATGTATTTAACATAAGAAGTGTTTTAAACCATTTACACGATACATATGTATTTTGTTATGGAAAATATGACAAGTCATATGTAAGAAACATTTCTAGCTTTTAAGCTGAAATGACACAACAAAATAAAAGTGCAACGTTCCGTTATGAACAGTAATGTTAAGTTATTATTTTTAATAAAACCCTATAAAATGAAATGCAAAACAGTGATTTAAACGCTAGATATATCCGAAAAAAACTAAAATGTCAATGTTTTACAATTACAATTTTGAAGTAAGCAAACAAAAAAAAAAAATATCTATGCTTGCAGAAAACTTCACTACCTTACGTGCTGTCAAAATCGGATTTTCCAATTGCTCAGCGTTAGCGCCGTGCAATTATGGTTTGCTTCATACATTTTGTATAAACATAAGAATTTTTGATAGATAGATTGCGTCTTACACACTAATTCAGGTATGGCTGTAACTTTATAATGAGTGCAACAAATACAACACTCATAACATGGAGTTTATTACACCCGACGACTGATTATGCCTAAAAATTATTACAAAATCTTCTACATTATTTATTAAAAGTTTGTATATCTATTGCTAGATGACATGCTGCTGCTTTGCCAAAGTTAGTAGCCATTTTAACCGACAAGATAATAAATTAAATGAAAGCCAAATTGCATTTTTTAAGAAAGCTTATTCTGTTTCCAAACCAAACCTTTGGATATGTTTACCATTAAACAAAATTCTTTAAAATACCTTGTGTTTGCAATCTTTTTAGGATCTTAAGCTTTATAGCCCGTTCAGGCTGCAACGCAATTAAGTAATTTCAAACTAAAATTACGAACGAAATCTAAAGTGTTTATACTGGGTTATTTGGCACTTGAGTTAATTTTGGAAACAGATGTTCGTTTTTATGTTAGTATTATTTTATTCTTTTGCATTGAAATTTTGTGCAAAATGGAAAATAAGAAAAAACACTTATTATTAATTGAATTGGAAGCTACCAATAATAAAATAAAAAAAATAAGTTAAAAATGTTTAAGTTCAGTTAAGTTAAATTAATTATTTTGCATACATTCAACTAAAATATGATATAGAAATTTGCAGATTATTGAAAGGATTTTGCAAAGAAACTCACAGACTAGCTAAACAAACAGAACGACTTATATCTCTGCTACAATGTAGAAGACATGGAATCATCCCAACACACTTGACTAACACCACTAAAAATATACGGCAAATTTTCAATTCTTTAACTGTTTCTCATGAACTGGAAAAAGTAGAAAACAAACTTCACATGAAAATAATGAATTTGGAAATAAAGGAGACAAACATCAATATAAGAAATATACAAAAGAAAACGGAAAACATGAAAAAGTTAATAAAAGTACAAATAAGTAACACAGACTTTGACGATTTCATCAATGGACAAAAGAATAGAATAAAGAAAATTGAAATATCATATAGGAAGAATCATCAAACCAAAATGGAAAAACTAAAAATGGAACAGCTGAAAAAGCACAACCTTATTTATAATGAAGATTGGCTTATAAATAAAATTAACATAAAATTCAGCGATGAGAGTAAGTGGCTTCTATCTTTAGGAGAAAAATTTACACTTCCGGTAAATAGAAAAAATTTTTCAAACATAAATTTAATTGCGGATCTTGAACAATGGGTTCAAACACTAGATGACGACAGAGAATAAGAAATAGGCAGTTCAAAAATTGCAAACCGGATTCTTACCTATAAACGAACAGGAAGGACACAAGGACAAAATAATTATAACAAAATCAGACAAGGGTAAAAAAACCGTCATTATGTACAAGGAAGACTATGAACGAGAAATGGAAAAATTACTAGAAGACAAGACAACATATAAAACAATTAGAATTGACCCCACCCAAAAGTTACAAAGAACAAATAACAAAATAGTTATTGATTTATATAAACAAAACTGGATAACAAAATATGAAAAAGCCAAATTAACTTCAAACTCTGCGACAGCCCCTAGATTATATTGATTACCAAAAATCCACAAACCAGATATGCCATTAAGTCCAATATCTTCCTCAATTGAAGTCCCATGCTACAGCCTTTCAAAATACATTGGAAATATTCTTAATAATCTCGTACTTGACAAATTTAATGTAAAAAACTCACTAGAACTTAAAGAAAATTTTGAGAATATTAATTTAGATGATGACGAAATTCTTGTTTCACTAGACATAGTATCCCTATTCACCAACATTCCAATCCATCTTGTCAGAAATAATATAATGCAACAATGGTCAATTTTACAAAAATATACAAAAATCCCTAAAACACAGTTTTTAAAAATACTACAATTCTGTCTGAATAATAACAGTTACTTCGTATATGGAAATAAGTATTATAGTCAGACATATGGTATGCCTATGGGAAACCCCCTTTCCCCTACGATAGCAAACATAGTTCTAGATAAATTATTAGTAACAGTAACGAAAGAACTTGAAAAGGAAAGCATAAACATAAAAATCATCACGAAATATGTCGACGACCTATTTGCGATTATAAGAAAAAATGACGAAGAAATTATTTTAAAAACATTTATCAACTACCACAATAAGCTGAAGTTTACTATAGAAAAAGAAGAAAATAATTCCATTCCATATTTAGACATGAGAATTTATAGAAAGCAGAACAAGATTATAACTGACTGGTACACAAAGTCAATCTCATCTGGACGTCTTATAAATTATCATTCGACACAACCAATACAACAAAAAATAAATACAGCTCTAAATTTCATAAATAAAATATTTCAAATCAGTGGCAAGCAGTTTGTACCAAAGAACATTGAAATTATTAGAGAAATACTTAAAAAAAACAACTTTCCGACACATACAGTTGAAAACCTTATTAATAAAGCAAAAAACAGGGATAAAAACGCAGAAAATAAGAACACATCTGGCAACGTCAAATTTTATAGCCTGCCATATATACCAAAACTCACAGAAAATAAACAAATAAGAACAATAATAGAGAGCAAACAAATCAAATTGGCATACAGATCGAACAAAACAATAAATTCTCTCTTTACAAAAACAAGAATTGAAAAAATGGAGCAAAGCAACGTAGTTTATCAAATTAGGTGTCTGGGAAACTCAACAGAAAGCTGCAACAAAGTTTATATAGGAACAACAAAAAGAAGTTTGAATACAAGAACAAGTGAACACGAATCTGACATTATAAAACAAAAACACACGACGGCTCTGGCACAACACTGTATTGACAACCACCATACTGCTGATTTGGAAAATGTAAAAATACTGGACAAAGAGAGACGAGAGAACAAACGTTACACACTTGAAACTCTTCGAATACAACAAAAAGGGAACAGTGCAATTAACAAAAAATATGACAAAGACAAAACTAATGCAAATTATTCTATAGTCTTATTTTAGTATACTGTGATATTAACTTTAAGAACAGTGGTGTGCTATTATGTTTATGTTATTTGATTGGATGTTTAAATTTTGTTTATTTTTTAAAAAAATTATTTGTCGTTTTAAATTTTAAATATATTAAATAATTTTTATTATGTTAAAATTTAAATATTATGTAAGTAAAGTGGTTTTCTTAAAAAATATAAGATTTAACAATTGTTTATTATGTATGTATTTAATCTGTTTTGTTTATAATTTTATTGTTACCAGACAAAATAAAATTTCCCTGATGAAGTTGGGATTATCCAACGAAACGTCGGAATAAATAAATATAAAAAATTTTTGATTTTTTAAAATTGACCTTGAAAGCCTGAAAGTTCAAAAAGAACTTAAAAGAACAGAAACTAAATGAAAATCTTTTGGCTTATCTTGATAGCAAAGTTCGAGAGAACAACATCTTTTCTGAAGCTACCTTAACACGAGTATTGGGAGAAGAATGGTACAAAATACCTCGGGAAAAATGTCATAATTTAGTAAAATCAATGCATAGACGTCTGGTATCAGTTCTAGCAAATAATGGACTCCGCACAAAATATTAATAACACCATTTTGGTTTCTGAGATAAGACCATTTTGGTTTCTGAGGTTAGCAAAATACTTCTGTGAGCTGAAAAATTATAACTTATTTGATATTAATTTAAAAACCTTAAACATTTAACACTAGAAAGATAACGTTATTTTTTTCGTCCGGTAAAGACAACGTTACGTCTGAAGAAGAAAGGTTTCTAACATCCTTTTAAAGACTTAAAAAAAAATTGGCATAGTAGTTATCATATATGTATTGAATTTTCTCTTTGATAACAAAAACTTGGTAAATAAATCAACTGAGAATACTGAGCATATAAAATTAAGAAGGCATACGTCTGATAGACGTAACTTATCAATGCAGGGTTAAAATGGATTCTAAATATAAAAAACTGAATTAAAGTCTAAGTTTGCTTTATGTAATATTCAATAAAATGCACATAAATTTTTCAAAAATTGATTTTGTAATTGTTTTTAATTGAAATATGATGCCTACAGATTGATTACACTCTAAAAAGGTTCATAATATTATAAATTAAAAAGATGAACCCATACAACATGCGTGATACTTACTAAGGAGCTGCACAACATGTTTTGAAAGTTCTTTGTTCTAGTGCACACTACTTCCAAACACATAATTTTAGTGTAAATATAATTATCAAAACAAGCATAACATAACATGGCTCTCACTAAAACCAATTAGTCAACATCCAAAAAGTTTCTTTCTAATGCTTTGTTAGTGCTTGTGTTTTAAAACAAAGTAGAACATCAAAACAAAAGGCGACAATGAAGTAAAGAAACGGTAAATCATAGTAGAAAGATCGAGTGCACTAGAACATATAAAAAAAAAATGCTCTCGAAACTAAAGCAGTGTTGTTAAATAATGGGATTTAAGGCTGTTGAAAGAAAATACTATTATATAACGGTTATGGAAAAAGATGTAAATTTAAACAATACACAGTTATCGTTAACTTAAAAAGAGAAATGGATACATTAAATATAAGCGATATTTTATATTATTATTTTTCTGGTTAGATTAAAATAATTATTCATAGAGCCCCACAAACGAAACCATCGCTAATAACATAAATGAAATAAAGATAAAACTTGTGTCTGGTGAATATAAAATGGTCTCAAAACGCGAACACAGCAAGGTATGGAACGTTTTTCCAAGTATTGAGTATGATCGTAGGGAGGAAATTTCCGGCCTTTTAATATGTAGCAAATGTACAAACATTTATAAATATAAGCTGGCCACGTCAAATTTGGTAAAGCATAAGTGCTATATTAAGGCCAACTTAGAAAATGTTTCTGTGACACCTAAAACTGTTGCAGATAATGCTTCAAAAAAGAAGTCTGTGGATATATTTACAAAATTGGTGGTAATAAATTGTAGGTCATTCAAAATTGTAAGTGACTCTGAATTAAATTTTAAATTACAACGCTTAAAATACTGTATATATATTTTAATATATATATATATTTTTAATGTACAGGTGAATTCTTTATTTAATTTAATTAACAACAAATATTACACCTAAGTTTATACCTATGTATATTAAATAAAATTTCAAAAATGGTTATGTATGTATTTTATTTTAGCATATATAGGCAGCATTGTCAATTCGTTGCGTTTTGCTCCATTTTTGGTGCTTTTTAAAATTGTGTGTGCGAACAATTCCTTTTGGTGCGTTTTTTATTTTTGTAGCAATTCAATACAAAATTTTTTATATATTAACATATTATAACAATAATGATAAAAATAGCTTTATCAACTTGGTCTCATTTTAAAAAGTTTTAAACAGAATTTCTAAGAATCATGTGCAAAAATGATGATATGCATACATACAAATTTTATCTTTTTATTGCAGGCTGTTTTATTGTTATATTTTTAATATGAAAATATGAAACTTCTAATAAAAATAAATTTTTAAAAAATATTTTCATAAAAGGATAAATACTATCAATCGCTCAACTCTTTTTAAAAACTTTTGTGTAGAACTTATGAAAAAATATTATCTAGAATGATCGAATACAGGCAAATTTGTACATATTCGTTTTTCTGAAAACCCTGATATGTAAAAGACAATTTAACTATTATAAAAATATTAATTTTTTTTTTTAAATAATTTAATTAACATTTTAAATAAAACAGAAATTGTAATGGGTTTTTCTCCAGTTTTGTGCGTTTTCTAATCTTAAAGTTGACGACACTGTAGCTAGGACGTTTTATTTTAATATTTTTCATATTAAAATAAAACGAAAATGATTCTAGTTTCTCTCTAGCCGAATTCTGCTATCAAGAACTTCAAGCATGTTTTGAATGTTCTATTTCAGTTTTGTTATTCTATATCATTTTTGTTCTAGTTCTGTTTCAATGTTATTCTAAAACACTTTTGTTCTCTTATTCTCTATTTTGGTGGCAAAGCAAAACATTTGTGTTGGGAAGTATGTTCTATACCAGAGAAAAGAAATTGCATTGGTTTTATTGCTTTGAATACATTCACACAAAAATAATGTTGTTGACATTACTACACACTAGGCTAATGAAGCGAATGAAAACACATTCACACAGAGATCATATGATGAAATATGATGTGTGTATTGCATGTGTTACCTAAATGACAACAAACATTCACAAAGATTCATGAAAACCGCGCAGTATTCATGAATCATTTGTGAATACCTGTGAATGAAGGGTACTAAAAACTAAATTAAAACACATAAAAGAGAATTTTAGTATTGTACGTAGGATGAGTGTTGTCAACTGTCAAATGTATTTTAGAAAATAAGTGCGATTATACAAAATAGGTTTAAAAACAAGGTTTAATAAAAATTAGATACATATATAGCGTATTACATTAGCCTTGCTTGTATTTAAGAACTGAGTTCAGAAATAATATATTATTTACAGACTTAGGTCCCAATCTATTTCGTTTTTCGGTAATGATATTGCCTGCCGCAGAGAAAACACGCTCGGAGGCAGCACTACTAGCAGGTATAGCCAAAATTTTCTTTGCTAGTTTTGACAATCGGGGGTAATCGTTTGTGTGATGGTTCCACCAGTCCAAAACATCGAAACTGATGTCAGGCTTCACATAGCAGGAAGAATATCGGTTAAGTTCGTCCATAATGCTTTCTTCTGTAGTAGGATTTCTCGTGTTTATAAAATCAGAAAAAAACAATTTGAAGTCACTTAGTGTTTCGTTTTCGTTGGAGATATGCATGTGTGTTTCAGGAGTTGAGATTTCTGGACTATTTAAAATTTGTGATATGCAAAATTCCTTTACTTGGCCTAAAACTTCCTCCTCTAAAGCGCGATTGGTTGGTGGGAAAAAAAAACAGGCGGCATATTTGTAAATGCTTACATTAGGTATCCATTTTTCGTCTATTTCCTTTAAAATGTTAACCTTCAATTTTGCTATAGGCGCAGAGTCGGAAGGTTTAGCTTCACAAATGTTTTTGAGACTATTGATTGATAAATATACATAATTAAGTGTTACATAATTTTCTCCCTGGAGCTTTTTGTTTATCTTGTCAAAGTTTTCGAAGAGTTCAACTAAAGCTATTAGTACAGGAAAGTTAATTTCAGCAATTCTGTGCACTTCTGCGTTGTTTGTTAGTATTTCTTAGATTGCAACCCAGTTATTTACAATTGACTTAAATAAATGCAGGTGAGAGTTCCAGCGAGTAATGCAATAATTTTT
Source organism: Cistogaster globosa (assembly GCA_937654795.1). Lineage (NCBI taxonomy): Eukaryota > Metazoa > Arthropoda > Insecta > Diptera > Tachinidae > Cistogaster > Cistogaster globosa. Next base: position 32,940,771 of record OW569407.1, read on the forward strand.
TAAAGAGGTTGCAAGCAGGTGCTGTAAATTACTTTTTTTGAAATACTTAACAAGTTTTTTGCAAGATTCCAACATTGGCTTTAATTCTTCAGCATCATTGAAAGCGGAGTTAAGCACATTATTAAAAAGATGATTTGCACAATTAATTCGTGTATTTTTTTCCAGAGCTTTTACTATGTTGGAACCTCTGTCAGTTACGAATTTAATTTTTTCTATTTCATTAATGTCAAAGTCATTTAAAACAGATTTCAGCTTTGCGAGAATATTTTGTGCAGTGGTTTTTTGAAAATCCATGGATTTTACCCCCAGAACAATATTCGATAATTTTAATTCCTTTACATAATGGAACGTAACTGATAAAAAATTTCTTTTACCGTAGTTGTCCGTCCAGAAATCTGTAGTTATAGATGCCATTTCATTTACCACTGCATCCTTAATTTCTTCTTTTATTTTATTCTTTTCTTCCTCTGCTTTCTTAGAGACTTTATGTGATACAGTTTGGGGATCTGGTATTAAATCAGTTATATTCAATTGGTTTCCATATTTTGCTCCGATATTTATTAAGACCTGAGCGACTTTTTTAAAACCACTTCCACTAACAGCAGAAAATGGGCGACAATCTTCGACAACCCACTGTGCACACGCATCAACAAAGTCATCTTTATCACAGCTATTAACTTTTCTTAATTCAGTTTCGATGTGTTCTTCTAAATAGCATTTGTGTCTCACCAAATTGGATGTTTGTTTGCCGTTAAACTTAAACAAACGATTACAATTTTTACAATAAACAAATCCATTAATTATTTCATTATGATCATTTTGTATGTGGGAAAAAACTGACCAAACTTTACTCTTAGTATTTTTGTTGTTTACTAATTTAAAAACACCGGAATTTATTTTTCCTACAATTTCTTCGCACTGCATTTTTATATCTGCTTTCACGCTCTACACAATTGCAATATTAAAAAGTTACTAAAAAGCCGTTTAAAAAACCAACATTAAAAAGTGCCTGAAATTTAAAGAATGAAAAGTATAAGAAGAAGAAGTACACTCATGAAAGTACCGTTTAAAGGCCTGCAAGAATACATTTCAATACATAATCAAGACATCGCATATTTTTTAAATGCTTTACTGATGTAAAAACGCGACAAACACATACTGTCAAATACTATAGAAATGAAACAGAAATACTGTCTAATGTAATATAATTAGTAATTGTGGTTGTAAAAATTCCAACATATTTGGGAAAGTCCCTAGATAATAAACAGGTAAAAGAACATTTATAAGTAATATTGCAATAAAATAATTAATAAAAGCGAAAAAAGTATTTTTAAATGAGTTGTGAAAAGGGTAATAATTGATGTTGTAAAAAATCCGTTGAAATACGTGTATTTGGAAATGTTAAAATAAATATAACTGCAATAAAATAATATTATTTTTCTTGGTTTAGATATAAACAGTAAAATAAAAATAGTTTTTGAACACTAAAAATTAAAATATTTTAGGTAACAAACCTTAAAATATCTATTTAAAAACTATCAAATTTAGTGAAATTTCACGGACGCAGTCAAAAAGAATTTTTTTTGATTTATAACAATTTGTTTTATAAATCGCAATATACACACATTAGATAATTACTTTTAGACAAGCTATTAGTTCATTTGATTTAACTCAACTATTGGTTAATTAGATTGTGTGCGAAGTATTTAATTATTATAAAAATCGGCACATGTTTAAAATTTTACCTTTTTATTTCGTTCTTCAAAAAAACTGCAATATAAAAACTAAAAGAAATAATGATACTTTTGGTGTTAAAAAAAACGCTTAACCTACCACAAAATCAGTTAAATTGGCAACACTGTCTATATTTTTGTGTATGTACAATATACATACATATATATGTATGTACATACGCACAATTTATGGTTTTTGTTCGTGCAAGCATAGATTTTTTCATTTCTTATTTTCTTTATATATGCATGAATACTATGAATACCATGGTGAATACTATGAAATATGACGGTTAGCAATGAATAGGTACCAAAGTCTCTAGCAGTTTTCAAAAATTTTAAGTGGCATGAATGAAATGGTTGATTAACTTGTGTTGGCATAATAAAAGTAGTGCGAAAAAAAACAGTCAAAGCAAATGGAGAGTTGAACACAAGCACGTGCATTGATCATTTTAGGCAGTTAAATGAATGGCAAAAGCAATGAACATATGAATGAGCAATAAAAGTGAATATGCAGTATTCTTGTCTCTGTTCTATACACACACTACTTGAAATTTACGTGATTGCTTATAACTGCCATCCCTAAATTAGCGCGTAGAGCGCAAGATATCTGTCAAAATTTCTCATGTACATACAAAATGTATAAAGCATCCCTAAATAGCACAGCGTCAACGCTTAGCATTTGGAAAATCCAATTTTGACAGCGTGTAAGGTAATGCAGTTGCCTGCAAGCTATTGTTGTTTACATATTTTTGTAGTATTTTGAGAACGTTACAAAACAGTAATGACATTTTAGCTTTTTTCGGGTTTATCTAGCGTTTTTATCACTGTTTTGCATTTTATTTTATAGGGTTTTATTAAAAATGATAAGTTAACATTACTGTTCACAACAAAACGTTGCGCTTTTATTTAGGTATGTCATTTCAACGTAAAAGCCATGCGTTATTTTGCGTCGCGGTAGACATTTTGCTAATGCTTGTGCAGCCCTTTAATATTTATGTGTCTATTGAACTGCAACGGGAATACATACAAAATCTTAATAAAGTTTATATAACTCACAATAACAGAAAGCAATAAAGAAAATTTTACTTATATGGCACTGTACTTTAAACCATTATACGAAAAAAAAAACTTGAACATTTTACACAATACATCTATGCGTCAGTTTGCTATATCATGTAATAAATTGTCATATCGACCTTTTTGCGCAAAATTATCGTGTATGCCAATTTTTTCGAAATAGAGCTTTTGATGCAATTTTGTTCTACATTCAAGGACACGTCACCTGACAAAATATTGTGAGCGAATTTCACTTCGTTGCTCCAAAAATTGACTAAACACTTTATCGTATGTTACACTCAATTTTTTCTTGTGAGTGATTTTATCGTATCCGCCAATGAAGAATATTTTGCATATTGTAGCAGTTGCAATATTTACTTCATATTTCTTTCTAACAGTCCACCCTAAATACGAGCGTAAGACGTTATTTAACTGACAAAAATTCTCATGTCCATACAAAATGTATGAGACCAACCCCAATAGCGCGACGCTAACGTTGCACAATTGAAAAATCCAATTTTGACGCGCGTAAAAAGTGAAGTTGGCTGCAAAAGAAGTGTTGTTATTGTTTTTTTTTTGTGGTATATACCAGTGTTTAAATTGCTGAAGAAAAAATAGCAAAAGCAGACAAAAATTGACAAGTGCATACCGAACGCATAAACAATTTTTGTCAATGGACTACTGCTACTACTTCATCCACGAATATGAATTGAAAAAAAAATGAAATGAAACAGTTACACATACAATGATTGCGTTGCAACAACTATGACTGCGCAAACACACAAGTCGATAGCAATAGCAACAATAATTGTGATGAAAACGACTAATGACTAAAGGAAGATAAGAAAATTGAGTGGTAATTGTTAGTGAATGAATATGCGTAAGTCATTTGATTTTGCTATTTAGTTGTTTGTGCTGTACGAAACAAGTTGATGTTAATAATTGGTTGCATTTCAAAGAAAATTAATATAATGGCACCAAGATTCCACAAAAGTTTAATTTTGGAAAAATTTAATATTTCTAAAGAAAGTGAAAATGCAAAATATGCGGAAATGAGCTAAAAAAATAGACCTTTTAACCTAAAATCACATTTAATAAAAATGCATGATATCTCCATTAGTGAGATTGAAACTACTACCACTGTTTCCAATGGAATAATTAAAAAACAAATTCGAAAACAAACTGTTAAAATTGAAATAAAAAAGAAACAATTATTTCGAAGTTACATCGGTCTGGTAACTTAAGATAGTGTACCATTTAATGCCTTAAATTCAGAAACATTATAGATCCAATTTGACGTGGCTTGGGTGAAAAATTCAATAAAAATTTTTGTTTAAACAGCAGCAACTGAAAAAACGTTTTAAAATCAGATGTTATTGACATAAAAAATAATATAAAAACGGAGCTTATTCATAGATTAATATGACGTAAAATTGATAGTGCCACGAGATTGTCACGCAACATATATGAACTCAGTGCGCAATTTATAAAAGACAATACAATCATGTGGATAATTTTGGGTATGGTTGAACTAAAAGGCACTGCATCAAATTCTTCCCGTAATTTAGCGACAGAAATTATAAATGTGTTAAGCAAATACAACATAAGCCTCAATCAAGTAGTATAAATAACATCAGATAACGGCGCCAATATGACTAAGACAACAAAGATTTTGTCCCACTTTACATCGTATGAAAATGGTGAGGAAGAGGAATCAAATGAGGTATACCTAAGGAACATTGAACATTTTGAGGATTCAAATAACCTACAAATAGGTCATATTCAAATTTGTCGTTGTGCAGCGCATACTGCTCAACTGTATGCTCTAGATGTTACGAAGAACATAAAGAGCTTCCTAATTAGCTGTCGAAACTTTGTAAAATATGTAAAAAAAATACTAACGGTTACCGCGAGATTTTTGAACTAAAGAAGTTAAATTTTCCCAACTTGAATGTCCAACCCGATGGGGATCAACATATAATATGATATGTAACGTTTATAAAGCCAAAGAGGGTTTAGAACATGTCGACTCCATTACAAACAAATCTTATGAAGAAAATTTTGAATTGAGTAATGACTTTTGGGATTTTGTAAGCAGCTATTGTGCCGTATTTGAATTACTAAAAAAAAACTATAATCAAGTTTCAAGAGGAGCAATTCCACTATGGCAATTTTTATGCTCAATGGTTAAAGTGTAATATAATAACTAGGAGAATTGTTGAAAATTATGCCGACAATAATGATTCTTTCATACAAAAATTCGGAAATACACTTTTAGCCTGTATTGCATTCAGAACCACCAAGCTCCTAACAAATGAAAGCTTAAATGCTTGCTTGTTCTTAGACCCAAGATTTAGTTACACTCTCCCTGTGAAGCAAAAACAAGAAGCAATAAATTACTTAAAAAGACTTTATGATATAGTAAAATCAATTGGTATCATAATACCCGACAAAAATCCTATTGATGCTAACAGCAATTAAACATTTAAAGTTCTTGAAGACAAGGATGAATACCTTAATGAATACCTGTCGAATAATTCAAAATGATCACGCTATGGACTCATATTCCAAAATTTTAAATTACCATATCAATGGTTTGAAACAAACGTACTAAATTTTTGGCATGGAAAGCAGTACTGATCCAGAATTATATGCTCTTGCTAACATTTGGTTTGCAATTCCACCCCCTCAGGTAATTGATTTATTAACATATATAATATTCCGCGACAAACCGATATTTTATATCAAAGTATTATTGAATTCCACCAAAAAAAGTGCAGCATTTGATTTGATCAACAAGATAAATACCAGAGTTCAGAAGGTAAGTGCACTCATCGTACACATATTGTTCTGTTTAAAACCAACCCGTTGTTAAATGGTAGATGTGCTTTGCTTATGTTTTAGGTACGTAGCGGTATATTTTCACAAAAAATAATATTTTAAGGAAGGATAAATATTTTCACACTGAATATGAATCAAAATTTACTTTATTATTTATATTATTATATGTATTATTTGTTGTTCTGGTATATTAAACATTTACATTTCTTTTACATATGTATGAGGAAAAGGTATAAACGATCTACATTTGTTGCATTAATGTTAACAAGAAAATTTTATTTTTACCAACAATACCACGAATTCTACAGTTTCTTTCTTAGTACCAACAATTTGCTGTTTTACCATCAATTAAGAAGTAATAAAACAATAAAAAATGAAGCAGTAAACATCCCTTAACTAAAACATAAGCAAAGCACATCTGCTGTTTTGAAAAACACATGCAAATTTTAAGCAGTAAAACAGTTGGATAAAAAAACCTAAATAAAAATAATTATTTTATGATACCAGTAAACATCAAAAATTCATTCTCTAGGTATAATTGCAATAATTGGTTTTTCAATTTACAAACGATAATTTTGTACAGTGAGTGTACTTTTATGGACTGTGATAAATACATATATGTATGGAACTTCGGTTTGGAATTAAATTTTTCTGAATCTGGCAGAATTTTGATTGAGGTTTATTTTCAGGTAACAATCGAGCGTGCTTTCTCTTTTTTAAAGTCATATCTTTACAGGGCTATTGATTAATTGCCGCTGTTTGAAGATTCGGTTTAGAACATCATTAAGACTAATAAACCATAACTAACTTAAAACCCCTAAAAAGAGCTCTAAAATTAGCTTAAACAATGTAATGCCAATAAATGTTTATAAATTACTGGACTATATTATTACTATAACTTTATTTAACATGCTCAGGTATACGCGATTTATTAAAAAAACAAAGCGTATGTAACTAATTCTTTGACATTAGTTTACACAAATAACAAACAAAAAAAAAAAAAAAAAAAAAAAAAATAAATAAATAAATAAAAATAACAATTTTTTCTTAATAGTCAAAATATGTTTTATTTTAGTCGTTTAATTTACAGTTCATATTGCTATCAATAAATTTGCTGCGAATATTTCAGTCGTTAGTCGTTTTACTTTGCACGCTTGTGACTGTCGACTACGCATGTGTGTTTGCCGAAGTCGCTGTCTTAGCAAACACACGCATTTCGTATGCATCTGTTTCGTTTAAATTTTTTATTCAAATCATTCCGCAGTCGTAGTCACTAGCGCATTTTGGAAATTAATATGAGTTAGCAATTTTAAACCCTGGTATATACAAAAGTATTTCCAACAGTAATGACATTACAGCTACTTTAAGGTCAGTTTTGCGATTTTATCTTTCTTAATTATTTTAATTTTGTGGTTTTTAGCAAATAAGATAAGTAAACAATACTATTCGTTTCGCGCTCGTATTTAAGTTACTCATTACAGCGTAAAAACTAGACGCTAAATTACGTCGTGCCTAACGCCCGTATTTAGGGTGGACTGTCAGGTAGAATTAGAAGGTAAAGTGAATTTCTCGGTTTATTTTTTTTTTACAGAAAAGACTATATTAAAGTTGAAGAGAAGCATTTAGCATGCATTCATTCATGTGTTTGAGGTAATCAGTTTTGTGAACAACTCCAAGTAAAACATTGTCTACAAATAAATTAATAAATAGTGCCTTAATAATGTTATCAGTTTCCAAAAAAAAAAATAAAAGTTATTTGATGTGGATCTTGTTAATGTGTAATTATGATTATGTGGTGATGTTTGGTTGTTTGATGTCTATTAAGTTGTGTGTTTAATTTAATATAAAAAAAAATAATAAAATGTAATGCAAAACACGTTTTATGCAGGTTTCTCAACTGTCGTTAGTGACATACAGCGATAGTGAGAGTGATGACTCATGTGTATTTGAAATGAAAAACAGGGCTACAAAAAACATCTGTCTGCTAAATCAAAGGAAGACATTAAAAATAAAGTTTTACCAAATCCGTGCCTTAATAAGATGTACCACAGAGAATGTTGTCGTCTTTCTAGACATCTCGTGAACATTTAAATCAACATTATTGGGGAATGTCAAAAGTAAAAAGAAGAATGTGACTGCTTTCTTGTATAAAACAAGACAAATTCAACAAAGGAGAGCTGCTGTCACAGGAGGAGATTGTAGACGAAACAATTCTTTTCAATATTATTTTACTCACAAAGGGATCGTTTTTAAAGATGTTAAAAATTCATGTTGACAACTTTAAATATTTCTCAAATGATGTTAACATATATTTTAAGGGAAAATAATTGTGCTCATCCAAAAGCTAAGATTCGGCCTCACACTAAAACAAATGAGCGAAACATAAATCTTCTAAAACAATTTCTTAAAAAACAAGAAAATCCTTTATATGAACGATAAGAACCTCAGCAACTGCATTGTGTCGAATTGAGTTTTCAGAGAGGTTTTTCAAAAAGATTTTAATATAGATGTTCATTTGCCAAAAAAGATAAGTACACCAAGTGCGAAAATATTAAACATCTTGATGAAGAGGAAAAAAATCGTTTGGAGAATTCCGATGAGTATAGAATACATATAAGATACAAAGATGAGGCCAAGACTAATATTTTAAGAGATCAAAATGAAAGTAAAAAGGTTTCTAGTTTTGTTTGCACCAGCTTCGATTTGTAAAAAGTTTTGAATACTCCGTTCGGAAATAATATAACCCCAGGCAAATCAATACTACTGGTCGCACTGGCGATTTCAATCATTTTCGCTAAAACCTGAAATGTCAAACTCTGTTTATAAAAAATGTGTATAATTTTTTTTATGTTGTGTCTGACACTTAACATTTCGGCGAAAATTAATAAATTTACTATCGAGACGACCTAGTGTTATTTCGCCATAATTTTTTTCACACAAGTACGCTTACTACAATTTCAGCGCTTACGAAAACGGCACTAGAAATGGCTATTGTTATTTGTGGGGTGAGCGTGATGGAAAGCTGCATGAAATTTGCACAGCCCTTTAAAAGTATTAAATAATCGTAGACCAAAAAAAGATAGTTAAAGACATAGCTCTATATTGCGACAGTTGCACTGGTCAAAACCGCAACAAGGCTGTGTTAGCTATGCTGATAAAATTATTAAATTTTTCACACTTCATTAAACAAATTAAAATAACATATTTGCTTCCCAGCCATACAATGATGCCAGTTGATTATGAGCATAGCACAATTGAATCATTTGTACGCAGCCGTACCGTTTGGGCGCTAAGAAAATAGCCTACAATTATTCGCAATACACGAACTTACCCATCAGGGTACAACTGTATTGAAATAGGCCACTCAGAGTTTGAAAACTGGCAGTCCTTTGCAGATCTGTTACTATTAAACAAAGTTAAACTATACATAAATAAAGTTTGCATAGCTTTTTTATTCGACTAACTATAAACTATAAATAACTTTAATTTTACCTTTAGGTTACAAAAGTTGTACAATTAACCTTTGTGTATCTCTTTGCAGAAATTCAATTTTTTTTAAAATTTATATTTAAAAATTAGCATACCTTCAAAATACCACAATAAGTATTTAAATTTAAATTATTCTGTACGCGAAAAGGACGCTGTACAAATAGGAAATCTTGTGTTAATTTTAATTCACACGATTCGTCAGAACTTGCATAATTTGTTTTTCCCATTGTCTTTCTGGTACTTGAACTGAAAGACGCTTAAAGAAAGTAAGTAAAATCTGTGTATGAAGAATGAGGTTTCACTCACTGACTCAAACTTTATTTTCTGAATAGCTTATATACTAAATTAATTAATTAGCTACAATAAGAACAAATGAAAATTAAACACAACTCAATAAATGCGTGACTAACAATAATTTTGTTGTTTACAGTTCAACAGCCGCTGAATTTACTTTCATGCGGAATGACCTATAATAATTGCAAGTGTTGCGATTTGATACATTTATTAAAAAAATATGAAAATAATGACCTAATTAGTAAAAATATTAAAATACAGTGTTGAACAAATAATAAATCTAAATTATTACATCAAATAATAAAACAATTAGCTTTTAAATAAGTACATTCTCCCCGGCATTGACGAAGGGTCAATTAAAATGCATTAAATTAAAACTTGTATTGTGAAGTTCTGTCGTGGATGCTGTGAGTGTGTTGATTTATCCTTGGTTGGGTGTATAGTACAATTAGATTGGTTCAGTAGTACTAGACTTCCGACGTATTGCAACTACAACCAAAGCCAGTAATATACCTATTATGCAGAATATGCAATTGTGACACCATGCCTTGAAGTTGAAGGATGTTGCAAATTTGAGTTGATTATTGTTTCTAACCTTTGTTGCAAACTCTTTGCTTTATTGAGTTGTAACGAAATATGATTTAACATGAGTGTGTAATTGTTATTTTTTATATTGTTACTAACTGGGAGGTCTTCACATGAAAGTTCTGAAATATATGCAAGACTTGTATATAATGACCCAATAATTGTTGATAGCGTTTGTTGTCTGGTCACATGAATATGATCACGCTAAAGGATGCAATCTGGACTAATAGTTAACAATCCAGATCCTTCAAGATAAAAGGTTGCAATTTCTTTCCCTTTCCAGGACACATGCATGCGTTTTTTGCAAATTGTTGAGCCAGCTTCAACTGGTATAATTCTTCGTTGCGTGATTCTTTGTTTTTCACTAATTCATTTATGGTTGTTTGAAGACTGTCAAATTTAAATTTTGCTGCAGTTAGACCTTGTTTAACTATGTTCATAGTTGAGTTTACAACTGAAGTTTGTTCTTTTATATGCTTTAGCAGAAATGAGTCGTCTTCTTGTAATTTCGTAATTGTTGATGACATTTTTTCTGCATGTTCAAAATCAAGTATACCAAAGAGTGAATGTGCAATATTTCCGACAAAATCAATAGCACCTCTTTTTTGTCGAGATTTGTATAGTAGTCTGTTGTCTAGACTTGAGTCTCTTTCAATGTGCTGCAAATGTTCTATTCTATTTATACACGATGTATTGGACTCCATTTTCTTACAAATCTGTTTAATTGATTTGGTACCATTTGCTAAAAATGATGTATCAGACCAGTATATTGATATATCATAATATACCATAAGATTCCATTGACTTGTAGATATATACGTCGATCCTATTTCTTTAAAATGAAGCCCTAGCTGAGATCCAAATGGCCTGTTGTTGATTGTCCTTCCAAGTATCAATGTTAAAATAAGTAGCAAAGACAGCAGGGCTGTGCATTCTCTCCAACAGGGGGCAGCGTTAGATGATGTATAGGCCTTTTACATATTCCATCGTTTCCAGGATAGACTTTTAATATTCTTTCTAGCGGTCACTTCATCGGCATTGTTTTTTCTTCTTTAATGATAACCATGTCTCCTGGTTTGATGTTAGGACCTTGAATTTTCAATTTATGACGCTGTTGAAGCTCATGCAAATATTCAGTTGATCATCTTTTCCAAAATTCATGTTTGATTTTTGTCACCAGTTCCCATTGTGATAAAGGTGATATTTTTCTTGAGCTTACTGCGGTGTCAACCTAAGATGTAAGAGCTTCACCGAATAGTAAGTGCCCTGGAGTTAATGCAATTATATTAGAAGGGTCGTAAGAAATAGGTGTTAATGGCCGAGAATTCAATATGGCTTCAATTTCAATGATAACCGTTTCTAATTCTTCATAAGTCAATGAAGTTGTACTTGAGCTCCGTATAAGAAGAGTTTTAGCAGATTTGACAGCTGCTTCCCAAAATCCTCCAAAATGGAGAGATTTCGGTGGAATAAAATGGAACTGTATTCATTTTGAGCTACATGTTGAAACTATTAATTCCTTCCTATTATCAGAGAATATTGATTCTGAGAGCTCAGCCAGTTTTTGTTGGCTCCCACAAAGTTTGTTACGTTATCACTATAGATATTTTGGCAACGTCCTCCTCTACAAATAAAACGTTTCAAGACGCCGATCTAGGCATCAGTTGATAAATCACTCATCAGTTCAAAATGAACTGCCTTTGTCGCAAAGCAGCAAAATACAGTTACATATACCTTTGCTGGTCGTTTCCCTCTTATTTGGTAATGAATCCATGTCGGTCCAAAATAATCAACACCTGTATTATTGAATGGCCGTGCTGGAGTAACTCTGTCCCGCAGGATGTTTCTATTAATTGCTGACATAGCTTTAGACGGGCCTTGCAACATTGTACGCATTTTTGCACAGTTGATCTTGCAATGGATTTTCCTTTGATCGGCCAAAACCGTTGTCCAACGATTCCTAGTACGACTTGTGGACTGCAGTGCTTGTTTTCTTCGTGGTTTGATTTGCATAAAAACTTCACTAATGCATAATTGTATGGAAGAATGATTGAATGTTTTGAATCGTAGGGTAGGGCTGACTCCTCCAATCATCCTCATACTCGCAAGATACCTTCTTTATCAATAAATGTAGTTAAACTGAGAATTTGACTTGTTTTAGCGACTTGTTTATGTTTATTTGATTGCTTGATTACATTTAAAAAATCATAACTTTGAATGGCACGTACAATAACTTTAGTGATTAGTCAAGTTCCTTTGTACTTAAAGCCTTCAGTTGCGACCTCGGTGAATAATTTTCGGATGTGTTTCTAACGAAGCGGAAGACATATGATATTATTCGCTGTAGCTTCTGAAATGAACTCTTATGATTAATATCGTATACAAAACTGTAGTTGTCTGTAGTTAATAAAATAATCATTGATTCTTTCTTTCAGGATCAGAGGTAATTTGTAACTGTGGCTGATGAAACTCTTTTGGCCAGCAATCTTGCCTTCCGTGTAAAAATAATGGTCCTAAAAACCATAAATGACTCTCTGAAAGTGCCTTTGCTATCAAACCTCTTGAGAGAATGTCCGCTGGATTATCTTTAGATGAAACGTGTCGCCATTGTTGTGGAAGGGTCAGTGTTTGAATCTTTGGGATCCTATTACCCACAAATGTATGAAAAGATGATGATTTCGATTGTATCCATGACAAGATAATCTCAGAGTCTGCCCATAACAAAATTAGTAAATTCTTCTCTTTCATAATTGAAGGGTTGAGCTAATTCTGCAGCCAAAAGTGCTGCATAAAGTTTTATTCGTCGTAAGGTTTTTTTTTTTTTTTTTTTTGAGTAGTGATACGCGAGACTTTGCACAGAGTAGCTTTGTAATTATTCTGTCGCCTTTAAACATTGATCGAATGTATGCTGCTGCACCAAAGGCCCTTTCGGACGCATCTGCAAAGATGTGAAGCTGAGTAGTTAATGGGATGCTATCCTTAAACATGCATCGTGTTATTTGAAGATTGTTTAACAAGTTTAGACTTTCGCGGAAATTTGACCATGTTGAGCTTAGATCATCAGGCAGTGCTTCGTCCCATGTCAATTTCATCTGCCATATATGTTGATTAAATATCTTTGCTTTCATAACAATTGGTGCCAATAGTCCAAGTGGATCAAAGACTTTTGCCAAGTCGGAAGTAACTGTGCGTTTAGTAATCATATTAACAGGTTCCACTTTTACCTTTATCCAAAAATGATCTTCTTTAGGCAACGATATTAGACCCAGAGTTTTAATAGATTCCTTCTCTATGCTGTTAAAATCAAGATTTACTTCCCGATCATTTTGTGCAATATTTCGAAATAACAGTTGAATCCATGTTGTTTTAAAACATGAGAGAGCTGTTGTTGTATTTCGATTGCAGTCCTTAAGCTGTCAGATCATCCAAGACCATCATCTACATAGAAATTTTTTCTTAGCATTTAAGCACCTAGTGGATGATCTCCTTCATTTTCGAAAGCAATTTGTTGAAGACATCTTGTTGCTAAATATGGAGCAGCTCGTGTACCGTATGTAACGGTGTTGAGCTAATAATATTTAATGGCAGCAGAAGGTTCATTCCTCCACAGGAATGATGGACCATGTGGAGAAACACATCACGAAATCGCGTCCATTTTGCAAAATCCCCATCAAACTTGGGAATTAAGATCTTTGGCGGCGGCAATGATGTTGCCATGACTGTATGTTGTCCTACCGCACTTGTGTTCGATAATTGATCTGACATCACCTGTAACTTTGTTAAGCCATCAATGGCTAGAGGATTTAAACAGCGATCCCATATTTGCTCATATAGTTCTTCTACTTGGTTCCATAGTTTTTAATTGTCTCATTTCTAATGTTTTAGAACTGTTGAGGCTCATCGCTATTCATTCTTGATATTCCTATTAATAATCTTCGTAGTGCTGACATCCGAGCGTTAAATTTTGCAATCAAACTATGCTCTTTGCTGCCAGGTGTTTGTGTGGACCCCGCTGATGCTTTTACATTGTGTTCATGTAAAATTGCCTGCGGGTTCTTGAGTGCTTCTTTTCTCAAGCGTACTATTTCAGACTGAAATAGTTCAATGTATTCTTGCTCCAGAGATCGAATCTGCTCAAAATAATTCTGCTTGAAGTAATCTGCTTCAGACTGGTCTTCAAAAGTTATACGTAATATTTTGTCAACCTCGTTAAATTGGGTCAAACAAATCTTTGTTTTAATTTATTTCTAACACTGACAAGTGATATTCTATATGCCATTTTCTACACACGCATCTACATAATGTTGTGAGCGAAATTACCGTATATATTACATAATACGTTTTTCTCGGAAAACTTGAACTTTTCCACCGAAATACTTTTAGGTATAGTTATAGTAGTTAATTATCTAAACACATGTAAAGTATCATTTTGTTATTGGAAGCGAAAGCAGAGAAAAGTAAAGAATTGCTGGCCAGTAAAATTTGGTTTTTGTAACATGCGATAATTTCTCGCAAACGGGTCGATATATATTTCTACTATATTCTGTATATATGTAGAAATATATATGAAATTTTGCTAAAAGGAGGGAGAGAAGAAAAAGAAGAAGAAGACCGCAAAAGACGAGACCGAAACGATAAAACCGAACATGACAACTCCTACGCTTCCAGCAAAACCCACCCTTCCATCTACTCTACACATTGGCAACTTGTTCACTTGGGCAGGACTTAGGCTCGCGGGCATGGGCGGTGGTCCGCTGCAGTGTAGATATCCGGGTGAAAATAAGTTTGTGCCAGGAATCAGATGGAATAGCTCTGACTGTTCCCTCCCTTTACCATGGTATTTCCTACGTGAGATATTCGGAATACCCCTAAAACATACTTCACCACCTTTACTTACCTCTTTGTTTTACTCAGCTAAATTTAAAATCGTGATAAATTACAACAAAAAAAAAGAAATTTGATACTTTGTATTTGTTTTGAAATTCAAAAAAAAGATAACATTTGCTTACACAAAGCTTTATCTTCTATTGTGAACAGTTTTTTTTAAAATATTTATTTTTCATATTTGTATTTCGCTTCTCTAAGATCGGCTCACCTGTAGAACGGCTCGACGAACTATTCAGATAAAAATCACTTACTGACTATTCAAACATTTTCGACCTGCCATACTCCAATAAACTGAACTTCTGTGTGCTTATATGTATTAGGACTTATAATTCTGTTAATTGGTTCTTTCATGTTAATATTCTTGCAATTTATTTGATTTTGCTTTATCAAACTAGTTATATATATATATATATATATATATATATATATATTATTTTTTTTTTTGTCTGTTTCTTTAAAATTATGTTCTCACATCGAAAGCACTCACCAAACGTATCAAAATAAGTAGCCAGTGATGACGGTCTTAACTGAAATGTATTTGAAATTTTCTTTTTTAGTTTCAGATAAGAAAACTTCCAATTCCAAATAATTGAACTTGTATTTTTTAAGGTAATTCAATTTTAATTTTCGTTATATAAAATCTTTAACTCGATAAGCTTTGCAAAATTTCGGGTAACTAAAAGTTGATACGTTTATTTTTCATGATTATTAAATTTATGAACTTTAGCTTCAAACAAATACGATTGTCAGTCTTCATTGAATTTAAGTAAAATTTGTAATTTTGGTATCAGGTAAGCAAATTCTCAATGAGCTTATTTTTCAGCTTAATGAATATAAAAACTTAAGCTTCAGGAAATTAAAAAGTTGCATATCCTAATTAAAGGAAGGTTACCTTTAAGATTTTGCTTCAGGTAAGTAAAATTAAAATTAAGACAATAAAAATTGTAAATTTAAATTAAAGATAAGAAACATTGGAAAATTTAGTTTCAGGTAAGTAAATTCCTACATTAAGGTAAGTGAGTTTCTTTTCTTTTCTATAGATTAGGACTTTTTAATTTTTATCTATTTCAGGTTAAATGGTTTCGAATTTTAAAAGATCAATTGATATAAAGAAATTTGTTTATTTATTATAAATGATTTTCTAATACAACAAGACATATTTCTGATAAATTAAAGTTTTACAATCAGATTAGTCAAATTTAATTAAGACAGAGATAATATTGCTTAAAAAAATTAAATTATAATAAAATTATCGTTAAGTAATTTTTTAAATTTTATTGCGTTGTCGGTGCGTTGATTCCAGAGACGTATGCTCAGGATGAAAAATTGGCATTCGGACGCATGGTGCCGATGGCGTATCTGTGTAATGTATATGCCTCTTTGGGATCTAGCAAATTTTAAGCGATCATATAGGTGTTCCGGCTCCTTTGTTACAATGATTTTGTGAAGGAAAACCAAGCATTTAAATTTTAAAAAGTTGTTAAAGGATAATTGCATAAAATTACTTGAAAATGGTGATATTCTGTCACGTTTTTTTAACCGTAAACATAACGGATGATATTATTATAAGTTGTATTTAGTTTATTCATATCACGGGAAGAGCAGCCTGAAAAATTTTCGGACCCATATGATAATGTTGGAAGTAGATATGTTTTAGCCAAAAGAGTTCTTATACTAAGAGGTATAAAATGTTATTTGGGCCATAAACTTTGTAGCTTACTGTATAGCCTACCACAGGCTTGACTTATATGGTCTGACCATTGAAAGTAAACAAATTAATTTAGTGAACTTTTGAATTTTAATACGAAAAATGTATTTGCACTTTAAAAACAATCTAGAACCGGTCTATTAGTTGCTCCAAATAAAGCAAAGCGTGATGCTTGCTAAAACGGGTCCCCAATAACTCCGTTGAGTTAGATCCTCCCTGCCTTAAAAGTTTTATTGCTTAGCCGACCAGAATGTATTCAACATTGCGAGTTTTCTGTTTTCTAAGGCAAAGAAATACTCCCAAAAGAAACTTAAATAAAATAGAAAGAACAGTATGTTTGACTTGAGGCTATGTCTATGTATGCTATTACTATGTAAAGATTTGCTACTTTGGATACAATTAGCTAAGAACTACGGTACTTATCTGGTGGTGTTATTAGTTGCTACTGACACTGCTATTATTGTTAGATGTTATTTGGCGATCCTGGTGGCCTTGATGGTGATGTTGGTTGTTGATATATAATATGGATGCCTGATGATAGTATTGTTGTTGCTACTACGAACTCAAAATGGCTGTCTGATGTTAACTGCTGTTGTTGTTTTTGCAAATGGTAACAATCGATCAATAATATGGTGAATTGTTGGTGGCTGAAACTGCAGGTGGAATTAAAATCGGTGCAATTAATTTTTGTAGTTGCTGGTTCTGATAATGGTGTGTTGAGGACACGTGTTGTTATTGCTGCCGAAACGGCAAAATGAGCATTATAATGGAGTTGCCTTAATCAAATTAATTATTTGTACATTGCTGCTATTTATGGATTGTCCAGCTGCTAGCTTGTTATACACATTTGTTCACTCTTGGTGTTGCGGCCAAGGCAAATTGAATACTGGGTAACCGCATCAGGACAAATACAAAAAACACGTGTAATTTGTTCTGTAAATTTACATATACGTGTCAGTAAACAGTGATGAATAATATAAAAAAACAGAGAAGAAAATGAAATTTACTGAACAAATTCTACTTTATTTCATTTTGTCTTTCGGCATATTGAACAAAGTTCCACTCCCGCACTTCTTATTTTGCAAACCACTCAAATATTTCTTCAAATATTTTTTTATTAATGTACATACATACATATATAAATAAAATAAAAATAAACAATTTCTCTCAAAGAAAAATTATCTTTTCAATAAATGTTGTTTTTGTTTGTTTTAATTTATTTAATTTTATTTATAAAATTTGTAAAACGAATTTGATCACCTGGGCTATCAATTTTACCTAGTATTCAATTTGCAGGTGATCGAATTCATTTTACACATTTCTCCGAGGTAACGTCAAAATTTGTTTACATTTTGGTGACGCGCTATTAAAAAAAAATTAACTTTAATATAAAATTGAATAATTTATTTGAAAAAAAAACAGTGAATGTGCAAATGAAACGTTGTTTAAAAAGTGCGTTTTTGTGTAGTTTGCAAGAAAAAGTACGAACGCGGGAGTGGAACTTTGTCTGATATGCCAAAAGACACTAAAAGAAAAATGAAATGGAGTAGCATTTGTGGAATCAATTTTTCTGCAGCGGCGAGTTTATGTAGCGATCACTTTCTTCCATCAAGCATAGCATCCTGCGGAAAAATCGCTTACTTCTGCCAAATGCTGAGCCTTTTCCTCCACAATGCAAGAGATTCAAACTAGGCCTAACGCAACCGAAAATATAAAAACTGGGTAAGTCTATGATATTTCATTTTATTTAAATATAACACAGAAAAACAATTAGGTTTAACTTATTGAACAAAAATAATAAAACTGCCTTTGGTGCAAATGAGGCTTGGCTTTGGGCGCAACCTTCCTTTAATGGCCCTTCTTCCTTAACTTGGGAAAAAGCGTCAGAAAAAACTATGGAAGAAACTCAAGCGCATAAGGAACAAGGGATTCAAAGTCTACAAAAATTTAGTACATATGCGTTAGATTTGTAGGTCTCCGGAAGGAGTTTGCTGGAATTGGGTGGACATTTCTAATGCAATATGCCTGTATGCATCTAGACCAAGGGCATATAATTACCTATATAAAAAAGGTTTTCCGTTGCCTCATGTATCTACTCTTCAACGTTGGTGTGCAAAGGTACCAATAAACGAAGACATATTAACTTCTTCTATAGAGTATGTGAGACAAACAGAACAGAAAAAAAAGTTTGCTCACTGGTTTTAGATGAGATGAATGTAGCGGAAAGCTTAGAGTACGATCCTGTTGGTGACTGCGTTAGAAAGCCTTCTAGCAACGTGCAAGTAGTTATGGCTCAAGGACTGAAAAATCATGGAAGCAACCAGTATTTTATGAATACGATTGCAAAATGACTAACGATCTTTTAAACAAAATAACATGCAAACTTGATAGCGCGGGTTTTCCGGTACTGGCTATAGTTTGCGATATGGGACCAACTAACCGTAAGCTATGGAAAGAATTGGAAACTACCCTAGGTAAGTCAATACGATCTATATGCAAATACACTTCTAACGCAAACATTTTTAACACCAACTTTAAACAATTCACAACATCGAGAGCGCATTGCATCGGAAATTAGCTAACTCTTGCAGAAATAATAACCAACTCATCTGGAAGGAAATTATTTCAGATATGATACAACACAAAATAGTAATTAATTAAAAATAATTTTAAATATTTAGGTTGGTGTTAGTGATTTTTTTCAAATCATTTTTAAATCTTAAATATTCAGATGGGATTAATTTAAATTTTTTTAATTACTGCTAGTTTTAAAACAAAACACTTTTCATATTTTAATTAACATGTTCTATAAATATTAACTACATAATTAACATAAACAATTTATTAAATAACTTAGTACATAGTTTTTTTTCATAATTAATATTTTAATAAATTTTTTTAGATAAACCTAGGTTTCCTAGCCCTTTTTGTGCAGATGACAAGATATTTTCTTTGGCAGATGCCCCACATTTGTAAAAGCTATTACGTAACCACTTTTTGGACACTGTTTTACTTTATAATAACCAACAGTTGACGAGTCGTATTATAGAAGAATTGCTGAAATTGACTTTGAAATCTGATGTGCCCATCACTTATAAGTTAACACATGAACATTTATCAGTGAAAGGTCCATTTAATTCATAACTTTTAGCAAGTCAAAAAGAAAAACTTGCTGCACAGTTATTTTCTCACACAACTGCTAATGCAATCAGAAGATGTTACTCTCTCGGCACGGAACTCTATCACCTAACTCATGCAGCTGATTTCATCCAGCTAGTGAAAGATTGGTTTGATATACTCAACTCTAAACTAAGCAATTTTAAATATCCTGGCATAGTAAGATGTCTTTTAAATTAACTTAGTTATCAGCAATAATATATTACTTTAAGATTATTATTAATACCAGGAACCATACGGCTTAGCATTGCAGTATAAAAAAGCTATGTTGGCCGAAATAAATATGCTGATGTCGGCACCAATTGTGCCTGGAAAAAAAATTTGGAGGTTTTTCAAAAAGGTTTCTTAATTACTAATAATGCCTTAATGATGCTCCAAAATTATGTTGCAAAGTATAATATCACGTACTTGGTCACAAACCGTCTGAATCAAGATGTCTTGGAACACTTTTGTAGTGCTATACGAAGTAAAGGTCGATTGAACGACCATCCCTCGCCAAGAGATTTTAAGTATAGGCTTCGTAAATACATCTTGGGTACAATTGAGTCAATAAACATTTTTTAAATTAAAATATTAATCATTTCTTTTTATTTTTAGCTAGAAGTACTGAGCAACTTAATGGAAAAGGAAAAGTTGTAGATGATGATACTGACTGGCTAAATTTAACAATAACAAGTGAAACGCCACAGTCTCAATGTACAGGAGTGAACGACTATATTTTGGAAGAAACACCTGAAGAGGGCGAAAAAAACGAGCTTGGTGATTTGGATGACATTGGTATTCTTCAAGAGGATGCTTTGGAGTACATATGCGGCTACATGATGAAAATTAAATCTTGAAGAATATCAAAGTCATGACCAAGTTCCAATAGCCTCTTTAAATAAGCCTAAAGAAATTAGAACGGATTTTTAATAATTTAAATGTCAGAGACATATTACATTGCTGAAATCTGAAACTGAAGTTGTTGGAACTCGGAAAAACCGTTGATCTCCGAAAAAAATGTACAAGAACTTTTTTTTCAAATGCCGAATTTATTTTCGCGTTAGACGTTTGAACAAAAGATTAAAAATTCAAAAGTCAAATCCCTAAAGTAAGTATTCTAATTTTCTTATAATAATGTGTAAGTAAATTTTAAACACTAATTCTTCTTCTACAGGTCAGAACTTGAAAAAGAAGTGCATCCTTAAAGATAAATTGAAAATTAACAATGACTACTACCAAGTAATATACATAGTTGTTTATAAATCCGTTGTGAAAATTATATATATATATATATATATATATATATATATATATATATATATATATATATATATATATATATATATATATATATATATATATATATATATATATATATATATATATATATATATATATATATAAACTATAATTTATTTTATAATGCACAGGGCATTCATATTCGATTTAGAAAGGTCAAACCTCGTCAAGATGCAATAAAGATTGTTTTCCACGGAGGTATAAAAATTTATTAATTTATATACATTTTGAGTTTTTGCTAAAATATTCTAAAAGTTGATTAAAAAAACGATCATTAAAAATAGAGTTGCAAAAACCATTCATTGAAGCTTGGCAGGGTGTTATCAATAATGTGCAAGTTTCCACACTTCCGCCTGTAATATTTTATAAAATTTAAAGATAGACAAGCAGTATAGAAACAAATTAACAAATATATACTATATTTTTATTCTCAATAAATATTAATTAAAATTATGTATTTAAACTTAAACTTATGGTGCACACAATCAACAAAACTATTTGTTTTTTTATTTGGTATCAGGTCCCAACAGAGAAAAAGTAAACGAAAAAGATGGTAACAACAAAACCAAGAAGGGGATCGCAAAAAGAGGAGAGTAATTTTACTGTATTGTTTTGTACTATTTATTTATTAATTGTTGTTTGCCTTTTTTTCAGGGAATCTTTTATGGAAATTTTCTTGAAAGATAAAAATGTAGCAATAAGTTTGTTTTTTTATTCCAATTGCAATTTTCTTCTTTTTCAATTTCACAGTGCTAAAATATGTGATCTTATTCGACCAGTTTAAAAACGGTTGCTTTTAAATTTGTTATAAATATTTTTCTTTTAAAATGTATCATAAAACCCTTAAAAATTGCCAATTTAAAGCCATCGATTTCTATTACGTTTTAGCTCATTTTTTTCTTATTTCATATTCAACTATGTATCAACTTAATTTCATTTTTATTATAATATTTACATTATATTACAATCTTTGATGTAATCAAATTGTTCTTTAATTATGTAATTTTATGTATACATAGCTATTTGCAAAAAGGAAATTTTTTATACATATGTATCTATATAGTGTTGCAAAGATGCTTTACTTAGGTCATAAAAAGAAGTAAAAATAATGGTCACCGACAAAGTAAAACGAAATGAACTACTGTGTCTGTTTACATAGCCAGAAGTTTCTACAAAAACTTCTTAATCACAAAACAAAAACAACTAACATAAAGCAATAAAAATAAGCGCAACACACAACTACACAAACACCTACATAACGACCAATAAAAATATACCACATGTATAAATAAATTCAAAATAATAATGGAAGGTTCTGGAATCAAATAACAATCATCATGTGTCTGAAATGATAAATGCGTAGTAAAGAAATATTCTACCAACAGATGGAGGAAGTTCTGGTATATTCAAGAGCCTTAACAGTGGGTATATAAAAGCAACGGCCATACAGGCTGATTCATTCTTAGTGTAAACGTCAACCAGTGAAGATGTCGTGGTAAACAGTGGTAAAGTTGCTATCGCGTATTTTTGTGTACTAATCGCGAATAAATAAACAATCGCCTAGTTAAAGTGTAATTTGATTAAAGTAGTAATTAAATTGTATTTATTTATTTTGCAATAAAAGAACTCTATTTATAAATTTAAATAAACGTAACAATTGGTGCCAGAATGAAATTGCAAATAATAAATAACTCACAATGAAATTTAACAAGCTAAAAGTTGAGCAGCTAAAAATAGAGCGAAGTAAGTTGGATCTGCCGACAGCGGGCAATAAAGCGGAATTGCAAAAGAGATTAATAGATGAATTCAAGCAGCGTGGTATTGATATTAGTACATAAGAATTCGGAGAGATAGAAGAAAAAGAAGTGATTTAAGTATGTACCCCAGCAACAAAGAGCATGAAGGACTTGAATTCCATGTTTGCAGCTATGATGAAGAAAATAGAAGAAAATAACCAGAAGCAGGAAAACAACCAGAAGCTTCAAGAAGCAATACTAGAAAGCTCTACTATAAACGGGGAATGGCTTTTGGAAAAAGAGTGGACGTCGTGGAAATGAGAGTCAGCGAGTTTGATGAAAAATTGTCTAGCTTAGAGATAAAATTGGACTAAAAATTGCATGCATTAAAGTTGCAGTGAGAATTATCTCTGAACATGCTAGCAAGATAAATAGTCCGAGCTTTGACGGCAGCGCAACTTTTAATGTTTTAAAGCTCTAGTTCGAAACAGTGGCCAACAAGAATAGATGGGACAATGATTAAATAGCTATAGAGCCTATTTTGGCCTTAAAGGGAGCAGCAGCAGAGATACTCGAAAGCCTACCAGCTAGATGTAGAAATAATTATGAGGACATAATGGATGCCTTATAACGTAAGTACGGAGGGAGCATAAAAGAAAACTTTATAGAATGGAGTTACGAGGCAAGGTTCAAAAGACGAATGAAACGCTTCAAGACTTCGCCATGGAAATTGAACGTTTGGTGCAGCTGACTTACTCAGGTGAACATCATCCGTTTCTTGATCATTTTAAAATTGAAGCACATGTAAATGGCATACGAGAGCCAGGTGTTAAATATGCGGTTTGTGCTATGCAAAAATCAGCGTTTGCAGAAACCATCTCGTACGAGATAGTACAGGAGACCGCAAAAGTCATCTCGAAGCCGCAGGTGTACAAGGTGCGATGTCTTGAGACTGACTCTTATAACCACGGGGCAAAAATGAGTGAGATAAAAGAAATGATAGGACAAATGATGCAGGAGGAAAAGAGTAAGTCTCGTGCAATTGCAGATCTACAAAGAAAAGATCTGTTTTGCCAGCAAGAGACAACAAGCGGGCGAACAATATCAAATCGCTCGAGTCTGCGTTAAACTAAATCGAGCTAGCGCTTAGGGGCAAGTGCTGGCTCCCACAACCGACGGCCCCACAATCTCGATTTCCATTGTGCAACAGAAGACCCGATTTAGTAAAAGGCGCAGTGGAACCGTTAAATAATGTACGACTGCGCACGGCTACTGGAGACTGGAGCGACTGTCTATGGAAGAGCCAGGGTAAGACTGACTATAGCAGAAATCTGCATTGTTAAGTTATCATTGGTGCAGACTTCATGATAGCCAACGGTATTAATCTGCACATGGGCGAACAAGGAATGATCTAACATAATGTGAAAACACCCCTAGATGTTGGTAATGAGAGCAGAACCGCAGTAAGGAAGCTATTTAACGTTGAATGCCAGAAATTACCACTTTAGGCGGAAACTATAGTATGGGCACGTGTGGAGGCAGATTGTGTAAATAACCGGTTGTGGGTGGTAGAACCAACAGAAGTAAAAACCGTTATTTTAACAGCTAAAGCCCTTGTGAAAATCTGCGATGATGGAAGAGTTTCTTAAGAGAGTACTTAATCTGTCCAATTGCGAAAAGACTATTAACAGAAATTTTGAGATAAGTCGATGTAAGCCAGCCATAATCAATTGTACGGTGAATACAGTATGCCCCAAATTATCAGCCAGAGAAAGAGATTTTTTTTTTAAAGAGCAATAATGCCTATTTAGTTATTTTCGTAACCGTACTACATTCTTTAGGAAAGGGTTAGATGAGAGATAAGACAGATGGTGAAAAGAGAAAGATATATTTTATTAGTTATTTTACTTCGCCGGTGAATATGCTATTAAGAAGTACCGACGAAGGAAGCTGCATGTTTAATGTTAATTCTGAATATGTATTTATACCATTAAAAAGAAAAAAAATTTATTTTTGGTTGCCGCAGGGGCTTACTAGGATTTACTAGCAAAACAGGTGCAAAAATAAGTAGCAGAATTAACATCTTCTGGCAGAAACAAAGCAAAGCAATTGCTAAGAAAACATGCCTCCGTCTTCGCTCTAAATAATAAAAGCCAAGGTAGAACGGCAGTTGTGAAACATAAACTTAATACTGGCGAAGCGAGGCCTATTAAGCAAGCTCCAAGAGGGGAACCTAAAAAAGCGAAACGAGGTCAAGGAATTTGTCAGCGAAATGGAACGGAACGGAGTCATTGAGCCAACTCCGCGGAGTTCGCCAGTAGTTCTAGTAAAGAAGAAAGACGGCAGTACCAGGTTTTGCGTTGACTACAGGAAGCTCAATGACGTCACCAAGAAAGACAGTTATCCGTTGCCTAGAATTAATGATACCTTAGACACGTTGGCTGGAACAAAATGGTTCTCTACCTTGATCTTGCAGAGCGGCTATTGGCAATTAGAAATAGCCGATAAAGACAAGGAGAAAACTGCCTTTAGCGCGAGTGGTGGTTTATGGCAGTTCAAGGTGATGTCATTTGGGCTCTACAACGCTCCAGCTACTTTTGAGCGTTTAATGGTAGTGTACCTGGATGACATATTCGTAATGGGGAAAACTTTTGGAAACACCTCAAAAACCTGGATGAAGTATTTAAGCGTATAACAGCTGCAGTATTAAAATTAATGTGCTATTTTTATATTACAGTCGATCAATCAATCAATTTTTTGAGTTATTTTCTTATAAATTTTTCAGACGAGTTGATCGCCTGTAATACAGAAACAGCACATAAGTGTTAAAAAATGTGCTTTGTTTCAAAAGGAGGTAAAAAACCTGGGGCATTCGTAACAGCTGAGGTCATATCAACTGATGAAGAAAAAGTGCTGGCAGTAAAGAGCTGGCCTCGCCCACAAAATCTTTATGAGCTTTGTAGTTTCCTGGGGCTTTGCACATACTACAGGAGATTTGTGCCGAACTTTGCTTATGTGGCTGCTAGCTTGCATGAGTTCACCAGCAAGTCGCAACCGTACCACTGGAGTGAAGCAGCGGAAGAAGCGTTTCAGAAGCTCAAGAAACTTTTATATACGGCTCCAGTCCTCGCCTATCCAATAGATGGACAGAAACTCATATTGGACACGGATGCAAGCGGCTATGGAAAAGGAGGAGTAATTTCTCAGGAGATTAATGGAACAAAAAATGTAATTGGCTACTACAGTAGGGCACTATCGAAGCCCGGAAGGAATTACTGCATTACACGACGGGAGCTTTTTGCAGTGCTGGAGTGTGTTAAACATTACCACAAGTACTTATATGGTCAACATTTCATCTTAAGGACGAACCGCTCCGCACTACGTTGATTGATGGTATTTAAGAACCCTGAAGGGCAGCTCGCACGCTGGGTTAAACGTTTGCAGAAAGCCACCTAGCAAGATCGTACTGGGCTGAGTGGAATAGATATATATAGTGGTAGATGGCTGCTTATACCGATCTTGCGAAAGTACAGATAGCAAAACCACAACGGACTTAATTAAAATTTTAAATTTTAGTTGTCGTGGCAAGCTTCAGCAATACAATGCAGGTGCCCCCTTTGAGCGGATAGCTATTGATATTACAGACCATTCCCTGTAAGTGATTCTGGAAACCGATATGTACTAGTGATACATATGAAGTGTATGCCATTTTAAACCAAGTGTCCAAAACCGTAGTGGACGCTCTTATTAATAACTGGGTGCGTCGATACAGTGTTCCACTCGAACTGCATTCAGACCAGGGACGAAATTTTGAGTCGGTAATATTCAAAGAGATGTATGGCATCAAAAAGACGAGAACGACACCGCACCCTAGAGGAATATCTCAGAGAAGTGGTCAGTGCACACCAGCATTGTGCATATGCTAAAGTTCCTACTACCTTAACGGTCAGCTGTACATGATTTAACCTCACGTAGTCCAGCAAAAATCTTGTTCGGGACAGAACTAAAACTGCGAGCAGATGTAGAATTTGGTTTTAAACCTGGGCCTGCAGATAAAGACAATGGAAATGTTCCTCAAGCGCAAGAAGGCGTGCATGAGCTTAATGAGTTTGTCCGTAACCGCATTAAAATGTCTAGAGATAAAATAAAAGACAGATATGATTGAGCAGCAAACACGGAAGGATTTACTGCAGGATAAATTGTTCTACTATATAACCCACAACGCAAGAAAGGACTGTCCCCTAAACTGCAAACTCACTGGGAGCGACCATACAAGGTGATCAAGAAATTGAATGATGTGGTTTACCGGATGCAGAGATACCATATTCCGAGGTCAAAAATAAAATTTGTTGACCTGGAACAAATATTGCAGAGGTAATGTTGAGCCTATTCGGGACGAAAACTCTTAAGTGGGCGGCAGTGCTGCTAAGATGCTTTACTTAGGTCACAAAAATAAATAAAAATAATGGTCACCGACAAAGTATCTGTTTACAAAGCCAGAAGTTTCTACAAAAGCAACGAACATAAAGCAATAAAAATAAACGCAACACACAACTACACAAACACCTAATTAACAACCAATAAAAATATACAGCATGTATAAATAAATTCAAAATAATAATGGAAGGTTCTGGAATCAAATAACAATCATCATGTGTCTGAAATGATAAATGCGTAGTAAAGAAATATTCTACCAACAGATGGAGGAAGTTCTGGTATATTCAAAAGCCTTAACATTGGGTATATAAAAGCATGATTTATTCTTAGTGTAAACGTCAACCAGTGAAGATCTTGTGATAAATAGTGGTAAAGTTGCCATCGCGTATTTCTGTGTACTAATCGCGAATAGATAAACAATCGCCTAATTAAAGTGTAATTTAATTAAAATAGTAATTAAATTGTGTGTATTAAATTTGCAATAAAAGAACTCAATAAAATAAATGGTTATAAATTTAAATAAACCTAACAATAGTTTAAATAAAATTTTTATATTTTTGAACAAATTGGGCTTTTATATTTTACTATTTAAAACAGAATAGCATTTGCAAAAGAATTAGTAAAATAAAATACCATTTTATCAAAAACGTTAATTTCAGTATATATTTCTTTAGTCTCCTTACTGTTTTAATTTTGTAGGTATCTAACAACAACAGCATCTACACCCACCGTAAATTTATGTTTTACACCCGCCTGTAGAAAGCCTTCTTTAAGTTGTTCATGCGCTTACTTCCTATTGAATTAACAAACATATAAGTAAATGTTTCCCAAGTGTAATATGCAGTGTATTTCCAGACACTGATTACTAACGTCTACCATCAATTGATGCCTTTCATTCATCAAAGAAGTTTTATCAATGCATATGTTGGTTCTTTATCAGAAATCTTAAAGAAAATTAATATCTTTTACTTTGTTCGTTAATGCCAGTGATTAAAAACAACTTACCTCCAAATTTTTCCATTCATTATACTCCACAGTGGACAAATAAATACAAACACTTTTTAATTAAATCACATTAAGTTATACACATATGGAGCAATGAACACATCGCCACACGATTCAAACAAAACATAAATTGTAACAAGTAAGAGTGCTATATTCGGCTATGCCAAGTCTTACATACTCTTCACTATCTATGTAAATATAATTTAGTGAAGAAACTTCAATCAAAAACGCAAATATTGGGGTGACAGAGAATTAAAAAATAAAAAAAAAATCTGGTACTGCATAAATAAAATTTTACATAAAACTGACATCGGCTCGTAATGGGTTAGGCATTTTAAAAAAATTTTAGAATTTCCTTAAAGACTTCTTCAAAAGGTTTAAAATGATACCCATATTGATGTTTTAAAAAATTTGAAAATTTAGAGCCACGTAAATCGGAAAATAGCGCCAATTTTTTCACTTGATTTTTTTTCTTATTTTTTAATTCTCTATCGCCCTATACATTTATTTTTTTGATTGGAGTTACTAAATTGTTTCAAATCAAATCAATAATGCTGATTTCCAATAGCACATCTTTTGACGCTATGTCTGATCGATTTGACGTGTATTGCCTCGGCAAACTTGATGTCAACACTAACACGGACGGACATCGCTCAATCGACTTCGCTATGCATAAGGATTCAGAATATATACACTTTATGGGGTCGGAAATGGATATTGTAGAAATTACAGACGGAATGACAAACTTATATATCCTTTCTCCACTTTTTGTGGTGAAGGATATAAAAAATAAAATACATTTATATCTTACAAAGTAAAATAATATAATCCTAGCAAAAAAAAGACATACAAAAGAAGTAGGTAATTCGTGGGTTCTACGTAAAACGAACTGGTTCAATTTAGAGGAAAAACGCATGATTTTAACCAGAGTTTGAAAACACTATGATAGCGTACTATTTGAACAACACAAACACTAAATTTGATTTTATTGTTTATGAATCTGTACACAAACAATATACCGTACACAACGATTGTAGGCTGATGATTACAAACACTACGATAACGTACTGATCTTTATTTTAGTGTATTTTAGTGTACTGATCTTAAAGATCACTACGTAAACTTTAGATCACTATGCAAATTTTAGTGATCTTTAGAGTATTTTAAGTTAACTTAAGTGTAATTTTTAATTATCTTTAGTGTTAATCGTAGTGGTCTTGCTCGTAAATTACTTTTAGCGTTTTTTTCTTTATAGTATTTTTGATAAACTTTAGCTTGATTCAAATTTTTTTTCGAAACATTTTTTTTATCTGTAGTTTGACGTGTTTCTTTTTGAGAGAGAGAGAGAGAGAAAAGAGTAAAATTTACTTCGAAACAATTTCAGCTTGAATTGGTTTAATTTTAGTTTTTGTTCCGAAACAATGAAACTGTGCTGCCAACTACTTTAAATATTCAAAGAAAATTTAACTGAGATGCCAATCATATTATATGTGCATATAAATTTAAAAGGTAAAACTGCTTGCAAATTTAAAAAGTAAAACTGCCTGACTGACTGACTTCTTTTCTGAATAATTTTTTCTTTAAAAATTTTAACAAATTTGTAGTAAACAATTTCTTAAAAAGTGAAAAAAAGAAACTGGTGTCAACTGAAAAAAGTGGAAAAGATAGAAAAAGCGTCACAGCCTAAATATTGTGATAAAAATCTTTCAAGCGAAAAAATGTATTTTACATCATTTTTCGTTCTTTGTTTGCATTGACATTCAAGAATTTTTTTTTTTAAATTTGTTTTGTTTCTAAGATTACCTGCATTAATTTGCCTGGTATATTTATAATAAAACACAAAATAAAAGAAAATAAATTTAAAAATTGTGTCATGGATCTCAAAGGATCCCTTGCCTTGAAGCTTATTTCAGAAATGAAAGGCCGGGTATGGAATGCTTGTATGACTTGAGCAACAAAAATTACAAAAATAATCACTTTAAATAGAGTGGCCCATATTCATAGTTATATACTAAAGTCGACTCTTGCAAAATTATACTCTAAGCCAGGGGTTCTCATCAAATACTTGCTCACGGACCCCTAGTAAACTAATTTTTTTTCGCGGACCCCTCTGAAGCACAAATTCAAAATAAAACTTTTATTATTTTTGAAAACACTGTTTTTCGGTTTTTCATGCGGACCCCTTGGATGGTTGCTACGGACCCCCAGGGGTCCACGGACCCCCATTTGAGAACCGTTGCTCTAAGCTATTAAGCTCTAATTATCTTTTTTGCTTTCATAGTCGAAAATAAAGCATACTTTAAGTCAAATCGACTTTAACTGGGTGTCAACTCTAGTTTGATAAATGTTTTCATACAATTTCTAAACAAACATTAGAAAAAAGTACCCCTGTTGTTATTTTGTTCACTTTGGTATAAAAATCAGATAAAGAGTATTGTGTTCTTAAACCAAATAAAATAATTATGGAAAAATGAGTTAAAAACAGCTTTAGCTAGTTTCAAATTTAGAGTTGACTTTAACGCCAAAAGTATATTTTAAATGGTCTATGAATGAGTTAGAGTCGACTCTAAATTAAAGCCGACTTTAGTCCCTTAAAGTAGACTTTATTTTAACTATGAATATGGGCCAGTGTGTTGTCGGCAATAGCAACCATTCAATAAGTTGTGTTTAATAAATTGCAGGAAGCAAATGCCAAGCACTTTGGAAGAATTTATTTATAACAAAACCAAAACTATGTCCGTGACACAAAAAACGCAAAAAAAAAACGGCATTCTGCGATATCAATCTTCTGTCACAGTGCTGCCTGCTTGTAAAGTAACACATTTCGCTTACACATATGTTTAATATGGTAGCTTTGTTTTTCCAGAAAAATTGTTCGAAGTTGGTGAATCGTTTCAGAACAAACTCTCAAAAAACTAAAATTTTTGTTCCGAAACAGTGGGTGAATCCAGCTTTAAGGATAGTTTTTTTTTATTTTTTAATATTTTTTATAGTGGTCTTGCTTGCAAAGTTACAATTGAAAATTGAATATATACAATTATTTCGTATTGAAAAAATTTCTAAAGAAAGCTATCTTTTAATTTATATATTATTAAAATTTCAAGATTAAATATAATTTATCGATTAAATCTGTTATATAAATTAAAGTATTTAGAAAAAAAATTGAATTTAGAAATACATCTATTATTAAACAAGTATAGAAATAAGTATTATTAAAAAAGAAATTAGATAATTTTTAATAAAAAACAACAAATTGGTTGGCAGGTATTCTGAAATTATTTTAGGTAATTTGAAATTTTTTGCAATTTAAGAAATTTTTACATCTGCTTAAAAAAATCCCTTAATTTGTAAGTATTTTTCTTCTACTTTACGAAATAGTTAGAAAATAAACAATTTTAAATCTACTTTGTAATATCTATTTTTGTATTAATAAATTTTTGGCCCAATAGATTTCTAACTGTTCTATAAATTTTATTTTCGAATAATATTTTAACACATAAGGTGTTTTTTTAATGTTTTATATTTTATACACCAGTATAATGAAATATATTTTCTAGATCATTATATTCTTTATGTCGACAGATTGGTGTTTGGCTAAAAATCATCAATACTTTTGGCTTTTCTACTTTTTTTGTCATTGCCACCTACATACGTGCTTTTTCTTTTCCCACATAAATTTTTAGTTGCTATTGTTTTATTTTCAAACTCTTTCAAATTCTTTCAATCAATTAAATCAAACAAAAAAATGTCTTAACACTTTTCTTAAAAAATATAAAAACTCTTAAAATTTATCACAATGTTTATATTTATGAAATAACACACAAATTGTTAGTGTCCAAATAAAAATTTATTCGGCCAACAATTTATTAACACAAAAATAGGGGATTACAAAATAGATTCAAGTTTGTTTATTCTCTACTTACTTCACAAAGTAGAAGAAAAATTTTTATAAATTAAGGGATTTTTTTAGAAGATGTGAAAATATGTCTACCTGCTCATAAAATTATACGGTATTGCCACTCTTTATGCTCTAATAAAAGCATTTGGCACACATTAAACTTGATAAATTGACAATTAGTTTTTCCAGCCCTATTTTCTTTAGCAATATTTTTTATTGATTCTTACATTTCAACAAATTTGAAATTATGTAAAAAAAATACCTGCCAACCAACATAAAAAACTATCTTATATAAGTTTTATTAATTTTTATATTTGTTTTATAACACAGTGCGACAGTCCAAAAAATCTGGTACCGGATATTATTTTTCTTGTAGGTCTTGTAGAGTTAAAGAAGAATCCAATAGTGAAATAAGCCGGACACTTTCAAAATCCGGATTTTCGGTTAAAAACCCGGTTTTTTACCTTTGCGCACTTATAAGCCTGTAACTTTGTTGCTAATGGTTCGATTTTGAATTTCTTACAAGATTTTATCCCAGAAAATTTGACAAATTTGGGTATTATTGTCGAGCAAACACAAATTTTGTAGATTTTTCGAAAAATTTTCAACTTTGGTAACGTTGTTATGCATTATTTTATTGAGAAGCTATAATACTATTGCATTTATTCAAAAAGTACGATTACAAATGCATATTTGGGGTTAAAAATAGATAAGCAGTTGGCTAAGTTATTTAACTTTTTATGAAAATAAACTTTAAAACATCTTATACACATTTTATTTTTGGTTATTTAACTCAAAAGTGTTTGCTTGACCGATTTTTTTTAATCAGCATTATCAGTTTCTCGCTTAAGTGACCAGCAATTTTCTGAAATCATTTTTATCTTATTTTTTCCTTCAAAGCGTTTCTCAATAGTTGCCATTGCCTGGTGAAAATGTTCGCCTTGTTCAGTACTGAACTGGTCCAGATTCTGAGAAAAAGTCCAAATGCGAATGCTGAAAATGAATTTTTATGGACATGTTGCAGCCCATTTTACCATACGCCCTTAAAAACTCATTGACAACTGTGACATAGTCGTCGCTTCTGTGATTTCCAAGGAAATTATCGCATATCGCAACAAAACTCTTCTATGCACGTCTTTCAACGGAACTTAGCTTGTAAATGAAATCTGCATCTTTCATAATTTTTCGAATTTGAGGTCCAATAAAAATACCTAAGTTATCAAAACAGATAAAAACGATGAAAAACGTACCAGATATGTGAACGAATTAATTAATACCTCCTTTAATTTTGGCTTCACTTAGTTTTGGAAACATAGCTTTAAGATGACAAAAAGCATCGGCGTTTACATCTATTTTTTTTACAAATTGTTTCATGTATCCCAGTTTGAGATGCAGCGGTGGCAGAATAACGTCCTTAGCTTTAACTAGTTGGTCATTAAAAATATTTTTCCTGCCTATTCTATGTGACTCGCGAGATGGCCATACTTTGCGATCATAACGATTTGGTTCACGACTATCCCATTCACAAAGATAGCGCGGATACTTTGTGTAACCACCTTGCATACCAAATAAAATTGTAAAAACCTTTAAGTCAGCGACGACATTTCATTTATGGATGGTAAAGCTAACAAACATTAAAATATTTTTCATCACTTCATAAGTTTCTTTTGTATTAGTCGCGTATGCGATTGGAACTGAAGGTAATTGATTTTGCTTGTGCAATAAAACAGCTTTTAAGTCTAGATATTACATTACAAATCATAAATTAATAAAAATAAAGTCATAAATTTTTATAAAAAAACTTACATGAACCATCAATGAAAAGTCGCTATTCATCTGCATTATAATTGTGATTTAATGCCGAAAATAGTTTTGGTACATCAACGCAATACACGAGATCACTGCCATTGGAACTAGTCTTAAAACTTTCTTCAATTAACCAATTCCGGTCACTTTACTGCCATATGTTATAACGAAATCTTTTTTCACCAAATTCCGCTGCTTTAATCGCGACCCGAGGACTTCAGATTGCCGTTATAATAAGTGTAAGTTACGAAGAAGATCGTCGAAATCAGCTTTTGAGAAAAAATGCTGCTCCGTTGTCGTAGATTTGTTTGGAAGCAACTCTTCTTGTTCAAAATCTTTTTCTGTTACATTGATAGATTTGCTCGATGTCGGTAGATCATTACTTACAGGTATCGGTTTTGTAACA
Source organism: Cistogaster globosa (assembly GCA_937654795.1). NCBI lineage: Eukaryota > Metazoa > Arthropoda > Insecta > Diptera > Tachinidae > Cistogaster > Cistogaster globosa. The sequence goes on from OW569407.1 coordinate 32,975,110, forward strand.
GTTACAACATTTGCGTACTTAATGTTTTTGTGCGCTTTAAAACAGTGACCTAAAACATCGGTTTGACAATCATTTGGTTTATGATATGGCTGATGATGCCAAATCATAGGCGTAGAAAAGGGCAAAACAAAGGAAAGTTGAATTTTCCTTTTTTAATGTATTACAGCAATACTGACAAACAAATTGTGGCTCGTACCAGTGACTAGTATCAAAAGAACGATTAAATACTTTATTTTACACTTCTACCACTCCAATATTGTTTTTGACTAATATCAATAAATAAGCTACAAATATAGCAAAATTTGTTACGATTGTCACACATTTTTTTATTTAATTTTAATTTAAATTGCACAGGATTTTTATTAAATTGCAAACGATTTTTTAAATACACAGATTCCAAGTGAAAAAAAGTCATTTACAAAACGTCATATTAAAAAACAATAATTTTTGTTGTATTTAGGCTAACTGTGATTTGTAATTTTAAAGAAAGTGCACAAAAAGATCACGAAAAAACAATATTTTTTAATAATTAAAACTCTTATTAAAATTTTTTTTGTGTTTAGAATACAATTATTTGTAACTATAGAATGTGCATAAAAACAACATCAAAAACATCGTGCAGGCATTATGGTAAAATTTTGTTTTCATGAAAAGTTAAATAACTCAGTCAATTGCTTATATATTTTTTACCCCGTATATGCACTGTTATCGTAAATGAACGTACTTTTTTAATTAATTTAATAGTATTATAGTTTCCTAATAAAATAATGTATAAAAACGTCACCAAGGTTGTGAAATTTTTGAATAATCTGCAAAATTTGTGTTTGCTTGACAATAATACCCAAATTTCTTAGATAAATTATATACCATTCGAAAGATCTTAGTTTCAGAAATTCATCGGGTCATAAGTAATACAGTTACAGGCTTATAGCGCGCAAAGGTAAAAAAACGGTTTTTTTTTAACCGTAAATCCGGATTTTGGAAGTGTTTGGCATATTTCACTATTGGATTCTTTTTTAACTCGACAAGACCTACTAGAAAAAACATATCACTCCCCAGGTTTTTCAATTTCATTCAATTTTGTAACACTGTGTAATAGAATTATTTGTAAATTCAATTCATTAACAAATATTACAAATTATATAACAGAATTAATCGATAGATTATATTTAATCTTGAAATTTTGATAATATATAAATTAAAAGATAACGTTATTTATCTTTGCAAGCAAGACCACTATGAAAAATATTAAAATTATCAAAAACTAAATTAAAATTCACTACACAAGCAAGACCGCTACGATAAACAAAATATAAAAATACTCTAAAGATCAGAACACTAACGTAGTGCACTTTAGTGTTTGTTTTCAAACACTGATTTTAACATTAGCTTGTCATTGGCGAGCATAGGTTCACATAGCTTGGCGTTTAAATGAATGCTTAAAACCAGTGAAAATTCGATGATTTGGATACGTTTTTCATTAGTCTTTTTTTTATAATTTCTTTTTTCATGAATTTTTATGAGTTTTTTGTGAGTTCAAAAGTTATAACTTGGTTAGAAAAAACAAAGTTATAAAAAAGGCATTATAGACAACAAGTGCAAGAGGAGCAATGAAGAAAATTTAAAATAATTATTTTTAAAAGGAAGAGAAAAAATTAAAATAAGTATCTTCAAAAGGAAAAGAATAAAATTAATATAAGTATCTTCAAAAGGAACGGAAAAATTAAAATATATGTAAGTATCTTCAAAAGAAAGATAAAAAGACTTAAAAATATAACAAATTAAATAGCGACATTAAAATTTCAAAGTAAAGGGTCCGCCAGCTAACGTTTTTTTTTTCTTCAACTAGTGCATATTTCGTGAATGGTAACACTTAGAGCTTTATCGTTCGCGAACGAACGGATTAAATTGAACGAACCACTTAAGTGAACGGAATGATCCGGTCTTTTAACTGCGATCTTTTTATTCAGTAGTGTACAAGTTAAATTGAACGAATAATTTAAGTGAACGGAATTAGCGAGACTTTAACCGGCTCCTTTCGTTCAATAGTGTACGGATTATACTATGGTGTACGGTTCACTTTAGTTCAATTTTTAATTCTCTTTTTTTCATGTTGTTTTATTTCATGTTGTTTTATTTCAGTTGATTTTTTGTGTATTAAAACCGGTTGCTGTGCATGTACATATACGTACATATTTCATTTTTATTCGAATTAACAGACTTTTTGCAAAAGTTTAGTACGTGTTTTTTTTTTAAAGAAAAAGTTATAATATTTAAATTAATAAAAGAGCGATTATGAATAAACTTATTAAATGTTCCAGAGAAAAAGAAGCAAAATTTAATTGCATTTTATAGAGGATGGAGAAAATTCAAATTTTGTAATATTTAGTGTGTTAACACATAAACAATGATGGTGTATTTCTGCCACAGATCACAATTACTGCATTCAAAAAAACTGCAGATTTAAGGACGTTTTTACTTGCATATGCTTTGTGTTTTCTTCATAGTAAAAAGCACTATATTTGAGAACCTACAGAAAATCTGATTACTTGTGGTTTTGATAAAAAGACAAGAAAATCACATACAAAAGGGATTGTTATCCAAATTCGATTGAACGAAAGGATCAGCCCTTTATAAATGACCGAAATATACCGCTCAGTGTAACGAACGACCAGGCACAACTCTAGTGTACATTTTTTGAAAACAAACACTAAAGTACACTACGTTAGTGTTCTGTACCGAATTTTATTAAGATTAGTATACAAAATCATTTTCTACAAAAAATACATAATGCATAAAAATTTTCTTAGCGTTTGTGTTTGCGTACACCAACACTATACCGTGCAAAACGATTGTAGGTTGGTGATCACAAACACCAAGATAACGTACTGATCTTTATTTTAGTGTACTGATCTTGAAGATCACTACGTAAACTGTAGTGATCTTTAGTGAGCACTACGCAAATCTTATTGATTTTTTGAGTATTTTTAGTGAACTTTTGTATACTTTTTAATGATCTTTAGTGTAAAACGTAGTGGTCTTGCTTGTTAATTAGTTTTAGTGTACTTTAGAGTATTTTGGTAGTTTTTAATTATCTTTAATGTTTTTCGAAGTGGTCTTGCTTTCAAAGTTACAACTGAAAATTTAATAAATACAACTTTTCTTTTGTATTTAAAAAATACCTAAAGAAAGTTATCTTTTAAATTATATATTATCAAAATTTCAAGATTAAATGTAATTTATCGATTAAATATGTTATATAAACTAAAGTATTTGTAAAAAAATCGAATTTCCAAATCCATCTATTATAAAACAAATATAAAAATAAGTATTAATAAAATTTAAATTAGATAATTTTTTATAAAAAATAACAAATTGGTTGGCAGTTATTCTAAAATTATTAAAGGTAATCTTAACTGTTTTACAATGTAAAAATCAGCAACATATATTACTACATGAAAAAGATTTGGAAAAACTAGTTGTCAATTTATAAAGTTTAGAATATGTAAAATAATTTTATCACAGCATAAAGAGTGCTAATACCATATAATTATATGAACAGTTAATATATTTTTATATCTGCTTGAAAAAAATCCCTCAATTTGTAAGAATTTTTTCTTCAACTTTGTGAAGTAGGTAGAAAATAAACAAACTTTAATCTACTTTGTAATAATCTATTTTTGTGTTAATAAATTTTTGGCCCAATAGTTTTTTATTTGGACAATAACAAATTGTGTGTTATTTCATAAATATAAACATTGTACTCGTAATAAATTTTAAAAGTTTTTGAATTTTTAAGAAAAATTTTAAGAACATTTGCTTTTGGTTTTATTGCTTGAAAGAATTTGTTTTGAAACTAAAATAATATTGATAAAAAATCTATGTATGTGGCAAAAGAATAAGCAAGCCAGTGTCAGCGACAAAAAAGGAAGAAAATCCAAGGTTATTAAGAATTTTGTTGTAAGTCACTGTCGATGATCGCTGGCATATAAAAATTGTAATAAATGTTATTAATAAAAAAATTGTTATTAAGTAAATCGGATTTGTTCGGTGAAGACCGTCGTCTCTGGCTGTTTATTTGGTACGTTTGGCCAGCGCTTTCGATGTGAGAACATTATTTTTAAGCCGCGTTTTGATTAGTACTGGTTAGATAGTGTAAGGTGTTTGTTTCATAGATAGTGGTGGGTTCAGGTAGTTTTGTCTGTTAGGATGGTGTCTATTTAAATGGTATTATGCTGGTAGATTGACTGATATCTTTTATGTTTAGTGAAGGTATACAATTTTAATATTTCAGTCTTTTATATTTGGGTAGGTAAGTGTGATCATCATCACAATACATAACAAACTCACATACACAATAGAAATAGAGCAAGACGGAACTTAACATTATCTTAACACAACAATAACACGAGGAATTGACTCCTTAAACTTTTACATATATAGAAAACCAACCACAACAGACACAACTATCCACAGTTCCTCAAACCATCCAACCCAACACAAACTCGCTGCTTGGTAACACGCGTAGGCATGTTATATAAAATTTATAACAAAACAATGGATAATTTACATCTAATGCATTGGAATGCCCAGGGAATAACAACCCATATTGCTATCATAGAATTAGAGCAAGTTCTACTACAAAAACAAATAGATATAATTTTTATACATGAAACATTTCTTAAACCAAAACACAAATTAAGTCTGAGAAATATAAAATCTATAGAGGAGATCGTGAGAGACATGGTGTTTTGATTGGAATTAAAAGTTCTATTCTGCACGAACGCATAGCAAAGTTCTCAACAACCATAATGGAGAATTTTTCTGTTATAATTAAAATAAACATTAGACAGGTTAGATTTACTTCTGTTTGCTGTCCAAAATATACTGACAAATTCGTTGATGATCTTAATATTATAACTAGATCTACCTTAGATTACATTATTTTTGGTGATTAAAATGCACACCACACTAGCTGAAATTGTCAACAAAATAACGCAGCCGAAAACAGCCTCTACAGTCACCAATTAAATAGTCATTATTATGTTTATTTCCCTAATACATATACCCGATATAGTCAAACTGTAGTACCCACACAGCTGTCAGATGTTGATATTCTCCTTTCAAACTTCAACTTACAACTTTCGCCACTTGAAACACATCCGGGACTGCTTAGTTCTGACCACACCCCAATTACCTGTAAAGTAGGTTGCTCGATTGTTGAAAACCTTACTCGAATACCACAATATAAACTAGAAAACTGGCTAGAATTAAGAAAATGGGTTGACAACGAAATTAAAAACAATAATCTACATTAAATAGCATTAACAAAAATAAACATAGAACAAGCGTTATCAAAAGTTGCAGGAAGCCTCTAAACAAATTTCTATTGTTACAAAATATAGCTGGCAGAGAAAACTCTCGCAACAAACCTTATTTTTAATAGGTCAGAGACGAAAACTACAAAGAAAACTACAAAGAAGTATTGATACATCAGAGAGAAGATTTATTTTTTGTTTAATAAAGCAGCTGACTTTCTTAGTAAATAAAAATATTAATCATGACAGAAATAACAGCTGGAATAATTTCATACACAGGTTACCAACAGGATCAAAAAAATTTTTAAAGCTGATAAAAGCAAGGAAAAAAAATAAGATGAAAACGAGCTACCTTTCAATAGATGGCGCTCAGGTATATAGTATGTGGCAACCTCTCACAGACATTACTTAAAAATACAACACTTCATCTAACAATCAACTTTGATACACGTTATTATTTTTCCTATTTTTTGAAGAATGAGGGAAAACCCCTTGAATAAAAGAAAAGTGTCTAAAATGTTGATAGGCACACAATACAAGATTTGAACAATAAAAGAGAAAAAAACACTGTTGTTTTAATTATAGTACAACAAGCTGACAAATTAAACAAAAAATGAGTCTTGAGAGATTACCGCCACAAAAAAACCTCAAACCATTAGATAATTCAAACATCGCCGATGCAGGTGAATGCAGTAAAGTTGTGGGTAGCAATGACGACAAATTGTCAGTAGAAATTGCAGGAATGCACTATTTGCCTAAGTTTTTGCCATCGGACCCAGAATTGTGGTTCACGCAAGTAGATGGATTGTTGCATGTGAATAGAATTACGGCAGACTTATCCAAATATTACACAGTCATTACTGCCTTAGATGCTGACACCTTAAAGCAAATAGCCGATGTCGCTAAAAATCCCCCGGCAGCAGGCAAGTATGAAAAATTAAAAAAAGAGTTAATTACTCGTTTTGGTACTTCTAAAGAAAAGCAGCTGCTAAAACTTTTAACTGGTTTGGAGCTGGGAAATAAAAAAACCGAGCCATTTACTTAGGGAGATGAAAGAATTGGCGGGTTCTAACATATCTTCTGAAGCATTATCTGCACTTTAGATGCAACATATGCCAAGTAACGTCAGATGCATATTGTCCACGTGTAAAACTGAAGATGTTGAAACTTTAGCTGAAATTGCTGATCGCATTTTTGATAACTCCCCCCAGATACCATTTGTCATGGCAACATCAACAACACCAAGAGACATTGCATCTCATTGTGATGCGCGTGCTTCACGTTCAAAAACTACTGCTCTTGAATCCCGTGTTATAGCTCCGCCGTCAACCGAAAGTATGCTATTACCATATTCAATTTGGTGCTAGCTCAAAAAAATGCAAACAACCGTGCGAATTCAATGCACGTACCATTCCACCACAGGAAAACTAAAAAAGCTGTCTTCGGTTTGTGCGACGAATGACAGCAACATTAATTTAAGTCGCACTTCTGAAAAAAGATTACACATTTTCGACAAGGCACACAACTTAACATTTCTTGTAGATTCAGGCTCCGTTGTGTCAGTAATACCAAAAAAATTTTTAAACAGATCTATGACGAAGTCGGATGATCTGAAATTATTTGCAGTAAATAACACATCAATTTCAACTTACGGAACAAAATTTCTTGGAGTAAATATAGGACTGCGGCGACCATATGGTTGGACATTCATAGTATCGGATGTAAAATCCCCAATAATCGGTGCGGATTTCTTATCGTACTATGGGCTGATTGTAGACCTAAACAGAAAGCAATTAATTGACTCACTAACATCACTTACATCTGTTTGCCACGTAAAATATTCGGATCAGTCAAGTGTATCAACAATTAATTCATCGTCTAATCTTTACGATCTTGTAATAAAATACGTTGAAATTACAAATCCAAATTCATATCGTTTACCTACCTCATCCAATGTTCAACACAGAATTATAACAAACTGTCAAGCAATAGCAGAGCCTCAAAGGCGCTACTCTGGTGAAAAATTAAAGGTCATTAAAGAGGAATTTACTAATTTGTTACAACTTGGAATAGTTCGTCCGTCCAGTAGTCCGTGGTCTAGCCCCATCCATCTTGTAAAGAAAAAAACAGGTGGATGGAGAGCATGCGGATACTATCGGAAAATAAATGCAAATACGCAGCCAGATCGTTATCCTTTTCCTAGAGTGGATGACATATCAGAAAAATTAAATAAAAAACAATATTTTCTAAAATTGATATCAACAAAGCATATTATAATATACCTATGCACCCAGCCGACATTAAAAAAACTGCTGTCAACACACCAATTGGATTGTTTAAATTTGTGGTAATGCCTTTTGGGCTAAGAAACGCTACTCAAACTTTTCAGAGATACATGGATTCAATTTTTCGAAACTTGGACTACGTTTATTGTTATCTTGATGACATTCTTATATTTTCAGAAAGAGAAGAGCAACACTATAACCACGTGAACACAGTTTTAGAAAAATTAAAGGACTCAAGCTTGTCAATAAACGCTTCGAAATGTGAGTTCGGGGTTCCTAATTTAATATTTTTAGGATACCATATTTCCTCCCACGGCCTGAAACCTCCTCTGGACAGAATTAACGCTATAAAAAACTACCCTAGGCCTGAAAATATTGTAGAGTTACGAAGATTTCTGGGAATTTTAAATTTTTATCGTAAATTTATTCCTAATGCGGCAACTATTCAAGCACCTCTCAACGGTTTATTCAAAGAATCAAAGAAAAACGATAAAAGAAAAATTAATTGGACCGAAGATTTAAAGAGCTCTTTCGAGGTCTGCAAAACAAGTTTAGCCAACGAAACGATGTTAAATTTTTTAGATCCACAGGCGCCACTATCGTTGGTTACTGATGCATCAGATATAGCAGTAGGAGCCCATTTGGAGCAATTCGTTGATAACCATTGGAAACCAGTTGCATTCTTTTCCGCAAAACTAAAACCGGCACAGAAAAATTATAGTACGTATGATCCTGAGCTGTTAGCAGTATACTTAGCTATTAAATATTTTAAGCATCTACTGGATGGTCGTAATTTTGTTGTACTAACCGATCACAAACCATTGACGTATGCTTTACAGTAAAGGTTGGACAAGGCATCACCTCGTCAGGTACGCCATTTAAATTTTATTTGTCAGTACACAACTGATATTCGGCACGTTTCTGACTCTCAAAACACGGTTGCTGATGCTTTATCAAGAGTAAATGAAATCAGTATGCCCGAAGCCGTAAGCCTGAAAGAAATTTCACAGCATCAGGAATCGGACACGCAATTAAAACAAATTTTAGAAAGTAGTACATCATTACGTCTTCAAAAAATGAAATTAGATTCAAATCAAGTATATTGTGACTCATCAACATCAACAGTTTGTCCGTACATTCCAATGTCTCTGAGACGAAAAGTTTTCGAATTAATCCATTCCTTGTCACACCCTGGAAAAAGAGCTACACTCACATAAATACGTCAAAAATTTATATGGCCGCCAATGAATCGAGACATAAGTACATGGGTACGTGAGTGTTTAGATTGTCAACGATCAAAAATTAAAAAACATACAAAGCTACAACCTAAACAATTTAAAGAAACTGATCAACGTTTTGAACATGTACATATAGACATAATAGTTCTCCCAGATTACATGGGTTATCGTTATTGTTTAACAATGATTGACAGATTTTCACGCTGGCCGGAAATTGTTGCCTTAAAAGATATGTCAGCAAGCACAGTAGCAAAAAACTTTTTTAATTCCTGGATTTGTAGATTTGGCTCACCTAAAACTATAACCACTGATCAAGGAACCCAGTTTAAGTCCACTTTGTTCACGTCGCTCTCACATTTAATTGGCGCTCAACGCATACGTACTACACCATACCATCCGTCATCAAATGGCATGATTAAACGATGGCATAGATCACTGAAAGCAGCACTGATGTTTAACAAAATGAGCCCATGGCTAGAAATTTTACCTACCGTTTTGCTGGGGCTGCGAATCTGTTATAAAGAAGATTTGGGTGCCTCTTCAGCAGAAATGTTGTATGGCACCACAATTCGTGTTCCAGAAGAATATTTTTCAAACCTCGACGAACAAACAGATCCTATCTCATTTTTGGACAAATACTGAGAATATATGCGGCATATTCGCCCCACACCAGTTAATCATCACATCAGCAATACGAAAGTTTTTGTTCACAAGGACTTAATGTCTTGTTCTCATGTATTTGTTAGATCAGATCATGTTAGAAAACCCTTAGAAGCTCCTTACACAGGTCCCTACAAAGTTTTGCAAAGAGTTTCCGACAGAGTGTTTTCAGTAAATATAAACGGCATACCACACAATATATCTCTGGAACGACTAAAACCTGCTTTCATTGCAAGAGATCCTGATACACCGCCAAAACCTTTAAAAACATATAGTAGAAAAAAACCGACTCAGGACTTAAAACACGCAGTCATCACAAGTGAAACTAACACTATGTCAGCAACCTTAAGGACCTATAGCCGTAAAAAAACCGTTTCTTTTGCACAGGACTCATCTCGTAGTCCATAACAGCTGGAGTACCCCAAGGATCGGTATTATCGCCTACATTATATTCAATTTATACATCAGATTTTAAAATACTAAAAGATCAGTCCACAGCTTTATATGCAGATGATACTGATATAATTACAAGTATCAAATGCAATAGCCAAGAAAATGAAGAAAGACCTTCTGCATGCACAAAAGTTCTATTCAATGTGGAAAATAAAAATTAATGAAGCTAAAACTAAAGCTATAATCTTCCCCTTCAATAGATCACCCAAAAGAATTCCTACACTTCCCTTGTCTCTGGGTGGAACAGACATACCTCTAAGTGAAACCATGTAATATCTGAGCATTGCATTAGATAAAAAGTTAAGTTTTAAACAACATATTCTTCAAGCCCGTGATAAAGCTGTAAGATGCGGTAGAGCTCTATTTCCTTTACTAAATCGTAAATCGACATTAAGTTTTAAAAATAAAATGTTACTTTACAAAATGTGCATACGCCCAACTATGACTTATGGATGTCAAGTGTGGTCAAAAAGATCTGCTAAATCGTATATCAAAAATCTCCAAGTGATACAAAACAAGAACCTGAAGATTATATTTAACTTACCTTGGCAGTATTCAACTACTAGACTACATAGAAATTCGAAACAGGAAATGTATACACTAGTGATTAAAAATATAACACAAAGAAAATCGCAACAGGGTTTCAAGTGATGATTTAATAAGGAATTTGTTACATTAGCATTTTCCTCAACTTCTTTTGAAGTTGATAGAAGGGTTAATGTAAGAATTTTTTTTTAAACTTTTATAAGGTTTTTTCTATCTTTTTGTCTTACACTGTAAATAGTAGTATTAAAATGTTTTTATATAATAACAAATTCAAAATATTTGCTGCAATACTTTTAGTAACAACTCAAAATCTGTAAATAGTAATACATTTTTATGTTTTTAATTGTATCGATAATAGAATAAATATAAATTAAACAACGTGGTTAGAAAGACCGCAGTTTTTAAATCTTTTCTTTTATATGAGGGATTGGTTGTTACCTAAATAGCTTAATGGAAAGAAATTTAAATCTAGCAATAGCAAACTTGGAAGTTATATCTACACATAAATATTTGGGTAGGAGTGAAATCGTTTCGCTTAACTTTATTTTGACATTTTCCTTTCAAACTTCTTTTCTTGCAGCTGTATTTTAGCTATAAATACGTTAATCAAATTATTATTTTTCTAAATAAGTTTGTCGCCTGTATCTGTACAATATTTAAATCATCCTTTACTAGGCTAAGTTGATCAACCCACATTCGTTTTATGCACAAAACCACTGATACCACAAAACATAAAATAGAATACATAAGTATTTGAATTCAGTTGTTGAAAAGAAGCGAAGAATCATGTAGTGGTAGTACGACAACGGTCGACGGATAAATCTGCAATGCTGCAGTGTTCCCGAAATACACAATTCGGTGTTACATTCTAGGCCAAAATTCAAAAGATTTTAATACACGCTTTGAATTTTTGACTATCGATACTTCATCTTTTGTATAAAATTTCAAGGCAAAAGTAGCAAACAGAGCGTGATAAAGATAAAGCACTCTTTTAAGAAGATGATCATTAAAATAGGCTTAAAGACGAGATGGCAACAGCCTGCATAAGGTAACCCGCATGATGATAAGGCATTAAAGAGATATTTTTCCAATAAGATATTTTTCGGACCCAATAACTCGAAAATTACTGTCCTAAATGATGCAATGTTGTAATAAACAAAAGACGTCGCATTAAAAGTAAAACATAGCAGGAATATGCATATAAAACTGCTGAAATGTATGTGCGAACTTACAATTTACAAGTCTGGCACTCCTAGGTATAAGAAAGTGCTTTGGATGAAATATTGCACATACGCAACGCGTTTCCTGGATTAAGGCAGGATGGATAGTAAAAACTTTATATTTTATATATTTTAGGATTTGTAATGCGTTTTTGTCACTAGCACCAAAATAGATTTTAGTATTTATTTCAAATTTTTCACAAAATTAGTTTTTCACTGTTTTGTTTTTTAATAAAAAGATTTTATGTTTACAACAAACTGAAAAATGGACATTATAAAAATTACATTATATGTATAAAAATTACATTATATGTATTGATTTCTTCTTTTTAATAATAATCATCGAGATTGCGCTTAATACGTTGTACTAGATTTTAATTAGATTTTGTTAAAATATATCCACGAGGATTTTGTTTTGCGTTCGAAGTCTTAAAAAAACAACTAGATTATATAAAAGTCTCGCTGAAGTGCAAATGCACTACTCTGATACTTAAAACTTTTGTTTTCAAAGCAACATTCGTATATAGTTTTCGACCTTTAATACGGACAAACCTATTTGTAAATTTTAAATTACTATTTAACTTCCTACAAAAGATTTAAAAAGCTCTCCTTTTGTTTGTTAAAAAAAAGGTATTAAAATTAGAGCGCCTCTGTGAAATAATAAAAGTTGTTTGTAGTTTTGGTATTGTTTAGTTTTAAGTGCACAAAAGGGGAATAAATTCGTATCAGAATACAAAACTCATTATATTGAAGAAATAGAAATTTTTGCGTATTAAACAACATAATGATAAAATTCTTAAACAATTTAACATTTTGTTAAAAAAATTAATTTTATGAGTACAGTGAAAACCGATGATAAGAAAAAAACATCGTTTAAATTTTTTACAATGTCTCGTCAGCTTTTTTCAACTTCTTCAAGGAACAAAATGTGTTTTAAATTTAATTCTGATCTTAATCTTTATAAACAAACACCACAAAACAGAAAGTTGTAACAACTTATTTTTTTTAAAGAATTTTTATATTGCACTATATTAACAAAGCTTACCAACTTATACCCTTCAGTACAATAAAATTGATAAAATTCGCACCCTTCAATATCATGAATAAACGGGCCAATATGAACTTACTATTATGTTTGCTTATATAAATATTCATACAGCATTTAAGATCTATAAAAGAATTAGAAATGAAACAAATGTCCCAAAAAATTAAAAAATACTTGATAGATCTTTCATGTGGCAGATATACTTGAAATGAAAACGATCGATTTATTTTAAATTATTATAAAAATTTTCTTTTTGGTTTTTCAACCTCCCCAATGACCTCGATTATTTTGTATAAGCATGGTAAGTCGAAAAAGAAGATGCTACAACTGCAGTATAAAGTTTCTTCCTGTTGCCACAACGTACAAGTGGAAATATCAGTAGTGGTTTTTTGCATTTGTTTTCGAATCAAAGCATTTACAGTTATTTTTAAACAAGTTATTAAATGAGAAATTAGCGTAAAAATGCATACCACAAACAATTTTTTTTCATAACTCTGTTTAGAAACAATTGAAATCAAAATAGTAATGTTTTATACTCTTTACCACAAGTTTACCATTCCGTTTGGAATTTTTTTTGTTCTAAGTCCTTAAGCATAATTTGACCGCCCATGTGGTATGCAGATCGATCGGACACAAAATCCGAAAAATCGGGCAATTTCTCTCGTGTTAGCGGGCAAAACACCCTTCCTGACTTTAATTTTTCAATATCATTTGAAACAAGTTTATTTTAGTGAAGTAACTCCAATAAAAAGAGAAAAAAATATATATATACTAGTATATACATATATATCCCGCGATAAAAATTAGAATAAAAGAAACATGAACTAAAATTATTAAAGAATGGGTAACCAATTAAGAGCCAGTGACATTTTTATATAAAATTATATATATTACTATATTTTTTCCTATTTTTTAAGTCTCTGTCACCTTAATAATTGTTTTTATGTGATTGGAGTTACGTCACTAAACTAGATTTACATATATGTTGAAGTGTATATAAGTTATGGCAAAGCCTAATATAGCAATCTTACTTGTTTTTTCCTTAAATATTGATTTTAGCATTTGTTTTACATCTGGTTGTCTTTACGTATGTCAAAACTTGTGCTTAATGTTTTACAATAAAATTTAGGTGAATAAATAGCGAAACACGTTTACAACTGTTAAGACTTATTCTGTATAAATTAGGAAATAATATTAGATACTCAATAAAGAATACCTGTTGCTTTATTTTTATTAGTGTCTTTACTTTTAGATAATATACTGCTTACATAAACATAGCTCCGATTTACGTATGTGGGTTGTTTTTTTTAAGTCGTTTAAAAATGAAATTTGCAAATGACAGAAAACAAGAATATTAAAATAAAATCTAATGTATTCACTTATATTCTTTATCACAGATATTAACTTAAGTGAAGAACATCTCAAATAAGAACCTTATTGTATTTGTGATAAAATATGAAAATTGAATAAATTTTTTTTAAATACAGTTTACAGCAAAACACAAAATTTATAATAAGATTAAAAATATATTTTTCTTAAATAAAAATATTTATGTAGTCTTTTACAAAACAAAAACAACAAACTTTTTTTCATTTTTTCTAATTTTATTAAAAGCGAAAAAAAAAACTGTAGAAGCTCTTAACACTTTGGTAAAAGAAATTTTATGGTTTGTTTATGCGAATGTATTGTACATGTTCGTATGAGTTGTGTAAATCTTGTTCTTACAGAACGAGTTTCCTATTGCTTGTTGCCAAAAAAAAAAAAAAAAAAAAAACAGAAAGGAAAAAAAACATTACACAAGAAAAAACAAATTAAAAAAACTTAAATATGTAAAGCTAAAAAACAAAATTACGTTTATTTTATGATGATGTTTACTTTTAATGAAGCGCAAATGTATTTTTTGGCTTGATAATCGCTTACAAACAAGTAATAAATAAACAAAATAACACGTTGACACAAAAACAGGCTTTTGAAGACACTCGTTTCATATCCATGAACTATAATAGAGTATGTGGCAATTGCACGTAAAGAACAAGTCTCATTAACACATAGATATGAATACGTCGACCAGCTGAAAAGTAACTATACGTTTTACAACGCATAATTTCAGTTAATTCCTTTTTTACCTAAAATTATGATATTTTTGCATCACTTGGAAAAAATTTTATTTATCTTAGTGAACAAAATCACACAAGTAGGTCTCAGAGAGTTAGAATAATCCAAAGCTAACTGGAATAAAAATGTGGCTATCTACATTAAAAATGTGCAAGCAAATAAATTACAGTAGAAAATGTGTAACAAGGTCTAACTTTTATGATCTTAAGAGCTCTCTAAAATATTAATTTCTAGGAAGATTAAACGATTTATATTTCTGACCTAGACGCTAATACCAGTTCAAGAACTCTTGTCGTTGTAGTTTTCGATGTAATATTGAATATGGGGATTCACCAGTATAATATAGCAGACGTGCAAAATTAAAACACCATAAATATATACAATTGAAGCAAAAATCTACTGATGTCTAAGGTAACGGGTATGAACATGGGTATAAATATGTTGTGCACCATTGGTTGCGGTTCATAGAACGAGCGGCTAAAAATAGAAGAAGTTGTCGAAGGACAATGAAACTTGGCATTTTTTGTCTTAATCAAGAAAAAATGGAAAAATCAAAATGATTTGCCCACTTTTGCGCCAATTTCAATATAAAGTTAAAATTAAATTTGGACCTACAACATTGTTTTTGGTACATAGCATTTCTATTCACCCAATCTCATTTTTGTGAAATTAGAGAAATTTCCGCCGAATTTTACGCCCACTTTCCATACAACTTGTATTGGAAAAGTGTTATAACTCCCATGATTTTTATTGCATCAATTCAGTTTTCACGAAAAATTAATATTATATTTGTAGAATGGGCTCCTAAAAATATACACCTGATCCACCATCTCCTATAGAAAAAACATGAATAAGTTACTTAACATTATTATCGTAGTCCTATTTTTTTAATTTGTAGCTTTGAGCGAAATCTATTTACAAATAGGTCTGAAGACAAAAAAAAAAGATTATGCATAACGCCTTCATTAGTGGCTACACGTCCAATTCTTCGCGAATGTTGTTATTTATAGGCTCTATAGATTTATTCCTCGCGTCCTCAGCTTCCTCGAACAGCATACCTGATACAAATAATAAGTAAAAATGAAATCATTGATTAAGGGGCTTCCAAAAGGACATAGCTATTGACAGAATAGTTTCTGCTATAATTTTGCTACCATGTACCAGAATCTTACAGGCGTGCAGTACCAGCATAGAGAATAACAAGCAACTTGACAGTATTCATGCAACATATATGAAATTTGATAGTGCTGCGATAGATTTGTTAAACAAGTTTTTAATTTATATTTTAGATATATATTTGAGCTTCCTGTTACTTTTATTAAAAAACAAGTGCATGAATATAAGTTTAAGAGAAGATCTAATACATCCGCGCATATGTATATTAATAATATAGCATTTGTGCATGGTATGACTGCAGACGTGATTTGAACATAAAAATGAAATCATGTCATATATTAAGCAAAAATAATCCTAAATATACTGATAGAATATGTTTGTTTAAAAATTATTTGTAAAGTTTATTAGAATGGTGGAATACTGTTTTTAGTTTCAAGCATTTTTTTATAAAATAAATAGTTTTATTAAAACGAAACTATAGATTTTGGGTTTAGTATTCTTAATTTGATCGATATTTTATTCAAGTGTGATGGAAATTATATTATATTGGCTATGGTAAATACAACACCCACCAAATATTTTCAAAAAGCCTATGTCTACATTGGAGGTTACTCTCTCGACATCCGTTGTTTTTTTTTTTTTTTTTTTGGGAAGTAAGAGTACTATATTTGTCTAGTTTAATAAACTAGCTTCGATCAAAAAAAAAAAAAAATATATTGCGGTGACAGAGCATTAAAAAATAAAAATAAATCGGCTCTTAATGCGTTAAGCCTTTAAAAAAAGCTAGCATTTCCTGAAAGATCTCTTCAAAAGATTTAAATGATACCCATATTGACCATATTTACAATCAAACTTTTTATTAAACTTTTAGAGGCCAATTTTTTTGCTTGATGTTTTTTTTCTTATTTTGTGATTCTCTATCGCTTCAGACGACGTGCAGACGTGGTGCTAAGCCTACTGCCTTGAGGGACCCATCTTGCTGATTTTCAATAGCACCTCTTTCTTTAGCTGATTTAACACTAACACCAACGGAAAGACGGACAGATGGACATTTTTCAATCGACATCGCTATGCAAAAGGGCTCAGAAAATAAACGCTTTATGGGGTTGGAAATGGATACTGTAGAAACTAGAAATGGAAAAATAAACCTTGATATACCCTTTTTCCACTTTTTGTGGTGAAAGCTGTAACATAGAATTTGCAAGCCTTCCACAGATTTACATTAAAATTTAAATCTTGCAATCCCTCGATACATCAAAAGTGTTATTGTTATCCGTGTGTGGTAAAACAAAACTAGAGGTATATAAAGTTACATTCACCAGTAGCCTATGTGTAGAATAAATAACAATTAGCTAACGCAAGATGAGCAAAGCTAAAGGCAGCGTTTGTAGAGCTGTGTGTTTGCTGTAAAACAGAAGATCGCTAGGTTGATAAGTTCTGGAGCCCACTAACAGATATGCTTGACAACGAAAAAAAAATAATTATAGCTTAAAGGCAATTAAATGGGAAACAGCAGTACAAACCTACATGAGTCCAATTAGAACGCATTTTTTTAAACAAGAAAACAGGACGTAGGATCAAGTATAGCCAGAACCACAGAGAATTTGTAATGTGACACAGTGTCAAAAGAAAAAAAAAAAAAATAAATAAAAAGAACCCCCACGTTTGTCAAAAATAAAAAACATAAAAACATAAATTTATTTTGTGGTAAATTAAAAAAACTTAAGGATTTGTTTAACAACTTGTTTTAATATTCGTTACAATCTGCAACTATTACGAGGTTTTAAAAGCATCTTGATACCAATTTAATTAAAATGAATACTTTAGCCTTACAAAAAAGAGACATTACAATAATGATGTCGCTTTAAATGCAAATGATGTTTTCGCTATAGAAATCTCTTTATCTTTAAATTTGTTGCCATATAAATACCACCCTTCATTTACCAGTGAGCTTAACTTGAGTGAGGATAAAAATCATAAACAAAAAATTAAAGAAGTCAACTCTTAGTGGGTTAAATATCAAATTGGATCAACAGACAGACATCTGTCCAAGTTGACGTACTTTTAAAATATTAATGATACTATGAAATAAGCGTGAATGGTAACAACTTGCATAAATATTCATTAGTTGTTACATTGATTTTATATTTAAACTTGCATTATTCTTAAACATAATACGTATGTATGTACATAAGTACATATGTATGTATGAATGTATTTTTGAAAAACTTATTATTTTGTATGTTTTCTCTTACATTTTGTTCTTTTTATTTACATTTTTTTTTTCTTTATTTTTCAGTTGTCCCAACATATGTTTAGATATCAGGACCAACGGAGGTCAGAGTTAAAGATGTTGTCCCACTTACTTGTACAACAGCATCCTTTAACCCACCAGCTGAAGTAAAGTGGATGGTTGGCGGTCGCCAAATACAGAATGCGTGTTCACAAGCATATAAACAGAAAGTGTATTCAATACAAAATACACCATACAAGATTTTGTGAATTAATCAAAAGAGTTTATGTTCAAACAAACACTGCAATATTTACATGTGTGCGCATAATTATTTTTTGATCCATTCGTCCCTGTACTACTTAGTACTTAGTGTTTGTTATGCTCGAACAAAACTAAAATTTGCATTGCAAATTTAATAAAGTGTTGCCTTTAATTTTTTTTACCAAACTGAGACGTTGATAAAAATGTTCCAATTTTTTTTAAGCTTGAATTAAACTTTTTAAGAAAACACATAAATTCGTATCACGAGCTATTTCAGACGCATTATAAACAGCTTATTATTTCAAATGAGAGAAGGAATTTACTTATGAATGTGCAGAACTCGTGCCAAAATTTGTGTACATGCACATGAATAAGAGTTAATTTTTTTGTGTGCCTACTAAAGGCACATGTGCAAGTTCAACTTACTTCGGCACTCTTTGTTTTTTTTTAAAGAGAAGTAGCACTTCAGGCAACAATGTCTATTTAATTAGTATGTAACCGTGCTACATTCTTTAGGAAAGTGATAGAGGAGAGAGTGCCCCTATTAAAATGAATGGCACATTTCATGTGCCGCTCTTAAAATGAATGGTACATGAAGGCACAACAACAAAAAATCGTGGTGTTTTATTGTTATTGTATGCGTTGAATATTTACCCACATGAAAATAATTTTAACTGCTTAGTTTTACAAATCAAAAAAGGTTTTTTTGTCTTTTATTATTTTTTTATTATTAAAAATACAGTATGCAAAATCGTACACCACTAGATTCTTTATATTATTTTGCTCATTTATTAAAATTGTCTTGATATAATTAACAAACAGAGTAAGAAAAAGTTATTTTTTTTTATTAATTACAGATCAAATATGACAGTACTAGATATGAATGTAGAATAAAGACCTAGAATTTATTCCACTATTTTACTAAAAATCTTAGTTTTGCTAAAACAATATTAATAAAAGAGCAAAATAAAGAATATAATTAGTCATGGAAAAAAAAAAATTATTTTTAATTCTTTTGCCAGCTGTTGTCGGCTTTATGAAATTTTTAAAGTGGAGAATACAGCATTAGATGTAAAAATTAATTTTTTGTGCTTATTAAAAAATATCAATTCCTTATAATTGGAAGAAAACTTTACCCAGAAACTTTACAATTTTATATCCAATAAAATGTAAAAAAATGTACATTCAAACTGGAAGAAAACATGTTCCAGAAATTTATGTTGCATAAAATGTAAAAAAATGTAAAATACTTTAACAGATATACAACCCGTTCACTTTGAAATTTACCTAAAAAGCATGTTTGCTTTTCCACTTCAAACGTTCATATATATGTGTGTATATCATGTTCATTCAGAAGGTTTCGAATATCCTCAATAAAAAAGAAGTTCTAATATTTTTTTCGTACAAATTTCTCCTAAAATATATATCAAATCTGTTTAAATATTTTATGAATACGACACTTTGACTTCGCACACTCACATACATACATATTTCCAAATATATTAATAGTGAGCTCGCTCCTGAAATTTATTTTTACGACTAATAAATCATTAAGTTTCTAGTATACTATATACCATTATTGTAACAAATAACGATGCACAGTGGGGCAGAATCGAAATATTTTGGAAATAATTCAGCCATTTGAAAACGACTAGGCCGATTGATTCAAAATTTGGCACGAGCATAGTAGAGGAGTACTTGAGCTTAAGTCTTGAAGGTGGTGACCCTCTACTTCGCAGGGATGGCGCTATGTGGTCTCAAAGTTGGACACCTCGCTCCTGAAAATTTTTCTAACGCTTGGCATTTCTTCAATTTTTGTCTGATTTTTAAATATTTGACATGGTCTTAAAGCTCTCGTAAATATCTACAAAACGGTGCTTTAAACTGCATGTTTATGTTTAAAAATGATCGAGTTATAAGCATTTTAAAATTAAAATTTTTGATTTTTTCCATACCATGGTCCAGTTTTTTCGAAATATTGGGTACAATTTGCAGCAAATTTATTTGAGTTTTTTACCGTAGATAGCAAACAAAATTTAAGATTTTCTGAAAAAAATTTGAAAGTAATATCTTTTTTGGCTTAAAAATTATACGATTTTCAATTTAAAAAATCCAAAATTATTGCATTTTTGTGTATTTTAGCCTAAAATGGGACACTAATCTAATTTTTTAGATAGAAAAAAATTTTCTTAAGGAATATATAAAAATTTTTTATTTTTATTAAAGCTAACTATATGTGTGTACGTCTAAACCAAATTTCGTATAAAACTGATCATTCTTGTAGAAGATGTTAGTCTTTCAACTTGACCTATTTTACATCGAAATTTTGAATTTACTTTATGGGCAAAAGAGTAAAAAATTCCAATTTTGGGATTTTTCGTCTTTATTTTGGGAATTATGGGATTTCCTTTAGCTTAATGTTGCAGATTTTTTTACCGGTTGATTTTGGTTAACAAACTACATATGCACAGAAAATTTTATCTGATTTGCTTTATTAATAAAAGTTTTATAGCATATTTAATATTTTTACTTTTCTCAAATTGGACCGTTTTTACCATAATTTTTCGAAATTTTCGGAGCTCAGCAACGAATATTAAAATTTTGTTCCATTTTTTTATTTTTTTTATGCATGTGAATAAAGATGACGCAATTTCCTATTAAATAAAAAAAGATTCACCTCAATATCATTCTTACGTGCAAAACTATGCGTTCTTAAATATGAGTGTTTCAATATGTATCTCACTTTTATACATTTATGTTACGGAAGTAAAAATTTTCATGCCTGTGTAAAAAATTGTGTAAAAAAACAATTATACCTGAAAAAAGGGTGAAAAATGTAAGGGTTAAAAAATAATGGTGCAGGTGTTCGTTTTAGGATGACCTATGACTAATTATGTCTTACCTAAGTGCCTTTTTTGATTTTTAGCTAGCTGCTTTGCTTCTTTAGGTACCCAACTGTGCGATGACCTGAGCAGGCATATAAATATTTGCATAAATACAATAGATATCATATTTAAAAAAAAACATCATGCCGATCACATTGAAGTTTGAGACATTGTGTTCTTTTTTGTGGACTGATGCTACAAAAGGACTTGATAGAATTAAGGCCATGAAAAAATTTATTAAGGCTACATACAACTGCAGAGTTGATGTCATTGGTACTGCAAAACTGGAAAAATTTTTAAAATTATTTGATCAAAAAATGAAATCAGTTCAGGTATAATTGTTTTTTTACACAATTTTTTACACAGGCATGAAAATTTTTACTTCCGTAACATAAATGTATAAAAGTGAGATACATATTGAAACACTCATATTTAAGAACGCATAGTTTTGCACGTAAGAATGATATTAAGGTGAATCTTTTTTTATTTAATAGGAAATTGCGTCATCTTTATTCACATGCATAAAAAAAAATAAAAAAACGGAACAAAATTTTAATATTCGTTGCTGAGCTCCGAAAATTTCGAAAAATTATGGTAAAAACGGTCCAATTTGAGAAAAGTAAAAATATTAAATATGCTATAAAACTTTTATTAATAAAGCAAATCAGATAAAATTTTCTGTGCATATGTAGTTTGTTAACCAAAATCAACCGGTAAAAAAATCTGCAACATTAAGCTAAAGGAAATCCCATAATTCCCAAAATAAAGACGAAAAATCCCAAAATTGGAATTTTTTACTCTTTTGCCCATAAAGTCCATATATGGACAAGGGCTCACGAAATACTTTTTGAAACAATTTGGAGTATATATAGCTTTTTTATAGTATTTTTCTTTTTCCGATCCCAGCTTTGGGATTGTAGAAAATAAGGGGTAAATTCAAAATTTCGATGTAAAATAGGTCAAGTTGAAAGACTAACATCTTCTACAAGAATGATCAGTTTTATACGAAATTTGGTTTAGACGTACACACATATAGTTAGCTTTAATAAAAATAAAAAATTTTTATATATTCCTTAAGAAAATTTTTTTCTATCTAAAAAATTAGATTAGTGTCCCATTTTAGGCTAAAATACACAAAAATGCAATAATTTTGGATTTTTTAAATTGAAAATCGTATAATTTTTAAGCCAGAAAAGATATTACTTTCAAATTTTTTTCAGAAAATCTTAAATTTTGTTTGCTATCTACGGTAAAAAACTCAAACAAATTTGCTGCAAATTGTACCCAATATTTCGAAAAAACCATGGTATGGAAAAATCAAAAATTTTAATTTTAAAATGCTTATAACTCGATCATTTTTAAACATAAACATGCAGTTTAAAGCACCGTTTTGTAGGTGTTTACGAGAGCTTTAAGACCATGTCAAATATTTAAAAATCAGACAAAAATTGAAGAAATGCCAAGCGTTAGAAAAATTTTCAGGAGCGAGGTGTCCAACTTTGAGACCACATAGCGCCATCCCTGGAAAGTGGAGGGTAACCACCTTCAAAACTTAAGCTCAAGTACTCCTCTACTATACTCGCGCCAAATTTTGAATCAATCGGCCTAGCCGTTTTCAAATGGCTGAATTATTTCCAAAATATTTTTATTCTGCCCCACTGTGCGCGATGTTGCATACTGTATCAGTTATTGCCTGTTGATGAAAGACGAAAAAAAAACTTTTTTTATTTGTAAAACTACGCAGTTGAAGTTATTATCATGTGGGTAAATCAAAGCTGTAAACGAATCATTCTCTTTTTAATCATTCTTGCAAACCATTCCCACATTGAATGGCGATTTTTTGAATGCATTCATTCCACGCAAAAATCAATTGAATTAAAATTTGAATGCATTCGCAATGAATTAAAATTCTTGATTGCCATTCACTTGCTCACACGAAGTCGATGAATAAGAATTTAAATTCTACCACAAGAGAATGCATTCGAATTAGAGTTTGAATGGATTTCTTATAAAGATAAACGTCGGGAATGGGAGGAAAAAAATATTGAAGGCATTCATTTTTTTTACAATACATAACTCGTTTTTAGTTAAAAATTTTACAGTGTGTGTTACTACATCGGCTATTGTAAACGCTGTAGAAAAGTAAGAGAGTGTTACAAAATTGATGTTATTTTAACAATTATGGTGTTATATTTTTAACTATAGGAGATAAAAATTTGAAATTTACTCAGTGTATGTTACTAAGTCGGCTTTAACATAAATTGCAATTGAAAGTAAAGTGTATGTTGACAGTTCAGTTAAGTGATTTGAAAGCCTACAGATATTTAGGTATATAAAAAATTGCAATCTTAAAAATATCAATATTAGTGCAATAACAAAAGTGCAATTAATTCTGTCCAGTTTTTAGTTCTTAAGTTTCATTTGAATTTATATCATGTAGTAAAACAATCCAAATAAGCAACATCATTTAAAATTTAGTTACATGCCATTGTCATTATGTAGCACGTGGGCAACAAACAGGCTGTTCAATGACCTGTATAGATTTTTGTTGCTAGCACTAAATATAGGGGTAAGTACTTAATTCTTTATTTAGGTATATAAAAATCCTGTTTTTTTTATTATTAAAAAAAGCAAAAATATTATCTATACCTTTCTAAAAATTTTTAATTCATAAACTTTGTAACAGTTTCCACAAAAGATGTCATTATGAGTGTAATAAAGAAAGTAGCAGTCCTTTTTGCATAACAATAATTTAACATCTTCAAAGAGGGAGTCTATAATATACTGACTGTTAAATCAATGGCTCCCATATTCCCCATTAAACATTCTCTTACTACTAGAGTTATTTAGTAACCAAAAAACTTGTTTATTTTGTTCATATACATAACAGTAAGAAAAATGGCGCGCAACGTGGGACCGAAAGTAAATAAATTAGAAACTTTCGGCTCTAAAGAAAAACAACAAATAGTACATAAAAGTTTTGTTAAATTTTAGATTTATATATTTTTTTGTTGCGTTAAAAAAGTATCTTTTTTTACCAAGTAATTTTATGCATTGCGTAAGTTTAGAAGACGTAGTTTTTATAGTTTTTTTTGTTTGCAATAAAGAAATTTGCTCCACAATCAAGGGCGGTCTTTCCTCCCCTGTGCATAGGTTGTTCACAGCCTTTGATTGTGGAGCAAATTTCTAAATCGAAAACAAACAAAACTATAAAAACTACGTCGTTAAAAAAATATATTATATCAAATATTTTTTATTGAAGGATTTCTTACAGCCCTTGTATGGAGATTTCGTTTACTTGAGTGGATAATAGAGTAAAGCGACCTTACGTCAACGACCCACGGCAACTGTCTGATTTTTACCAGAATAAGTGTGGTGCATAAATTTTTTTTAAAGATGTTCGATCTGGGTATTCTTTTTTTGCTCTTTTTTTTTTTTTTGATGAATGAGTTTCGAAAAATAGAACTCTTGGCCACTTTTGGTAATTCTATCCAAATTCATGTTCTAAAAAAAGAATCTTTTACTGTATATTTTTTTTTAAACTTCTACAAAGATTTCATTATACTTAAATCCCCATACCGACCTAAAAGAAAGAAAAGTACCTAATGTATCTATTTGGATTAATAAGCATTTAAAAATATAGTTGAATATTTTACCCAGCTTGAATTAAAAAAAGGATAAAACTAAAACGTAATTTAAAATGCTCCTTTCACGAACTTCACCAAACGGCTTCCACTTCGTCCCCAGGAGGTGACCAAATCTGTAGTGTTTGTACCGTTGGTATGTCAGAAAATGACATTTGTCTCATTATTAAAAACCGCAACCATTATTTTCATCCCCCCAAATTGGTGCTAGCAAAAAAAAAAATGGATCATACTTAATTAGTTAGTCGCATGTAGTTTAAATTCAAAATTTTCTGACCTTAATGCTGATTCTTTTTTTATATAAAGGTAGATATTTTGCAAAAAATGTCTTAAAAAAAGTATAAAAGACGATCATAGAATGTAGTATTTAAATTTTAATGGTACTAATTTGTAAAATAAATGTTCAATTACATCACGTCCTCTTTAGTTGCTTATTTATATTCATGAGCTTCGTGCTTTAGTAGACAATATCAACTTAAAAATTGTCAAAATCACGTCAGTTTTGTAACTTTTGCTATTGTATTCGTGGAAACTGTTACGAACACATTTGTTTTTTTTTTTTTTTTTTTTTTTTTTTTTTGTAATATTTAAGATTACAATTTTTTATTCATTCAAGAATGCATTCAATAATTCTAATTTATTGTGAATGCCTTGATGTTTTAATTCCATTCAATTTTTTGAATAGGTGAATGCATTCAAACATTTTAATCACGGTGAGTTAAAAGCCAAATATGAATCATTCCCTTACAGCTCTGGGGTAACTATTCAACACATACAATAACAACAAAACACCACGATTTTTTGTTGTTATCATTGTACTTCTTATTCTTCGACATATATTAAAGTGCAAGATCGTGTGCCTTCATGTGCCATTCATTTTAAGGGCGGCGTATGAAATGTGCCATTCAATTTAATGGTGGCACACGAAGTGTGCTTAAGCAAGATTAACTCGCATATGTGCCCTTAGTAGGCACACAAAAAATTAGCTCTTATTCATGTGCACATGCCTATTTATTTTGCACGCACATTCCTTTTCATGTACATGTGCCGCACATGAGTGTGCAAATCCGTACCGTGGTAACTAGCAGTGTCCACGATTTCACCCGCGTGTCAATATTAAATTTCTTAAAATTAAAATTTTGAAAAATGTGTTCTTAAGCATTTGTTGCAGAGTTCTGTAAACAGTGTTAAAAATTTTACACGTACAAAAACAGAATATACTGTTTTATTACCATTACAGGGTAAATTGGGAGCTTTCACATTTCTATCTCTATTTTCTCTACGAAGTGTCTTGTTTTTACAAAAAAAGTTATTCTATTTTTCAACCAAGTTAGTGAGGGAACTTCTCACAAAATTTTATTTAAAGGAACCAGTAGTGTTTGCGTGATGCGAACACATACGGACAGCCAGACAGACAGACTTTTTACAACAACAAACATTTTTCAAAAATATTTCATTCACAGACATTACATGTATAATAAAAAAAGATTGTAATTGTAATATAAAGCTGCTGCAACTGTTGTTCTTGTTTGGGTAAGTTGTGTTTAGTATTTAATCCTGTTTAAAATGGAAAATATAACAAATCAATAAACGTGACAGAAAACTACAAAAAAAGAAAGAGGAAAAAAATTAAGTGCAAAGAGTGAGATTGCAAAAAGAGCAACACCAACAAGAATATCTTTAATGTATGTTAAAAGATATTAAGAAATCCTTAAGCAATGAATGTTACATTTTTCAGAGAAGTAAAAACAATAACATAAGTAAAATGACAAAATCCTACTTTTAAACTTAAGAAAAAAACAACAACATTATGTATAACGTCTAACGACGTTCTTTGTTAAGGCCGAGGCACATAGAATGCGTCATACGTTAAACTTTGACAAATTCAACTGACAAGTCAGTTAAAATACATGTTGTCTTATGAGCGTTGTCACACTCAATACGTGTCCGTCAGCGCAAAGTACAAAAGTTGGTCAACTTTTAGCTTTTGACGTATGTTGAATACTTCCACAACTATCAGCTGCTTCTTCTTCGTTGTTTTTTTTTAACTCTTGCTGTGTTTCAATTGTGTTTTGTGATATTAATAAAACAATTTTGGTCGCAAACAATAAAAAACAAACTTAATTAAATTAACAAAGAATAAAATACAAATTTAATTTAAAAACGAATAAAAATAGAGAGCAAACTTTTTTTGACATCCGTCAGCAAAGTGCTCATTGTGCCAACCTCATCCGTCGTTACTTTGACTTCAGATAAATACTTTAAGGTTTGACGTATGATGGATTCTATGTGCCCCGGCCCTTGGATTGTTGCTAGACAACAAATTTTAAAAGCATATCTGTTGCGTGTACTTTAGATGTATTATTTTGTGCTTAAGATTTTTCTATTACTCTTTTTAAAATTCCATCTTAAGAAATAGAATGATACTTAAATGCATCTTTGAAAAAAAGATAAAAAGTAACACAAGCAGATGTTCTAAATATGTACATTAAACACAATTTTCTTTTAATCCGCAAAAATATAATAGTGTGAGTCATTCAGCGAACAAAAATAAAATAATAAATAATATAATAATAATAATAAAAAATAATGAAGTACAAAGTAAAAAATTGTGTTCTTTTTATTTCAATATAGTTAAATCCTAATTAATGTTGTTGGTGTATTGGTTTAAAAAAGTTTTTGCATATGCTTAAAGCTCTCCTGATAAGATTATTTGCCGTACTAATAATAACATTTTCCGGTTGGCAGAAATGAAAATTGAAATTTTTTTAAATTTGTAGTTTTTTCACCTTTGTTTTGAGAATGTTTCTCATTTCTACAACTGGAGTGCGTATATATAGAATTTTCTTATCACTTGTGTCCTCTATTGTAAACTTGTAAAGAATTTAATCATACCAAAGTCTTATTTATTGCCCTTAATAAAGACCCTTAAGGAATGTCACTAATTAATGGAAATAATCTGGAAATAATGTCTTACACCAACTGAGAATTTTTTATTTCACAAAAAAGATTTAAGAAAATTAATCATTATTGGTGCAATTAACTTATTAGCACCTTCAGAAAGTGAATTGACAAAATAAATGTATTATTTCGGATAGATCGATAACAAAGCATCTATTCTACCAGGGCATGTTTAAAATTCAACTTAATTTTTTAACAAGGATTTTCATAATTTTAGAGAGACAAGAATGTAGTTGGTAACAGTCAAGTTTGTCTAGAGGTTTATTTTCTTATGTACTCATATTGTCTCGTCTGATGAATTTTGGTTGGTAACAGTCAATTTTGTCTAGAGGTTTATTTTCTTATGTACTCATATTGTCTCGTCTGATGAATTTTGAAAAATTGTGGAATCACTCTAGACTTAAATATATTATATAAGATCAAAATACGAACTGTGAAAAAATATGGCAGATTTTTTTAAATTCATTTAGGACTAGCGTAGAAAGATGGCAGGCTAACACCTGCGTATTAGAAGGTTGCTAAAGAGCATCTAAAGTTGTAGGAAGGAAGTGTATACGGTTTTGTCTTTAAAAAATGTTGTTTCGAAAAGTTATTATCATTAGAATCACCTGACCAATATATAGCAAACGACTCAGGTATGTAATAGGGATTTGCAATAATGGCTTATAATCAAAATGTGAACTTATTTCGGTTGGCCTATAGTTGCCCGATATTTTACAAATATTCTGTCACTGCACATTTAGGAGAATAAGATAAGAGATTCTTGATACTTTGAGAGCTAGAGAAAGAAAAAGGGTTTGTTGTTGTTTGAGATTGATTATTTTTATTTTCTGTTTCTGTATTTAATCACCCTGTTTTTTATAATTGTTGTTGTTTTTGGCCACATAAAGTTATTGTTGATATGTGAATGTTTTTATTGAATTTAATTATGTTTATTTTGAATTTATAGAAATTTTTGATTTCAGTTTTGATGAGACCTTAGAGGTATAACTTTTACATTCCTGTTCTTATAATTTACAATGTTGCTGTAACGGGGTTTGTGGAGAGAATCCCTTTTATTGTTTTTGTTTTTATTGGATTCGGTGGGCAATTGTACATTTTTGAATGTTGGTATATTTGGTTTGCCAGCTTTTATACAGGAAATTTAATTTTTTTTAAAAAGAGGTAGTTGATATAGGAATTTTGTTTTGTTCTTTATGTATTTTTAAACATTTGACACTTACGTTTTCTTTTAATTCTGTTATGAAAATGCAGGGTGATCTTTTGTACAATTTGTACAGTATGTTTTAGTGCATTCTAAATCAGCATCGTGTGGAAGCTTGTAGGTGACACCAAATTCAACATCTGGATAGGGTTTTCACCATGACATATTGATAGAATCACATAGATTGTATAAATCGAAAGTAAATAAGATAACACCGGAAGGCATTTTTTTTTACTTAGATATTAATACGTATTTGTTTACATCTACGATAGTAAAAAACAAAGAAAGAAAAGGTGAGGGTTTTCGTGGTTATCATGGGCAACACCAATGAATATAAGATTGCCAGATTCTTGGGTTGGCATAAACGGAATTCAAAAAGGGACTATGTTCAGCTGCAAAGGCAGCTTGGTTTTCTTCTAAGAGGAGGTATTGCAGGAGGAATTGCACCACTTGTGGACTATTTTCATTGGAATTAAATAACGTGAAAGTAACATAAAAAATAAGTTTATATGTGTATTTTTATGTCTTTTATTTTTCCTAAGTTAAAAGCGCTACTTATGTATCAAAATATGTTTTTTAATGCATTTAAATCGGTGGAAGTAAATGTGTTCAAATCTTAAGGAACATTTTTGTTGATTTGAAAGTTGCAGGTAACCGTACCTGATTTTATATAAAAAATAAAAGCAGTCTAACGAAAACGTTCCCCACATTAGCGGTGCAAAACTAAAAGAAGAGATCTTTTAGGTCCACAAAATTTTAAAAGCTTATGAAGGACGTAAGGCTCTTTAGCCTTAATAATGTAAATAAACATTTAATAAGAATGCCGTCTTTTGTAAATATGTGTCACAGTTTTTTATTTAAGCAAAAGTACAGAAAAAAAATAAATTATTCAAGAACTTCTTCCTGCTTAGAAAACTTTTAAATATACTTTGTAGCAGCACATTATTATTTTGACCTTAAATTTAAATTTTTTCCAAAACAGGCAAACATGGGAAACGATTCCACCACAAAATATCAGATAAAGAGAAAATTCTTGCGGAGGAAAAACAAATTACAATCCACCTTAAATGCTAATTATTATTTATGGCTTTTTTAAACGAATAAGTTCTTTGTTAATAACGCAGGTGTCTTCCCTTATTTGCAAAAAAAAAACCAAAAATTTCACCATTTATTTTTATAAATTATGGGTTATTTTATTTTTTGGTTTTTGACACAGTACTTGTTGACGTTGAAAACTTACAATAGATTTAGCCATATGTAAAATGTAGAGATACATTATATGGTATATTTTACACCTTGTTTATCTGAGAAGTAAAACATTTTCCTCTGCGCATTTACAAAACTTCATTTAACATACTTTATGATTTGGAGTCGCTATTGGAAATGTCAAGAAAAGTTAGTTAAATTGACCCTCTTAAAGTTCTGAAACATGAGAAACTACAATATAAACGTATGTCATTGCAAGCGTAATGGAACGGTGCTTTTGATAATCATAATATCCTTTGTCTTAGAAGCAACAGTCGATTAAATGTTGAAAGAATTATTTGCGAAAATAATTATTGAATATTTTAAAGTTAGATTTTTTTTCTTGAAAATGTGCGTGTAATGCCGAATATAAAAAGTCTAATAAATTTAGAAATAATTGTCAAATATTAGCTTCCCAAAAACTTACATGCAGTTTTAAAGATTGCAAAAGGAAATAGACAAAATAGTGACAGTCCAATAACAAGCAATTATTACAAACAATTAATTTCTTAGGTTAAGTCACGAAAGAAGAAAATATGATTTGATAGAAACTCAATAAACGAAAAAATTCTTATTGGAAAAATATCTATAAAAATCAACTGTAAAAAATAAAAACAAAATAAAGTTCACTAAATCCCAATCTTTTATAATTTCAACCACTACAATGTTACAAAATTGCAACACTGTACTTCCAATAGAAACACAGGAACGTAAGTACTTGTAATGCCACTGCACACAAGCAACAAAAAAAAAATGAAATTAAGGACGTGAACTAGGGTAAAACTTGCAGAAATATATTTTGATTGACTAGAGATCCTCATAGAATAACTATGCAGCTCTAATTCTGATTTAAATATATTTGCAGTTATACGTTTTTTCTATGATTTATTTCCGAATCACTTTTTTTGTTTCATCATTGCAATGCTACTTGAACTTTAACAAATAAAACATAATGAAATAAGAAGAAATGGCTTAAGGGCCATTGGAAAAATAAATAAATTTGCAGGTTTGAAAAATGTGATACCATCTACATCTAAATATAAAAAGTTAAAATATATATATAAAGGTGCATAGACACTTTAAAAAAAATTTTGGTCTCCGCCCCTATACGGCGGTTATTGAGGGTCTTCCTGATTCTTTTGAATCTGAGGAGATTTTGGGATACCTGAACGGTCTCCAGATTAGTGCGAACATCATTGGCTTAGTTCGATTGGGAGGTGACAAGTGGGTTGTTAGGGACTCAGACATTGAAAAACTGTACGCCATCCGGTATATATTGAGATGTCGGTTAAACATCAGAAAGTTTAGATGCACTGGTATTATACAGTGCTTTAATTGCCAGCGATACGGACATGTATCCTCGAATTGCCGTATGCCCTATAGGTGCGTTAAGTGCGGGGGAAATCATGGTCCCGGTAAGTGCGAGGTGCCTCCTCGCGGAAAAAATGTTGCAGAAACCTTCGTAACTGACCCTGTTACCGGACAGGTCTCGAGAAGGGTTGGTCTGCCTGTAAGATGCGTAATTTGCGGTGTGCAGGGTCACGCGGCTAGCTCGTAAGCTTGAGACTAAAAAATTGGCATAGTCTTTAACAACTTCTCGTGTACCTGGTCAGAGTAGGGTTAAGTACGGGGTATCGTATGCTGCTGCAGCTGGTGCTGCCGCGGTTCAAGAGCTCCCTTAAATGTCACCTTTAGGGCAAAATAGATGTGAAAAGACGGAAATCTTAATAGGAACAGCTATGGCCCAGTTTGACATTATTGATAAGGACTATAAACGCTGTTTTGGCGGCGGACTTTTAAACTGTCTTGATAAATTTGGTGGGTTCGCGGTTAAATACAGCGAGTTGGACAATGACAAGGACAGGTCGCGTGCTTTGCTCGGCATGCTTTTGACTTTGAGATATAATGGCTAGTTCTATTAAAATTATTTTCATTAACGTAAACTCGATTGTTTCAAAACATAAGAGACACTATTTGAGTTTATTCCTTACGCGACAACAACCGGACGAACTACTTTTTCCGAGCACCGTTTAAGTTCTCGCCATAGATTCGACATGACTGGATATAGAGTTTTTAGACGGGAACGGCAGAATGGAAGAGGAGGAGGTACGACTGTCCTCATTAGGGATGATTTGCATTGTGAGGAAATCGTGCTACGCACTGGTTCGGTTAAGAATACGGCTGTCCGTATTCGAAGGCTGAATAGTGTGGATTTGGTTGTCATTTCAATGTACCTTAAACCCAGTGAAACATTCGCTGTGGAATACTTTGATGAAATACAGCAAAGCATCCCTATTGGGGAGATCCGCTAACGAGTGCGAGTGATCGCAACCTCCGGGAATTTTTGTTATCTAGTCCCGACATTGAAATTCGTCAAACTAATGGACCGATAAGAATTAACGATGTCTCTTCTTCCTAAGTTGACTTCTTCTTGACGTCTGTGGACATCACTGCAGTAAGTACGGAATACCTTAGGACATTGGACTAAGAGTCCTACCACTGTAGTCATAGAACAAGCGATTAGCGACTTTATGATTAGAAAACGCCCGACAAGATTTGACTATGACAAAATGGACAGACGAAGATTTACGACCAGACTGGCTCTAAATCTTGACACGTGTGGACAGAAACGTGACAGCGACGGAAATTGATAAGTGTGTTGGGGCAATGCAAAGGGCCTTCCAAGACGCTATGGAGTGTTCTATACCGAAAGTCTCCACAGGAACTAGAGGATTAAAGAAGCTGCCACAGCACATTCTTCATTGTTGCGACTAAGAAGAATATTGCATAGGTGCGATGACCCAGGTAGACGAAATATTCTAAAAGCGGACGTTCGAAATTTGGACAAAATAATACAGGGGGCCATAGCAACTTTTGAACGAGACCACTGGACAAACTTTCTTTAAAAAATTCGACTTAACGACAGGACATTTAGAAACATAAAGACGGCGGCGGGACTCTACAATCGACCCGTAATTCGAAACTTGGTGGATGTTGATAGTACGATTATTTCTGACAGTTCTGGAATGGCTAACCTGTTGGCAACCCAATTCTTTCGGATTAACCATTTGGATTAAAGTGCCCATTCAGATTCATTCGGTACGAATGTGCGAGAAGTTGTGTCGTCTTTGACACTTTTTGGCAGGACACATGCAGCTGACGGAGGACTAATTAATTCAAGCACGAACGTAGACGGATTAGGTTTCATTGACTCTGCATTTGTGGACATCGCGTTTAGGCGTAGATCAAATAAAAGATCCTGTGGAATGGACGGTGTAAGCGAGAAAGGCGTTTACTACCGATTAATCTCGGTTATTGCTTTCGAATTTGAATGAGTTGTAGAAATGAAACGCAAAACTTTAATTGCAAATTTTATTCAATCAACTGCATTAAATTTCCTAAAAGTTAGATACAATTCAATATTAATAATTTCTTCAGTATTTTAAAATACCTTACAATTTAGTGCAATAGCCAAGAATATTGCGAGTTGTACTTCTCTTGAGTAATGACTAAAGACAAATCACGCCATTATACTTAGCTTTAGCACGTTTTTAACAAAGTTTTTTACGATGTGTTGTCCTTTTCTAACATTACTGTTGTATATAATAAATAATACATTCAGCACATAATACAAAGAAATAAGAAAGGCAAATATAATGCATAAGGTGTAGAGTTGGACACGGGCGGTAACAGACGGAATATCTGATATTGTTTTAAAAAGAACTAATGTTGTAGCATGGAGATTTCTAGCAATAGTTTTGAACCATGGAGATCGGATCTCGTTGTTCCTATACTGAAACCCAGATCGGATCCTAGTGTGTGTGGAAGCTATAGACCCATTTCCCTGCTGTCTGCCTTTGGAAAATTGTTTGAGTTCTTTCTCCTGGCAAAAATAAATGATGAAATAATTGACAAGGACATCTTAAAGGACTTCCAATTTGGATTTAGAAGTGGACTTTCGACAACGCACGCTCTGACGGTACTGGCGGACTACATTGCCAGGGGACATTCAGAGATGCCCAACAATAGCTGTCAGCCTCGACTTTACCAAGGCTTTTGACACAGTTTGGCACGATGGTCTTTTATTCAAAATGATAAGCATGGGATTTGGTGTGGATATTTGCCGTATAGTGGACAACTTCTTAAGAGACCGATCGTTTAGAGTACGTGTGGGTGATGTTAGGTCTGGCGAGGGCTTAATTTCTGCAGGAGTGCCACAGGGCTCCTTACTAGGTCCGGTGCTATACAATATCTTTGTTTCCGACATACCACAACCGCCGCGGGAGGATCTTTTACTTATGTATGCCGATGATATTCTAATTGCCTCTTCAGGTGCTAGAGCAAGGAATATTAATGAGCGACTGAACCGATACTTGACGGTACTGACGGACTATTTTACAAAATGGGGTCTTACCTTGAACATTTCGAAGACTGTCGCCGTAATGTTTAAGGGTAGACGTAAATATATTTACCCAAATTGTAGACAATACATACTATGTTTAACTATTAGACGAAAATGGATTGGGACTTCGGACAGGATTAAATACCTAGGCGTCACCTTCCACGAAAATTTCGAATTCTATAGAAATATCGATGATATTCTCGAAAGAGCCAAGAGAATGTACTCTTCTTTCCAGGGCGTATTAAGGCGTAAGGGAGGTCTCGACAGGGGAGTTCGTCTTTTGGTATACCGCCAGGTCATTCGCCCTATCATTTCTTATGCCTTTCCAGCATGGTTTGGAATTTCTTCTCACCAGATGGAGAGGCTTAGGAGATGGGAGTGAAGAATTTTGGTTGCTCGCCTCGGCTTGAAGCCATACTTAGGACCAAATATCGAATTTCGCAGGCCGACATAGGTCGATCTACAACGCTATGGATTTTGAGCCTGTAGATGCCTACATGGTGAAATTGGCTGTGAATTTTTTAGAATACGCACCAACCTCAGAGAACTCCCTGGTAACGGAGTGTTTCTCCAGAGTAGGTGGTTTGGAGGCTGTCCAAGTGTCAAAGTGTCTTTCACCTGTAGACCTGCTGACTCTTAGGAGAGCTTGCTTTCTCGTCGCGGGTGCAGACCTCATGTTCTACCACAGGAGGCTGCGTTCATTAGATATAGGGAACACTGTTTATAATACTGTTCAGTGATTTATTTTGTATTTACTTATTTATTTATTTATAAATTTTATATATAATTGTTAATTCATGTTTTTTTTTTTTTTTTGTTTAAATTAACATGAATTTTTTATATATTTTAATAATTTTTGATGTTAGTTCATGTTTTAAAATGTATAATATGAATTTGTTTTGTATTCTTCTTTTTTATATTTTTGTTATTGTTTCTTTGTTTTTAAATTTTAGTTTGTAAGCATTTTTAAATTTAAGTAGATTTTGGAAGCGGCTCCATTTTTAACCCTTTTTTTTTGGAATTTATGTTGATTGTTATTTAAGTTTTTGTTCATGAGAGATGTACAATATAATACGTACCTTTAGTTTAGATTTAGGAAGTTTTTGGAAAATACCTTAGTATGTAAGAAATTATGATTTTGATTGTTTATTTTTAATTCAGTTTGTTGGGGTGTGTTGGGCAGAAAAAGAAATTTGAATAAAAAAACACAATTGTTATAATTTTGTGAAATGTATTTTATTAATAAATATTTTTACCTTAATATGCGGGGGTGTGTTCTTTCTTTGTATAAAAGACAATAACATTTTTACAAAAAGCAAAAAGGAAGATGGCGAAAACAAAGTTTAGTTGAACCGTTAACGGTTTTAAGTAATGCCAATAAAGTAAATACTCCCAAAAAAATACACGGTTAACTAAAGGAGTAGAATTTAGATTTTATCAAAGTCACCAGAGTGACAAATTAGAAATTACATAAAATATATGATTAATTAAAAAACCGAACAGTTCAACCTAAACATTGCCGCCACCTTGCAATAACAAAGTTTGATGCAATAAACATGAAAAGTAATTTAATCAATGAATGTTCTTTTTTCCATTGTATTATTTTTTCCAAATTCAAAACATATGGTTTTTACAACAGATCCATAAACTGAACCTAACTAAGGGATGGTTTTGTGCAGACCCATTAACTGATTATCGTAGTACAATTAGGACTGAGTTATATAGGCGATTGGCCAGATAAAACCCACCCAAAAATTGTGTACTGAGCTAGTGGACAGCCCGGACAAGAATAAATTTTTCCCGTAATGATTTGGAAACTTAGCTCTGGACCGAGAAACAGCGCGACCTGACCTGAGTGTTAAAAGGTCGGATCCGCCAACTGCAAGCCGGGAAAATGCTCCCGCACAACCTCTGACACACTCTCCATTGGGGTTTTTATATCCCGCATTTTTTGAAACTTTTGCTGTCAGGGAAATTCTTTTGAAGGGATCATACAACGATCGAATGGTTATACGGCAATAGGACCCCGTAACAGGAATATTTAATTTTTTAATCAGCTATTCGCTGATGTAGCTGACGCTACAGCAGAGGTCTATTACCGCACGAACCTGTATCTGCCGGTCCCCAAGAATAGGTTTCGCCTGCAAGGTCAGGGAGAAATTCACCACATGGTGCGGTGGTAACGAGGTTACACTGACTACATGTGACGGCACAATGTTCTTCGATTTCTTATTCTTTTTGGTGCCCTTTTCTTCAACACGCTTCGGGGAATGCAGCAGGGTATTATGATCTCCCTGAGATTTGTTGCACTTTCGGACGCTTCGACAGTCTTTTAACGTGTGATTGCTAGCCAAACAACGTGAGCAATGGCCCCAAATCAGCACGTGATGCAATTTCTTCTAATGAACAAGCTGCTGAAACCGAAAGCACGCTCTTAAAGGGTGAGATTTTTTGCAGAGGCTGCAGTTGAGCGCACTGGAGCCTTTCCCTTTATTTGCCGGCAAATCATTTTTCGGGCCAGAGCTGTCCACTAAGCTGGAGGATCTAATTGGTGCAGGATCCGTTGATGCCGGTACCACAGCGACAGGTTCATCCACTATGGAAAGGGATTTAGGTGGTTGCGATTCCACTGCTATGGATCTGCTACCTCCATCGCCTCCTCATAATCATCTAGCAGGGCATCTTCATAAATGGTTGATAAGGTGGCCATAATACTAGGAAATAAGGAGGGTTAATGCATGGTAATTACAAGTAAATTGGTCAAAATGACCAGTTTTGTGATTGGTCGTTTCACAACCCCGTTTTCTGTGCGAACGTCGGCGACGCGCACATGATCATCACTTCCTGGATACGTGCTAATTACGCGACCTAATTTCCAGGAAGTTGGGTATAACTGTTCATGACGAATAGCAACCGAGTCGTTTACGGCTATGTCCCTGTCAGGAAATTTCCATTTATAGCGTTTATGCAAGTTATGAAGATATTCCTCTTTCCATCGTCGACAGAAATCATGTGAAAATGCCTTCATATTGCGATATCGATTCACTAAACCTAAAGGTGACTCATAAATAAATAAATGGTTCCGGTGGTGCCAATATTGGACCGCCTATTAAAAAATGACCAGGAGTCAGGGCCACAGGCTCGTTAGGATTGTCAGACATAGGACATAAAGGTCGAGAATTCAAGCAAGCATCTATCCGCGAAAGTATGGTAGAAAGCTCTTCAAAGGTATATTTTACCGATTGAACCTCCTTTCTAAAATGAAGTTTAAAGCTTTTAACAGCAGCTTCCCGTTAGCCACCCATATGAGGCGCACCTGCCGGGATAAACCGCCATGAAAGGCCCTGAACGGCAAAAGTAGAGCACAGTCGAGCCTGGCTCTACGTCAGAAAAGTACGAAAATCTCTCTCAATCTCACGAGAAGCTCCTACAAAATTGGTTCCGTTATCAGATAATATTGTCAGTGGACAACCACGTCTAGCAATAAACCGATGTAATGCCGTCAAAAACGAATCTGACGTTAAATCTGTCGTTGCTTCTAAATGGACTGCTTTAGTGGAAAAACAAACGAAGATACACACATAGCCCTTCGTTACCCGGCAGGATCTACCAGTGAAACTTTTCAGATCAAAGGGACCTGCAAATAAACACCCGTAGTGGTAAAAGGTCGCTCTAAAGTAGTGCGTTCCGGAGGTAAAGCTGCCATTATCTGAGAACATGAGGGTTTTTTATCTAATACACAACGCTTACAACGATTTATTATAGTCCGTACTAAAACCTTAAGTCGAGGCACCCAATATTCAATGCGCATAATCCCCAACATCAACTGATTGCCGCCATGAATAGAAATTAAATGCACGAATTCCCCTAAAAGAACAGTAAGCCGACACGAATAAGGTAAAATAATCGGATGTTTCTCCGTGTAAGACAAAGATGGCGACTTTACTAAACGACCATTTAGTCTCATTACTCCTTTATCATCTAAAAAGGGATTAAGTGAACTAACCGAACTTTTCGTAGAAATGTTTTCTCCTGCTAAAAGAGATTTATATTCTTCCACAAAATGAACCTTCTGAGCCAAAATTGCTAAACGCAATCGAACCTTTGTAATCTCATCACTTGAAATGGTAGAAGAATCAAAAGTTTGTTTGCCTCTAAGCGAAGCATGTGCCATAACAAAAAATCAAAACATGTAAGCAATTACCCTAAGAGCGCGGTCGGGGATAGATCATGAATCTTCCACTGAGACTTAGGCTCACGAAGCCACGTGGGTCCGTGCCACCAGAGTTCACTCTTAGCTAGATCTGAGGGCGAAAGTCCCCGACTGCCTACATCCGCTGGGTTTTCTTTCGATCCAATATGATACCAACTATGCTTCCCTACATTCTCCTGAATCCGACAAACCCCATTAGCTACAAACGTTGTCCAGCTATCCGGTGTTTTTCTTAACCAACACAGAAAAATAGTGGAATCTGTCCAACAATACACTTGCCTTATCGGAATATCAATCGCTTCAGTAACGGCTTTTAACAGCTCTGAGGCTAAAACTGCACTGCAAAGTTCCAAGCGAGGTAGGGAAATCGATTTTATTGGAGCCACTTTAGTTTTGCAAGAGAGCAAACAAGTATAGATTTGGTCACATGCTTCGACACGAACATAAATCACCCCCGCGTATGCTTTTTCTGAGGCATCAGAAAAAGCATGAAGTTCCACTAATGTCCCAGGTGCATAGTGCATCCATCTGGGTATCCGGTTGTCATTTATTTCCGTATAAAAGTTGACAAAATTTCTCCATTCCCTGTCCGTAGAAGGGACTAAAAAATCATCCCAGTCAATATTATCTCGCCAGATACTCTGCATAATTATTTTAGCAGTAATGATTACCGGACCTATCCATCCTAGGGGATCAAACAATTTGGCGATTAAAGACAACACTTCCCTTTTCGTGTATCGTGCCCTCTCGGCTATAGGGTCTACACGAAAGTAAAAGGAGTCTAATTGAGCATTCCACTGAATACCCAATGTTTTCGAGTCACTAGATTCAACAACTACTAAAAGTTTAGAATCCACAAGATATTCCGAAGGAAGGCCTTTTAGAACTTCAATGTCGTTCGAAGTCCATTTTCTTAACTCAAATTTAACTGAAGACAAAGCAGATATAAGCTGATTTCGTGCCTTCAATACAGACGAAACATCATGAGCCCCTGTCAATACGTCGTCAACGTACATATCCTTGCGCAATATATTAGCCGCAAGAGGGTACTCCGTCTCTGAGTCTTCTGCGAGCTGTAACAGTGTCCGTATCGCCAGATAAGGAGCACAGTTAACACCGAAAGTCACAGTCTGCAATTCATACGTCTTCACCTCTTCTGCCGCAGAAGATCGAAAAAATATACGCTGATATGGCGTATGAGCAGAATCCAACCGAATTTGTCTATACATCTGAGTAATATCGCAATTAAAAACAAATCGAAATAGCCTCCAACGCAGAATAAGTAGAACTAAATCTGATTGCAAAGTCGGTCCCACATAAAGACAATCATTTAAACTACTTCCATTAGAGGTTCTATTTGATGCATTAAATACGACACGCAATTTCGTAGTTTTGCTATCCGGCTTAAATACCGGGTGATAAGGAAGATAACAGGAGAATGAAGGACCAGTAAAAGCACGTACTGCAGACCTCATATGATCCAAATTCAAATACTCCTTAACAACACTATCATATAATGCCTTAACATTGGGCTTTCGCAAAAGTGAGCACTCATTTCTCAAGAATTGTGCCATAAAACCCTGTCTTGAAAAGCCTAAATTAATATAATGAAGAAATTCCGTCCTAAAGGGTAGCGACACTACATATCTGCCGTCGGCGTCGCGTCGCGTAGTTCTCCTAAAATTGTCCTCACAAAATTCATCAGCCGGTGATAATATTTTCGCTTTAGGGGTTTCTTCAAGTTCCCAAAAACGAAGCAGATTTTTATTCAAATCGTCCCCTGCAGAAATCCCTACAGTAGTCGCATACACTTTCTCACGTGATTCTCGAATAGATCCCGTAACGATCCATCCAAATACGGTATTCTGAGCCGGCAATGTCCCTAAAACATCACGACGAATTCCGCCCAAAATTAGCTGAGGATATAAATCCGCCCCTAAAAGTATTTCAACCGGTCTGGATTGATAAAACCGGGGGTCAGCTAGTTGTAGATTAGAAAAATTATCCCGAAGACTCGATCCCAATAGGAAAGAGGGAAAATTGCCTGATATATTGGGTAATATCAGGGCCATGGTTTCCAATAGAATAGATTTATCTAAAGGAGAACCAATTTTCAAAGCTCAAATCTTTTTTGCAGCAGAAATCGTTTGGTTAGTACTAGAAACTTTGACATTCGTCGAATGTGCAGGTAGTTTCAACCGATTCCGTAAATGTTCAGATATAAAAGAAGATTCTGAAGCAGGGTTAATAAGAGCGCGAGCGCGGTATGTCATACCCTGATTAATAATATTCACCATAGCTGTTCCCAGAAGCACCTTTCTATTCTGAGAGACATGAAAAACCTGTCGATTAGAGTTGCCATCATGATATATTCCACTCGATGTAGAAGGTAGGGAAGAGTTCACATTAGCACCCTGTGCGATGTTACTCGAAGACGGTGCCGAATTATCCCTAGCCGAAATCTCTAAACTTGTTTCATTACGATGCAGTAACGAATGATGCCTTTTATTACACGTCGTATAATTAAAGGCACTTTTACAATTCTTCACCTCGTGTTCCCGCGACAAGCAATTCACACAACAGTGAAATTTTTTCACAGCTGAAAATCTTTCCAAAATCGAACGATTTTTAAAACGTTTACAAGTCCTCAAAAAATGGCCTGAAGAACGACATAAAACGCAGGAAGATGAAGCTGACTTCACAACATGAGCCCTAACCTTCTGTCCAGAAGATTTTATAGATGGCTGTGAATCCTTAAGATCACGAACACACTCTAGAGTCTGAATTCTTTCCGTCAGAAAAGCATCAAACTCTTTCCAAGTAGACAAGACCGATTTATTACGAACACCCTGTTCCCAGAGACTAACCGTAGACGTAGGCAAACGCTGAATGCACATAAAAATTAAAATCGGATCCCAATTATCCGTTGCGACCTGATATACTGAAAGCGAAGTAAGACAATTATTAACTCCGCGCTGAAGAGTTTTAAGCCCGGCACTAGATTCCTTATCTACCGAAGGAAGGTTAAATAACAATTTTAATTGGTTATTAACCAACATACGAGGGTTCTCATATGCCTCTTTCAAATTTTGCCACGCCACGTCAAACCCTTTATTACTCAAAGGAGACTTCGACACTATCTCATTCGCTTCACCGGCGGTCTTACGTATCAAATGACAAAGCCGTTCAACATTACTAAGGCGCGAACTATTAATATATATTGCAGTAAATAAATCCCTAAATGCGGGCCAAGCAATATAATCACCATCAAATGTTTTCACATCATAAGGAGGCAAGGACAAATTATGGTCAAAACTACCCGTATTGGAATTCATCGAAGTGGAACATCCCGCCTTTGGGGCTGCTTGGAAATTATGAAATTTTTCATTTATAGCAGCCGAACATTTCAAATACGCTACATATGTGGACTGATACTTAGACGAAGCTACCTCTACATCAGTAGGCTCCACCTTAGCACTGTCCTCAAAAAAGTCCAAACAAGCCTCATACGAAGACTTAACTTTTTCCCATAAACTCTTTAATTCGACACCCTTTATCTCCAGAGTGTAAATGGTATGCATTTCGTCACGAAACTCGCAAAAATTTGACTCAAATTTAATAAGCGCATCCGATGCTCTTATAAATTTATTTAGTGGTGATTTTGACATTTTTCTTTCTTTAACAATTAATCCACGTGAAAATTCTTGTTGTTATCTCAGGCAAAAATGTTTTAATTTCTCACTTAAATATAATAAATTTAATCAATTACGATTTGTTTGAAAATAGAAAATTTTTCAATAAAAAATTAATTAAATGCACTAACAAACCGAATTACGAAAATTATTCACAAATAGTCCAAGAAAAATTAAAACTTTTGACTGCAAAATATCACCAAAACTTTTGTCGACTAACCCTAGTCGAATTGACTGTTGGGTTACAGTCGGTTTTTACGACAACAACAATTGTAATAAAAAAAGAAAAAACTAGTTGATTGTAAGTGTATAACAAATATATACGTGTGTATGTATATATGCATTTTATTACACTTGTAATTATTTTATCAACTTATTATTTATCTATTTAATTAATTTAATGTTCACCAACTAAATATTCTATTTTAATATAAAAAATTGGGAAAATATTTTATTATATTTTTTATTGTCTGCGGTTGATTTAATCTCTACAAAAACTCAAGGGTTGTTACACGATCAATCACAATAGGTAAAAATATTCAAAACAATTGCCAATGTATGTATTCAGTAAATATACGCATATGTACATGCACTTTTCCTACCTTTTACACTTTTTCTTTTATTCACTTTTACAAATATTTTAAAATGAAAAAATTACGCACCTTTAATCAAATTTAAATTTTCTAAAGAAAGTGTAGAAAATAAGTGTTGGTATGAAGAATAAAGGTGATGATCCTTTGAAGAAAAAAAGAATATTAATATCCTCTAAATAAATTCTCAGGATCCTGCTCGAATGGACCAAAATGTTCGGGTGTGTTGGGAAGAAAAAGAAATTTGAATAAAAAAACACAATTGTTATAATTTTGTGAAATGTATTTTATTAATAAATATTTTTACCTTAATATGCGCGGGTGTGTTCTTTCTTTGTATAAAAGACAATAACTTTTTTACAAAAAGCAAAAAGGAAGATGGCGAAAACAAAGTTTAGTTGAACCGTTAACGGTTTTAAGTAATGCCATTAAAGTAAATACTCCCAAAAAAATACACGGTTAACTAAAGGAGTAGAATTTAGATTTTATCAAAGTCACCAGAGTGACAAATTAGGAATTACATAAAATTTATGATTAATTAAAAAACCGAACAGTTCAACCTAAACACAGTTGTTAAAATTTTTATTTGAAAATATTTGCAAGTTCAAGTTTATTACCCAAATATTTTCATACAAATTTTAACAATTAAATTAAAACTTAACAATCAAAAAACAAAATTTCTTACATACTAATGTATTTTTCAAGAACTTCCAAAATCTTAAACTAAAAATACAATAAAAAAACAATTAAAAGAATTCCAAAAAAGGGGTAAAAAAATGGAGGCGCTTAAAATTCTACTTAAAACTAAAGATACTTTAAACTAAAAATAACAAAATAATGATAGGAATAAAAATAATAAACTTAATATTTTTAAAAATTTGAAAAAATACGAATTAACAATTAATCACAAAAAAGACAATAAAAAGAAACAAATTAAAATTAACATAAAAAACATAAATTTACAATTATATAAAAAAACAAAAATAAATAAATTACACTGGTCAACACTGATTTTGCCACACGAACTTTGATAGCTAATTTTGTTTTATCAATCTCCCCTTATCATTAAAACACAGTTGGCATCTGTCAGTTAGCCTCATATTTGTTGTGATACGGTAATACTCATAACTAGTACTACGGCGGTAAATTAACAGAAACGCTCACAAGTAAATCGTATTTGTAGTTGAATTTGAATATTTTTGTGATTTATTAATCCTGTGAACATGTCGAGGAAGTGTAATAATGACCCTAACTCTTTTTGTTACGTCTGCGGAGAACTTACATTCAAAAAACAACGACGAAATTTTACAAATCTTGTGCTGGAGTGTTATCACCAATGTTTTGGTTTTTCTGTCGCCCATCAAGACAAATTCTGGGCCCCTCATGTCTGTTGCATAACGTGTGTGAAAAATTTAACTGACTGGAAGAAAGGTGCACGAG
Organism: Cistogaster globosa; assembly: GCA_937654795.1. NCBI lineage: Eukaryota > Metazoa > Arthropoda > Insecta > Diptera > Tachinidae > Cistogaster > Cistogaster globosa. The sequence continues at coordinate 33,019,876 of OW569407.1, forward strand.
CTATGCCGTTTGCTGTACCCATGATATGGACTGAACAGCAAGATCACGTTTCGGATTGCTATTTTTGTCTCGCTGACATAAAGGGTATAAATTACAAGAAAAAAAAACACAGTTATCTACCCTAACGTATCTTCTGCTATAAGACCAGTCTCTCATTGTAAAAAAATGCCAGAACTAATACCAGTTGCAACAACGTCTGTTGAGAACGACCATTCACAATCGTGTACTACAAGTGTATGTGTTGACGAGGATGATGACTTTGAGTTTGAAGGAATTGAAAAGGAGCCACATTTGATAACTCAAGGAGACCTAAATGATTTGGTTAGGGATTTAAATTTGTCAAAAAAGCAGTCGGAACTATTAGGATCTCGTCTAAAAGAATGGAATTTGTTACATCATAATACAAAAGTTAGCTATTTTCGAAACCGTGATAAACACTTCAGAACATATTTTTCTCAGGATGGAGATTTGGTGTTTTGCAATAACATAAATGAGATTATGAAAATGTTGGACATAGATTTTGAACTCTCTCAGTGGCGTTTATTCATTGATTCTTCGAAGGCAAGTCTAAAAGCAGTTTTATTGCATAATGGAAATATGCTTCCGTCTGTACCTGTGGCCCATGCTTCAAATATGAAAGAAACCTATGAAAATATGAAACTTTTACTTGAAAAAATAAATTACAGTACATATTCCTTCAAACTTTGCGGTGATCTTAAAGTTGTTGCACTATTACTTGGACTCCAGCTGGGTTATACAAAGTTTTGCTGCTTTTTATGTGAATGGGATAGCCGAGACAGAACTAATCACTATATAAAAAAAAAACATGGCCTACGCGTGCATCGTTAGTTCCTGGCCAAAAAAATGTAAAGTACTGACCCCTTGTAGAGCCAAATAATGTGCTTTTACCACCATTGCATATCAAATTAGGATTAATAAAAAATTTTGTGAAGGGAATGGATCGCAATGGGAGTGGATTTTTGTACCTAAAAGAAAAATTCCCTAAAATAAGTGATGCAAAAATAAAAGAGGGTATTTTTGTTGGCCCACAAATCAGGGAGTTAATAAAAGATTCAACATTTGAAGAAAAATTAAGCGGTTTAGAAAAACGTGCATAGAACGCATTTAAAAATGTTGTTGCAAATTTTTGGGCAACCACAAGAGTGACAGCTACAGAGAGTTGGTTAGCGAGCTCTTATTGTCATATCAAGCATTAGGTTGCAACATGTCACTCAAGATCCATTTTTTAGACTCGCACCTGGATTTTTTTCCTGACAATTTAGGGGCTGTCAGTGACGAGCACGGCGAGAGGTTCCACCAGGACATTTCTAGTATGGAAAAGCGGTACCAGGACAAATGGAGCCCAAATATGTTAGCGGATTACTGCTGGACAATAAAAAGGGACCAACCAGATGCTAAACATTCAAGAAAATCTTAAATTATTAAGTAATTTATAAAAAAATAAACGTTTGATTTACGACATCTGTATTTTTTCTTAATATTTTAAATTACTCAATAGAATAAAATCTTCGGCTAGCAAATTTTTTTTAACTGTTTATTTTTTCTTACAATCACCAATTAAAGTAAAAAATATCAAAAAAGTCCGTGTGGCACGAAAAAGTTTAAATTTTGTTAACCAGTGTTATTGAACAGTATTATATACAGGCTTCAAGCCAAGGCAAGCAACCAAAATCATTCTCTTCCAATGTCTAAGCCTCTCCATCTGATGAGAAGAAATTCCAAACCAAGCTGGAAAGGCATAGGCAAAGTCAGGGCGAATGACAAAATTTCTTACATACTAATGTATTTTTCAAGAACTTCCAAAATCTTAAACTAAAAATACAATAAAAAACAATTAAAAGAATTCCAAAAAAAGGGGTTAAAAAATGGAGGCGCTTAAAATTCTACTTAAAACTAAAGATACTTTAAACTAAAACTTAAAAACTAAAAATAACAAATTAATAATAGGAATAAAAATAATAAACTTCATAGTTTTTAAAATTTGAAAAAATACGAATTAACAATTAATCACAAAAAAGACAATAAAAAGAAACAAATTAAAATTAACATAAAAAACATGAATTTACAATTATATAAAAAAACAAAAATAAATAAATACAAAATAAATTATTGAACAGTATTATATACAGGCCTCAAGCCAAGGCAAGCAACCAAAATCATTCTCTTCCAATGCCTAAGCCTCTCCATCAGATGAGAAGAAATTCCAAACCAACCTGGAAAGGCATAGGCGAAGTCAGGGCGAATGACTTGGCAATAGACCAAAAGACACACTCTCCTATCGAGACCTTCCCTACGCTTCAAAACAACTTGATATGAAGAGCAAATACGCTTGGCTTTTTCGAGAATATCGTTTATGTGCCGATAGCTCTCAATATTCTCGTGCAAGGTGACACCTAGGCATTTAAGCCTGTCCGACGTCCCAATCAGTTCTCGTCCGATAGTCAAACATGGTATGTAAGGTCTATCATTTGAGTAAATATATTTTCGCCTTCCCTTAAACACGGTCTTCACAATGTTCAAAGTAAGACCCTATCTTGTAAAATAGTCCGGCAGTACCGTCAAGTATCGATTTATTCGTTCATTAATATTCCTTGCTCTAGCACCTGATGAGGCAATCAGAATATCATTGGCATACATAAGTAAAAGACCCTCCCGTGGCATTTGCGGTATGTCGGAAACAAAGATATTGTATAGTACAGGGCCCAATAACGAGCCCTGTGGCACTCCAGCAGAAATCAAGCCATCGACAGACCTTACATCACCAACACGTACCCTGAAAAATCGGTCCCTTAGGAAATTGTCCACTAAACGCCGAATGCCGACACCAAATCCCATGCTTATCATTTTAACTGCAAGACCATCATGCCAAACTGTATCAAAAGCCTTCGCAAATTCAGGCTTACCGCCTTTGTAGGACACCTTATATACAGTCCCCTGGCAATAAAGTCCGTCGATACCGTCAGTGCGTGCGTTGTTGAAAGTCCGCTTCGAAATCCAAATTGGAAATCTTTCAAAATGTCCTTGTCAATTATAACGTTATTTATCTTTGCCAGGAGAAAGAATTCAAACAGCTTTCCAAAGGCAGAGAGCAGGGAAATGGGCCGTCAGCTTCCACATGCACTAGGATCTGATTTTGGTTTCAGAATAGGAACAACGAGAGCCGATCTTCACGCTTTCGGAAAATAACAAATATTATAGCAATGGTTGAAAACTATGACTAGAAATCTTCATGCTACAACATTGGTTCTTTTCAATACAGCATCAAGTATCCCGCCCACACCATAAGATTTTGGAAGTTCTTGAAAAAAAAAATACCTTAGTATGTAATAAATTTTGTTTTTTTGATTGTTTAATTATAATTCAATTGTTAAAACTTGTACGAAAATATTTGGGTAATAAACTTAAACTAAACTGAACTGAATTTTTAACAATCGATTAAAAAAATTCCTTACATACTTGAGTATTTTTCAAGGACTGTTACAATAAAACAATTAAAAAATTCTGTACATTTTGATACAACAACTAACAATTAAAACAAAGATTTTAAGAAGTTCCCCACAAAAGAAACAAAAGGGGAAGCAATTAAATTTAATTAAATTTAATTTTTAACAAAAGATAATAAACTTAAATCTACTTACACACTAATGAAGCAAAACGAAACAAAAACAGGAACAAAATTAATATAAAAAATATAGTCACTGTGCAGTGTTATATACTCTATCAATAATATTTAAAGTATTTACTCTTCTATGATAAAACAGAAGGTCTGCACCCTCGTAAAGAAGACCAGCTCCCCTAAGGGTCAACAAGTCCACAGGAGAAAGGTACTTTGCTCCGTGAACGGTCTCTAAACTCAAGGCTCGAGAAAAACATTCTCTCTCTAACCTATTTTCCATGGATCGTGCACCTTCCATGAACTTCAAAGCTTTCTCGACCCTAACGAGTCTGTTCGACTAAAATCGACTGCACTGTATATAAAGCTAAAAGAGGGTTTACGGAACCCTCCGTTGCGCCTTATATATGGTTTCAGTCAAAGGCACGCAACTAAGATCCGCCTCTCCTATCTTCTAAGCCTCTCCATCTGGGCAGAAGAAATTCTAAACCAAGCTGGAAAGTCATAGGAGATGAGGGGACGTATGATCTGGCGATACACCAAAAGGCGTAATTTGTATCGAGTCCACCTCTGCGCCTTAGCACGCCCTGATACGCGCAGTAAGCTCTCTTGGTGCGCTCAAAATCATTGTCAATGTACCGATAAAACTCAAATTTCTCATCAAAGGTTTCGCCAAGGTACTTTAACCTATCTGAATTCTTAATCACATCGCTTCCAACTCTCATTTCCGCATTCCCTTAAACATCATAGCAACAGTCTTATAAATGTTTAAGTTGAGGCTTCATCTGTCTGTCAGTACAGTCAAGTATTGATTGATTCGTTCGTTAACAGTCCTTGCTCTAGCTCCTGAAGAAGCAATAAGAATGTCATCAGCATAAATCAACAAAAGATCTCCCTATGGAGGTGAAGGTATATCTAATAACAAGACATTATACAAAACTGGTCCCAGCAACGATCCCTGTGGTACTCCCGCAAAAATCCGACCCTCATGAGAGAGGACATCTTCAATACGAACCCTAAAAGAACGGTCCTTTAGAAAGCTATCAATCATACGGCAGATGGCCGTACCAAAGCCCATACAAATTAGTTTGTAGATGAGACCATCATGCCAAGCGGTATCAAAGTCCTTGGCAAAATCCAAACTTACTGCAATAGTAGGACATCTCCTATTCAGATCCCTGGCAATAAAGTCCGTAGGTACAATTAATGCGTGTGTCGTCGAAAGTCCGCTCCCAAGTCCAAATTGAAAATCTTTTAGAATGTCATTGTCAGTAATAACGTCATTGATCTTTGCCAGAAAAAAGTGTTCAAATAGCTTTCCAAAGGCCGATAATAGGGATATAGGCCTATAGCTTCCACTCTCAAGAGGATTCGTTTTCGGTTTTAATATGGGAACCACCAGAGCAGACTTCCATGCTTTTGGGAAATGGCCGATATTAAGGCAGTGGTTGTATACAATGGCAAGAAACCGCCAAACAAGAATGTCCGTCTTCTTCAAAACAAAATCAGATACACCATACATAGCACTAGACCTTTTGTTTGCCCTCCGCTTAAGAGCATTACCTACTGCGAATTCATCAGTACAACCAAGTCCACTAATGTTCCTACTAGAGCCAACCGCCCGTGTGTCAGCTATCAAAGTCCTCCCAAAAACCGTCAAATGCGCCGTCCTATCTAAAGTAGACAGTAATTCTGGAACCCTAACACTGCACGCGCTGCTTCACCAGGAATTACCTGGAAGAAACGGTCCACAAGCAGATTAGAGATACTAATATTATCGGAAATGATTGATCCATCACTATCAATCAAACTTCGAACTGAGGGTCAAAAATTTAAACCTACGGCCGTCTTTACTTTTGTCAATGTCTGGTTATTAAGTCGCACACTTTTTAAAAAGTCCACCTTATGTTCGCGTTCAAAATTTGCTATGGCGCCTTGTACAATTCGGTCAATGTTTCGTTAGTTCGCTTTCAAAACGTTACGTCTTCCGGGGTCTTAACATCTATGCAATATTCGTCTCAGTCGTTTCTTTTCGCTAATGAAATGGAGTATTCTCTACGGAAGCTTCAACAAGCCTTTTTTTCCAGCGAAAACTTTGGGAATGGAATGTGCAATAGCATCCTCAAAAGCCTTCTCCAATTCATCAACGCAGCTGTCAATCTCTGTTGGAGTCACCTTCCTGTCGAGGGGAAGACAACATGTTGCCACATTATTGGACAGTCCCCGCGAAAATGTCCGTCTATTTAGTTTGTCCAAGTCGTACCTTCAAGGCCGTTGCGCCGCTGAGAAAATTTTCAAAATTTCTTTTGAAGTATTTTATTCAAGTTCAATTTCAAGTTTATTACCCAAATATTTTCATACAAATTTTAACAACTAAATTAAAACTAAACAATCAAAAATCAAAATTTCTTACATACTAAAGTATTTTTCAAGAACTTCCAAAATCTTAACTAAAAGTACGTATTTTTTAGTACATCATTCAAACAATAAAAAACAATTTTCCAAAAAAAGGGGGAAAAAAATGGAGGCGCTTAAAATTCTAGTTAAAACTAAGGATACTTAAAACTAAAACTTAAAAACTAAAAATAACAAAATAATAAAATTTATATTTATAAAAATTTGAAAAATTACGAATTAATAATTAATCACAAAAAAGACAACAAGAAGGAAATAAATTCATATTAACATAAAAAACATGAATTTACAATTATATATAAAAAAATAAATAAATAAATACAAAGTAAATTATTGAACAGTGTTATATACAGTGTTCTCTATATGTAGCGAACGAAGTCTTCTATGGTAGAACATGTGGCCTGCACCTTCGTAGAGAAGGCCAGCTCCCCTTAGAGTAAGAAAGTCTACAGGCGAAAGATACCTTGACAAAATAATAAAATTTATATTTATAAAAATTTGAAAAATTACGAATTAATAATTAATCACAAAAAAGACAACAAGAAGGAAATAAATTCATATTAACATAAAAAACATGAATTTACAATTATATATAAAAAAATAAATAAATAAATACAAAGTAAATTATTGAACAGTGTTATATACAGTGTTCTCTATATGTAGCGAACGAAGTCTTCTATGGTAGAACATGTGGCCTGCACCTTCGTAGAGAAGGCCAGCTCCCCTTAGAGTAAGAAAGTCTACAGGCGAAAGATACCTTGACACCTGAACAGCCTCAAGCACCTACTATGGAGAAGCACAATCTTACCAGGGAGGTATCTAAGGTTCGTGTGCCTTCTAAAAATTTCACATCCAATTTCATTATGTAGGCATCTACACGCTCAAAATCAATAGCGTTGTAGATTGACCTACATGATGGCCTACGAAATTCGCCATTTGGTCCTAAGTATATGGCTTCAAGCCGAGGCAAGCAATCAAAATCATTCTCTTCCATCGCCTAAGCCTCTCTATCTGGTGAAAAGAAATTCCAAACCAAGCTGGAAAGGCATAGGTGATGACAGAACAAATGACTTGGCGATACACCAAAATACGTACTCTCCTATCGAGACCTTTCCTACGCTTTAAAACACCCTAATATAAAGAGTAGATACGTTTGGCTTTTCCGACAATATCGTCAATGTGACGATAGCTCTCAAAGTTCTCATGAAAGGTGACACCTAGATATTTGAGCCTGTCCGATGTGCCAATCAGTTCTCTTCCGATAGTCAAACAAGGTATGTAAGGTCTACAGTTTGGGTAAATATATTTCCGCCTTCCCTTAAACATTACGGCCAATGTCTTCACAATGTTTATGGTCAGACCCCATGCTGTAAAATAGTCCATCAGTACCGTCAATTATCGGTTTAGTCGTTCATTAATATTCCTTGCCTGGCACCTGATGAGGCAATGAAAATATCATCGGCATACATAAATAAAAGATCCTCCCGTGGTGGTTGTGGCATGTCGGAAGCAAAGATGTTGTATAGCACAGGGCCCAATAATGAACCCTGAGGCACATTATCAAGCCCTCGTCAGACCTTATGTCACACAAACGTACTTTGAAAGATCGGTCGCTTGTCCACCAAAAGGCAAATGCCGACACCAAAACCCATGCTTATCATTTTGAATACAAGGCCATCATGCCAAACCGTATGAAAATCTTAACTGACAGCTAACGAGGGGCATCTTTTGTTTAATCCCCTGGCAATGAAGTCCGTCAGTATCGTCAGAGCATGCGTTGGCAAAGTTTCACTTCTAAATCCAAATTGGAAGTCCTTTAAAACGTCTTTGTCAATTATAATGTTAATTTTCTTTGCCAAAAGAAAGAATTCACACAGCTTACCAACGGCAGACAGGAGAAAAATGGTCCTATAGCTTCCACACCCACCACGGTCTGATCTGGGTTCCAGTATAGGAACAACGAGGGCCCATCTCCTCGCTTTCGGAAAATAACCAATGCTATAACAATTGTTGAAAAGTATAGTTAGAAATTGGTTCTTTTCAGCACAATATCAGGTTTCCCGTCCACACCACAGGACACCTTATTTGATTTAAGCCTCAAGGCAATGACTACAGATGCAGAGTCAATGAATCCTAATCTATCTATAAGTGCTTAAGTCAATCAGTCCTCCGTTAGCTGTAATAGTCCTGCCGAAGACTGTCGAAGGTGTCGTTCTGTCCAAGGAAGAAACAACCGCCCACTCATTCGCACCGCATGGATCCAAATCCGCACTTAGACCAGAAGGACCAACCTGAAAGAACCGGGTGCCTCACAGATTTGCCATTCCAGTACTGTCAGAAACAATAATGTTCAAATTTCGCACGTCCGCTTTCAAAATGTTTCGTCTACCAAGGTCGTCACACCTAGCAATATTCGTCTTAGTCGCTTCTTGTCGTCGATGAAATGAAGAATGCTTTGCGGCTGCTTCCTCGACCCTCTACCTTCTGTGAAGACCTTAGGTATTGAATGCTCTAAAGCATATTGAATGCCCTTTCCATTGCTCCAACACATACATCAATTTCCGTTTCTGTCACGTTTCTGTCCAAAGTTAGTCCACACGTTTCAAGATTTAGAGCCAGTCTGCTAGTCTGAATAGGAGATGCCCTACTATTGCAGTAAGTTTGGATTTTGCCAAGGCCTTTGATACCATTTGGTATGATGGTCTCATCTACAAACTAATGTGTATTGTACGGGCATCTGCCGTATGGTACGGGCATCTGCCGTATGATTTATAGCTTTCTAAGGGACCGCTATTTTAGGGTTCGTGTTGGAGATGTCCTCTCTCATGAGGGTCCGATTTTTGCGGGAGTGCCACAGCGATCGTTGCTGGGACCAGTTTTGAATAATGTGTTCATATCAGATATACCTTCACCTCCACGGGGAGATCTTTTGTTGGTCTATGCTGATGCCATTCTTATTGCTTCTTCAGGAGCAAGAGCAAGGACTGTTAACGAACGAGTCAATCAATACTTGACTGTACTGACAGACTATTTCAACAGTTGGGCCTTCAACTTAAACATTCATTACACTGTTAAGCATCATAGTTAAGGGAAGGCGGAAATACATATAACCGAATTGCCGATCCTTCAGACCATGTTTGAGAGTAGGAACCGATGTGATTAGGAATTCAGATAGGTTAAAATACCTTGGCGTCACCTTCCATGAGAACTTTGAGTTTTATCGGCACATCGAGCTGTGCTTGAGCGCACCAAGAGAGCTTACTGCGCGTATCAGGGCGTGCTAAGGCGCAGAGGTGGACTCGATACAAATTACGCCTTTTGGTGTATCGCCAGATCATACGTCCCCTCATCTCCTATGACTTTCCAGCTTGGTTTAGAATTTCTTCTGCCCAGATGGAGAGGCTTAGAAGATGGGAGAGGCAGATCTTAGTATATACAGTGCAGTCGATTTTAGTCGAATAGACTCGTTTATGGTCGATAAAGCTTTAAAGTTCATGGAAGGTGGGCGATCAGTAAAATAGGTTAGTGAGAGAATGTTTTTCTCGAGCCGTGAGTCTAGATACCGTTCAAGGAGCAAAGTATCTTTCTCCTGTTGACTTGTTGACCCTTAGGGGAGCTGGTCTTCTTTATGAGGGTGCAGACCTTCTATTTTATCATAGGAGAGGTAATGCTTTAAATATTATTGATAGAGTGTATAACACTGCACAGTGACTTTATAAATTTTATTCCTGTTTTTCGTTTTGTTTCATTAGTTTGTAAGTGGACTTAAGCTTATGCTCTTTTTTTTTTAATCTAATTGCCTCCTCTTTTATTCCTTTTTTGGGGAATTTCTTAAAATCTTTGTTTAAATTGTTTATTGTTGTATCAAAATGTGCAGAAGTTTTTTAACTGTTTTAATGTAACAGTCCTTGAAAAACACTTTAGTATTCAGGGAATTTTTTGTATCTATTGCTAGTGTAAGTTTCTTTTTTGTAATATTTTTTTTAGAAAAATAGTAAATCAATCAATAAATCAATCTTCAAAAGAAATTTTGAGAATTTCATTCACAACACAGTTTTTTGAAAAGCCTATAGAAGGCAAACAAGTGCTTTTTACACTGAGGTTTGAAATAAAAACAATTTCATAGATTTTTTCTGCAATTTATTGAGCCCTTTGGGCAATAAACATTTAAAATGGATGCGTCTCCAATGGACGATAAAGGAGTTATCTGTGGGAAAAAGAGGAAATTTTCTGCAGAGAATCAAAACACAACGGACGAAGAGACTGAAATGGAGATGCTGGTAAAGCTAAATTCCAAGCTAATGGAAAAGTTTGATGATGCGGGAAGAAAAATAGGGTTTCTCGTGCACGAAAATGAATCGTTGATAAAGCAGATGGAACGCATAGCAAATGGTAATCAGAATTCAAATAGCCTGTTTTCGCTTGAAGATATGGGAAAAATTCCTGAGAAGATTTCCGTTCCTGTGAGTAAAGATAAGGCTACAAAGGATGCAAAAGCAACTAGCAAGTGGGCAGTTATGCGGCCAAGACAAGAAAAATCCGTTAAAAAAGCAGCGAAAATACTAAGCAATTCCGTACCGGTAATAACTACGTACGAGGTTAACGTTAAAAATATTGTAGACTTAATAGACAAATGCTTAGATCACAAAAACTATATTATCAAAGTGTTAGAAAAAAATGTTTCGAACAAAGAAGTCTGCATTCTTGAAGACTTTCAGAAAGTTAAGGTCTTATTGGAGAGGGAAAAGGTGCACTTTTATACCTGTACTCCTAAGAGTCTGCGTCCGTATACGTTAGTGATTGAGGAAATACTTGAGGTTTTGAACGGTCTCTAGATTAATATCAACATCGTTGGTTTGGTTCGACTTGAAGGTGACAAATGGGTTGTCAGATTGACGAGAGACTCGGACAATGAGAAGATTTATGCTGTCCGATACGTGCTCCGTTGTAAGATACACATCAGGAAATTTAGACGGACAGGTATTACGCAGTGCTTCAACTACCAACAATTTGGACACTTTTCCTCAAACTGCCGTAAGCCTTATAGGTGTGTGAAGTATGCTAGTTCTCATGGCCCTGGTTAGTGTGAAGTGCCTCCTCGCGGCCAGAACGTGCAAGAAACTTTGGTGACCAATCCAGTGACAGGGCAAGTATCAAAGCGGATAGGGCTCCCTGTTAAGTTTTGCAATTGTGGTAGTGAGGGATATGCAGCTAGCTCACGGGAGTGTCCACGTAGGCTAGAACTGCTTCGCAGGCAGGAGGAAAGGAAGCTTGCCAGGGCTGGAACTCGTGCACGTATTCCGCACGCTATTGAAAATTGAGAATAAGCCTGGGGTTTCTTATGCCGCTTTAGCTGCGGCAGCTCGTAAAGTACCAGTGCCTGTACCCAAGACCAGCAATACCGGACATTCTGGAAAATCGGAAATTTCCGTGGAAGTGGCTATGGCCCAATACGACTTGATTGACAAAGACTGTAAACTCTTTTTTTGTGGAGGTCTTTTGAAAGGTCTCAGCAAAATTAGTGGTTTTGCAGTTAAGTATCATGACTGGGACAATGACGAGGAGAGATCCCATGCATTGCTTGGTATGCTTCTGACACTTAGGTACGATGGATAATTTAATCAAAATTATTTTTATTAAGGTCAACTCAATTATCTCAAGGCACAAGAGGCACTACTTGCGCTTTTTTAACGCGACATTACTTTTGGCTTAGCACCGTCTAAATGCTCGCCATAAATTTAAAATGACTGGATATAGAGTTTTTAGGCGTGACCGACAGAATGGAAGAGGAGGAGGGACGGCTGTCCTCGTTACGGATGATTTGCATTGTGAGGAAATCGTACTGCGCACAGGTTCGGTTGAGAATTCGGCTGTCTGTATTCGAAGGCTGAGTGGTGTGGATTTGATTGCCGAGCGATGTACCTCAAACCCAGAACCACCTTTACTGCGGACTGCTTTGATGAAATACAGCCACTGGTACGTAATTGTAGTGTGGTAATTGGTGCTGACCTTAATGCAAAACATCCCTACCGGGGGGATCCGCTTATAAACGCAAGTGAGCGCAACATCCGAGAATTTTCACTCTCGAGTCCCAACATGGATATAAGACAAACTGTCGGACCGATAAGTGATTAATGACGTTTCCTCTTCCTTCATTGTCTTTCTTCTGACATCTGTGGACATCACTTCAGAAAGTACGCACTACCTTAGGCTGTAGTGATAGAAATCTTAACTAATGACTTTATAATACGAGAACGTCCCAGCAAGTAGGACTATGATCAAATGGACGGACAGCAGTTTACCAGCAGACTGGCTCTAAATCTTCAAACGTGTAGACTACCTTTGGACAGAAACTTGGCAGAAACGGAAATTGATGAATACGTTGGAGCAATGAAAAGGGCCTTCCAAGATGCTATAGAGCATTCAATACCAAAAGTCTTCACAGGAGGTAGAGGGTTGAAGGTGCTGCCGCAATACATGCTTCATTTCATCGACGAGATGACGCGACTAATACGAATATGGCATAAGTGTGACGACCCTGGTAGGCGAAACATTTTGAAAGGGGACGTGCGAAATTTGGACAAAATTATACAGGCCATAGCAATTTTTGAACGTGACCACTGGATTGACTTTCTTCAGAAAAATTCGACTTAATGACAGGATATTTAGAAACACTTAGTCAGCTGCAGGGCTCTACAATCGACCCTCTATTCGCAATCTGGTGGATACTAATGGCACAATTGTTTCTGACAGTACTAGAATGGCTAACCTGTTAGCAACTCGTTTCTTTCCGGTTATTCATTCTGGTCCAAGTACACATTTAGATCCATTCGGTGCGAATGTAAGGGCGGTTGTCTCGTTTTTGGACAGGACGACACCTATATCAGTTTTCGGCAGGACTATTACAGCTGACGGAGAACTGATTGACATAAGCGCTAACGTTGATAGATTAGGACTCATTGACTCTGCATCTGTAGGCGTCGCCTTAAAGAGTAGATCAAATAAAAGGTCCTGTGGTATGGACGGGATACCTGATACTGTGCTGAAAAGGACCAATGTTGTGTCATGGAGATTTCTAGCTTTAGTTTTCAACCATTGCTATAATATTGGTTATTTCCCGAAAGCGTGGAAATCGGCCCTTGTCGTTCCTATATTGAAACCCAGATTGGATCCTGGTGCGATTGGAAGCTATAGGCCCATTTCCCTGCTGTCTGCCTTTGGAAAACAAATTGAATTCTTTCTCCTAGCAAAGATAAATGACGTTATAATTGACAAAGACATTTTGAAAGATTTCCAATTTGGATTTAGAAGCGGACTTTCAACAATGAATACATGGTAGGTACTGACGGACTTTATTGCCAGGGGATTGAATAGAAGGTGTCCTACAATAGCGGTTAGCCTGGATTTCGCGAAGGCTTTTGATACAGTTTGGCATGATGGTCTTGTATTTAAAATGAGAAGCATGGGATTTGATACTAAGTTAATTGGATTTATTCCGCCAGTAAATAAAATACTGTTGTCATACCTTTCGGTGAAGACCGTCGTCACTGGCTGTTTATTTAATACGTTTGGCGAGCGCTTTTGATGTAAAGACATCATTTTCAAGCCGCGTTTTGATTAGTACTGGTTAGATAGTGTAAGGTGGTGAGTCCAGGTAATTTTGTCCGTTAGGATGGTGTCTATTTAGAAATGGTGTTATGTAGGTAGATTGCCTGATATCTGTCATTTTTTTATTGAAGGTATATAATTTTAATATTTCAGTCTTTTATTATTAGGTAGGTAAGTGTGACCATCTGTGGGTGTTTTGCGTTTGTAAGTTTGTTTTAATAGTTTTTGTGGTGCAAAAATTGTGTCGGAGGTTGTATTTACCTGTTCGTTAATAATATTACCGTTAAGTATTCGTGTTTTGTATATTTCCATGTTTTCAAGAAAGTCCAGTCTTCGTCCATTTTTACTAGGATGTATTATTGTCATACATTCATTTATTGCGAAGTTGGAATCTTCTCTTTCCCCTTTTTATGATGGTATGTGTTCTGTGAACCTTGTTTTTAATGTTCGTCCTATATATGTATGGTTGAAGGTGTAAGTAAGTCTGTATACTCCGCTGCTGTTAAATTTATCGGTTATTTCTATTTATATATATTTATATTTATATATTTCTATTATATTCTATTCGTTAAGCGTTACTGTTTAAACATAAATAGTTTTACTTGGCAGAAAACACAAGCATTGCCATAGCCAAAAAAAAAAAAAAAAAAATTAAAGTGAAAATTGCTTTTATTGGATATATTACGGTTGCATATTTTGAGCATACTATTTATAAAAGCGAATAGTATAGATATGAAATACATCAAGACAAGTTGGACAATCGACAAGAAACCGCATAAGTGTACAGATCACCATAATAGAAAAATATACGTGAATTATTGAACTTGAATTTTTAAAACATAAAAACTCTTTCCCTTATAATAGTCATAAAAGAAAATTTATTTAAAAGTTTATTAATGATATTATGGCAGAAGTCTAAAAAATCCATAAAACATTAAATTTAGTCTATTTTTTACCAATTCAAACCATATAACTTTAAAAGTATAAGCACACTAAAAAATTCCTGAAGAATAGACGAATTTTTAGCCCTCTTAAAATAAACAAAATTGTAACCGTGGTAGATTTGCATTTTTATTGTGATTTAGGTGTCAAGCTATAAATTCTGGATTTAAAATTGGTACCGAAAAACTAAAGAAACAGCCGGAAAACTTTTTGAGGAATATCCCTGGCGCTAACTACCTCCATCTGTACACAAAATTCTGATCCATGGAGCTGGGGTGATCAAGTGTCAATAGGTGAATTATCAGAGAAAACAGCTAAATCGAAAAATAATGACATAAACAGTTTTGATTTAAACAAACACGATCAATATCACGCATGCTAAAAATACAGTTCCATTTATTTCTTAAGCCCGAAACTTTTCAACAAAGAAAACAAGTAGCTTAAGTCAAGGAGTTTTAAATTTGCTTAACATTTGATAAATATTAATATATTATTTATGTAGGATGTGGTAGTCAAGTGACTGTACAAGCGGACTTCCTATAGTAAGCACGACACGCATTTCAAATAGTAGGCTATAATATAACAAACAGAATTAGATAGAATCAATAAGCACACAGGAGGAATAGTATGCCATGAAATACTTAGTAGGCTTTGATACAAAACATAACACACAGAGAAACACCAACATAAAAATCACTAACACACACGCGAAAACACATAGTATGCTTTGTCAAAAACTTTTGACAACAGAAGGAAAAATGGAGAATTATAAAATATATCGAGCAGTTTTTTAAAGAGACGTAAACTAGAAAGGTCGACTTGTGATTTATAAATAAACTAAATAATCTTAAAAATAATATTGTAAAGCTAAATTTAAATTGGATATAAAATATTGTAAAATTTAAAACTATCTAATAAAAACTAAACTAGATTGAACTATTAAATATTTTTACATTTAATTTAGAAACAATTCCAACATTTATATAACCTCATACTACTTAATAATGCCTTATTTTGCCTTTTATAACTTTGTGTAACTTTCAGTTAAGCTTTTTTCATTATGCTTAACAAATTCTTAAAACAAATCAATAAACTGATTAACCCTTTAGAGATCAAATGGCTAATGTGTCCACAGTTGTAAATATGTTGTTAGTTTTTAAACTTTAACTTCTCGGGCGTGCTATAAGCTGACAATACTTTCAACACCCTAACTTTTTAGTTTTTGAGAAATAAATTTTTGACCGCTTGCTTATATAAAAGAATAAACCATTGTGTATTGTATAATTTCCGAAAACGTTGAAACTAAAGCGCTATGGGATATGTACTTCCAGATTTCTTTACAAATGCCTGACAAAAGAATATGGGTCCTTAAAAAATAACAAATGTAAATAATACAGTATACAAAGTAATTAACAATTAAGATAACTTCGAATATTTTTAGTTTAATTTTTATAAATTAGGAGTGGCACTGTGGACATAAATTAATTTAAAACATCCGCACATTTTTAAATTAATTTTTATTTTTAAAAAATGTTTTAAGAAATTAAAAAAAAAATTAACTAAAACCAAAAATAAATTTTACTTAATTGATAACTTCGATTAATTTTTCGCGGTTAAATAATTTAACAAAATTCTTTTGTAAGAAAAGCATTTAATGTAACAATTTTTAATATTTTTTTTTTTTTTTCATTTTCTTTCCGTTGACAACATGGAAAGATATTTATCTTAAGCATAGAATAGATTTTGTAAGTTGTCAAGCGTCGAATGCGAACGCAATAATTGTAACTATAAAATGGGAATCTTTAGGCGTCAAATCGAGTTTAGTTATATTTTTAAAATATATATAGACCTTCATCAAGAGAGGATCCCCATTAAGAGGTTGCCATAGGTTATGTCTTCTTTTTCAAAACTCAAATTAGAGAGATATATAACAAGTAAGAGTGCTATATTCTGCTATGCCGAATCTTATATACCCTTCACTATCTATGTAAATATAGTTAATTGAAGTAACTCCAATCAAAAATGCAAATATTTTGGTGACAGAATAAAAAAATAAAAAGTTTTTGGTACTGCATTTATATGATTTTACATATATGTGACATAGGCTCTTAATGGGTTAAGCATGCTTAAAAAATTTTAGTATTGTCTTAAAGACCTCATCAAAAGCTTTAAAATGATGTCCATATTGATATTTAAAAAAATTTGAAAATTTCAGAGCCCCGTAACTCGGAAAATATGGGCGAACGCCAATTTTTTCACTTGATGTTATTTCTTATTTTTTAATCCTCCATCGCCCCATACATTTATTTTTTTGATTGGAGTTTTTTTATTGTTCCAAATGACTTAAAAAATTAGAGGTAGGCGTGGTGATTCATTCGAAGGACATGGATCGAAATGATGATTTCCAATAACACCTCTTTCGACACTATATCTGATCGATTGACGTATTTATTTTCTTTTGTAAAATCAAGTTTGCCTTAGCAAACTAACACGGACGGGCAGACGGATATCGCTCAATCGACTTCGCTTTGCATAAGCATTCAGAATATATACATTTTATGGGGTCGGAAATGGATATTGTAGAAATTACAAGCGGAATGACAAAATTAGTTATAAAATTCTTCCACTTTTTGTGGTGTCGAGAGAAAATTCCAGCTGCATTTGTATGCTTTAACTGCAAAAAATATGGTAAAGAACGAACTGATCACGCTGCTAATGACCTCAATCGTCCTCTACGTTCACTTTGCCTAGAAACGAGAGCCAAAGCAACTAAAAAAAGAAGCAGTCATACATACAATAAAAACAAAAAAAGTTTACCACAGTACAATAATGCAGACTTACCGACAATAACAACAATTTTTGTAATTCTGTATCATGCGCTGACTGCATTAAAACAAATAATAGTCTGTTTAGAGTAGATGAGTTATTTAATATTTTTACAAAAGCAACAAGTGGCCTTAAAAAATGTACATCAAAAATACAAAAAATTCAAGAAGTTATGTCGATGGTCACATATGCATATGGTCACCGATAATTACAAGGGATTAAGAATTCCGCATTGGAATGCAAACGGCATTACACACTATTCTCACCTCCTTCAATTTGAATCTTTAATTGAGAGAGAAAATATTCACATTGCATCTTTGAATAAAACACATCTCAAAGAAAACCACAAAACATATTTTAAAATTTATTTAATTTATCGCAATGATAGGAAAAAGTCAAGAGGAGGTGGAGTAGCTCTATTCGTCCACAGATCAGTCCAACATAAATTACTCCCTATTGTAGATACGTTAGGAATAGAAAATATTTCAATCGAAATAAAAATTAATAACAGAAAGTTTTTTTTATCATTTTGCATATTCACCTAAATATAAAAAAAGCTTTGCGAATGACGTAATAAAGTTAATCACAGCAAATAAAAATTTTATTTAACTAGGTGACTTAAATGCAAAACACGCGGCCTGGGATTGTATCAACAACAACACTGCAGGGAATATTCTTTTTAGTCTTAAACAATCAAACAATTATTTTTATACCCTTTCCCAATAGCCCAAGCTTATATCCTTCTCAAACAAACAGAAATTTCTCAATTATTGATCTGGTATTAAGGAACACATCGATGCATATCAGCTTTAATGTACTTGAATATGAGATTCCTTCAGACCACAGACCTATTGTTTGTGAGCTTGAAAATGCATCTACAGAAGGATCAGTTCTCGTTCGCTACAACTATAAACTAACCGATTGGACGACATATCGAAACTTAATTGATAATAAAATACTTATAAATTCATTCCTCTATGGCTCTAAACCACCAATAGACTCAGAAATTAACAAGTTTGTAAACGGCAGGTTACTCTATGAAAACTTATTTACCAACGTTTTGAATTTAATAAAATTACAAGAACATTTAAAAAAAGTAATCAACGCACGTCAAATGTATCAGAAGTAACATTTAATAATCAATGTGTGAAGTTTTTAACTACCATGATAAACAGAGACATAAACACTAATGAAAATTGCCACAAAATGTTATCAAAATTAAGGCCAGGAGATAAGACCTTTTGGAAAATCAGTAGATGTTAAAGAGATGAACAAAACAGAAATATTCCACACTTCTCACTAGGAAATAAAAAAATTATAACAGATTATAAAAAGGCCCAAATACTTGCCGAAACATTCTCGGTCTCTAATAGGTTCACAACTTCTTACACACATTCTATCGACAGAACCGTTAATTCTTATGTAAAAAGACTTACTTCATTCTTTGTTCACTCCGACAATCTTAAGACAGTTTCGTTAAACGAGATTAACTAACTAATAGCGTCACTAAAATCCTTAAAATCACCTGGGCTAGATATATACCCCCAAAAGCAGTAAAGTTGCTACTGATAATATACAATTGTTGTTTAAAAATAACTACTTCCCAAACATTTTAAAAATGACAAAAGTTATAGCATTCCTAAGCCAAACAAGCCCAAAAATGACCCTACCAGCTACAGACCTAAAAGTCTGTTAAGCAACTTGGGAAAACTATATGAAAAATTATTCAAAACCGAATATTTAAAGTAATGGAAATACATCATTAATAGCTAGCGAACAATTTGGCTTCAAAAAAAGAACATAGTGCTGTACATCAAATTAATCGTATCACAAACGCTATAAAGAAAAATAAACGAAACAGACAATCTACTGGCCTTATATTACTAGATGTAGCAAATAAAAGATAAAATAATAATGAAGTACAAAAATGATAATCAATTAAAAAAAACAACAACATTATAATTGTAGTTGCTCTCGAAACAGTTAGATACGTATTGAACCTGAAGAATTAAGGCCAGGCATAGAGGCGACTATAATATGCGATTCTAGCTCCAGCAATCCACCTGCTTAATTATCCTGGTGGAAAAACGGCATACCAATTGAGGGTAAGTTTAAATACTACTTAAGAGCCAAAGGTTTCGTTTTTATTCTTTGTGTGTTTGTAAGGCGCGAGAGAATAAGTTAGTCTGTTTCTGGTTGTGTTGTCGAAAGCCAACAAATTTGTTTAAGTTGCAAGAATAAACTTTTGTTGTTGAGCTGGAAAAGTGCCCAAATTTTTGGGTTGTTCAAAGGATTATCATTGTTGTCGAGAATAAAGTAACAAAACTAGAATAAATCAGTGGTATTGCTACATGCCACATAAGTATAAGAGTACGGTAAATTTATTTTAAAATGCTCGCATGAAGTGGCGCCGACCGAAATTGTAGGTTGGCTGACTTAATGCCTGCTTGTTCTAGTCAGGTCTTTTCAAAAAGTTTGGACGGTTCGTAAAGGCAGGCGTAAACATAAACGTGTTTGCGTAACAACTTTTTATTTTTTTTTTCTTGTCTGAGAATATTTTTTCAACATTTGTGCATTCGGGTATGTAATATTATATGTCGTCAGCTACAAAGAAAATTTATCTCATTAGCTCAATCTACAAAATAAATAATTTTTTGATTAAATTTTAATGTTTCAATATGCAAAACCAAAACAATCTTTAACTTTTTAACAAAAGCTTATAAATTTATTTTTAAAATTCAAGAAAATCAACTACTATAATTAATATTTGTGTAAACAAGATTGACATTGTGTCAGTAAGCAGCTAAAGTGCTTTTTGTAATACTATAAGTTACAATAACTTTTAAATATAACGTTTCGATATGCATATTATTTTAAAGCTCATAGTTGTCTCCAAAAATACAAAGAATTTATGTTCATAATTTAGTAAGATTTCGGATCATTAAACTTTATTTTCGCCTTTTACTTTTCCACTAACGTAATTTATGCTCATACATAACATTTCAGTTCATATAACAAGAATTGTTGTCTGGATAATTATCATGTGACACATACATACAAGTAAAAGTACTTTACATTTTTTGATTTAACAGCTTTCTCTGTCTCTCTTTCTCTCTGCCTCTCTCATTTTACTTTATTATTTTGCTGCACTTCTTTTTTGTCATTAATTTCCTTACGTATAAGTAATACGTCTAAGCCTGGCCTTTGGGGTGGTACCGTCTAATCTTTGGAATTTCAAGTAAACATTACACAGGAAATGAACGGCATAGTTTACACATGCCAGAATGCCAACGAGGCACAGTGAGACAACGCCGGCAAAAAATACAGGGAGTCAATGTAGAGCTCTGAAATTTTGCACAGGTTATTTTTAAGGAAATTCCAGTAAAAAAAAATTAAGAAAATACGCCCACTTTAACGCCCACCTCCCATACAATCGAAAGTTGTAAAATGCCGTTTTGTCCGTAATACTTTAGGTATAACTTTCAATATTGGTACCCATGAATGTAATACTGCTACAAACATTATCGGAAAAAAATTTTGAACATCGGCCCTCTTTTACCCCCTCTCCTCCAATCCCCTCATCCATAAAACCTCATAAAAAGTGCCATATTTTCTAATATATTTTAGATTCAACCTTCGAATTTGATATTATTGTAATGTACAATAACCCGCCCACTATTACCCCCACTTCCCACTAAAATGCATTAAGAAAGAACCATTTTTAATAATGTTTTTTTTTCATTCTATCAATAATTTTTTAACATCATCATGGTATTCTAATTTTTTCAATTTCATTCTCATTCTAAATGAATTTATATAAGGATCTGATGATATTTGCAAATAGTGCATTACGTGAATTTTTACGAGAATGGAATATACTCCTTATTAATTGCTTCTTGCGCTTCTTCGGATAACATTCCTGTAGAAACAAAATAAAGTTAATATTAATTAAAATTTAAAGAAATACTTTCAAAAATAAAAATTGCAAACAAAGCTATTGGCAATATAGCCTCGGATATCATTTTGCTGCCGTGAATGAGAACTTTATGGACAGTGATAGGCATGTAATACCAGCCATAATGCTCTACATACAATTTTGCAGTGTCCATACAATACGTATGGAATTAACCAGCATCTATATTTTTACTAGTATTTATAGTATTTAATATAATTTTAAAGCGGTGAATTAAATCTACATTTACACCAGTTATGTCAGCGGTTATTTCTGGATTTTCAAAAAATCTTCTAGAGACATTACCATCATTGGTTGTTCCCATGCCTTGTTTCACCACATTCACATTTAAACCCAGAACTAATTTGAATTTTTTTATTTCTGTTTTAACAGCTTCTTTCTGATCTTTTGAGTCTTTATTTGTCCTCCACGCTTTAAAACTTTTATTATAACTGATATGTAATATACATTCCATGAATTTTATTCGAGCATGTAGCGGCGAATTCCAAATTTTAATGCCTCAGCTGAATTTGCTCTCAAGATAACTGCATCAAAATTATTCATTTCAGTAGGTTTTGCCCCACATATGAAACAAGTAGCCATCGATGAATTCTTACTGACTGTTGTTGCCACTTTTCCGTCAATCATCGTCATAATTAAACTATGAGATATCGCAAACTTCTTGTTGAACATTTCGAATTCTGTCCTTTTTAAATTTTGAATTTCTGTATTTACACGATTCACTTCATTGTTAATAACATCTGCTGTTTTTTCACAAATTCGAACTTCATAGGCCTACAAAGTCTTGTTGAAGATGGTTCTGAATTTGTCCAACACAAATAAGAATCATTGTAAAGATCTGTTAACTTTAACGGAACAAGAGATGTTAAAAACATACTTTTATCAAAAACATTTTCATCGGTAAAACGCTGATGATATTCACTGTGCCCCGATGATCCATCACACCCCCATTTAGTTATTAAATTCAACTCATTTGGAATCTCATCAATCTCACTTTTTGTTTTTGTTTAAAAAATTCTTGAAACAGTGTGATCAAGTTATTCTTGTAATCCAATACTGCTAAAACGTTCATCAACCTTAATATTTGCAGGATAGCATTTTTTTTAACTTCTAATATCTTGCAATAGTGTGGGAATATATCACAACCAATTTCTTTTGCAGAGCTTCTTAAAACATCATATTGGTGTCTTGATAATGAAGCATCAATTATAAGGCTGAGTGCTTTCTCTGGTGTAAGTGATTTCAATTGTTCACTCTTTTCATATTTTTTTAGAAGTAGACACTATCAAGTCTTTTGGAAGAATTTCGTATAATTGAGATATTTTACTTCTCTTAGACCTTTCTTGGCTTTCTTCGAAGGCTTTTACAGGTCGTCCACGCTTAGCGGAATGTGAAGTGCCTGTTTGTTCATCATCCAAAGTTTCTTCACCCATGGTGTAAAGGTGTGTAAGCCATTCTTCATTATCAGCCAAAAATTTACTTTTTATGCGCCCAGATTTGTTCCATTTGGATTTTAATGTTGGTATGAAATATTTTGTTAAAAAAACACGTAATTTTTTTATAACAAAGTCTGGCATTTTGTTGAATTTTTTTGATATGACACCAACAACAACATCAATATTTTTATCACTATCGCTCCAAATATCATAAATTGAACTATAAGAAATTGTTACATTTTCCATGATCTTGTAAATTTTTTTAACACTTTATATAAATTTGCACTCTCGAAGAGTGTGTATATATATATATATAATCGCAATTAACGTTTGTTGATCAATAATATTTAAACAACAACAACAATGTAATATTATTTTACAGTTTGTTTTTAAGAAGTTTGTAAGCACAAAATAAAATGTCAAATAAGTTCAAATATGTAAAGAAAATAATAATGTAAATAAAATAAAATATAAACAATAAGTGAATAGTTGTAAACAATTACAATTGTAGTTTTTTGTATGTTTAAAGTACTTTTGCAAACTTTTGCTATACTTTCTTTACTTCGAATAAAAGCTGAGACTTTAACCTTTCATTTCATATAAGTATGCAGCTAAGGCGAGGGCCTGCTCATTATTTATTTATTATGTATTTTTTTTATTAATAAGCTTTCGAATATTACAAATTGAAGTAACATATTTCAAGCTCGTTTGCATACCTCAACTTTGACTTGCTCTAGGCGAAAAAGTAATGAAGTTATGAGGCTGAAATTTCAGGGAATTGTTACTCATTTAGCTGTTAATATACTAGCAAATTTCATCCAAATCGGACGACACGAAAAAAAAACATTTTTTGCCGCGGTTACTATAGGGCTGTCTCACTGTGCGAGGCACTACAGCGTAGTGTTCATGAAGCTATAAGCTAAGATGTGCTGTGTATTTTTATTTTGCTTTATTATATTGAAATGTAAAATTTTTTGTTGTTGCTTTGTTGCATAGTGATGTATATGCAGCCAACATCAAAAGTTATTTTTAAGGAAATGTAAATATTTTTGTAATCTTATATTTTGTTGTTGTCATGTCATTGTTGCCGCACATGTTTAGATCGTTCAATATTTGTACCATTACCATTCTAAGGCAGTAGGAGTTTGGGGGCGAATTATAACTGGTTGCCCAGCAGGCCAATGCCAATCCCATGTCAATTACTTACACTAAATCAAACCAGGGCCAAACATTGCCCAGTGCAAATAATGCAGAAGAGCTACGCATCTTTACCGATGGCTCGAAATTTAATTTTACAAAATTACAACGCAATGATGCCGGACTGCATGTGTGTGAGGCACGCAATTCCCAAGGCACAATTGTATTGAATGTAACTAAACGGATGTTGTTTTAATTGATTTTCTTTAAATACAAGCACATTACGTAGACGGCTCAAAAATAAAATCGCTTTCAGAAAACGTCATTTTTAATGCCGGAGAAGATGTCATGTTGTCGTGTACAGTAGAAGGTAAACCCCTAACGGAGGATCATATAAAGTTAGAAAAATTAGGCTACGATATGACAATAAAAACCTCATCTATATTTGCCAATGGCACCTCGGTTTTACACATAAAAGACGCTCAACGGGAAGATGTTGGCAGTTTCTGTTGTATCGCCGACAATCTTGTTGCCGTGACGTTTTGCTAATACTTAAATGTAAGTAAAATAAATAAAAAGAAAAGCAAACACGTTGAATGCACACGAATATTTTCTTTACTTGTAATTGATTATTTATGGATGTATAATCTTTTTCAGTTAGCACCGGAAATAGATAAATCACCCATCCTATTGAGAGCTTCCGGTGAAGATTTATGAAGTAGAAGAAAATAAAATAGATTCTCTGACGTATGAGAGATTGTAAATTTTTACATAAAAGATCATTTAAAAGTAAGCAGGCTTTAATAAAAATTTCAATAATTGTTAAAACTAGAACCCATCTAAAAATTAAAAAACTCAAACTCTAGATTTTATATTATAATTTATAAATATATTTAAGTAGATATCAATTTTTTTTAATTTTTTTTTACCATTTTTGACCGCGCATGAATCACGTCGAATATTATTGGTTTTGAATAACCGTTAGAGTATCAAATCTACTCATGGAAAAGTCAAAGTTGCAATTTGTTTTTGTAGACTCTAAACTAATCTAACATCTGTCAGTTAAAAAAAAAAAACCCTTTAAAATAACAAATATTAATAATAGTGTTCTATTGTCCAATTTACTTCTGCTAGAGACGAAATAAGATAAAAATGTATTTATTTTTTTAAATTGAGTTTTTAATCTAAGGATGGAAAAAAGTGACTTCTATCTGAGGATACTGTGGGGTTTTTTTCTGTACTATATTTTTATGTGTTGGTGTGCTTTCGTATACTAAATACGTTAAGCAGCATTAAAGCAGAGTGCACAAATTAGCCTCATCGGTAAAACTAGGTTGGAAAAGCAAATATCAACTAGGATACAAAAAAGTTATAAAATACACTGATTTATTGGTCGTGTCATGTGCATTTTATTAGCATTCTCATGCACCCACTCGGACTCCAGTATAATGACTACAATATCTAAAAACTAAAATTGTCGCAGTAGAGAAAAGTAGTTAAATTTTGTGCTACATTTAATTTCTGTATATAGCGTCATTTCTTTTTAAAGGAGCTATGTGAAAATACAATGCAGAAACCATCTACCATTAATTAAATAATTTTTATATGAATATGTATTATTAAACATATTTTTAGTACAGGCATCATTACAGTACGTTGGGTTCACTCTTTTCTTTCTCTTTATTTCTATTATTTCAAATAAATTAATTTTTTATGCTGCATTTGCTTTGCTTACATTGTGTAGATATATATTTTAAATAACTCACCACAGAAGCACCACAACTATCACAACCAGCCTCGTCTTTGTGTGGTCCACCTAAAACGAGTGCTACCCCTTTGGCTGGTACTTCGGATCTATTGCTGTTGGTTGGTGTAGCATCTGGCATAACAATAGTGGCTTTAAATATACTCTTCATAGGTTGTTGTTTGCATAAACACAATCAAAGGCGTCTAAAACGAGGTATTGTATGCACACTTTTATTTTATTTATAATTTTCGTAGAAGTCAAATGCAGACACACATCCTTAAAAGTAGTTTTATGCTTCCAAAAATTTTAAACCAACCTCTACCACAGAATATATTTAGTTTTTTATTGATCATTGAGCACTTATAATTCCACATAGTTACAATTTGTTAAGTATATAAGATTGTTACAAATTAAATTAGTTATTTACGAAAATCTTCA
The DNA here is from genome assembly GCA_937654795.1 of Cistogaster globosa. Classification (NCBI taxonomy): domain Eukaryota; kingdom Metazoa; phylum Arthropoda; class Insecta; order Diptera; family Tachinidae; genus Cistogaster; species Cistogaster globosa. The sequence goes on from OW569407.1 coordinate 33,046,032, forward strand.
CAATATAAAAAGATAGCGAAAGCATAATATATTTGTATGATAAATGCCTTTAATGTTCTATCAACAATTGAAGAATTATTAAAATAAGCTTCGACAAATTTTCGTAAAATATTTTTAATTTAATTTGTTTATAAAATATATATATAATTATATATAATATAAAATATATTTAAAAAAATCAAAGTTTGAATTAGGTTTCTAAATAACGTTAGATGCAGCATACTTAAGTGCGTTTAAAATACAATTTTTAAATTCGCTACGGTCGTTTAGTTATATAAACATAAAAACTGATGAAAAAAGTAGTGATAGAAATATTCAAATAGTTTATTTTTAGTTTAAATTGATAGCTTCAATTTATGTACTTTAAGCAAATTCAAATTTTGCATATATTTTCATTCGCTTTACTTATTTTTAGTTACAACTGAAATAAAATTTTCAGTTAAGCCTAGGTTGCTTATTTTATGTAATTAAATACAAGCAGAGCAGTAAAAATCAGATAATAGTGGAATGTAAGTTACATTCTTCTTTAGGAAACTTCTATTTGATCTTAAAAAGTAGATATCAATTGTAAAATAAAGTCTAGTAGTTTGTGTAAGCAAACTGTTGCAAATCTATTACAGTCTATTTTTGGAAAAAATATTACGGATATATTTATTTGTAAAACATAAATAATTCCTCGTACTTTAATACTTTAACAGTCACGAAGAATGCTGAAAAAGAATATAGCGATCCAAAAAATTTGTAGGATTTTGCAAGTATCTGACTTTTTACTGTCCTAGTGTGTTTTGGTTAAACAGTTTGCAGCCTTACGATTCAATATAAATTTATCTTTGTTAATATTCATTGACTTATAGTTAGTTACCTTAAACTCAATTGTCAAATGTGCTCAATGTTTTGTAAAATACTGGAGCTTGATCTCATATTATGGTACTTGCTAATTATAAAAACAAAAAAGTAAATTAAAACCCATATACCAAAATGGGTGTCTATTAGTCTTAGTTTATTATTATGGGCATAACCGCTTTACCTAATATTTTTGTATTGATATTTACTATTCATATTTAGTTATTCTGCTTGTAAATAGTGGTGACAGAAGTATCAGTGAAGAAGCACATCAGGATGAAAAATACTTCATTTAGTTGATTTTTTATGTTTACAGTTTTCCGTAGCCCTCATTATGTTATGAGTTTGATCAGGAATACGCACTATTAGACCTTAAAACAATTCAAATGTAGGATAAAGAAGCAGATAAGACACCAAAAATATTTTAGTTTGATTCTAAATTATTTTTATATTTTGTAATTTTCTTCTATGAAGTAACGACTCCTCAAAATGCATTTAATGCGAGTATATAAGTGAAATGCAAAATGTAAACAAATATAAAATATAAAAAATATCATACGAACAAGCAACGTTTATCATAAATTTTCTTGTATTACGCGTATTTATTTTTTATTTTTCACGGTCTCTTTTATCATTTCCTTAGTAGTTTTACATGGCTGATTATACTTTTTTTCTATATTTTTTTAGTGATTTTATGGCAGTGTTTACGTTTCGACTTTTTGCTCCCTGATGATGAATAGAAAAATCTAATAAATAACACATTAGTGTTCTGATTCTGCCGACGATTTCGTCATAAGTAATATGTTTGCTGTTTTCTTTAGCACCACTTACTCTGACGTTCAATACGATAACTCAAGTGATTATCCTTTTCCGATAACTCAAATTCAGCCAATATCATTTTTACCTATACATACAGCTGATATCATGAACAATTTAAATAATTTCAAGTCTTCATTCAACTCTGGTACTGATGGTACTCCTAGCAGCCTATTAATTAATTGTGCACATGCTTTGGCGCCGCCGCTAACTATAATGTTTAACATTTCACTTAAATACTGCTTTTTTCCCGATTTATGGAAAGAGTCGTACATTATTCCGTTATTTAAATCAGGAAATAAGTCAAGTATTGTGAACTACAGAGGAATTGTAAAACTAAGTGCGATCCCCAAGTTATTCGAAAAATGTCTTACTCATGCCTTGTGTCATCAAGTTTCAACACTAATGACACCTTGTCAACATGGCTTTCGTAAAGGATGCTCAACAATAACAAATCTGCTACAACTTTCAAGCGAAGTTATCCAAGGATTCAATATTGGTCAACACATAGATGCCATTTACACTGATTTTAGTAAAGCGTTCGACAAAGTTAACCATGTTTTATTATTAAAAAAAATTCATTTAATGGGCTTCACCAAAAACTGTTTGAACTGGATAAGCTCATATCTAACTGGCAGATACCAACGAGTGTGCTTCAAAACATCCATATCTAAATATATTATTGTAAAATCTGGTGTTCCTCAAGGTAGCCATCTCGGTCCAATTTTATTTACACTTTTCATCAATGATTTACCTACTGCTATCAAATTTTCAAATGTTCTAATATACGCTGATGACGTAAAAATTTTTCATAATTACAACAACTTTGACAACCACAATTCTCTCCAACAGGATCTAGACAGCTTTTTTGTTTGGTGCACGATGAACTTGATGGAGTTAAATTTAAACAAGTGCAAACATATGCACTTTTCCAGAAGAGTTGATACACACAATCCGTTCTTTTTTGATGGTTATCAGTTGGAAATTGTTGATTCGATCCTTGATTTGGGTATTTTATTAGATGCTAAATTAAACTTTAGTCAACATATTGCTATGATATCAAATAAAGCCCGTGGGGTACTTGCTTTCATCAAACGTTGAGCCAAGGAATTCACTGATATTCATATCACCAAGCAGCTTTATACATCTTTAGTAAGGCCAATTTTAGAATATGGATCCGTTGTTTGGGACCCACAGTATATCGTGCATAGTAATAAAATTGAGTCTGTTCAAAAACAATTTCTGTTATTTTGCTTACGAAATATGTACCGAAATAATTTTTCCAATTTACCGTCATATAAAACCAGACTTGCTGAAATTGGGCTACCGTCTCTACAAAGCCGAAGAACTATGCTTAATGTTACGTTTTTTTTAATTTGATTACTGGAGATGTTTGTTCGGAGTTCCTTTTGGGAAACTTTTACTTCAACATTCCTGTACGTCCAACCAGAAATTTTAAACCAATTTACATTCAATTTGTTCGCCATAATTATGCCAATGATGAGCCCTTTAGAAGAATTTGTTGCGATTTTAACAATCTTTATAGTTTTATTGATTTTTCTCTAAATGTAAACACTATTAAACGCAACATAATATTGTTTTTAAATACTTAATTTAAATGTAATTTTTGGTAATGTTTTAAATTGTAAAAAACTATATGTATGTATACCAGTCTGTAAGGATTTTTTCCATAGACTCAGATAATAAAAAAAAAAAAAATAAAAATAAAAAAAATGTAGTTCTTTGATTCTTTGAAGTGATATTATTTCTTCTGTTTCGTTTAGGTACAAAAGTTAAAATTTCTTTTCTTTTCTTTCATTAATTATCAGAGTATTATTATGAAACTGAATTAGAAATGATCCATTCAATTCCTATGACTGCCCACTTACAGCTTTAATTGTTTCATTAAATTGATTAAATAATATGGTTTTCGGTGATATTTCTTCTATAGTTGGAATGTGTTCATTATGGACTTCATTTTGATTACAAATACAAAGATCGTTGTATTCTTTACAGGTTTTTACAATTTCAAATAAAATTTTATTCTTACATTTAATTATGCTTTCATTAGATATTTTTGCAATTGATGTGTTTCTTTTAACTGGCTATTACTTAGTTTTTCAAGAGACACTTTTTCTATTATTAATAAACTTAAAATATAAGATATAGAATTTTTTATGGCAATTTTAATCTTAGAAAATTTAACGGCTTGTTCAATTTTTCCATAAGGAAAATTTTCAAAATTCATTAATATTTTTATTTCTCTAAACTCATCTTCAGATAAGATAAATCAATTTGTTATTCTTGCTTGGCCCATTAACAATTTCATCTTTAATTATATAAAGTCTTAAGGAAATGATCTGTTCTATTTCTAGTTTTGTAATTTCATTAGATTTTTTTAGTTTTAATATTGTGTTTGTTATAGTTGTTAATTGGTTAATCTTAATAATAGATTCCCTATTGATTATATTCTGCTGGTCATTATTTTTAAGCAATCATTCAATCTTGTCTGTCACTATTTTATGGTCGTCATGGTCGGTCGATCCGGCTATCCATCTCCAAGTTGTTCCTAAAAAGCTTAATGATCTTCTAGTATGTGGTTTAATTCAAGTAATTATTGCTTGAAGTTTTCTTAATTTGTGTACTAAGAAAGGAATAGTAGGATTGTTTGATGGTAGTCTTTGTTTTATTTCGTCTTCTATTTTATTCAAAGCTTCCTCATAAATTTGCCAATTTATAATCTATATTATCCTAAAGTTTCCGTTTTGAATTCAAACATCTCCTGTCCATTATGAAGTTAACTGCGTATTAGTATAGTCCAGTATCCGTATGTCTGTCTTACAATTCGTTAAAGACCTAAGTATTAGTATTATTGTGATTTTCATAACCTGTAGTAGAAAGAAGTTAGGTTTTGATATTTTCATTGTTTATTACCCTATTTCTAGCTTCGAACAAAACTTTATTACTAAGGTCTTCCCTAACTTTTTGTTTTTTGTAACAAGGCTGTAAATTATTTCTTTGCCCTACTATTTTTTCGTAAATAATATCTCTTGGTATATAGTTCTTCACATTCGCTTCTTTGTTTCTGTGCAACATTTTTTCTTGTGCTGCTTTCAATTTATCTTTAATATTTTTATGAAGCATTTTATTATATGAAACTATCCGAGGGTTTTTCTTCCGTAACAGAATGAATAGTTTTGTTGTATTTTTGTGCTGCCTTATAGAATACTTCCGTGTCATTTACTAAGTGTTTTTCTTCTTTTATGCCTCTCGCTATTTCTATGATTATTCAGTGGATTTTTTTCACTTTAACATTTGTATTACTATGACGTGGTGTACAGTATTATTATTCAATTCCTAATCTTTGTATTAACGTTTTGAATTGCATTGTTGTAAATCCTGGTTCGTTGTAAAGAGTTATTTTTCTTGCATCTGGAAATTTTTGTAAAATGTCTAATGATTACGAGTTATTTTGAATAAGAGTCTATTCAAGTTAAAAATTTTATGTTTTTTGCGTAAAATATATCTACATTGAGATATTTCCCCTCCTTAATGGGAATCGGTGCTTCTCCAATTTTTAATGTTGTAAGTGTCTTTTGTACTTTGATTTTTTTCATATGCCATAGTGTCTAATACATTCTTTGAAATGGGAGATCATTTTGGGCCTATGGTATTGCTTATAAATTTGCTTATAATTTTCTTTAAAGCTTCTGGGCTCCTTCATGCGTATGGAAATATAGTTTTGAAAACAAATTTGATATTTAAATTATTTTTAACTGTTTCTTTAAATTCATATAAATCTTGAAAATATTAAGTGAGATCTTGGCCAATCCTGACATGACAATTGTCGTAAGTGAGTCTTACTTTGTAATAGAAAGAGCAAACTATAGAATTGTAAGAAGCATTGTAAGTTATAAAAATTTAGTATAAATGTTTGTAAAAATTTAAATAAAGACTAGAACTTATTTTGTAGTAAAAGAGGAAACAAAAGCGCTCTTCAATACTCTAACTGAGCCACTTAACCGGTAGCAAAGCGGAATTCAAACGTGCTACAGCTGAGGTGCAGCATTCTAAATATCCTTGGCAAGTTAGGGAACAGAACTTTTGAAAATAATTTTAAGATTACTAACAAACGATCCTGCGATCCCGATCCTGAAGATTCTGATCAGATCCCGATCCTAAAGGTTCATATCATATCCTGCGATCCCGATCCTGAAGATTCTGATCGCACACTGCGATCTCAATCATGCAGATTTTTGATCTGGCATGTAAGACACCTACAGATTCTATTTTGGTTACCAATAAAAAGATTTTTAAAAGTCTGCAAACGGCAAGGTCCCTACAAAGGAAGAAATTGAGGACATCTCTAAAAAGTATGAACATCTGATAGAAGAATACCAACCGGAGGAAACATAGGTAGAATATCCCGAATACAAGCCCACACCAAAAAATTGTGGACCGAAACCTCTTACGCTGAAAGAATACAAGAAGAGGAACCAGAAGACAGAGACCCCAAAGCGGGACAAAAAGAAGAAAGTCAAAAGGGGAGGCAAAAAACTACAAGTAAAAAAGAAAAGACAAGAATTACTACGGCTAATAGGACTAGCTAGCGGTGAACTGAAGAGACAACTATATATGCAACTAAGAAAACTAAATGGGAAATCAGAAGTCTTAACAAGAGGAAAGCGTCATCATCAACAATACCAACAAGCAAGGAGCAATGGACTTTGGCGCAACGATAAAATTAGACGCATTCCTTGTATTTAGCATTTTTAACTTATAGGAATAATAAGTATTTTAAGAATTATATGCAAAAGAAGGCTGTTGTAAATGTATAAACAGAAAAATATAGAAATTTGCCTATATTCTAAAGGAATAGATTGATTTAATGGAAATAGTGATAAATAAGTTAGAGAAGATTTTAATAAATTTTAAGAAGTCAGGAGCTAAGGTTACCAGGAAGCAACATTAAGAAGTAAGCTTGAGGATATAGAATCACTAGAAAAAAACATTTTACGAATTAGTAGTCACAGAAGATATACTAAGAAAAATAGCCAGATTTGACATATGTATGTCTTAAGAAGGCAAGGACACTCTTTAAAAAACTTTGAAATCAACTAATCAGAAACAAAATTTAATAAACATGGTGAATATCAATTTAGAATCGGCCATAAAGGTTATCCCTAAAAATAACAAGAAATTGAATTCTTTTCTTACTATCGCTCAACTGGTCAACAATACCTTAGAAATGGAACAGAGGAAGATTTTAATATATTTTGTATACAACGCAAAATTAAGTAATTTAGTAAGAACCTATAGCAACTCACGACATTTATAGAATTAAAAAATATCCTATTTAGTAGATTTAAAGCAACGAAAACAGTTTCACAAATTCAGGCTACTCTCAGCACTATCTCACAAAAAAAAATACATGAATATAAACACTTACCACAAAAAAATTCTGGATCTAATAACAGAATTGAATGAGCTACAAATTAAGGAAATACAGAATTGTAGTACGGTACAAGCCAACACCATAAAACAACTGAACTAAAGCTATGCTTTAAACATATTCAAGAATGGTTTAACAGGGGAGCACAACCAACAGTTATCGTTTTTAGACCGAAAAAACTTAATGAAGCACTTCAGTTAGCTTTGGAATTAGAGAAAGAATTTTTTAGTAACTCGGAAAGAGTTTTATATTTCTTGAACAATAATAACAGGAGAAACAAATCAGGGAACTTTGACAACAACTATAATAGACGAAATAGTTTTAACCCAAATAATAACAAAAACTTCTATAGCAACAATTGGTCAAATAACAGTAATGGTCATAATAAAAATAAGGGTAACAATAGCAATACCAATAATAATAGCAGACCACCACGTTATACCAACAACCATTTGTGTAATCAAGGCAATAATTATAACAACAATCGAAGAAACAAAACAGTTGGTAATAGATATGGTAATAGTCATAACAACCGCAATTATGACGGAAATAATCGAAATAGATATTTTCAGGGCGACCGACGAAATGTACACTGCGTTCAGAAAAACTGCCAAGATCCGGATGTGGGTCGAGGAACTGTATAAACTCACTTTCCGGAGGTACAACAATAAGAATAGATAATGTTTTTTTGGTTTTAAATAACAAGACAAATTTCATCGATTTAGTTTTGGAGAAGGATTTAACGCTTTCATTTTTAATAGAAAAAGGAGCTGATATCTATTTATGCAAGATCGATAGGTTAACCGAGGATGCTATACATATTGACAAATAAAGATCACTTAGTTTTCCAGGTATAACTACAGAAAGATTAACTCTTTGAGAACATTAGAATTAGGTTTCGATATAAATAATATAAACGAAAAGCATAAATTCCATATTGTTAACAGGGAACTTCCCATTCGAACGGATGGAACTTTGGGACGAGACTTCTTTTCGAAATGTTTATGCAAGATTGATTTCATAATCATTTACTCTAACACTTACCTTGAGAGGTGAAGATATAATCATACCTATGAAATCACGGATAAACAATGACTATTGATTGCATGAAGGAAAAAAAAAAAGATCAGAGACTATTCATTCTATAAATCTAGACATTTGCGAGGATAGCATTGTTCTCAATAAGGAAATTTAACCGGGTATATTTGTTAGCAATACTATAGTAGCAGGAAACGGGAATTATCATATTAAAATATTAAATACGACAGATAAAGACGTAATTTTGGGAAAAATTGATCTCGAAGTAGAGCCTTTACAAAACTACACAGTATTACAAAGACCAACAGAAACAAATTTCAGCAAAAACAGATTCAACAAACCGATAGACACGTTGAAGATTGACGTTAAGGACGAAGAAGCAAAGATAGTATTTATACAGATATTCGAGGACTATCAGTATATGTTTCACTTGGAAGGAGAGACATTATTAGTCTTGCCAAAGAGAAGTGAAAATGGGAAAGAGAAATGGAGATTGGTTGTAGATTTTCGACAACTTAACAAAAAGATAGTGAATGATAAATTTCCATTGACACGACTATAAGATGTTTAAGATCGTTTCGGAAGAACAAAGTATTTTTCAACTTTAGACATGACCAGCTTATTTCATCAAATAGAATTGGCCGAAGATTTGAGGCAATTAACCGCATTTTCAACTAAAAATGGACATTATCAGTTAAGACGACTACCATTTGGTTTTAAGATTTCATCAAATAATTTCCAGAGAATGTTGACAATAACAATAAGTGGACTCGACTCTAAGGCTTTCTTGTACGTAGATGATATTATTGTATTTGGATGTAGCTTGAAGCATCATAATGAGAATCTGATAAGAGGATTTGAAAGTTTGTCAAAATATAATTTGAAACTAAATGCATCCCAAAAATTTTTTTTGTTAGAGGCTCAAGCATAATTTGAAAGCTTATAAGGTCCAGTATTTTTTAGTTTTTTTTAGATTTTTAGGAAGAGGTTTAGAGGTTGCGCAAATCAAGGCTTTGTTAAAAATCGGGATTTTCGAAATTTTTTTAAACTTGACGCATACCTTTGTCAATAAATACGTTGATTTAATTTTTGGACCGAATGTTTCTAAGGAAAGTTTCCCAAACTTCATTTCTATATGCAAAAAGTTTAAGTTTCGGCAATATTTTTGTCCTTTTCGATTCAACATATTAAGTATTTTTGTAATATTTTAACAAATTCTGTAAAAAACGGTTAATAACTCTTCAAATTTATATGGAAGCAATAAAAACTAGTGTCGCCATTTTAAAGAGGTATATGTTCTATACAACTAAAAAAAGAAAAATGGAATTTGGTCTAACAGTTCCTTAGTTACACTATTTTTATAGTTTGTACCTTAAAAATGATGATACTTTTTTCGTTATAATTATTTTATATTTCCTTCAAGGCTCTTAATATTGAGGAGCAGACCACATCAACAAATCCTGTTTTTCCGACTGCATAAATCATAAAATTGTTGAAAAGATTATTCCGGCACCAATGCGCGAAGATTTATGCAATTTTATTAAAGGCCAACTTGAAGACACGCAACCACGAGAGGATTATAAAGAACTACTCCATCTGAGTCTTATCTTTTTGGGTGATAAATCTATGCCCTATCCAACAGTAAAAGCTCCAGGAGCTATCAGTCAGGCTCGCTGGATGATGAAAATTATATATTCTTTGAAAATATGCATTTTCCGTAAGCAGTTGCAAACTTATATAGACAAATCAACAATTGATGAACTGCTTGAATTTAGTTCATTTGTTTTAAGAATGTATATAAAATATTGGTACCTCTGCCAGTGCCCTCGATACGCTCCTCTCAATGATCTGATCCTATTAAAGGATTTGGATGGTTATACAATTTTTAATAAAGAAGTTGCACACGCCTCACTTAAAATTTTTCTAGGTCATCAGTGGTACTTAACTCCGAAATTGGCTGCCCTGGCATTTTTTGATGAACGTATCGACACCAAAACTTTACGTTTAATGCAGATACTCAATGCAACGACTATGAAGTAACAAATGTTACTTTAACAGAAGAACACTTCAGAAATAAAGAAATTCAACACTTTATTTCAAAAGCCAGTCTTACTTTTTTTTGAAGCTTGCAATATTTTAAATGATTTTTTTAAAATAGATCCAGAGAATTGGAAAGCCAACAAGTCATTTCAAGATGCGAAGGAAAAAGTTCAACATCTACAAGTGGTAAATGATGTGTGCAGAACGAGGTGTGGCTTTGGCTAATACTTATATCAATGTCACAACATCTGAAACTGATTTCCAGAATTTATTGCAAGGTATAGAACTACATCGCAGTTACTCCAATAAATGATTTAACACAGAGCAAAACAAATGTTTGTGTTTTCTTTTTGTTGATTGGGTATGTTTAGTGAACTGGCAAACAGCTTATAATAACATATACTGGGTATAAATGTTAAAACGGGTATAACTCAGGAACAGTTAGAACGAATTCAAAAATTGTTGCATAAATATAAATTAGAATAAAGTTGTCTTTTAAACTGCATCATTAGTTTTGTTCTTTTTCATTGAAACTTAAAAAGTTTTAAAGCAATATTACAAAAATTTTTACAAAAAATTACGAAAAATTGTAATTTAGGGTATCTAAATGAGCTAAATAATTACCAAAACATGTACGTTTTTTACACAGGAATAAAGCTTGGATACTTTTCTTAAACATTGTTTCCTCAGAAGTTAAGAAACCCGTGGCTATTAAGCAAGTAATGAGTTAAGTTAGAAAAAAGGCCGAAAACTCCGGTTTTTTATGAAAACTCCATTTGCGCGACCTCTAAATCTATTCCGAAAATTCTTAAAAAAAACTCAAAACACTTAACCCTATAAGCTTTTAAATTTTGATTGAGCACCTATGAAAATCAGAAAAAAAATTTTTTTGGGACACCCTAATGTATATACATATATATATTTCATCTTATTTGTTTAAATATTATTCGTAAAAAAAATTTATAGAGCAGTTAGAAAACACGATCAACAACCTACCTTTAATAGTTCATTAGCATAAAAATCAATAAATTTTATAAATAAGAAATAGATTGGGAATTGGATTTAAAATATTTTCTTAACTGTTAACTGTAAGAATTCAAGCTATTTATTTTTTTACACATTTTATATATGTTAATTCTTTATGATTTTTTTATTTTCATAGCAAATAAAAAAAATCTTTATTGAATTAAAGCCTAAATTTAATTTTTTGTTATTTTCCACATTTGTCAAGCAAAGCGTGAGATTTACTGCGTCAGCATAATTCAAGGCTAGAATAAAAATTTACATACCTGTTCTAGTGACCAGGTATTTCTGAAACTTAATATCACCTTTACACTGACTAATAGTGGGAAAATAATTTGCCAATTTAAATTATTAGCCAGACAGTTATGTAATACAATCTCTGTACTATACTGCCTTACAGTGGAAAAATAATTTTAAAATATTTAATGAAATACAATATTTCTTTTTGGCTAATGGTGGGAAAAGAATTAAGTACAAAAAGTTATAAACGTTTTTCGGCGTGTTTACAATTAAGTTTATTATTTTAATTTAGTTTATAATGCATTTTTCTTTTTTACTATTTTGTTAATATTATTTTATTTAAATACAAAAGAAATTCTAATAAAGTTTGTCACTTGCATATTGTCAGTCGTTGTGTTCACACTCTTTTTGAAGTTACATTGTCTTGGTGTACCACCTAGGAGTTCATCCAACTAAGCCCAACAAACAGACTTAACCTAGTACAGAAGCATAAATTATGTGTTAACTGCTTTAATGGTAACCATTTAACTAAACAATGCACCACTTCAGGCCGCTGCCATAAATGTGGAAAAAGGCATCACACCCTCGTTCATTTGGAACCAACACCACAAGTAAATTTAATTTCAAATAAACGTAGCAAGATAAAAAAGAAAACTGAGTCAACCAAAGAATTAGTTACACTTAATAACCCCCCAATAGCAAATGCGGCTTCTCTAGTCAATACACCAACAGAAAAAGCTGAAAGCATGGCTGTAAATTCCATAAAAACAAGATCCTATGTTTTACTAGGAACAGCATTGGTAAAGGTCAAGGCGAATGGTGTAGAAACTGCATGCAAGGCAATTCTCGACTCGGGTTCACAAGTCAACCTCATTACGGAGAGATTAGTCAGACGGCTAGAAATTCCAGCAAGGGCTACCTCAATTTCAATCAACGGCATTGGAAAAAATCGCACCAAGGTACAACCCCGAGTCAACATTACGATTCATTCCCGATTCAACAATTTCTTAACCCTGCTAGAGGCATTTGTATTACCACAAACCGATCAACTCCTCACAATAGATAAGTGGTCGATTCCCAACAATATAGTATTGGCTGACCCGATCTTTGGCCGTCCAGACAAAATAGACATTTTGTTTATTACAAAATGCAACGTTTGGCTGGATAGCATCAGGAAAGGTATCTAGTGAACACTCATCATCAGCAATATGTGGTATTCTAACTGAAGAGGATAAAATGAATATGGCTATTGAAAAATTTTGGAAACTCGAAGAGATCGAAAGCAGACAGCAACAATTATCTCTTTATGACGCACAGTGTGAGACACATTTTAATCAACATACTACTCGTGACAAAGAAGGACGATTCGTAGTACGACTTTCATTCTTTGCTCAAACACGTTATTGGGAGCTTTACATGGTATTGCCTTCAACCGATTCCTCTCAATAGAACGTCGATTATCAAAGGACGCTTCACTGAAGGAGCAATATGTGCGATTTATGACAGAGTATGAAACGATGAGGTACATGTCGAAGATCCAAATAGACGAAGGAAAGGGGCATAAATACTTTATCCCTCATCATTGCGTTTTACGACCTGAAAGCAGCACTACTACACTTAGGGTGGTCTTCGATGCTTCTGCAAGAACAGCGTGAGGAAAATCATTAAATGATATCTTGCATACTGGGCCACCACTACAAAATGATCTGTTTACGGTTCTTGTACGATTTCGGCTGCCGCGTTTCGTGTTTACTGCAGACATAGAAAAAATGTACGTACAAATATTGATCCATCGCAAAGACCGTCAGTACCAGATAATTCTGTGGCGAAATAATACTTCTGAACCCATCAGTTATTTTCAATTAAATACAGTCACATATGGCACTAGGCCAGCTCCATATCTGGCAATCAAGTGCTTGAAGGAAATAAGCCATGCCAATAAAATCCAATTTCCGCTCGCCGTCAAGTTTATCGAACAGAATTTTTACGCCGACGATGGATTAGATGCAGCCGATAGTTTAAACACAACCTTAGAAACTCAGCGCCAACTACAACATGTAATGGCTAAGTATGGATTCCATTTAAGAAAATGGTGCGCCAATCATACTCAACTGCTTCGAAATATCCCCAGTGATGATCAAGAAGTCAATCTTGACTTCTCAACAGACGAAGCGGATTATACAAAAACGTTAGGACTAGTGTGGCTACCGAAAGATTATCTACTTAAAATCAAGGTACAAATACACACAATCAAGGCGGTGACTAAAAGAACAGTTACGTCGGACTTAGCACGCAATTTTGACCCACTCGGGCTACTGTCCCATCTAGTAGTAGTCAGAGCAAAAATGTTTGTCCAGGAATTATGGACTTTGAATCTTTCGTGGGACGAGGCGGTGTCGTCAGAATTTGATTCACGCTGGCGAAATTTTCGTAGTAATCTAAATGAACTTGAAACCTTTCAAGTGCATCGACATATCTATAAAGGAGTTGTTCCTGGCAAGACATAACTTCATGTGCTTACAGATGCATCCGAAAAGGCATATGGAGCTGCAATATATGTCAGAACACTTCTACCAAATACAACAGTCATCGTATACTTGCTATGTGCGAAATCACGTATAGCCCCTCTCAAACAGCAAACTCTCCCAAGGTTAGAATTATGCGCTGCTTAGTTAGGCGCAAACTTAGCTGCAAAGGTCAAGCTGGATCTGGACATGAATACGGCGCCCACATTTTACAGGACCGATTCGAAAATAGTCTTTGCATGGATAAATTCAAGATCTTCCTCGTTTCATACATTTGTTGCAAACCGAATCGCTTTAATTCAAGACAGCACGGTACCCGAGCAATGGAGGCATTTGAGTTCTAAAAATAACTCAGCAGACATACTGTCTAGTGGCCTGGATCCACATCAGTAACAGCATACACCCAACCGGATATATGGGACATTCTTTCTCCATGGAGACGAGAAACATTGGCCTCCTTCCTTTTGTTTAAGCTCTGATGTGACGATCAGTGAACAGAAACAAAACCCTTATAATTCACTGGTTGCCATCAATAATGAAAACTTTCTGCACAACATCAAACACAGAAATTCGTTAAATACGCTTCAACAAATCATGTGATATATTCTCAGGTTTACCAAAAATGCCAAAACTATTGAGGCAGAACGGCAAACTTAGCGAAATCGTACACCTTTCGAACTTCACGACGCCCTCGTCATTATTATTCGAATTACCCAACAGTGTATATTCAGAGAAGACATTCAGCAGCTACAACAGCAAAGAGAACTTAAAGCATCGAGTCAAGTTAAAAGCTTATCACCATTTTAAGATGAACATAATCTTGTGAGGGTGGGGGGTCGATTAGAAGCATCCCCGTTGACTTTTGATGCCAAACATCCTATGCTACTGCCCTATAATGATACAATAAGCAGACTGATATTTGAGTCGATACACAAGAAAAATAAACATTATGGTCCTAGCGCACTCCTTGCTATCGTACGGCAACGTTCTTGGCCCATCAAAGGCAAAAACCTGGCTCGAGAAACTGTTCACAAATGTGTCCAATGTGCACGATCGAAACCAAAATTTCTTCAGCAGATCATGGGAAATTTACCAGAAGGAAGAGTGACGCCAGCACGACCGTTTATTAATTCAAGTGTTGGCTACTGCGGCCCGATATGGGTTCATTTCAAGTCTAGAGGAAAACGAACCAAAAAGGCGCACATTGCGGTTTTCTGTTGCTTTGCAACCAAAGCAGTTCATTTAGAACTTTTAACGGACCTTACAACCGATGCCTTTATTGGGGCTCTTAAGAGATTTATAAGTCAAAGAGGTCACTGTCAGCATCTTTATTGTGATAACGCTACCAATTTTGTGGAAGTTCGGAATCAACTAGCAGAGTTGTCAACTGCGTTATTCGCTACTACTGCTCAAGACAAAATCCAACGAGAGTGTGCCAGTAAAAGCATCAGTTTCCACTTTATTTTGGTGGAGTATGGGAAGTTGCAGTCAAATCCGCCAAACGGTTACTGGTAAAGGAATTGCAAATGCATCTCTGACTCATGAAGAAATGGAAACAGTGATAAAAGAAGTCGAAGCAATTCTCAATTCAAGACCGATTGCACCATTGTCGAGCAGTCCAAATGACGAGGCTGCACTTACGCCTGGTCATTTCTTGATCGGTGAACCTCTTACGGCGGAAGTTGACGCAACTGCACAATCAACTTCAAAAACTTTTGCCAAACGATGGGAATTGTTATCGCAAATAAAACATCAATTTTAGAGACGGTGGTCTCAGGAATATCTCAACGAGCTTCAGCAACGGAATAAATGGCAAACTAAGTGCCCAAATCTGCAACTAGGAAATATATTCATAATAAAGGAAAACTCACCGGTCATGACATGGCTTTTCGAAAAGATAATCGATATACATCGCGGTCCAGACGGAGTTGTCAGAACATCAGTTGTCAAAACACCTAACGGTATCATTAAGCGAGCAATTCACCTACCGAAGAAAACAAAGTAACGGATTACGCCTCAATACCAAAGAGAAGCAGTTCTCCAAACGACGCAAATAAAGGTGCACCGCCGCGAAAACGTTGTGCGTCATCACAAACAAGCCTGTTGATGCTCCTTGCACTATTCTTTCCATTTGTTTTATGCCAACAAGTAGCGTTTAGGCAGATCACTAGCAATCCTGAAAGCAATCCATTTTGAAAATATTGGTCAAGTTAAACCAATTATAGCAGAATGGAAACTTCTTTTTTATTTTGAACTGTCACCTCTCTATAAAGAATTGAAGCTTTTAATTAAGGGAACATCTGCCTTGAAAAATGCGTGCAAAAACCCATCCTTCAATAATCATTGCGATGGTCTACTAACCCATTTCCAAAATGTCAAGAACGATATGGAGTCTGGTCTAGAAGGACTCACAAGAAGAAAAAAGCGAGTCGCAATAGACATCGTTGGGAACGTAGCGAATTCCTTGTTTGGAGTCCTTGATTCAAAATATGCAGAAGAAATGACCAATACTATTAATAATATGAAATCCAGTGAAGACTACTTGCATAGTCTTCTACGGAATCACACGTCGTTTCTAGATTCTACTCTTAATCTTATGAAACAATCTGAAAACCGTACGCAAACCACCTTCAAAAAAATCAATTTTAAAATAAGCCAACTCGTGAACTTGACAAATAATGACAATAATCATCGATCGCAGATCATCCTCTCTCTAAGCGTCCAATTACGTATTGTTACTGATAATTTGCAAAAAATGCATGGCTCCATGATCAGTTTAGTAGCTGACACTTATCATGGTCGAATAAGCCCAATTGTACTAACTCCACAACAATTTTCTGCTGAAGTTGATAATATAAAAGCCAACCTTCCAGATGATCTAACTTTACCAGTCACAGATATCATTCATTTGTATGGTATAGTAACAGCTCACGCAGCAATTTAAAACCAACACATTATCTGCACTTTAACCATCCCATTATCATATCAGAATGAATACGATTTATTTTATATTACGCCGGTTCCGCAACTTATAAATAATTCTTTAGTTGCTATCATACCAACTTCTAAAATGAGAGCTCTCAATACTCATCGGGACGAATATTTCCCTATGGATAATACTAAACTACTGGACTGCAATACACTTGAGCACGATACCTTTCTGTGTCCGAACATTCAAGCTACATATTATAAAGGTTCTTCAGTCTGTCGCTGTGAAATTCATTTATTCAATAATGAATCTGATTTAACTTGCAACATAGAGTTAATCGGCAGCAAAACTGTATGATACAAAAAGAACCAATTGCTGCTCGCAACTCAACAGCCACTTAAACTAAGTACATTATGTAAAGGAGAAAGTAGTTCTAGTTCCTCAATTCCGCCTCTTTTAAAGGATGATCAAATAATTAACGACCCGGTTGATAAAGCTTACCTCTTGGCTGAAATTTTTGCAAGTAACTCCTACTTGCCGGAAAGCAATCAACCAATGCCCGCACTGGAAAGTGTATCAGTAACTATGCCAGATATATTCTTTCGAGCTCGTGCAGTTAAAAAGGTTTTAGCGAATCTCAACATATACCTGTCCTCTGGTCCGATTGGAATTCCAGCACTGGTCTTGAAGCAGTGCTCTTCGACGTTAGCGCGTCCATTAGCAAAACTTTTCAACATTTTGTACCATGTTGGTGAGTTCCCACCATGTTGGAAGGTTGCTAATGTAACACCAATCCCCAAAAAGGGAGAGGCTAGCAACCCTGAAAATTACAGCCCAATCGCAATTTGCTCTGCACTTACCAAAGGAATGGAAAGTATGCTTAATTTTCATCTTGTGAAATATCTAGAGTCCAACAGCTTACTTAGTGACCGGCAGTACGGCTTCCGCAGGGCACACTCTACTCGACGCAATGTGGGATGTGTTTCACTGTTTTATCATTTATACAACGGAATGTGCTCTTATGAAATTAGGGAACTTGTTCCTGAAAACTGTAATTTCATACGCGCAACGCGATCTGCATCAAGAGCGCATTCCTTTGTGGTCGATTGGCCAGTGAATCGCACAACGCATTACAGAGAAATAAGAAAACAACTTCTTTTAAAAATTATGCGTTCCTAGCAGCTCTTTATTAAGATCCTCGATTTAATTTTAAAAATTCCAATATTTTATGTGAACAACAAAGAACTACAGCAATAGAAAGTTTGTTTTGAAAGCAAAATTTTTCGTATACATAATTTTTTTTTTTTTGTAGGAACATCTGGTGAAATTTTTGATGTCTTAATAGGTTAGCGGAGTGATCAAAAGAGATGTAAGAGTGAATCTAGCTCTGACATGAAAACTGAACTTCCGACCACTTCCGCTAAATTAGAAAAACGCATCAAGGAATCTATGAAAAATGTAATTACCAACGCACAAACACATCGCACCTTTAAGCAGAAACTGATGCTTCTAATGAATCAAAAAAATTTCCGCTCGATACTGATGTCCTTAGTTATTGGAAAACCACGGACGACAGCGATATTCAGAAAATTGTAGAAGTTGCACCAGCAGTACCAGCTACGCAGGTATCTGTGGAAAGGGCTTTCAGTGCATTGCCTTTTATACTTATAACCAAATTAAACTTTCAAGAACTTAATGTTCGAAATAAACAGTTTAGTTTGACTGATTAAGTTATAATTTAAGCGAACAAAAAATTAAGCAAATGTATCGTAAATAAATTTATAAAGTAAAAAATACTTTTTTAATTAAACAATAAATTTTTAAATACATAAACAGAATACCTTCTGCCATAATAATAAAAATACGGTATGTTTGAAATGTGTTTTTCACAAAATTTTTATACAAATATATTTCAAATTTATTTTAATATTTTTTGAATAATGCAGTTTGTCTTTGCACACTTAAATACATACATATTTACAAATCATTTAATAGTGAACGTGCCCGTGCAATTTATTTTTACGACCTATTAATCAGTAAATTTCCAGTACACATTATACCATTATTGTAACAAATAATTTATTAGTGTTTTACACATAATGATGTTGCGTACTGCATAAGTTACTGCCTGTTGATGAAAGACGGAAAAAAATCTTTTTTATTTGTAAAACTACGCAGTTAAAATTATTTTCATGTGGGTAAATATGAGGTGTAAACGAATCATTTTTTTAATCATTCCTGCGACCCGTTCCCACATTGAATGGCGATTTTTTGAATGGATTTATTCCACAAAAAAGGAATTGAATTAAAATTTGAATGCTCACACGAAATCGATGAATAAGAAATTAAATTCCACCACAAGATAGATCTTCTGAACGCATTCATTTTGTCAGCAAAAATCGAATCAGAATTTGAATGGATTTCTTAGGACGATAAACGTCGTGAATGCATTCTTTCGCCATCCAATTAAATGAATTAGAATTTGAATGCAACTATTGGGAGAATACAAATACTGAAGTAATTCATTTTATTTACAATAATTACATGAGAATTTGGAGATCTTAGAAAAGATCTTGTAAAAGAAATGTTTATTTGTGGTATTTCATCAGAGTTTCAACACATTAAAGAAAAACTGTTAAGCGAAGGTTAAATCTAATGGGAAAAGGCAATAACAATTGCAAAAACTGTTGCTAACGCCCGTGAAAATACTAGTCTGGGGTTAAATGTGCTGCAAAGTAAAGGTAGACATTTATCTACTGCTACTCAACGAAGTTTCGTACAAAAGTCGTTTGCTAATGGTTAGGTACACAAAAACAAATGTCCAACGCAATATTCCCCGTGTCACAACTTTAATAAAAAGGGCCATTATGCTAAAATGTGCTTTTGTAAAAAGCAACAAGGTGCTGATAATTTTAAACGTTATGGTCGTCAAAAATAACAATATGGTATTAAAAAGTATGTAAAAAACTTATCAAACACAACTGGTACAAACGAAGAGAACAACTTATTTATTGGAACGTTGTATTTTTGTCATCAAACACAACAATAAGACCTTATATTGGTAAAAAAAAACAACTTCAATCTGCTAATGGACAACAAATAAAACCTAATAATGGTAAAAAGCAACAGTATATATAAGATAATCATTTTCAACAGAAACAAGTTAACCCTAACTTGGGCACTATTTACATACATATGTAAATACGGAATTTTTAAAAGAACTATAACTTTTAGTTAAGTATATGGTTTGGGCTCAGTGACTAAATTTTATGTTTTTTATGTTTGTGGAACATTTGGGGAAAAAAAATTATTTACCGTTATTTCCAGAGGTTTTGTCATTTTTTCTTCAAAATAGGGCACTATTTACATATGTAAATAAATCATTTTTAAGAATTTTGTAAACGTAAGTAAGTTTATTTTTTACATAAAACAATTTTTTATAATAATTTAAGTAATAATTAAAGGTTGAGACTAAATATTATTTTTTTATGCATTGATAACATTTGGTTTGTACCTTGCTATGCTCGATACAAATCGGTTTTTTACACTGACCGCACACCTTTCGTGTTGAGCGTTTTCTTTTGCACGGTTCCTTGTAACACATATAACAGGCACCTTTCACTTTTGAATGCCCACGATCGTCTTCATCTGCCAAAAAATCATTAAACGTGGTAGTATTAACTGAATGAATAGGGGCACCTAATATGCATTCAATTGCATTCCTTGTAGGAAAGTGACACAACTCGAGGAATTTTTGCTCTCTTCAAAATTAATGGCATTCACAATTGTTCTGCTAATTGTTGCAAAAATAATCGACGTCCACCTGTTTTTGGTAAGATTTCTAATAAGACATTTTGATTGCAATAAATATTATGAAAACAATTACCTTTCCTTGATATAAAATGTGATGGAGTATTTTCTGAATAAATTATATATGCTGCAAGTGCTGATAGGGACAGGGGCCAGCGATTTGTTTTGCGTTTGGATGAATATTGGCCCAGGATATGATCCATTACGTCGACGCCTCCCTTTGTCTGGTTATAAAATAAAATTATGTTTGGCTTTTCTTTTATATCTGAAAGACTGTTGTCATGTGGCATAGTTGACAGTAAGATGACTGCTCTATTCTTTTTAGGGACATAGGAGCAAAGGGTTCTCTTTTCTCCATAACCAAATATGCTAGAATTCTCCACTCTTTGTGAGCATGGCTTAGACTCCATGGGTATGCATGTTATTAAACTTTCAAGAACTTAATGTTCGAAATAAACAGTTTAGTTTGACTGATTAAGTTATAATTTAAGCGAACAAAAAATTAAGCAAATGTATCGTAAATAAATTTATAAAGTAAAAAATACTTTTTTAATTAAACAATAAATTTTTAAATACATAAACAGAATACCTTCTGCCATAATAATAAAAATACGGTATGTTTGAAATGTGTTTTTCACAAAATTTTTATACAAATATATTTCAAATTTATTTTAATATTTTTTGAATAATGCAGTTTGTCTTTGCACACTTAAATACATACATATTTACAAATCATTTAATAGTGAACGTGCCCGTGCAATTTATTTTTACGACCTATTAATCAGTAAATTTCCAGTACACATTATACCATTATTGTAACAAATAATTTATTAGTGTTTTACACATAATGATGTTGCGTACTGCATAAGTTACTGCCTGTTGATGAAAGACGGAAAAAAATCTTTTTTATTTGTAAAACTACGCAGTTAAAATTATTTTCATGTGGGTAAATATGAGGTGTAAACGAATCATTTTTTTAATCATTCCTGCGACCCGTTCCCACATTGAATGGCGATTTTTTGAATGGATTTATTCCACAAAAAAGGAATTGAATTAAAATTTGAATGCTCACACGAAATCGATGAATAAGAAATTAAATTCCACCACAAGATAGATCTTCTGAACGCATTCATTTTGTCAGCAAAAATCGAATCAGAATTTGAATGGATTTCTTAGGACGATAAACGTCGTGAATGCATTCTTTCGCCATCCAATTAAATGAATTAGAATTTGAATGCAACTATTGGGAGAATACAAATACTGAAGTAATTCATTTTATTTACAATAATTACATGAGAATTTGGAGATCTTAGAAAAGATCTTGTAAAAGAAATGTTTATTTGTGGTATTTCATCAGAGTTTCAACACATTAAAGAAAAACTGTTAAGCGAAGGTTAAATCTAATGGGAAAAGGCAATAACAATTGCAAAAACTGTTGCTAACGCCCGTGAAAATACTAGTCTGGGGTTAAATGTGCTGCAAAGTAAAGGTAGACATTTATCTACTGCTACTCAACGAAGTTTCGTACAAAAGTCGTTTGCTAATGGTTAGGTACACAAAAACAAATGTCCAACGCAATATTCCCCGTGTCACAACTTTAATAAAAAGGGCCATTATGCTAAAATGTGCTTTTGTAAAAAGCAACAAGGTGCTGATAATTTTAAACGTTATGGTCGTCAAAAATAACAATATGGTATTAAAAAGTATGTAAAAAACTTATCAAACACAACTGGTACAAACGAAGAGAACAACTTATTTATTGGAACGTTGTATTTTTGTCATCAAACACAACAATAAGACCTTATATTGGTAAAAAAAAACAACTTCAATCTGCTAATGGACAACAAATAAAACCTAATAATGGTAAAAAGCAACAGTATATATAAGATAATCATTTTCAACAGAAACAAGTTAACCCTAACTTGGGCACTATTTACATACATATGTAAATACGGAATTTTTAAAAGAACTATAACTTTTAGTTAAGTATATGGTTTGGGCTCAGTGACTAAATTTTATGTTTTTTATGTTTGTGGAACATTTGGGGAAAAAAAATTATTTACCGTTATTTCCAGAGGTTTTGTCATTTTTTCTTCAAAATAGGGCACTATTTACATATGTAAATAAATCATTTTTAAGAATTTTGTAAACGTAAGTAAGTTTATTTTTTACATAAAACAATTTTTTATAATAATTTAAGTAATAATTAAAGGTTGAGACTAAATATTATTTTTTTATGCATTGATAACATTTGGTTTGTACCTTGCTATGCTCGATACAA
The DNA here is from genome assembly GCA_937654795.1 of Cistogaster globosa. Taxonomy (NCBI): domain Eukaryota; kingdom Metazoa; phylum Arthropoda; class Insecta; order Diptera; family Tachinidae; genus Cistogaster; species Cistogaster globosa. The sequence continues at coordinate 33,069,029 of OW569407.1, forward strand.
ATCGGTTTTTTACACTGACCGCACACCTTTCGTGTTGAGCGTTTTCTTTTGCACGGTTCCTTGTAACACATATAACAGGCACCTTTCACTTTTGAATGCCCACGATCGTCTTCATCTGCCAAAAAATCATTAAACGTGGTAGTATTAACTGAATGAATAGGGGCACCTAATATGCATTCAATTGCATTCCTTGTAGGAAAGTGACACAACTCGAGGAATTTTTGCTCTCTTCAAAATTAATGGCATTCACAATTGTTCTGCTAATTGTTGCAAAAATAATCGACGTCCACCTGTTTTTGGTAAGATTTCTAATAAGACATTTTGATTGCAATAAATATTATGAAAACAATTACCTTTCCTTGATATAAAATGTGATGGAGTATTTTCTGAATAAATTATATATGCTGCAAGTGCTGATAGGGACAGGGGCCAGCGATTTGTTTTGCGTTTGGATGAATATTGGCCCAGGATATGATCCATTACGTCGACGCCTCCCTTTGTCTGGTTATAAAATAAAATTATGTTTGGCTTTTCTTTTATATCTGAAAGACTGTTGTCATGTGGCATAGTTGACAGTAAGATGACTGCTCTATTCTTTTTAGGGACATAGGAGCAAAGGGTTCTCTTTTCTCCATAACCAAATATGCTAGAATTCTCCACTCTTTGTGAGCATGGCTTAGACTCCATGGGTATGCATGTTATATTTTATTTTCATTGTTCCAACCAGGGACAGCTTCCACCTTCCTAGCGTATCAGCCAGTGAAAGACTTGTGAAGAAATTGTCGCATGTGACATTACGTCCTGTATTTTTATACTGTTCGACTAAATCTTTCACTACTCTTTCTCCTTGGTTTTTTTTCCCCATCGCTGCTCGATTTCCCACTATATATTTGGCCTGTTAGGGGATAGTATGATTCGGCATCGCATACCCACCAAAGCTTTATGCCGTATTTAGCAGGCTTAGAGGGAATGTACTGTTCCGAGCTCTGCAAGGAAACAGCTATTCATCTACACTAATATTTGCCCGTGGCCTATAGTTTTGGCGCAAATTTAGCATTTCAGAAACTTCAGAAATCGGTGCAGCATTATCTGTTAACGATCGTTGCTCTCTTGTAATGACTTGGTCAAAACGAATAAACCTCAAAATACTTTTGAAGCGCTTTGCCGACATTTTATATTTTTATGAATAGAGGCGTAAATATTTAGTAGTTAAAATGAAAACAAATACAAAAACTCCTGCAGAACGCATCAATCTATGTTTATTTACATATGTAAATAGTGCCCGGATTCATATAAAAATATTGGTGCCCAGATAGGATTAATCGTGATAATGGTGCTCAACAACAACAAAAAGAAATAAAAACGGAAGATAACAGTTGTCAAGAACAACAAAATATAGTTTGTACATTAGCTGATACTCCACAAAATAAAACATCAAACAACGGCTGGAATTTAAAGGTGCTGATTATAACAAAATTGTGGAGTTTCCAGTCGATAGAGGTGCAGATGGCAATATTTTATCACAAAACGCTACCGAAGTACGAAATAGTTACGAAAATTAATATATTTAGTGATGAGAGATTTCCGATTAAGATAAAGTTTAAGTTACTCTTTCATACAATAGTAAAAAATACCTTTATTGATTATTTTTATCTATGTTATCCAGTTGTGGAAGCTCCAAGCAGAACTTCTTTTTTTTTACATGAAAAGTTAAAATCAGAGTTGGATAAAATGGTTAGTGTAAATTTTTGAGGAACCTACGGAATGGGTGAATGCAATAATTATAATTATGATGTCAAAACCGGATGGCAAAATTAGACTTTGCTATTTTACGACCCCATTTCTAGTTCCCTAATATTGTACAACAAAGTTGAGTGGTTCATGTGCTTTTAGCACATTAGATGCGAACAGCGGCTTTTAGATGATACCCCTTAATTAAAAGTCATCTAGACTATGAATTTTAAGTACTACTTTCGGGAGCATAGATTTCTCAATTTACTCTTTGGAAAAAATGCGGCTCCTCAGATTTTCTATGCGGAAATGATCAAATTTTTTGGTGATATCGATCATTTGTTGATTTAGAATGATAATGCTTTGATTTAGTTGGTTGAGGAACATAACAATATCTTGAAAAAGGTACTAGAAAGAGCAAGGAAAGTGGAATGAGCCAAACCTGATAGGGAAAAAATAAGTGCCATTTTAGAAATGCAAGCACCAAATTATGTCACTGAGCTTAAAAGGCTTTAGGGAATGGTAAAATACCTAGGTGGCTTTATTGATAACCTGTCGCTTAAGAACAAGAGTTTGAGAGAACTTTTAAAAAAAGATATTTCCTGGAATTGAAATGATATATTTCAAAAGCAATTTGAGGATCTAAAAATGGAAATTACCAATATTCCAGTATTGACCTATTTTTATACAAAAACAGAATTGACTTCGGCAGTCGATGGATCCAAGTATACAGTGGAGGATGCGATTACATGGGAAAAAACCCATTGCTTATGCCTCAGCGTCTTTGATAAAAGCTCAAACGAATTATGCTCAGATCAAAAAGGAGCTGTTTGCAATGTTGTTTGGTTATGTGTGGTTTCACTAGTATACGTTGGTACTCGTGTACATGTTAAAACCGATCACAAACCATTAGTAACATTATTTGATAAGCCCTTGTACAGAATACCTGGAAAGTTACGACGTCATATAATTTAACTGTGGTGAACAAACGTGGAAAATATTTGTATATCGCCCATACACTAGCAAAATGTCCTCTAAAGGAGAAAGTCTTGGTAGAATTTGATGAAGAGGTTTCATTAAACTGTAATTTTTTTAGAACAATTACGAAAATTCCATTTTGTTATGGTAAGGATATTCAACAACAAATTAAGGCTGATATAACTTCTCACAAAATAAAACAATACATAGTGGCCTAAAAGTCAAAAATTGGTTGAAAGAGAGACTGTAGCCTACTGTAGAGTTGAAGATGAGCTGATAATTTAAGATGATTTGTTTTTAAAAGGAAATTAAATTTTTATTCGTTACTTTTCACGACGTAAAATGCTTAAAACACTATATGAAGGTTATATGGGCATTCAAAGATGCCTAAGTTAAGCTTGCAAGACCATATACTGGCCCAACATTAACAATAATATTTCGAACAATGTTAGTAACTGTAAAATTTGTTTAAATTATCGCAAAGCAAATACAAAACTTGAAATGATTTCACATGAAGTTTACGACATTTTGTGGTTTAAAGTCGCTTTCAATACTTTATTTAATTGAAATCAATACTTAAAGGTAATAGATTACTATACAAAGTATTTTGAAATAGAGATATTAACTAATGGTTATTTTAGTGCGAATGTCATAGTTAAGCTTAACCTTTTTCGCTTGACATGAAATACCTCAGATCTTTATCTTTGATAATGTCCCTCCGTATAATTCGTAAGAATATATAAATTTTTGTAGTGAGGTAAAATGGCCTTGCTGAAAGTTAATTCAAACGGTGAAGAAAATGTTATATAAGTGCAGGAAAAGTGAAAAGATCCATGCCGACATTTAAGAACAAAATTGACATCAATTTCAGAAAAATTTCAATTCAAATTAGTTTATATCGAAGAGAATAAGAGAAAATTGAAAAGCAGAACAATGAAACAAGCCGAAAATTATAACAAAAATGCAACAAACAGAAAAACGATTAAGCCAGGAGATAGCGTGTTTAGAAAAAATTATCACTCGTTTTGGTTTCATGGTAAGGTGGTGAGAGACTGCAAGGAACCGAGGTCATTTCTCGTAAGGGATAATAAAAGTGCATTGTTTAGAAGAAACGAACAGCATATATCATTAAGATCAGAACCATCAACAAGCTTAAAAACAGAGAAAACACAAACCGATGTAGATACAGTTTAATATGAAGAACTTGATATTAAGAATTCGAATGATAATGCTTATAAAACAAGAACTGGTGGAAAAGTTAATCTACCCTCAAGATACGTTTGCTACACTTGACTCGATTTCTATGAATTTCTTTTATTAAATGTTTACCTTATCTCGAGAAAAACTTTAAAAGTAAGAACAACAATAAGTTAATGAATTTAATGTATTTTATATTTATCTTTTTATAAAAAGGAAGATATTGTATATTTATAGACACTGTAAATAAAGAGCAAAATATAATATATGAATCACACTATGTATAACGTAGTTACAAATAGTTGAAAATAATGCATAATAAGTTTTAAAATAAAATAAACTCTTTTTTTACTAAACATAACAGTCAAGTTCAAGTGATGTGAAGGAAAAACAGTAGGGATTACCAGATAAATATATTTTCACAGTATACAATGATTGAAGGTAATCAAAGGTTAGGTTGGCACCTGAGAGCAACTGTACAAAGTTGACTAATACTTTTACATTCTATAGTTTATACCGTCCTCAGTCCTAAGGCATTCATTAATTTAAGAAGTTGTCTCTAAATATCGTTTTTTATTTTTCGCTCAAAAGTTAATATTAAAGTTTCTATGGCATGCATTAAAAAAATACATCTATGTATCCTTAGCCAGAGCCAGAACTGGGCTTAATTCAATCGAAATTTTAGGTATAACCTAAGTGTTGTAACATTCATTTTTTTTTCATTAGCATTTGTGATTATTGAGTTGGCACAAATAAGATTTGTAAGATTCTACCACCGCCGTCGTTGCTACTTTGGAATTTTTGCTAATAAGATGAGATCTATCGCTTACAAGTTATAGGAATTGATGTTCTTTATAGGTGCACATTCACGTTGCCGTGTGGTCGGTGAGAAATTGTAACTAAACTTTCACTGACGTGTCAGTTACGCTAAGAGCATATTGACCCAAGCGTTAATAACAATCGCTTATTCTTGCTTTTTTGGAAAAACTGTTATAGCCATTATTAGTTTAGTCACATCGTTATGTACCATTGCTCTTTGGTTCATGGATGTACCAAATGTGATTTTCGCTGTTGACAATTAGTAACAGATTCAATCCGCTCCTTAAAATCGCTAATCTTTTTCTTGTAAAGACCAGAAATTTCTAAATTTCTGAAGTTGCTTATACACTGTTACAGCCAGTGACATCAGATCATAATTTAAAGATCCTCGCGTTTTAAGAAATTAAGTTCTCATTTATCCCTACGCTATTTATTCAATAACTTTAATAAAACAGCAATTAATTAACTAAACAAAAATTAAATTTTATGTACATATCAAGAGTTTTATACTTTAGTGCTTTAAAAAATAAAGTTATTATTTTATTTCGAAAAAAATAAATAAATAAATAAAATGCTTCGTTAAATATTTAAATCGCCTTTCAGTGTGCAGTGATAATACTACGAGTACACGTTCATTTTTTGATGATAACAGATTTCGAGCTTAACTATTTTTTCATAGACTGTAGAGAATTTAAATAAAAAAACCGAAAATTTTAAAAAATTATCTACATTTTGCTTGAAATGAAAAATCTTAGACAATTTTACAGTGTAAAATACATACCTGGCCTTACTGACAATAAAAGCATAAAGACAACAATAAATAACAACGACATAAGCTTTGCATGCAAGCCAAACAAAACATTAAATGCAATTTTTACTTAAACAAAAACACCAATAACAATACTACAACAAAACAATGTAGTTTATGATATCCAATGTAAAGGAGATGAAAATAACAACTGTAATCTTATTTACATTGGAACCACAAAGAGAAGCTTGGAGACAAGATTAAATGAGCACAAAGATGATGATGTCAACAAAAAGAGAGAAAGCACAACATTGTCTCAACATATAACACAAACAAGACATAAGGCCGATTTTGACAATGTAAAAATACTGGACAAAGAAAACAACGAAAAAAAGAGATATACAATAGAAAGTCTAAGAATACAACAAAACAATGAACATCAAAGACACAGATAGTTTAAGCGCCAGTTAAAAACTCGCAATTATTTGACCAGCATTAGTTTTTTTAAGTTTTGTGTTTGAGAAAGTGAACATAACATTCAAGAAACGTTGGGGAAATATGTGATAAAAATTTGTTTTTTATTTACATAAAACATTTTAGGTCATATTAGCTTGTGAAGCTAAATAATTTGAAAATCGTAAAATCTTCTTTTTTTCCCGTACGTTTAAAAATCAAAACCAAAAATTCCTATAAAAAGGATATTTTTCTACATCTGACATCACTAGTTAGAGATGAATTATCCTAATCTTCTAATCTAGCCAAAAATATTTTTAATTATTGAAAAAATTAATGTTTGTTTTTAATAATTTAAAAATTATTTTGATGAGGTTAGTACATTTACTTTTTGCAACAAATAATATTATGTGGTAACCATATCGTAAAATATTAAAATTAAATTAAATTTTAAATACATAATAAAGAAACTATGACTGACAAAAAAGTTAAGGACAAATTCAAATTTTAAAAAAATCTCAAGAAATTAAAATGGGGAAAATTGCACAATACGTTTTTTTTTGTATTTAAAAAAAGATGTTTCAAAAATTCGTATGATATAAAACATTTTCTTACCAGCAGCTACCTTCGGTTTCACAAACCTTTCTCTAAAAATAGCAAAAAGCTCCTTTCACAACCATTAATAATAGTTTACTCAATTTTTCTGGCTCTAATTAAATCCCCAAACGACAAATCTCAAGTAAAAGCTTTGATAATTCAATATATTATCCAGAGTTTTTTTGTCTATCAGTCTGCGTAATTAGTTTTTAAGATTTAATTGAACTCATTTACTACTTTTTGGGTCAAATATTCCTCTGTAAGTTGCTTTGTGGTTAGTGTGGTTTGCAACGTCTAAAAATGCTTGACATTTAAAATTGATTTTTTTATTTTCCTTGAAAAGTTATGTTCAAAGATGTACGTTAAAATATATAACTGACGCATCTGGACAGGATATAAGCCACTTCTGCATGATTATAATATATCGTCGGTCGCGGATTGAACTCTTAACATGTTTTTTGCACTTTTCAGAGGACAAAACCATTATCCCGTAGTTAGACACGTATTAGAAGTAAATAAGAAAACTAAAATTAAGATAATTATCTTAAAATGATGTATAGAAAACAAAGCTATATAATTATTTAAAAAAAAAAATAAAATATAACATACATACCGCGATTTAATTTTTTTGCGAGTAAAAATTTGTTAACCTGTGACCGATGATATACAAAAAAGTCCTTTTTGCTGCGTTTTACGAATTGGCGGAATTTTACTAGTGGGCAATATATTAAAGTTAACGGTAAAGGGTACAGAGACATGATCACTATTCTTAATATATATTTCTAGCACAGCATACAGACATGAAGACCGTAGGAGCTTCCACCATTAGGATATTTCTTTAAGGTGTATATGGAATTTCAAAATTGCTATCCATATGTAATTTCGTGTGTATGTCAAAATCAGTATTTAACATAAGGTTTACAATTTTAATGTTCAAACTTGACATTAATACTAAAAACAGTCATACCAACTAATAAACCTTTTTTTGCGATAGCTATTAGAACTTTACAATTTAAGATTAGTAGACTTGTGCCATATAGTTCAATTTAGTGATCGCTCTTTTTAGTTCAAAGTATGAAAGTGAACTAGTTCAAAATTTATTTCAAAGGCTCTCTTTAGTTCAAAATCTCTCTTAGTTCAATATTAAACTTCTAGTTCAAACGCTTTCTTTCGTTCAAAGCTCTTTTAGTTCAAATGTTGTTTTTAGAATATGATGGCAACGATACTGTAGCATTGCCATAACGAATGTTAAATTAAATGCGTGGCAGCACTAATTTCATGTTGGAAATAGTCAACAAGAAAAAAAGACATGGATTCTAGTTTATCTTGTCTGGTAGTTCAAATACAACGTATAGTTAAAAAATGAACTAGGTGTACTTAAAAGTATGAACTAGTTTACCTAGTTCAATCGATGGAATCGTTTAAATAAACTAGTTCGTTTATGAACTACACAAGTCTAAAGATTAGGCATAAGACTGTCTTTCCTTATAAAAATTGCTATAGTAGACATATATTAGAGGTCTGCACTTAGGTACTTGACGCAGTTCGTACAAAGTACATCTTACCAATATATTTTCATATTTAAAATTGTCAATTGCCTTAATGAAGCAATTATCACACAATTCTTGCTTATTGTTCATTAATAAGTATGCAAATGTTATTGATAAGTTGTAAAAAAGAAAAACATTTAAAAAATTTCCGTTGAAGAAAGCATTGTTGTAAACAATTTCATTTTTAGGATATTTTCTGAAGTTTTCGCTACCTGAAAGATGCACACACACCTTTATATAAAAAAAACATAGAACGCTAAAAAATTTAAGCTTCTGAAAAACAGACATACCATTATTAAAAAAAAAAGCTTACTATATCCAAGAAGCCTTCTTTTACTCTGTTTAAAATATTTACATGTAAAATTTAAAATTATTATATTTTTTCCTTTACATACATACATATACTCAAAAATAATTGTTAAATACTCGTCGCACCAAATAAAAAGTGATCATGATTTTTGAAGTACACTTCCACTAAGAAAAAAAATATTAATAAGGGCAATAATTTACATTTCAATTCATTTTTTACATTATACTTTATGGCTGAGTTTGGCTGACGTGGTGTCGTATTCGTGAAAAGGCCGTCTTAGTATTTTAAGTTGAAATTTTAAAAGTAAAAGTGAGCATCACTGAAAACATCTGTTGTCATAAGATTTTACATGTCATATAGAGCGTGCTCTAATTCAAAAACACATGTTACAACACATAGGAAAATAGCATATGATATGTTTCATGAGGTTTACACTATGTGTGTTGATTTATATATGGAAAATCTGACATTACATATGACCTGTGCACATAATGTAAACACACCTTTAGCGTTTGTATTAATGCTAATACACCAGAAAATCCGAAACACATTAAACAAAGGACTTACCAAGTTTTTGTATCAATAACTAATCGCAATCCGCTGTGGCCATATGCCATCAATCAGACCTACAAATTATCAGTAAAAATTAATGGTTTTAATAAAGCCAGTTTCGTTCATATGAAGAAAATTTTTCTTTTTAATTTAATGTTGTGAAATACGCTTATTTCAAGGAGAACGAAAAGATTAACTGTTTTGAGTAACATATTATTAGCATATATGTATAGAATATTTTATTTATCAAACAAATATAAACCACGTATTTTTTAGTTTTCGGCTAGCAGTTTCTTCAGATATTCAATATAACCTATTTTGAACCTTGTGTTTTTATGTAAACATTTAAAATATTTGTATCCACTATAACTTAACAGCACAAAAGTGTCTCGAAGCTATTTCTCATGCTTAGTGAAATGTATTAAAACTTTGTTGACAATAACTTTTGATTATATACAGAATAGAAGAACAACAAAAAGCACTGACGCACTCTTTAAAATAAATCTCTGGTTTGCTGCTGCAAGTACCGCAAAATTATATCAATTCTTGTCAAAAACTAAGAACGAAGAAAGCTAATACGTTTAATCAAAAAAACTCTACAATATGATATGGCGTTCGCACTTATGTGTTGAAGCAAGTTTTAAGTGTTTTAGTGCAAAACAAGTTGTTTTTGATATGTTTTCCAATACATTTACTTGTCTTGCAAAACAGTTGAAATTGACGTGTTTTTTAATTAAATTGATCGCAAAACGCTTCAAATTCAGGGTTCATATATATATATTCGTAAAGTATGTCCAGTTTTTTTTTTTTTTTTTTTTTTAATTTTTGAGTTTTAACTGAACAGGATTATTAATGGCGGCAAATCAAAAATGCGTTGTTTCAAAAAGAGTAAACAAAGTAAATTAGAAAATGAATTAATTTTGTTAAAAGTTAAAAAAAAAATAATCTTATATTTTTTTATAGACTTTATTAAATTAAATTTAATTAATGTGAAGCGAAACAAAATTACGACTTCTCTTCATGAAGTCAGATTAACTACTAAAAAACTAGCTATATAGAATAACAGATTAAGCAGACTGTAATTTACTTTACAGAGTTGTGACATTTAAAGTATGTAGCAAATATGTATTTATTAATTAAGAATACTTTTCTTAACATGCCGGCCTCCTTGAGATGTTCCTCAGAATGTCTTAACTGTCAACCGGTAGGGGATATAATTTAGTGATTGCGCGTTGATAAATTCCGTGTTGCGTTCTAATTTCTGCTACTCGCACAACACCATCTCGACCGGGTAAAGTCTTCAACACACGTGCTAATGGCCATTTATACGGAGGTTGGTTTTCTTCTTGAACAAGCACAAGTGTATTTGGAGGGATGCTAGAATTTCTAGTTCGCCATTTATATCGCTGTTGAAGCAAATGTAAATATTCTGTGGACCAACGCCTCCAAAATATTTGTTGTAGCTGCTGTAGCCGTTTAAAACGATGTAATCTGTTATAGTTGCAATCAGTTATATCTGGTTCCGGAAACGAGGTCAATGGTTCACCGATATGGAAGTGGCCTGGCGTCAGGGCTTGTAAGTCCGCTGGATCAGAAGTGAGCGGTGTCATTGGTCGTGAGTTTAATATAGCCTCAATTTGAGCAGTTATAGTCGTCAGTTCTTCAAAACTCAATTTAGCGTTGGCTATAACACGAATTATGTGGTATTTAGCTTGCTTAACGGCCGCCTCCCATAGCCCACCAAAATGAGGAGACCTTGGTGGTATAGTGCGCCATTCAATGAAATTTTGTTGACAAAAATTAATTACGTCATTTTGAAAATTATTGCTGTAAAAATGCCTTGCTAAATCAGCTAACTCGTTTTTAGTACCAATAAAGTTGGTTGCGTTGTCGCTTATTATAGTCTTACAAAGGCCTCGCCGTGAAATAAATCGTCTCAGTGAGGCTATGAATGCTGCTGTAGATAAGTCGCTGACAACTTCTATATGAACAGCCTTTGTGGTGAAACAAACGAAGATTGCCAGGTACGCCTTATTTGGAGCTCTGCCTCGTATATTTGAATGAACCATGACTGGGCCACAAAAATCAATGCCAACTGTAAGAAAAACTCGCCCTGGAGTTACACGTTCAGAAGGCAAATTACCCATTAAGGTGTCCGTTCTACTTGGTTTGGTTCGAAAGCATTTAACGCATCGATGCACTATGTTTCTGCATAAGTTCTTTCCATTGAGTGGCCAATATTGCTGTCGTATTAAACATAACAACGTTTGCGGTCCTGCGTGGAAATTTATGATGTGAAAACTTAGTGCCATAACTTTAGTAAAATGTGAATCTTGTGGTAGCACAATGGGGTGTTTTGCATGATACCTTAAATTACTATTCTGTAATCTACCACCGACTCGTATGATGCCATTATCAAGGTAGGGAGAGAGTGTCATTAATTTACTACCACTCGACAATGGCGCATTTTTCTCTAAGTGAATGTAGTCATCCCAAAGGTAGCTGCGTTGAGCATTTATGATAATTCCGTTTAAAGCTGCTCGGAGCTCATGAATTTTTAAAAAATCTATACGTCGATTACATTTTTCCACCTTGCTGTTGTTTCTAAACCTAAGGCAGTAAGCAAAAATGCGTATTAACTTCTGTAGACCAATGTTGGTCGTTTTAATAATATCTGTAAAAGATAACCTTGATGCAGTTAATATGCTTTTGGTCGTACGATGTTCAGGAATTATGGTATTATCTTCTAGAGGTACTTGCTGTGCTATGACGCTGGTTGATAAGAACAATGGGCCATTTTGCCACAGTTGAGACAGTGCAAAATCTTTTGGTAGTATTCCTCGAGAGATAAGGTCCGCAGGATTTTCATCAGTACGAACATAATGCCATTCTTCTAGGTGTGTTAGCTCTTGAATTTTTGCCACTCTGTTGGCCACAAATGTTGTCCACGTGTATGACGGTTTTGCAACCCATGCCAACACTATTTTGGAATCAGTGTAGAGATGCTTGCTATGAATGTAGAATGGTAGTATTTCTATTAATCTTTCGACTAGTTCTGACATTAAAAGTGCAGCCTGTAGCTCAAGTTTTGCTATTGATATTGTTCTGGTTGAAGCTACTCTTGATTTAGAGCATATAAGTTTAGTAGATATATTTCCCTTGCTGTCGACACTTCGTAAATACACACACGTTCCGTAAGCCTTTTCGCTGCTGTCTGAGAATGCATGTAGTTCGGCACTTGCATGATCTGGAAGATTGATTAAAGGTCGGTCGAAACATAACGCGTTGACTTCGTTAAGCTGTCTTATGAAGGTTCCCCATGTGGTTGCATGTTCTTCTGGAAGTGGTTGATCCCAAGATATTTGCTGTTTCCATAGCTGCTGTAAAAATATCTTGCCCAATACAACTATTGGTCCAACGAATCCAAGCGGGTCGAATATTTTACCTAAATCTGACAGCACTGTACGTTTTGTTGGGACGGCTGTGTCTTCAAATGAGAAATTAAACCTAAATACGTCTTTATCAGGCTGCCAGATGATTCCAAGAGTGCGCACCACTTCAGCACCAGATATGTTTAAGAAAGGCTCCTTGTCTTCCTCTGGAATCATAGATAAAATATTAGTATGATTTGAACAGTACTTACGTAACTGAAATTTTGCTGTGCTAAGCATTGCAGTTAGTTCTTTCAATAGCTTCACCGCTTCATCAATGTTGTCCGCACCAGTCATGATATCATCCACATAAGTATTATCCTGTAGGGCTTTTGATGCAAGTGGAAACGCGATTTTTTCTTTTTCAGCAAGTTTATTTAAGCAGCGGGCAGCTAAATAAGGAGCCGATGCTGTGCCATATTTAACCGTATTTAGCCTATAGACGCTGATTTCATCATTTGAATTTGTACGCCAGAGAAAAAGCTGTAGATCACGATCACATTCAGCAACTTCATTTTGCCTGTACATCTTAGTTATGTCACAAGTAAAAACATAACGATAGGCTCTGAATCGTGTCATGACAGTGAACAATTCTGATTGTACGGTTGGGCCAATCATGAGTATATCATTCAGAGATAAGTTGGACGAGCTTCTTGCTGAAGCATCGAATACGACACGAAGTTTTGTGGATGAGCTTTCAGTTTTGATTACATAGTGATGCGGTAAAAAATAGTGACATGCTGGTAAATTGTCACTTACTGTTCCAATATTTGTCATATGAGAAAGCGTCTCATATTCTGTCATGAATTTTACATACTCATTGTGTATTTCTGGATTTTTTATTAATCGCCGCTCGGTTGAAATAAGTCGTCTCTTCGCCATCGGAAGGGATTCACCTAAAACTGTTGAGGGCTGTTTTAACGGTAAACGCACGACGAATCTTCCTTCATTGGAGCGAGTAACATGTGCCAAATAATGATCTTCACATGACTTTTCTTAAATTGTAAGTGTTTTGCTAGGAGAGCTATGGCTTTCTAATTCCCAAAACTGTCGTATACTAGTGTCCAGAGATTTAAGTGTTGGCTGCCTTAAGCACTGTAAGCTACATCTCCTTGCAATCGTTTTCCCGATAACTACCCAACCGAAAACAGTATTTTGCAGCAGAGGCATATCACTGGAAACACGTAGTTGTTGCTGCAACATGATCTCACCGAACACTTCAGCACCAATGAGTACATCAATTTTATGAGGCTTGAAAAACTCAGTATCAGCGAGCTCGATATGTGTAGGAAGCTCCCAATTTGACACATCAATTGCAACGTCGAGTTGTTGGTCGCATATCTGAGGCATAATTAAAAATTCAAGCTGAGTTGTAAAGGAACTTGTTCGTGATTTTATTACAGTAGTGATTGAATGTCGAATAAACAATGTAAAAGATCCAAGGCCGCTCAAATTGACATTTGACCTTCGACGTCGAATTCCAAGTTGGGTAGCTAGCTGCTCAGTGATAAAATTTAACTGAGCGCCAGAGTCCAGTAACGCTCTACATAATAGAGTTGAACCATATTGGTTTTGAATATACATAAGCGCGGTGGCTAGGATGACAGTAGATGTTTCTCTGTTTGCAACTGTTTGAGTTACCGATAAGGATGTTGTTGGCGCAATGATTTTGCAGTTCTGTATTGATGCTAATGAAGGAGTAGACGTGTACTTTTGGTTTTGCTGTAATTGTCAATTTTGTTGAACGTTGTTATCTTTGTTGACCATACTGACTTCCTTATTTCTGTTTGTATAAAATGTATTGTGATGAAGAAGTGTATGGTGAGATGAACTACATTCTCTACATCTCTCGGAAGTACAAGTTTGATGGGTATGGCCAGCCTTTAGGCAATTATTGCATAGGTTACGCTCATGAATGGCGTCAAATCTTTGCTTAGAAGCAAGGACCAAAAATTTGCGACACCGGTAAATTAAATGATTATTGCCCTTACAATAAGTACATACCTTAGATGTTGATTGCTGTGCTGATGTCAATACGATTTTATTTGCAGCTGTTCTTGTATGGTTATTACTAGCCTGAGAAACAACCTTTTGCCAAGAAGATGACCTCTCTTCTAAATGGTTGCACCTTTTTTCTAAGAACTTGAATAATTCTGCTACTGTAGGTATACGATCTACTGAGCACTCATCGTTCCATTTATCTAACGTAAGGTGGTCCAACTTTTGCAAAACGATTTCTATTAAGATGTCGTCCCAATGAGCCACTGGTCTTCCTAACGTCGTTAAAGCTCTCAAGTGAACATTGTAGCTGTCTATAAAGTCGCGCAGGCTTGTAGCTGATGCTCGCTGGGCAATTGGGGTTATGTTGAACAAATTGCATACATATTCTTTAACAAAACACATTTTTTCGTTGATACCGATCAACTAATAGTTTTAAAGCCACTTCTTAATTTTCATCTGTGACTTCAATTGATTCAATGCGACGCAAAGCACCTTCTTTTAAGGATGATCTCAAATAATGAAAACGAGTAACATTATCCAGCATTGGATTTCGGATAACGAGTGCCGAAAATGTTTCATAATATGATGTCCACTGAGTGTAGTCGCCAGAGAATGTAGGCAAATTAATTTTTGGTAACCGCAAAGGGGAACTGCTACCCAGAGATTGGTTGGCTACATCATCGGCACCTGTCTCCTCTTTGGAAGTTTGTTTTATTTCAGCCAATCGCAGTAATAATGCAGGGTGTAATATGAAAAATAACTCCTCGTATGGGGCTCTATATTTGTCTTCAGTTGATGGATCTTCAGCTTCTTCAATTGCGCTTTGAACTGATTGGAAATCGTTGTGATATTTGTCCAATGCCTGAAGTCTGGTTTCTAGTTCGTATATTGAGGCCTTATCCAGTTTAGAGTCAACGAAGTCCTTCATACGTTGCTGTTGTGCAATAAGAGTGCTTCTTTTTACCTTTAATTTGGCTAATTTTGCTTCAGCCATGTTGATTATTTGTTGTTAAAAATTGTCTTTAATGTTTGACTAAAGAACTGTACCCTCCGGTTTTCAAAAGAAGAATAAAATTTTTAATAAATTATTTTTATTTACTGCTTAAAGAACTGTATTAAATTCCAAGAAACCACCGTTTGATAATGTTCTATCGTTGTTGGTACACTGCTTTGAGTTTTGTTATATAATTGTTTAAGTCTAGCAACAAAATGATCAGTTATATACACAATGTGTTACTTTTGTTTTTGTTACAGCGATGAGCTCTTGCTTGTGACTATTGTTGCTGTTCTCAAACACAAAAAGTAATTCTGTTATAGTAAGTGCCTCTCACAATTGCCAAAGTTATGCTGAATCGTCTGTGGATTGTATGTTAATTGTTCCTGTTAACTTAAGTTGTGTACATACTCGTACGTATGTTAAATATTCATGTGGATTTATTAGTAGTTGATAATATTTTATTTTTTGTTAATCCACTTAAACAAAATCAACACGTACTTTGGCCGTGTCCTGTCACGGTCGCCATGTTAAAAGTTAAAAAAAAAAATTATCTTATATTTTTTTTATAGACTTTATTAAATTAAATTTAATTAATGTGAAGCGAAACAAAATTACGACTTCTCTTCATGAAGTCAGATTAACTACTAAAAAACTAGCTATATAGAATAACAGATTAAGCAGACTGTAATTTACTTTACAGAGTTGTGACATTTAAAGTATGTAGCAAATATGTATTTATTAATTAAGAATACTTTTCTTAACAAATTTATTATATTTAATTTTTGCTTAAAGGAAAAGGATTAAGATATTGTGGGCCTAATAATTTCCAAGCTGTTTTACAAAAATCTAGCAGATGTGCACAAACTGTGTGTATTCCCTAGGACCCTCTGCTGTCGTCCAAATGTGCATTTGTTATTTTTGCTAACATCCCAATTTGTTGTAAATTACATGAAATATATGGCGATTTGTCGAAAAATAGTTTTTAAACCCTCCTTCACTTAGCATACGACAATCGTATTCCCAAAATGAGTTTGTGCGGTCCTAAGAATAACAAGATTATTTTTACTGATAATAGTAACTATCATAGATATTACCAATTTCAATTGCTTCTTTTTCTAATGCATCACAGTTTTATTTAAACCACAACGTCTACAAGAATATATCTTTTTTCTTATATAAAATTCATCACTGAATTTATGTACGTATGTATAATATCCATTTTAAGGCTTTTATCAGTTTGCTGGAAATTAGATGCTTTAATTTAATATGTACTATCTGTTTAAACAGCAGACCAAATGTCAAACTAAAACACTATAATTAGAGTGTGATCGCTTGTGTTTAGTTTATTAAACATATCGCTTAAACACGTTGGAAACACATAAGTGTGAATGGCATATAAGACTAAAAAAACATAAATTTATTGAAAATGGCGAAAAAATTTCAACTTTAACATAAGGGGAAAAAGAATGTTTTTAAATAAATGTAATTAGTAAGTAAATGTAAATTATTATACTAAGCATGGCGAAATCATGTACCAGGTGGTGGCAGTGGCGAATTTCACTCATTTTCGCCGTTGTAGAAAATGTCAAATATATATACACAATTCATAAGATTGAAAATTAACAAAAGAACAAATGGGTCTTAAAAGAAAATTCTTTTTATGAATTTTAAGTAATCCATATAACTTAGGAGCTGTAGCAATATTTGTCTTAAATCTGTTTTTTTCTAAAATAGTAATTATTTTTTGCTTAAAAAGTTCTTCTACTAAAACATTATTTTTTTTTGCAATTTCGTTGTTGGATCTTTATTTGCTTATATGAATATGATTAGTAACATCCCCTACAATATTAATAATTCTTAAATCATAATCATTTTTACTTATAGCTACTGTAGTGTTACCTATATCTACTTTCAAAATAAGTATGTCTCTATTTCTTCTTCTTTTCCACATTCTCTAACATGAATCTATCTCTATTAGTTAATTTTAACTTATTTAAGTGATTATCAATTATTAAGTTTAAATTTTAGTCAAGCTATTTCCTATTCTGTTTTCTTTAAGCTTCGCGCTTAATTGGCAGTGCATGCTTATGCCCTAATGATAGAATCCACTGAACCTCATTTGGAATATCTAAATTAGTCTTATTAACAAACTAATTTTTGTTAAATTTAATACTTACAGAAATAGCAAAAAGGATAGAAAAATCAAAAATTTTTGATTCTAAAAAAATAAAATGGCATATAAAACATAAAATATTTTAAATAGATTGTTTAGTAAAACATAAGATAGAATACAAAAATTTTACATGTCAAATGTAGTATACAAAATACCTTGTAATGGTAATGATAGTGACGATTGTAATAATGTAAGTATATCGACGCATCCACTCTATAACGTTCTAAGTGCACTTAGAACGTTTTTAATGTTCTTGAAATTTTCCAAGAATACTTTTGCTTGGAAATTTTTAAATTGACTTGAAAACTAAGTTGACTTAGTATGTTATGGAACGGACATTTCTTAAAGTTGTGTTTTCTATATGTACTTAGTATGTTCAAGGTGCTTTTTTAGTGTCTGTAAGTGTAGTTAAAAGGTTTTTTCCCGAATTAAAAAAAGAGTAAGGGTACATAAAATGTTTTAGTTTGGAAAAAATAGTCAACCAAATCGTACGCCTAATTTTTGTATTTTCGGATATAAAATGATTTCGCGTGCAAGAAAAATAATAAATTTAGCACAAAATAACGTGAGAGGTATTATTTATTAGATTTCCATATTACCTAAAATAATTAATAAGTTTTTTGTTAGGAAAAGGTGAATCAAAAGGTATATGTTCAATGTCATATAATCGTGAGA
This sequence comes from Cistogaster globosa, assembly GCA_937654795.1. NCBI lineage: Eukaryota > Metazoa > Arthropoda > Insecta > Diptera > Tachinidae > Cistogaster > Cistogaster globosa. Next base: position 33,087,241 of record OW569407.1, read on the forward strand.
AAAGTGTTGGTAAGAAATTCACGACTTAAGTTAAATGTTGTGCTTATTTATATTGGATTTTTTTGACAGGAAATAAAGAGCAAACTAGTCCAGCAAAAGAAAAATCGTCCAAATTTGATGATGAGAATAGTGAAAATACTGATTCACTAGGTATGTGATATATTTATATTAATATATTAAAATTTGTTTATATTAAGTAATTAATTTTTTAGAAGCATATCCCGGGAGTGACTGCGAATATAACACATCGAATACTTCAACTGCAATAGGCAAGTTTATGGACACTTTTTTATATATTTTATTTTAAGTATCGCTTTAACTTTTAGAGCCATTTCCCGGCAGTTGCAGCGAATATAATCCGTCAAGTAATTCGTCGGAAGCAGAATAAAATCCAGAGTTTAGTCCAATAATTCCAAAATTAAAAAAGAAAAAATTAAATCCGGAATTTGATACACCACCCGAAAACTTTTACAAAAGACATAGACGTCCATCCGAGTGGAACAAAAGTATAGCAAAATATTTAAAAAACCACGGAAAGGATTATTATAATAAAAAAGGTCAGTTTGTACAAAAGAAAGAGTTAAAAGAGGGTTGCAAAGAATCTTGTAGAATGAGATGTTCACAAAAGCTGTCTAAAGATACAAGAACACAAGTTTTTAAAAATTTTTATAAAAATGGCAGTTCCAGTGGGCTTTTATAGAAATTTTATAACACTGCACAAGAAAAAAGTTTGCACAAATACAGAAAATTCGCGAAAAAATGAGTCAAGAAAGTATTTTCTAAGTTATAAAGAAAATGGGAATGAAATAAGAGAACAAGTCTGCAAACCCATGTTTATAAATACATTGTCAATATCTCAACAGACAATCGAAACCGTGATACGCAAAAAGCGTTCGAATGCGGGATTTATATCACCTGACAAAAAGAAAAGCATTCTATGGCAAATAAAACTTTAAGTAGAATAAGAGACATAGTTATAGAGCATATTAACGAGTTTCGTTTAGTAGAATCACACTACTGTCGCCAACGAGTACAAAAAAAATACTTGGATGGTGAAATATCGTCGGTTACTGAAATGTATCGTTTATATGAAATTTGGTTATCCGAAAAGACAATTGATATCAGCTTAAAAGCGATATTAAGACAATATCACGATGTTTTTAAAGATTCTTTCAATATTTCATTTTATATTCCAAAAAAGGATTTATGCGACTTATGCAAAAAGTTCAAGAACTCTGATGAAGAAGGAAAAAAGCTCATTGAATTTCAATTCAATCACCATTTATTTTGTAAACAAAAATCTAGAGAACTGAAAGATATCGACAAAAAAGAGTGTATTGAAAACAATTGCTTTGATTTTCAAAAAATTTTTTCATCACCTTGTTCTGAGGTGAGCACTTTTTACTACAAAAGAAAATTACATGCTTATAACTTCACAATTTTCGAGCTTGGTTCCAATATAGCATCTTGTTTTGTATGGGATGAAACAATTGCAAAGAAAGGTGCGATAGAAGTAGCCACATGTTCATTTCAATTTATATCAACAAAACATAAAGAATTCGGCATAACTAAGTTTAATTTATGGTCTGACAATTGTGGAGATCAAAATAAAAATAAAATTGTGTTCTCTATGTATGTATGGATTGCACGAAAACTACAAATCGATATTAGTCACAAATTTTTAGAAAAGGGTCATACTCAAAATGAAGGCGATGATGTTCATGCACTTATAGAGAACTTCAAGAAAAATAAAAGAATATACACGCCGATAGAATGGTACTTCGTGATAAGAAATGCTAAGAAAACACCGCCATTATACAATGTAATTGAAATGGACCATGATGATTTTTTGGATTTTAAGCAATTTGCTTCTGTAACAAATTGGATAAAAAATATACAAAATAAAAATTAAGTCTATTAAAAATCCGAGAAATAAGAGTTTATAAAGAACAAAATTATGTATTATTTTATAAATATGAATTTAATGAGAATTTCAAAAAAATAAAGATATATGATGAAACTAGGAAGAGAAGAAAAGAAAACAAAATTGTTATTGAAGAAATACCAAAAGCATACATATCCTATAACAGAAGAAAAACGAAAAGATCTTTTATATCTGTGTGATCAAAATTTAATTCCAAAATTTTACCAAAATTTCTACAGACAACTTGATGGTTTTAATGGAAAGGAATATGTAGTCGTGTCAGATAATGACGAATAATTAATACAACATAGTTTCTACTTATTTAATGTTATACTGAATTAAAACTGTTTCTGTTATCTTTATTATTATAATTATTTTTAAGTAAACTTGAATTTATGTTATAACTACTTTTTGTTTGAACTGAATTATTATACATACAGGTCTGTTCTGAAAATTACGTGATTTTAAATCACGGACGGTTTTAAAATCACGCCAACGATTTGTTGATGTTCTGAAAATCGCGCGATTTTCAATTTTTCGGCGTGGTTTGAAATGTTCGAAAACACAAAAAATAACTGATTTTTTAGGTTTGTGCATTATTTGTTACTTTTTTAATTGCCCTTCTTTGCTTTGTTTTGTAGTTGGACATTTTTTCAATGCAATGTTTTATTATATTCTCTAATTAATTTAATAGTGTCACAACTTGAACTAAAAAAACGCCTTTTTATATTAAGGTAACGATATGTATGTCTTTAATTTACTTTTAAGAGCTGGTTAAAGCGCTAAAAATTTGGCGGCAAATAAAAACTTGTAAAATAATAAAGTTTATTTATGGAAAAAATTTAGGAAATTGCCACTGTTTTCAGTGATGAAATGGATAACATTTTCTCAAAAAATAACTCAACTATTGCTGTTTTAAGACTGTGTCAAATTGGGAAAATTAAAATTTTATTCTAAAAAACAAATTGACTGCTGAAGAGGAAAATAATCACGAGCGTTGTTTAATAAGCAAAACATTTTTTTGTAAAACAAGCAGTATCTTTAAAAACTTACAAGTAACTTCGGTTTTTCGTGTAAAAAATCTAACTTTTTTACAATAATAAATAGAAGACATATGATTTAAAATATATATAATCAATATTATTGTATTCTAAGCGAAATAAATAGAAAAAGTAAGCAAGCAATTTGAATTCGGCATTCATTTTTTAACCGTTTTTAAATCACGTGATTTCAGTATAATTTGTTGGCAGAACACCTCTTACGTGATTTGAAATCACTTTGACAAAAAGTGATTTACAGAACAGACCTGATATTTAATTTTCTTTTTTGTTTTATGAATAAAATTAATTTAAAAAAAAATCTAGTTTTTTTATATAACATTTTAGCTAAAAAATCGTCTATGTAGGAAAGTATAATTTTCTAAAATTTTTGTCCAAACTAAAATATTGCATGAATACTTAGGTGATTAACTTAAAAACAATAGACCTATTAAAAACATGCTAAGTACACTTAAGCTGGATTCACCCATTGTTTCCGAACAAAATTTTTGTTCCGAAACATTTATTTTTTTTTTTGAAGTTTTTCTTTTTGAGAGAGAGAGAGAGAGACACGTCAAACTACATATAAAAAAAAGTGTTTCGGAACAAAAATTTTTTTGTTTTCACCGTGCTAAAACATTTTATATCATTTTTAGATATGACCCAATTAAAATTGTAAATTCAGAAAAAACTATAAAAATTCTACTCAAATTCTACTAAAAACAGTGAAAGAACAAATGGCGTATCTTATATAGCTGATGAGATATCACGTGAAAACTTTGAGAGCTCGTAACTCAAAACTTACATTTTCGACTTAGAATGTTATAGAATAGAGGCGTCGATATGTAGGTACAACTAAAAAGTAACTTAAAACTATAATAGCTGGACATAAACCTGATGAAGGATATAGAGACGTTAATAATCCACACAAAACTGCATTATCTTCCTATTGCGCCAGATCAAATCATCTTCCTAATTTTGAAAATGCATCAGCTTTAAATATAGAAAATAATTATAAAGGTCGGTATATGTTGTAATTGAAGTTTCAACAACAAAAAGAATAAACTTTCTGGCTGATAATGTTGCGCAGTGTTACAGACATTTGGTGCATAAAAAATGAACATTAATGTTAAAATTGCTATCCGTATGTAATTTCGTGTGTATGTCAAAATTAGTGTTTAACATACGGTTTATAATTTTCCTGTTCAAACTTGCATATGTTACAGTGAAGGACTAAGTCTACATGCAGTGCCAATAGCACTATTCTGAAGAAAATATTTATTAAATAAAAAAATTAATGATACAGTTTTTTTCAAAAATTATCTTTGTTCATAAAAAACAAAAGTTAATTTAATTCATTTGTACTTTAGCAAAAAAAAAACTTAAAAATAACAAAAATATGATATGACAAAAGTCTACATACAGTTCAGTCTTCGCAAGATTTTACTAATAATATTTAAATAAATCATGTTTTGCTTAGTATTAGTATTTAGTTGGTCCGCCAGCATTATCTATTACAGCCTGCAGTCGTCTTGGCATTCATGAAACCAAATTGGTTACCTCTTCCGGAGTAATTTTGTTCCATTCTTTTATTAACGTATGTTTTAATGATTTGGCATCAGTAATTTGAGTTTGTCGAGTTTTGCGCTTTAAAAGCTCCAAAACGTGCTCTATAGGGTTTAAATCGGGGCTTTGCGAAGGAGAATTAAGTTGTCTGGGGGCGTGATATAGAAGCCATTCCTTAACCATTCGTGCAGTATGCTTGGAATCATTATCTTGTTGGAATATCCAACCTTCCTAAGACCCAAGCATTCCACAGATGCCATCAAATGTTGTTCTAAAATACTTTTGTATTGATGTTGGTCCATAATACCTACAACAAAAGCCAACTTCCCAACGCCAGAAGCTGCTACAGCTCCCCAAACCATAACGCTTCCACCGCCATGCTTTACACTTGGCATTAAGTTTTCGAGCTGCATATTAGCATTTCTTTTTCTCCATATCTTTAAACGGCCATCACTTCCGAATATGTTGTATTTTGACTCGTCCGTAAATAAAACCTTGGACCAGAAGTCCATGCCTTTTTCAATATGTGCACGTGCAAACTCAAGTCGAAGACCGCGATTTTTTTCTGATATGAGAGGCTTTTTACGTGGTGTTCTGCTGAAAAATCCATTGTCGTTAAGAGCTCTTTTGATGGTTCTTGGATGGACACTCTTATTGGAGACTTGTGCGATTTGTTCGGTTAATTTTGGAGCGCTTATTCGGGGATTTTTTTCACTTCCTTTAGAATTGAACTAATGTCTCTCCTGGAAAGCTTCTTCGGCCTACCTGTTCTTTCTTTGCTATGAAAGGCACCAGTTTTGTTAAAGTTCTTAATAATTGTTTGAACTGTTGAGCGACTTAAATTTAATATTTCGGCAATTTCACCATACGATTTATTTTCATTTTTGTGCTTTATCACTAATTTTCTGATATCAATTGATATTTCTTTTCTACTAGACATTTTTTAAGTCTGACTTGCACGTTAACAAAAGATAAACTAAATTAAATATTGCACACAATAGATACTACACAAAAAATTTCAAATAACGGTACTTTACAGCTACTTTACAATTGCTTTATTTACTTATCTTCGCTGCATGTAGACTTTTGTCATATCATATTTTTAATAATTTGCGATTTTTTTTCTGTGGAAGTAATTAATTTTTTTTTTAATTTTTATATTTATTAATAATACCTATAAAATACAGAACAAACTACATATTAAGCTTTTCCATTTAATACACATTTTTCTAAAAAATAAATAAAATTGTAGTTGCATGTAGACTTTAGTCCTTCACTGTATGTACATATGACATAAACTCTTGTCATCGAAAATAAAACATAAATACTAAAAACAGTGATATCAACGAATAAATTTTTTTTTTTGCGATAGCTATTTAGAACTTTACAATTTAAGTTTAAGCAGAAGACTGTCTTTCCTTATAAAAATTGCTATAATATATAGTAGAGGTCTGCAGTTAGGTTCTTGGCTATGTTTGTTTTCAAAAAACACGAGCTCGAAACTACAAATTCTCAGATACGTGGCGTAGTTCGTATAAAGTACATTTTATCAATGTATTTTCCCATATGAAATTGTTAATTGCCTTAATAAATCAACTAACACACAATTCTTGCTCATTGTTCATGCATTAGTACGCAAATGTTATTGATAAGTTGTAAAAAAGAAAAACATTTCAAGAATTTCCATTAAAGAAAGGTTTGTTGTAAAAAATTTAATTTTTTGGATGTTTGCTGAAGTTTGTTTAAAATATTTATATATAAAATTTAAAATTATTGTTTTTCTTTCCTTTACATACATACAAATACTTAAAAATAATTGTTAAATACTCGTCGCACCAAAAAAAGTGATTATGACTTCTGAAGTACACCTCCACCAAGAAAAAAAAAATACCAAAAAGCAGGTAATAAGGGCAATAATTCAGATTTCAATTCATTTTTTACTATATACTTTAGCGTTGAGCAAGGCGCATTGTTACTAGGTGAATGCAATAACTTTTACGTGTATTTTGTTTTTTTTAAAACTTTTGAGCTGTCAAAACGGCAATATGTATTTGTATAATGTTTTATGTACTTTGAAATTTTAAAATTGAATGTGATTTTTGAGTATTAAAAGTTAATGAGTATTTACCCTGAAGAAAAAATGGGGACAAGTGTCCCTAAGTCACCACTTTTGTCCACTATTTTGGTTACTTATTTGACGACAATGTCTACATTTGTATATTTGCCTCTGATGAAAAAAATGTGCGGCGGCGGCAAATGACTTATAATGTTCCGGCGGATTACTGATTTTTTTAATTTGTTTATTTTCTTAACTGTGCTTAAACATTTTTTTTAGTATATTTATACTTTTAATTTGAGAAGGTACTTTAGAACCCAATTTAACGATTTACTGCCAAATTTATAAAAAATAAAGTAGTTTTGAAATGTGTTTTATGACAACATTTTCATACATAATTTTCCTAAAATATATTTAAAATCTATTTAAATAATTTATGATTACGGCAGCTTAGTAGTTTTATTCGAAAGTAAGATTGGTGGCAGCTTATTCAAAAATAAGTTGGGCGGCTACTCTCAGACTACTCTAAGCCAGAATAATTGGAGCTCTGTAGGAAAACTATGCTTCTTTTTAATTTTCTTTTAAATTTTTAAATACTGTTATTTACATAAAATATACATACGTCAACTTTTAAAAATCAATCAAATAATCAATTTAAAAATATGAAAATGTCGAACGACCATCCACAATATCTAAAGGAATACTAAAGTATTTTTCTCAATCAGGTATTTTATCACTTTCGATCTGTTGCAATGTGCGTTTTATTTAATAACTTTTTTTTCCAGTTAATTCTAAATGTCCTTGCTGTGAAGAACTTTCAAACCATTTTCTTGTTTATAAAGGTCTGTTTAAAAAAACAACATAATTGAATCACATAATGTGATTTTACTATATAAGATGAAGCAAAAAACCAATTTTTATTATTTTATTTTTAAATTGTTTTTTAAACACGCAACCGAAAATTGGCATAACACCTTGCTGGATATTCAGGCGCACCGTAAGTTGTTGCTAGACAGCATTTTTAGCCCCTTGAGTACAAATGGCGGGCCTCGCCCGTCAAGATTTTCTGTACTAAATTCGAATCTAACGGGCGTCGCTCGCAGACTTGTAAAAATAAAAAAATATTATTATTGTTGCACATGGTCTTTTGTAAATTCCAGCTAAACTACCCTTATTATAGATAACGGTTTTAACAGTTTTTTTATGATAAATATTTATTTATATATTTTTATGATGAAATAAATATTTATGTTTTATTTTCTGATAATCCCACGCATAGAATTGCGATTAATTTAATTGTCTGCGCGCGTATTATTCTTCGAGATTTAATCGTAAGGTAAGGGGTTAAACAAAACAAAGCTGCTACAAACCTAATTATCAGTGAAGAAAAATTAAAGGAACTTAACGCTATTGTAGCCACTCATTCAGACCAATACGTAAGTATTTTAATCTGTTTTGAAATGTATTATCAGCATTAAATCATTTATTTATACCAAATAGGTACGCAAATCATCATCTAGTATTTGAGTTTTAATATAGATGGTTCTTTTGGAAAAATTATTGTATAATTATCCAAATATAAAAAAAAATTTATAAAACTAGTTCTTTAGAAATATAATTCTTTTTAATATAACAACAGAAGTTAACAATACATACATGCATTTTCATTGTCCACATCCTTTTCAGAAAAAATAAACAAAAAGTGTAGACAAGAACTTCTAAAATGTACTATTGAATCACTAGTTCCAATATCTACATATGGACCCAAAATACCTACCTAGTCAGTAGTACTAATGTCAGTAGTGGATTTTCAATGACACGCACATGTTAAATGTCTATAGTAAATAACATTGTCTGGGGTATTATATGCCACTAGTACTGGTAACTGTGTGTGTCAATAGTAAGTCAGTAATATTTAACTATTGAAATTTTCTGCAGGGTACATTTTAAAATGTTTATTTTTTTGTCTTTGTTTTTTGAAAATTTTTTGAGTTAATTTAACAAATTTTTTCAATTGAATTAATTTTTGTTTTTGAAGAAAAATTTATTTTTTACAATTTTGTTTCCTGTTTCCTGAAGATGCCACCCAACGGTGAGGCGAAATATTGAAATAAAAAATAATAAACAATATTTTTATTTTTAAACTGACCTAGTGCTTGGTAAATTAGAAAATAAAAATACTCATACATACTATAACCAAATTTAGATTTCAATTTAAAGCAGTTGTACAGCATAGAAAGGTTACAGAGAAAGGTGTCATAAAGATCTTAAAAAACTAAGTTACCCTAATTGGATCATCTTTCCCCGAAGTAATACACTTCATTTTGTAGTTTTTAAATAATAAATATTTCATGAAAATATTATAAGCACAACTAAAACAAATTAACATTCGCATGTACACGCGTTGCTTGTACACGCGTTGCTTATTTGTGTTTATAATGTTATTATTCATTTTTTTATTGAATCTTTTAAACACATATGAATGGTTTCCATTAGCAGTTTTTATGTAGAAAAATTAAAGCAAAATAAAAATAGTTAATCAGTTGTTCTTGTATTTTTATTGGCTTTTTGCTTTGATGATTTAATTAAGTTTTCGTTTACAGTAGTTTTCGGTTATAGTCCACAACTACAGTTGCACAATTTTTGTGGACTAGAAGCGAATTAGGACTATAACCGAATTTCTTTTTAAGGCACTTAATGGACTATAACTGAATCCAGATATAATACACATTTTGGACTATATACAAAGTATGCAATTTCTTCAATAAAACCACTTTTTTTTAACAAAATAAAAGTTTATTTAAAATATAAGCAAATTTTGATTTAAATAAAATCAATAGTTTAAACAAAAACCTTAACATATTATTATTTATTGTAATTCAAATGCTTTAAAAGCTTATTGTAATAAAAAGTTGCCAGAAGTCTAAATAAAAAAGGTTGCCAGTTAGTTTAAAAAAGGTATTAAAAAAACAGGGTGGACTATATAAAAGTCTTTTTCTATACAATATTAGCTAAGCATGCAAAGAAAATTTGGCCTTTAAACGAAAATGGACTATAGGCAAAGTGGACTTAAGAACAAATAATTTGTATGAAATTCGAAAAAACTTGCAAGTGAATAGAACTGTTTTGGCTTACATTCGTTAAAATATTTTCGAAACTTTCAACTTCTAGTACTGTCGAGCATAGATTTTAAAGAAACATTTTTTTTTTAATATTCCTAAATTTTTCACTTCCACTCAGTTCGAGATTGCTAAGTATTACAAATTTATTTCATAATTTTTGTGCTCAGCATATATTAAATAAAGCTTTGAATAGAGATTTGGGTTCTCAGTAAAGGCCATGCGAATAAAAAAAACTGAAGTGTGTTTGAAGGGGGCCATGATACTTTCTTCACTGTCATACATACCTATAGATAGTTGTAAAACAAATAATAAATTCAAGAAACATACAAGAGTTTTCATTATTTTAGCACCTTCAAAATATAGTTCTTCTTTAAAAATATCAGAATCAGTAACATATCACAACACAATAATAATTTTTTTTTGTAGATGCGTTGGTGTGTTTGTTATACTTGTTTATTTGTTATAATTGTTTCTGTAGTACTCTATTTTACAAAACTGCAGCAAGTAATTGTATGCGTTTTAAAATATTTTTTAACTAAAAGCTGTAAAACTTTTTGTTATTTCGATGGCTTTTGTTTTTAGTTTTTATTTAAGTTACATAAATTTTTTGCAAGGCATAGCTGTGTTGTTAATGCTTTTATTTAATTTTTTGTCTAGTTTTGTTTTTATTTTTTCCGATAATTGACTAAGTTTTTAAATTTTTTTTTTATTTTAAAATAAATGTGCTATAAAGTGTTTGTCCTTGCTTTATTATTTAGGCATAGTAAATATTTATGTTTATATTATTGTTTTAAACTTACACAAGACTGTAAGATCAACTTCAGCTTTTAGTAGTGTCTATGACATTACGTTGCTGGCATCACACCGAGTCTTTTTGTCGCTAGCCACTGCCGTGATTGTGTAAATGTTTTCCGACAAACGTCCCGACGTTCTGCAAAAATAACAAAGAAAGTTAAGAATTATATATATATAATATTTTTGGCTGATGTCAATATTTTTTTTTTTTTTGTGCAAAGCGTAAAGACAGTATTTTAAATATTAAATTAGCAGAATTAAAATTGTAAAATTAGATTATTTTTTTAGTTATGTAAATATTAAGATCCATAATCAAATAAAACATTCATCTAGTTAATTTGAGTTTTACGGGGCTTTTTTTAGAAACCGTGTTTTTACTTGATTTCAATGCACATTTTTATTTAAATTCTCTTTTTTCGCATTGCTTGTGTGCCAAAAACATGCATACCTTAACTAAATTCTATTTTCTGGTTTTGTAAATATTTAATTAGGTATTTCAACATGAGATATAAATTTTTATAAATCAATTAAAATTTACTTTTTTGGCTTTGGTTCATTTTTTAATTTAACTTTTATTCAGAAAAATTATTTTTCAAATGTACGCGGACGTACATCAGGTAAACAGAGTCTTAAAGAAAAACCACAAGCTATAGTCTTTAACACAGAATTGTGACACAAATTATAATATTAAATTAAAAGAACAAAGAGTTTAAAAGAGGTTTAAGCGATATAAAATTGCTTAAATTTTGTGGGGATGTTAATATTGCTTATGCTTTTTTTTAAATAACGGATATAGCTGCAACTCAAATAGAGAATTGAGAAAAAATGGCTCAAAAATTGCATACTTTAAATCTGGATCAGGTCAACACAAAAATTATGATATTTTTATTTTTCAAAAGCTATTTAAAGTAATTATTGAAAGTTATCAAAAGAATGCAATAATGTTAAAATTCCATATTAAATGAAATTTTTATAACCTAAGCTAAGTGCAAAAAAATGATCAGAAAATAGATACTAAATTTTTACCACCATTTTTTTTAAGTAGAAGAGTTTTCCTTAATTTAAATTTTACTATTCAAAAAAGCGTTTGCTAGTTCGTCTTTAAACTAAAATTTTTATAGTTATAAATGATTACGAAATGATACTTATATTATTTTATGTTAACAAATGCAGTTTTATTGAGTTTTTATTAATAAAGGCTTAAGCCATTTTAGCGTCGGAGTTTCAGTTATTAATAGATTAACATAGGAATTTGGGAACAATTTTTGTAGCAAATAAGTTGTGCTGGTGGATATCCGCCTCTTCTGCGACATGTCAGTTTGACAGTTTGTACTCTTCTTAAGGTTACGCCTTGGGTGCAGCCTTCAGTGTATGATGGCCTAGGAGAATCTGCCAAAAAATAAATTTAAAAGAGTTTGTTAAAAAAATTTTAATAACTTTGATTTAAAAACATTTTTTGTTAATGTTCATCTCTACAATCATTTTGATAATTCTTTTCTACACTTTTATCTGTATAATAATAATTTTAAACTGCACGAAATAGTATATTTTCAAATATTTTTACATTCTATTTAAGGTGAAAGCACGATTCGATGGCCATTTCGCTACCGGTTACTTCGGTGATTTTAATAATGCGGTCGGGATAATTAGCACGAACTTTAAAAGTTTAAAATTAAATTAATAAATATTCCCGTGATTTAAAATTTTAATTTAAAATTTTAAAATCTTAAGTAGTTCTAATCTTTTAATCGAAAGTTTATTTTTAAGTTAAAAAAATAACTTAAAAATTACTTTTATTGTTAAAATATAAATAACTAGTGTATATTATATTCAAAGCTCTTTTTCTGTTAGCTTTAAAAATAGTGATTTTTAGTTTTTATTAATAAGAGAACTCCCAATTTTTCGTACGTTGTTGTGTAAATATCTGCACATTATTGTTGTAACAAAATAAAAACGATGCCGATACCGGCGATACTTCGGGTTTCGAATCGGATGTATCCGAAACTGTTTTATTTTTCACTAAAAGTTACAGAAAAAAACGCCAGTAATGCCAGTAATGAGGCTCAGCTTTATGTAATACTAAATGCAAATTATTATAAAAATCCGTTTTTTTTGTTTACATATATTTCAAAGAAGTTTAGAGATTAACCCTTTAATGGCCCCTTAATGTAGAAATCAGTCTTTCAAACAAACACTTATAAACAAACGCAAACTGTGCAAAAGATTGGCTTTTATATGTTTAAAAATATGAACAAATTAGCATTTAATTAGATTTAATTCTAGAATAGCAGAAGGCATATACGAATTATCACAAACACCTACTAAAAATATCCCTCATACTTATGCATGCAAATGTATAGCACAACTTACACATACTTAAATGACTATGTAGTCGTATAAACAAAACATTAAGTGCCGGTGAGGGAATTCTGAATACGATAAAACAGTTTAGTGTTATTAAATGCATTTAAATTCAGTAACCACACAAATAAAAATTTTACGCTCAAATACACTTTTAATAATTCACACTTTTGCTATTTTTTATATGTAGATACCGAATGAGTTTACGTAATGGTTGCCTTTGTATTGGCAAAAACTATACAATGAGAAACTCTTTATTAACAACAAATATCATATTATTTCATTCAGCTTTTTGGTGAACAACTTCGAACTTTGGTTTAAAATAAATTGCTTAAATATTGTGTTGGTATTATTGTTTTATAACGCATTGAATATTAAAGAACATACTAGACACACTATAATTGTTGTATCGTTTTTTGTTTAAATACGTATATTTGCCTTCAATCTAACATTAACTTTTTATAAAAATGACCTCAAAGCATTAATTTTGCAAATAATATGTTTATTCAAGTTAAAATTAATTCACACTTTTTCATGACAATTTTATTTAGACAACCAAATATACGACTATATTTTGCTTGCTTTTTTATGTTTCATTATTCTTTTCAAAAAATGACGTTCAAATAACAAGTAAGAGTGCTACATTCGGCAATGCGGAATCTTATGTACCTATCACCGTGTATGTAAATCTAGTTTAGTGTAGTAACTCTGATCAAAAACACGTATATTAAGTTGACAGATAATTAAAGTTATCTTCAAAAGATTTTAAATCATACCTATAAAGACTATATTGACAGTCAAACTTTTTTATGAAAATTTCAGAAGCCCATAACTCGGTTAATACGGGCGAGAGCCAATTTCTTCACTTCATATTTCTTTTTTTATTCTTTTTTTCTCTATCACCCCAAATATTTGTTTTTTTATTGAAGTTACTTTATTGTTCCAAATGATATGGAAAAATAGGAGACAGGCGTGGTGTTAAGCCCACCGCCTAGAGTGAAATGGACCGATATTGCTGATTTTTAACAGCAACTATTTCGACACTACTTCAGATAGACTGCCGTATTTAAATTTTCTCTAGCTGATCTAGTGCCTCGGAAACTTAATTTCAACACTCACATGGACATACAGGTGGACAACGCTTAATCGACTTCGATATGCATAAGATGTCAGAATATACAGTGGCTCACAGTTTTTTTATGCAGTGACATTTTTGAATTTTACATCTCTATTAAAACGAAACTAGCATAAAATTAAAAAAGTATTCTGCACATTTTTAAAGAGAAAATGTTCAGACTAAACAAACAAAAATCATTTACTGCAAAAATACATTTAAGTACTTAAATAAAATAAATTAAAAAATACTCCTTTTTTCCCCCAAAAAGCTTATACTATGCAACCATTTGCTTCTGTAACGGTACCTCAATGCATCGTTATTATTCTTTAACTTTTCATTATTTTGCTTTTGGCGATGTCTTGCCTTGAATTTTCAGTCTGATTTTTTTATGTAAAGTGTCAGTTGAAAAAAACTTAAATGAGTCCGCGTACAACGACAGAACAACGGGAATTGGTTTTAATTCATTTCAAAAATGGCTACTCACATCGAAAAATGGTTAACATTAACGCTTCTACAGTCTAAAAATCATCGAGAGTTCCATTCATGAAAATAGGGTCCATAGCAAAGGAATAAATGCACCAAATAAAATTTAAATTTAACATGAAAAGCGATATATTTTTAGGGCAAATCCAAAGCTCTCTCCTCCAAAACTAGCTGCTGAAGTTAAAGCTGAACTGGGAAAACAATGTTGCGTCGAAACTGTTCGTCGAGTTTTGCGCCAACATGATTTTCATGGCCGAATTGCACGTCAGAAACCTTTTATCAACCCGAAAAATTGACTTTGCAGATTAAATTTCGCCAAAGAACATGTTACCAAGGATTCAGGATTTAGGAATTCGGGTATCTTTGCCGACGAATCAAAATTCAACATATTCGGTTCAGATGGCATGTCTTTTGTATGGCGAAAACCAAATACGGAGCTGAACAAAGAAAACCTAAAAGCAGCAATGAAACATAGTGGTGGCAGTGTTATGGTTTGGGCCTGTATGTCGACTGCTGGTACTGGAAACTTGACATTTATTGAAACAACTATGGGCAAATTTAGGTACCTTGAGATCTTAAAGGATAACTTATTGAAGAGTGCAGAAAATATGGGTATAAAGACAAATTTTAGATTTTACCAGGATAACGACCCTAAGCACAAATCAGGTATTGTTAATTTAATTTATAACTGTCCACAATTGATGACGCCGCCACCACAGTCACCCGACCTTAACGTCATAGAATATTTATGGTCAATATTGGAAACCAACGTAAGGAAAATGATTTGAAGAAAGCGCTGAAGACAGAGTGGAAGAATGTGAAACACGGTTTATACTCTATAACGTCGGAAATGAATATTGTAGAAATTACAAACGGAATGACACTTTTTATGATGAAGGGTATAAAAACACACACACAGTTATATTTTTCAATTCTGATGAGTTTTTTATACACAAACAAATAAGCCTGTTTTAATAAATGTGTGCAACCATTTTAAGGTGTAGTAAATTTGAAGCGTATGTGTATGTATGTAAGCCACTGCAAAAACTGCCACAATTAGAGAATTTCCGACTATTTTCCAATAAAAATGTTATTAAATTTTGCTTATATTTTCACTGTTGTTGTGGCTGTGGCACTAAAGTTTAAAAATATTTAAATGTGTCTGAATTTATGAATATGAATGAGATAGCTTTGCTATAATATTTTTCACACTGCAAATAAAAACACTATTTTATTACCGCATATCTACAATATATATTGTTAGTGTGTTATAATTTTTGTTACTAAAAAAGAAATGCCTACGGTCAGGTGTGCTTGTATGCATTTGTTGTTTATGACTGTGTCGGTGTTTTGAGATTGTATAAATTTATTATAATTGAATTTATATGTAGCATGCTACCGTACATGTTGCTGCCATTTAAAATTGAATTTGTTGGTTATTTGTTAGGTCATCTTTTATTTAAGCTTAACATTTATGGTTGGATTGTGTAAAAACATGTTTTTATATGTGTGCGTGTTTATATTAGTTAAAACTGATGTCATTCTATCTATAAAAACGAGCATTTTTTTAAATAAAAACTACTTTATTTCTGCTGAGCTTTTTGCCTTAAATTCTTGTTGTTACTTGTTTAACAAGCGATTATTGAAAACAGCAATTTTACCGTGAAATGGACGCACTTTAGCAGTTTTATACAATGGATTCTTCACTGATTTCTAACTCATTTGCTTAAGATAATTTTAAAAGCAACTTTTTAAATAATAAGCAAATTTTCTATAAAATTAAATAACAAATGTTATTCTACGATTTAGTATGCACAGATGGTAAATAAGAATTTTCCTAACAAAACCATCGCTCAGTTTATTGAAGGTATATGCTTGGTAAAATATGTGATACTTGATTCTTGGCTGAAGTTATATATTCCAATTGGCTGTGCGCGTTAAAGTCCCTTGTTTGGTAAAGATTAAGTAATTCTATTTTCCCAAGAGTACCACAAGGAATGGCTGAAAAAATTTATAAAAAGCTCTTGTTTATTAAGCACAAAAGAGCCACAGATTAAAATATAGAAAAATAAAGAAGTGTACAGAAAGAGTAAAAGCCCGACGTGCTATTATTTGCAACCAAAGCGATCCCTAAATTTAAAAGGAGAAAACAAAAAAGAAACAAATATACTTTTATATAACAGACACCAGTCGGCCTGCTGTGTTCATTAAATACTTGCGAGTCTTAGTTGGTCTGTATTGGTACTTCATCAAGCGTCCACTTGGGTTCAACTGAATCATACCTGCATTCTCTGCTCCAAGTAATATTCAAATTAAAGTAAATAAAAAACGAACACATCTTTGACTAGCGTGCTGTTTGCTAATAAACTTTCTTCGTCTACTGAGCATATCCTGACGTTGATTGTCTCCTGTAGCTCGTTGGCCTCCAATTTTATTTAAGGTTCGCCCTGCAGGGCTTACTTACTATTTTGGAATGCATGTTGATAGCCACCCTTTAGTCCTTTCGAAGCTATGTTCAATCTCCCATTTTGATCTCTCAAGCATCTCGAAGCGAAAAAAGCATAACAACATAAGAAGTTCCAAAGGTTCAATTACTATGCTGAGTTCAAAGCTAAAAAACGGTCTTAGCAATGGCTTCCCAGGGTCTCATTTCTCTTCAAAGCTCTACTGGATCAAAGCTCTGCGGATCATTAGACTTCTACTCTTATTTATTGCCTCAAAACAAAAGAAAGTAAAGCAATCAAAAAAATTGTGGCTTGAGCTATCACAGATTGTTAATATTAAGCTCAGTAATATAAGGAAAAGTTAGATATTGCTATACTGATTTTTCTACCTATAAGGACCCAGAATGTGTATATTAGACCGGACTTAAATTTTTTTTTGCAAAAAAAGTGTACCGCCCCCTAAAATTGTGCCTTTTTGCGCCAGTAGTGAAATTCCAAAATCTAAGACTGATTGCCCTAGGTTAAGGCATGGCACAACTGGTTTATACGGACTTTTCAAGAGACAAGGCACGAAAATAAGTAAAATGTTTCATGTATGTTTTTAATATATTATTTTATTACGTTTAATGATTACTATTCTTGATAAACCTTTAAACTTAATCGCAAAGTTCTGATTTATTAATTAATTTCTCTTCTTCGTTTTTTGTTAAATCTGCATTATATTCTTCCATTAGTTTTACAAAACGCTCTGCAGTATCGGCAACAACATGTAAGTTTTGTACAATATTCATTCCCTTTTAAAATTCGGATTCATTGTACCACTTGGAAGGGTCAAGTGTTAGAAAGTTAGTTTCAATATAAAATCTTTCGAAAAAACTCAATGTTTTTTTATTCACAAAATCGGAAATATTTTTTGGGCTTAATTCATTCACCTTTCTCCAACGTCTACAGCATTGTCAAAAAACGAAAGACCTGCTGCTTCTGGTGTCAGGTACCACAAGTGATTCGAAAACTTGCTCGTTACTTCATTGCTTATTATTTCATTAAATTTATTGGCACATATTCATAGTTAAAATAAAGTCTACTTTAAGGGAACAAAAGTCGGTTTTACTTTAGAGTCGGCTCTAACTCATTCATAGACCGTTTAAAATATACTTTTGGCGTGAAAGTCAACTCTAAACTTAAAACTAGCTAAAGCTGTTTTTAACTCATTTTTCCATAAATATTTAATTTTGTTTAAAATTGTATAAAAACATTTATCAAATTACAGTTGACACCCAGTTTAAGTCGGCTAAACTTAAAGTACACTTTATTCTTGACTATGAAGGCAAAAAAAAAAAAATAATAATAACCTTTTATTCTAGAGTATACTTTAGCAAGAGTCGACTTTAGTCTATAACTATGAATATGGGCCATTGAGTTTAATAATATTTTTAATAAAACTTAAATCATTTAAGGGTGCTTTCGCGGCAATTGGCGCTCTAAAACATGGTCTCAAATAGATTTTCAAAATGAACACACTTATATCTTGTATAGCATTTGCCTCATCTGATGACATTGACAATTGGTGGCGGAAAAGAAAAATCTTAAGCGTATATATCGCTTTAGCATCGCTCAAGATGATTTAAACCTTACAGGCTCTGTGTTTCGACCAAGAAATAAAAGACTCAATTCCAATAACTCCTTGTAGTCTGCCCTGGGGTGTTGTATAGCAACAAAGTTATGAGCAAATTGAGCTAATTGATCTTGTTCAGTTTTGTTAAGCGCAAGATTTTTTTTATCCACCATTTCACTTGCAAATTTTTGTTAATTGATTTCGGGCCAATTTTTTTAAAACGCTGGAAAATATCTTATGATGATATTTCGCGAAAGTGCTTTTCAGCAATAGTTCATATATGTGATGACTGCAAGGGATATATAACAATTCCCTATTAAGGTGTTGTTCTAATAAAATACAAGTACCTTGTAATCTACCTGTATTTTTCGCTGTAGTATCAAAACATAAAGCTTGTACCTTGTTTGGAAAAAAAGTTGTTTTTATTTACTGTTATAAGAAATTGTTTTTTAAATATCTTTTCTCTTAGATTCTGTTCATTTAATAGTTTGAGTATGGCGTCTGTCTGTTCTTTTCCAGTACCAGCTGACAGGGCAGGTACTCCAAGTAGATGTTCAATGCCATTGTTCTATTCCAATGTACTGTAATTTGATTTATATCTTTGTTTTTAAAATCCATCATCAGATTTGTAGCAGTTTCCGAACGAAGTTGTTAACGGCAAAGCCGAATCAATATCTTACTGATTACTAATGTACTGATATCATGTTCCAATACTTCAGCCGCAGCTATCAGAATACGTACTGCGTCCCTGTCACTTACCTTGCACTTGTCTAAGGTCGCAACAAGCTTGAAAGTGATAAAATGTTTTATTCCTCGTTTTCTGTTTTTTGTTGAAAGTTACAGTTAACAGTTTGATCAGTATTATCATCACTATCGTATTCATCAATTAGTTCTTCAATATTGTCACTCATATCATTCGCTGTCAGGAATACTTGGAATTGTTCTTCGCCCTGCTTTTCTTTTCGCATTACCTCTTTCTCAATGCGAGTATTTCTTCGCTTTTCTTTTTTAAATAATGAATAATAGCATCCCACTATTGCACCAGGTCTACCTTCTTTACGTGGATTCTTTTAAAACTCTTTATCTTCTTCTATTTTAATTAAATCTAAGGCACGTCGGTGCGCAATGTCAAATAAGTTATTCACACTTTTTATAAACTCACCTTCTGGCATTTTTTGAGGTGGTGTGCTGCGTTTGCACGTTTTTTGCAGATGTTTCCATTGGTATCACTAGCTTCAGCTTTTTGAAAATTCTATCAATTTAACGAACTGGAATACGGGCTTTATTCCAAAAAACATCGGTTTCTTTGATAACCAGATATGTACTTGAGCGAAGATCCAAGTTTACTTTGCGCATGCTATATAACAAAACTTTCAAAACTTGTCCATTGGAAGGCAGCTTAGATCCAACAATTTGGCTTTCGTCATATCCTAATAAATAAATTTCTCCACTAGCTCTTGTGTCCATTTTACAAATACTATTAATATCAATTCTCTTTATAGCAATAACGTTTATATGATTCAAAGCTCAAAATAGCTACACTTCACTTTTTAAACACTTTTAATTGCTGCGTGGTTGACTTTACTCTGTGTTGCCAAAATTTTTGTTAAAGGGGTTTTAGACTATGTATATGTATTTTTTAGTGGGCTTTCCAGCTGAAAGACACATCTGTAATTGTGCATATCTGTCACTAGAAAGAAAGAAAGAGAAATCATATGAAATCATTAAACGTAAGATAATTTTAATAAAATAATATATTACAAACATATATAAAATATTTTACTTATATTTTCGTGCGTTGTCTCTTGAAAAGTCCATATAAACAAGTTTTAGCCACTTCAGTGGGCTTGTGCCACACCTTAGCCTAGGCCTATCAGTCTTAGATTTTGGAATTTCACTATTGGCGTAAAAAGGAACAATTTGAGGGGGCGGTACACTTTTTTGCATAAATTTTTCCAACTGCGGTTCATTACATAAAGATATAAAAATATACTTTTTAAAATTGACAGTAATAGAATGCGACTGCCTAAACCTCATGGCTTACAAATGTTGCAACCGAAACGTGGGCAGATATATTGTTTTAATAGATTTAATAGAAGACGCTTTTATAGTCTGTTTGTTGTATTTTGGTAGTAGGTTATTGTGTTATTTCACGTTTCCCTTCAAACATTTGCAATCGCAGAATCTTGCTCGCGAATCGTCAGCAAGTTGTCTACAATCGCGGCGATTAATCGCGTGTGTTCCTTTAGGTAATTCGCTAAAACGGTCGCCTGTGAGCCTATTGCGATTCGGTCACAGCGATTCGCCGGTGTTTCGAAAATAGAGATTTAAGCTAAGAGAGTCCTTTTTTTAATTTAAAAAATTGCAAATATTTTTTAATTTATTTTTTGATATTTCGGTACTCCTCTGTGTACCATCTTAAAAAAAAAAAATTTATATACATTTTAATTCCTGAAGATGGTACACAGAGGAGTACCGAAATATCGAAAAATAAATTAAAAAATATTTGCATTTTTTTAAATTAATAAAGGACTCTCTTAGCTAAAAAATTAGTGAATTTATTAATAAAAAAGGAGTCAAAAAAATGTTATTTTAAACGCATTTATATATATTAATGAAAAATTCAGTTTACATTCACATGTAAAACTTAGGACTTATAGAACACATCTCTTTTTATTGCAAATTTAAAGTTTTGGAAGAATACTTTAGGTGTTTAAAATAGATTATCACTACAGTTATTAAGCACTGTTAAGAGTGTAGTGGACTAGGCTACGGATTCTTAGCTTTGTTCTCACGCTTCGGGTGCTGCTTGTTTTTGTTCTGCATACAGCCGAATTTTTTCGGCTCTTTATGCAGTTTAAATGATTTGTAAATTTAATTTAAAGTTGAACTATTGGAATATATAATTTAGGTTAGTTAAATTTAAGCATGTTAAATTCCAGGTTATGTAATGTAAACTAATCTATATTGATTATTAATGTCAAGGCACGTGGCTGGTCTTATTTAATCTCACTAATAAAAATTTTAAAACAACATAAACACACACAAAAAAAAAAAATTCATAACAGTTATGAATATTTTATGAACAATTTGCCAATGAACCATTTTCATAGAATTTATGTACTTTTTCATAGTATTAAGCAATAATTTCATATCTAACTAAAAAATACTGGGAAAGTTTTTTATGTATTATTTATGAACAGAAACATTATATTTATGAACAACTTTTCGTAATTTATGAATATTTACATAATATGTTTGCCAATGTACGAAATCCTAGTATTTATGATTTTTTTCATATATATTAACAAATACTGGTTTTTTTATGAATTAGTTCATATTATAAATGAAAATGCGAAGTAAATTTTTAAGAATACTTTCATAATAATTATGAAATTTTTTTATTTATTGTACATAAAATTTACAGTTTTGTACATTAATTTTTAAATTTTTATGAAAAGTTTCATAAAATGAACCACTTTTTTCCTATTAAAAAAAAAAATTAAATATACAAAAAAATAAAAAAATAATAATAATTTCATTATTTTTGTGAAAATAAAAGTGTTAAACATAAATACTTATAATTAAGAGTTTAATTCGTTACAAAGTGTTGAAACTTTTATGTTAGGTTTGGAACATTTCAATTTATAAAAAAATTGCTCTATGAAAAACCAAAACAGATTTGCTTCTTCCGGGTATTTCAAATTTAAAACAAAAAATATTTTAAAACAAATATCCAAAGCGTTAATAACGTACATAGTTTTAAAACGAAAGCCGTCAACATAAACGAAAATGTCTTTAATCATATGTATATCACCTATTAAAATAATAAGTGGTTGCAGGAACTGTTTTTTTGTACTTATATGGCGCAGTTTATCTTCAATTTCCTCGTAAGATTTTCCAAAAATTGCAAAAGCTCCAAGTGAATCTTCAACACTAAATTTTCTTGGTTGTTTGCCACCACCTTTATTTGGTGACAATAGAAATTGCTGCAGGTTCATAAGCAATATGATGTCGCGTGTATCTGAAAATTAAACATATACATATTAATTACTACAGTTTTCAGCTTAGGATTTAACTTGTGGTTGTTTTTGTACAACTAACTTTCTCTAGTATCCTCATTTAAAGAATTTAAATTAATGCCGTTTTTACTTTTTTGTGAGATTTTTTGTTTTAAAAATGTTTCAATTTTATTTGAATATAAGGCCCAGCTTTCATGTATATTTGCGTTGGAAGTATATTTAATAGAAAAATCAATGTCAAACTGAAAATTTTTAGAAGAAAGTTCATTGGTATGCATATTAAATCAGTTAGGTATATTTTACCATTCTAATGCCATTTGCGTTTGTATACTCAGGCCAAATTTTAAAAATATCTGCCGCAGTTTTACATTTTTCTATTTGCGAAAAACGGTACTGACTGCATTTTTTCCAATAGTATATAAATTCGTCTTCGTTTAATTTGTCATCAGTCAAAGAGTTTCTTATTGTTTCAAAATCTTCTTTAGGCACTTAATAGAAACATATACATATAAAAAATTATTTGTCATTGTAAATATAGCAAAATTAAGCATAATTTTTTTGAATATTTCTTACCATATTGATTATCTTCAGTACTTGACGATAAAGTTGGTGTTGTTAACTCAGATAAAGCAATCTTCATTTGGGTTTTCAAGTTGCAAACTTTAGCATAAATACGCCCTCGTTTGCACGTACGATAATACTCCTAAACACAAAAGGATAAACGGAAATGTAAAAAATAAATTAAATAGGGAACAATTATTATTTTAAGTTATATTTACAAGTTTTTCATTGGGAAATAATTTTAGTATTTCTTGTTCCAAATTATAACTCTCTCCTAAAGAAAATGGTAATCCAGAATCAACAATATATTTTGCTATTGTATTTATTAAGAGTTTTCTTTGGGCTTTTTTAAAATAATGGTGTTTATTATAATATTGAATCAAGCTTTTTCCATTATTGGACATCATAAGTATTAACTGCAGATCCTGCTTATTTTCTTTTGTATTGTTGGAAAATTCTGAACTAAAGCTGACACTTTCAGGTGTAGAACAATTAAGTGGTGAATTGATTTCCAATCGCCAAGATTCCAAACAATGTTCAAATAGTATTGCTAGGCCAACGGGAACATCTGTGACTATTTTCTCTATTTTGTGTGGTTTTATAATTTTAAGTACAGGAACAAAACAATGTTGTGCTTTAAAATAAAAAAAGATTATTTAATTTTAAAATTTTAAGAAACATTACCCTTTAATTTATCGAAGAGAGAAAGTAAGTTCCAAGATTCAAGTAAATCATACAAATTTTGATCTTCTTCGTTTCGTTGCGGTTCGTTTTCCATTTTTTAATTTTAGTTTAAATATGACTTGACCAAAAATACTCCTTTAAGCGTATAAATGATTTTCCAAAAGCAGTTTTTGTAATTGTTACTGCTGGTCCCAATATATTTCGAAAGTTAATAATATGATGCTCGTTCGACTTTTCTGAAATGACCTCGTAGGACAAGAAATGAGGTTTGTATTCGATTGTTTTAAGTTTTTCACAGTAAAAGAGAACAGAATTATCATCAGCTCTTATAACAACAATAATTTTATAAATTAAAACATCATTCGAATACGTTGCAATGTATGAGTTCTCTTTGTATGAATAGCCGTAATGTTCCATATTACAGTATAATTTAAAATTTAAGTTTCCTAAAATCTTAAATACTGCGTTTTCTAATTGAGAATCGCTTTTAATGCTAGTAAAACTTGTTTCAATTTTCTGAGGATTTAATAGAAATGTGCAAATTTTAATTGATATTTTTTTGCAAGAGTTAGCGAAATATTTTTACGAGATGATATAGAATGAGAATATAATTTAAACTGTTTATGCTTCGCTTCATATGAAAAGTTCCAAAACAATCTTGATGGGCCAGATTTATTAATAATGCTTGGGTAGTGTGTAAGAAAATGATATTTTGGTTTAAGCGGCTTATTAAAGAGAAGCATATATTGACGGTTATGATTTTCAATTTTTTTTCTTAGATTAGAAGAAAATTGAGGATTGTACTTAAAACATAATAACTCATCAACCATATTAATGAAGTTTAAGACAAATTCCCATACAATATCAGTAGAGGGAATAAAGTCTCCTATTATTAAAGGAAACAAGTACGTAAAAGTCATCATTTGACGTCCAGACATTTTAAACTTATTTGCTCCCAACTCATTTTGCAAAATTTCATTTGGACGATACTTTTCCTCAAAAACACCGAGATTTAAAAATTTTATGCGGTGGTTAAGTATTGACAAATCAAAATATTTCTTTTTATAAATAAAATAAAATAAGGCTTCACCAAAATTATAATGACATATTCCTTCGAAAATATCATGCATTAAATCACATGCATAGTTATTTATTACATGGAATGAAGGAAAACTATTAAAGACAGATTCTTCTATAACTGCGTTACTACCATTAAGAAGTTGTTCGTTATAAATTTCTGGCGTTCTAAACAGATGAAACATCTCTATACAAAGTTCTTTTGCTCTCTCCTTAGGTGCAGAACATAACCGACAATAATGGTTGCTGGAAAATAATTTTGAGAATCCCGTCATTATGTTTAAAGCTAAATTGTCACCTAGCAATAAAGAAAGTATGAAATAAACAGTTGTTGACGACCCGTTCGGTAATTTTATCTTAATTCCATTAATTTCAAGGTCTTTTATGACGTCTATTAAGCCTTTAAGGCACTTATTGGCTCCCATTTTCTTTACATAATTTGAATTTATTATAGATGCTAAATAAATATTATCGAGAGCTGATGATTCTATATCCAAACAAGGCAGTGAGTAATATATATTGCACACATTATGACGTCTACTCTTTGAACCTAATGGGTTATTAATACCAAAATCATCTGAATATAAAAACAATGGAAATACATTGTGATTTGGATACATTTGCTTTTTTTCATTCCAAATTTTTCCTTGAATAAAATTGCTTAACATAGAACACTTTTCAATCTTCTTAACGTTTTCAACCATTTTTGTAAAATTATTATTTTTTTTCAAAACTGCTTTTATTTGGAATTTGATTGGAAGAATGATGGCATATGACTGCTTTGCTGTAAATTGTAATTCACTACCATAATGCAAAGGTTGTTGTTCGGTATGAATATTGGAAACTATAAGATTATCAACTAAGCCCAGGTTTGAAAGTTTTTTTACAATCTTGTGTTCGCTATCTATTTCGTCTAATAATGTACTTATATCATCCAACGCGGTGAATAGCAATTTACTTTGCAAATTTGCATCTAGTACAATATTTTTTATCATATCCACTATTGGTAAAACAACAAATTCTTTAACCATTTTTTGGATTTCTAAAACATCTTTTCGGCAAATGTTGTCTTTGCTATGTAAGTGCAGAATTAAATTTAAAAAAGAGTTTTTTAAATCACGTAAATTTAACACATTGTCGCTAGGGTGATGCGGTGTTTCAGAATCGTCATCATCATTTCCAGGAATCTCACTGCTTGCAACATTCGTAGCTGATGTTAATTTATTATGGTGTTTTAATTTGTTTTGACAAATTTTGTGCTCTCTTGTGAAATGTCTCTTAAATCTATAAATATTGTCAAATAATTGAAAACAATTTTCATAAGTACACTCAAACATATCACTAACTGCGCAAACATGAAATCATTATAACTTTTACTTTTTTTATATTGGAATTTTACAATTTATTTAACATTTACACAATTTCTTATTTCTCTTTAAATGCTTATAAGACGCGTGACAACATGCGACTAAACTAAGTTTTTTTTTTTCAATTTTAATACCTGTAGTATGCTAGATAGAGAAAACGATCTTTCACACTGTTCTTACACACGGCATACCATTTGAAATTAAACGTTAGTTTCGGTTGGTCTTAAATGTGTTTGCGAAGTTCATATTTTAAAAGAAAACTTTCATATATATAAGACTATTTTCATGACTTTTTTTCGAAATGTTACGCATTTAGTAATAAATTATTAGGAACTTATTCCTACTTCTTGACATTAATTATTTATGAAAATTTTCATAAAATAAAAGAAACTTTTAATAATATTTATGTCAACAATCATAAAAAAAGTAGGGAAATAAAAAGCCTAAAATAAACTATGAAAATTTCATAATAATTATGAACATGTTCTTGACATTTATGAGATATTTTTATGCATAAGTTTATGAATGTAATTCATAACAGTTATGACTTAATTCCTAACTTAATAGTGGTAATTTCAAAAAAATTCATAAATATGAAAAACCCATCATAAATACCAAAAGCTTTTCATAAATATTATGAACTCAAAAATTTATGAACAACTTTCATAAATTATATGAATATTATTTTTTTGTGTGTACATTTCACTATAATCAAAGCTTTGTGTTCAGAAATATAACAACGTATAGTTTATAACTACAAATCTCTATAATTTCCGAACTAATAGCTTCTAACAGGATTACTTGTCATCGGTAGAAGTAAGGAAAATTTTGTTTAAGTCTAGTCTAGCATAGCATTTCAAAATAAAACCAAGAGTGAGTTACTTTTGGAAGTTTTATTTTCGAGTAATATAATCCCAAAATTTTATATATTATATATAATAAAGGATAATTTACCAATCGTAATATATGTTTCGAAAAAAAGTTATCTGTTGTCGACCAGGAAATTTTTGATGTAAAAAACACTTTTTTTTTAAATGTTAATCTAATTTGCAGGGACTCTATTTAAAACCAATATTTATAAAAAAAAAATGTATAAAAGAAAATTTGTTAAAAAACATATTTCGAAGTTATTTTAATTTTTTTATGAATATGCCGAAATTTAAATTGGGACATAAGGTCCTCCAGTTTTTAAAAAACTAATTTTTTTTAATATTATATTCCGGAAGGTAAAAAATAAACTGTTTGCATCTCACCGGGGTTTTTAAAAGCTATAACGTGGAATGGAAAAATTTTTTTACGTAAAATTTTGAAACCGTAGTCCATTCAAATGCGAAAATGTCGAAATATACCAAATTATATATAAAAACTTTAATTATATATAACTAGAAAATTATGCGTTTCCTTTAAGTTTTCATTTACCTTTTCTTTTAAAAATTGCATTTCATTATTGCTATTATTTGTAATTTTATGCAATTTTTTCCGAAACTTAATTATTTAAATATTTATCAACATTGATGATACAGCTGTTGTTTGCCTGTGTTCGTTACAAATATTTTGTAAGAACAAAAATTTTTTTTCCTAAAAATGAGTCAAATATTTGCCGTCGAGCGGTCACACTATGTTTACATTAGAAGCATTTTTGTTTGCTGGAAAATAATTTTATTTGTCCAAAATCAGCTGTGGTGTTGTTTGCTCCTAATAAATATTTTGTGGTCAGACTACGGCAAGAAAATGTTTGACGAATTCGGGCAAATGTTTGTCAAGTGTGACCGTACCTTCATACAGGTAATCTAAACATACCTTAAGCGTTTGTCGATAATTGTTCAAAAGACTGGCCATATATGTACATAAAATTACAACTATTGGTGCAACCGCTATTTCTAATTCTAAATAATTATAAAATTTACAGTTGTTATTATACTGGATATTGTAATAGACATTCTGTCTTATTTTCAAGTTCTTGTTTATAATATAAAATGTATTTATATTGGGCCACTCTTTTTATTTTTAGTCATAAATTGCAAGCATGACCTATCAAATAAAGAAAAAAAATTTAATTTGGCTACATGCACAAACATTAAAAAAAGCAATATTCAGATTAATTGATACAGTGCATTGCACTGTATATGCATAAATAACAGAGAAATCCATAACTAGTTTAAAACTTTTTAGATTTTTTAATATTTCTGGTAATTTCATTAAATGAAGTTTTGCTGAACCGGTAAAAAATTATGATTAAAAAACTCAAAGAGAAAAGACAAATATCAGATACCATATCTATTGGGTTGTGACATTAGTATTGATTAAAATTTATTACAAGTTTTTTTTTTCTGTGCGCTTCGTTACCCCAATGGAAATAATCATACCATGATCAAAGCTGTCAAGTGGAGACCGAAGACTCCGAAAAAAAATGAAAATAATATTCAAATAGGAACGCTGTGCTTTCTAGTTGAAACTCTGTATGCGACGATTTATAGGTGTGAGTTGTTTATTGAGCTTAATTTTCAACGTCCAAAATATAACTACATATTTATTTATTTCTGCAATGAAAAGTGCGTAAAAAATCATAAAAAAAAAATAAAAAAATTTAAAATTGCAAGTCGGTGCTTAGACTTTAGGCCATATTACATGACAGCATTTTTTGATGCCAATGTTCTTAATTCTCCTTAATGAGTTTTATCGCGAAGATACTGTATGTAATTTTTAATTGCACCAGAATTTGTATAAAGTGGCAGCGAATGTATACAAGGCAGTGTGAAAACATCTCCGCATAATTCAATCCATGCCATTTTGCTTTCCCCGCTTGCTTCACTATGCATCTTGCCTATAAATAGCAATTTCATGAAACTACTTGCATGAAAAATGCCGTAGTGTAAAAAAGCAACTCCTTAAAATTTGTAAATAGATATCTAATAAAATTACCTCAAGTTCAGTTATTAGCAGTTTCTATGACCATGTCCTCAATTGGTCATCTCCCCTCATTAAGGGAGACTTTTTATTATTTAGAATCAATAAACAAGTTTCTATTGTACAGTGTGTCGTGAAAACATGTGGTATAGAATTTTATATTTATAAAATAAGTTAATGACAAACTAAATAACATGATAGAAGTAGCCTTTAAATTCAACAAATATTTAAAAAAATTTTTTGTTAGTCTTGCATGATAGGAGTCATAATTTAATATCCTGATTTCATACTAACACTCGTTTCCAAGAGTTTTAAAAATAATTTTTTCACAAAGTGAGAAAACAAATTTACAAATATCCTGCCAAGAAATTTTCGAGTAAAGATACACTAACAAAATTTATTCGCTCAAAGAATAGTTGATAATATTTGCTTTATATAAAAAATGTTCTGAAATTTTGTTTAAATTGTCCCTTTCGCTGTAAAAGAAATCTTTTTATTTATTATATCTTTACTATAGATGAAAAAAGGTACATCTAAGTTTAACATTCCGTTTGTAAGTTTTACAGTATATATTTATGACCCCATTAAGTATTTATGTTGTGAGTTTTTATGCATAGCGAAGTCGATTGAATGATGTCCGTATATAAGGCTATTCGCATGTCCGTTCGTGTTTGTGTTGAAATCAATTTTGCTAAGGCACTAGATGAACTAGAGAAAACTTAAATACGCCAATCGATCACACATAGCTTCAAGAATATTGCTATTGAAAATCAACAAGATCGGTCTATGTCCTTAGAATCAGAGAGCAAGACATTATGCCTGCCTCTAAATTTTTTATAATTTTCCTCAACTTTCGTTTGTACTCTTGCTCGCTTTTTTTAATTTGAAAAAATTAACTGAAAATCTAAACAAAATCAAAAATTGCTAACAAGGATAGTGAATGCTGCCTATAACGTTTAAACAACTGCAACCATTAATGCTTAAGCTTAAGTAGATTAGAAATAAAATATAAGTTATCAATTCACATCCATTAATTTATGTAAATACAACTAGATATTTTCACTGTATAATTAATAAATAACACATAATTGAAAGCAAAACAAATTACAGTAAGGAAAATGTTATTAAACGGTTGAATTTTTGTGATAAAACCAAAGCCAAATGTATAACAAAAATATGAAAAAGAAATTTATTACCTGTGCAAATTATGTAAACTTATTGTGAGCTTCAATTCATATACATATTTTTCATTTAAATTACATTTGCTCTCCCCAAGCTTCCACCAGAATTCGTGATTGTACAAAAAACATCTCTAAAATTAAGAGACATTTAGAAATGAAAAGAGGTGGTCAGTAAATATATTTCCAAAAAATGCAAATTTTCAAAATGTGAATACGTAAAGCTTAATCCTCTTTATATACTTAAGAAAACTTATGTGGTCATAACTTCATTTTACAGAGTAGTTTATTTTCTCATCTTTGTACTTGTGTTCTCCTTTTCACTCACGTAACCACAGTAATAAAAAAATAATTTTGTTACTACGTTCTTTGTTTGTTTTTTATGTTTATACTGTACATATTTAATGGTCTAAATTCAAATTAACTTACATAAATCGGACAATTGTACAATGGAACGCATGGGCATATCAGGCCCCAAGGCTTTATGCTTCGCATGACATGTATATTTCGTGTTATCATCATCGGCATTGGGTTTTAGTTTCGAACTTGAGGTGGTAGTAAAACGTTTTGGTGTCGTCTCCTCAACCCTATCGTTACGATTATCTGTAAGTATAAAAAGGTATAAAAATAGCAAATGATTAATATGACTTGATAATCAGCGCTTAAAAACAGAAAATAAATTTTGGAAATTAAGAATTTTTAAAAATAATAAACTTAAAAACATTGGCAAATACGCATATGTCAATATATTAAACGTAGTTAACGGAATGGTATACATATTTATGGTTTTACGTTTAAAATTTATTAGTTTAAACAGACTAAGTTTGTTTAAAATAGAAAAAATTCAATTAGTTGCAAAACAAACACATAATTTTTACTTCTTTCATCCCATGTAAAATCGACAAATCAGGAAATCTGAACTATGCTCGATTTTGACTTAATTTTATAGAAAAATTCCTAAGAGTTACAAAAATAAAAATCTATGATGATTTAATTTTGCACTTACATTTTCGGTCCACACTATATTCACACATTTATTAAGTGCTATCTGCTAAAATAAGGCTTGAAATAGCAGTTTGCGTAGAAAGAATAAATTGATTAGTGTCCATTAAAAATTACGCAGCACAAAGTAAAACGGAAAGTCTAATAATTTTCGTGATATTTAACACGTGTTAGGAGATGGCTTACTCGTCCTAAAGCTTAAATAAAAAACTTCTATAAAATCTTGGAAGCGAATTATTATCATAAAAATACAAAATTTATAACTTAAAGTTACGGACACAAATTTGGCCGTGTGGTGAAACTAAATGTTTGAATAGAAACAGAAACTGGCCATCAACAAGTTTTTTCTTTTTTGTTGTTTTCACATTGAATAGCTTTCTGTATTATACACTTATTTATTAAGGAAACGCGATCTTTTTTTTAACTAACGAATTTATTTGCCCATAATAAACATGTGCATTCACGTATTTAATTTAACACTTCCTTTTTAATTATTTCATTATTATAAATTGATAATTATTTATGATTTTATTGTTTTATGATATATTTGCCATAACCAACTCTAATGGGTAACCAAAATTTCATTGAATATTTAGATTTGGAAAATGTAATAGGTACAGTATGGTGCATTTTTATATTACTAGATTCCATCGCAAAATTTAAAAACGCCATCTTTCAAGGAGATTTGAAAAAAAAATTGGCTTTAACTCTATGTTAAAAAGTTAAAATAATTCAAAAATTACTCTGTAAAAAACAATTTTTTTTTAATTTCGCATGTATTCATAATTTTTGTACAAAA
Source organism: Cistogaster globosa (assembly GCA_937654795.1). Classification (NCBI taxonomy): domain Eukaryota; kingdom Metazoa; phylum Arthropoda; class Insecta; order Diptera; family Tachinidae; genus Cistogaster; species Cistogaster globosa. The sequence goes on from OW569407.1 coordinate 33,119,358, forward strand.
TACCTAACCTTTGGTAAAAAAAATTGCTCTGGTGCACACGGTCGCAACCTGGCGCGTATATAATAGTGTATAGGTGTGTAGGGGGATTTTGGGCTATAACACAGAGAAATATCTTTTTGACGAGATTTTTGAAAAATTTTGATTTTTTTTTAAACATAAAATTTACCAACTTCCAAAAAATGTAATGACTTCTTTTTGCTAGCACTGATAACTAACAAACTGCATAATAAAAGAAAATTCATTTTGATTTGATATCTTTAAAAAAAAGTGATAGAAATTTGAATATTATAATTTGCAAACAAATATTTCATTCTAACAAAAGTCTATTTTGGGTCACCCTATTCAGTGTGTTATAGTTGGAACAAAGTTCTAAATTTTTGTCTCTTGAGGTTTACTAGTATTTACTTTCAAATGATTAAGAAAACACTAAGATCGGTAACCACAAAAAAATTGATTTTTGGCCGCCTTCTCAAAATATGTGGTTCAAGATTCATCATTTTACTTTAATATCCCGAATATCAAGTAAAACATGCTTTACTGAAAAAAATATACATGTACAATTTCCAACATCAGATAATTTTATTAATGTAAGAACCAAATTTTGTTAGAAATAGGGTTTCCACTAATTATTGGAAGAATCGATAATATGTGTACTTATTAAGATGAGCACGACCACTGAAGATTTAGCCACCTTTTTCTAAATAAAAAAACAACAAATGAAAAAAAAAACTGGCTGATAGTTTTTTAACATCTAAGATGAGAATCGCATCCTCTGCGAAGTTAATAAAATAATTACAATATTAATTGTAACATTATAATATCATATCCTTTTATACCTACTTTGATGTTTTAAAGCTGCTTCTTACTCACATTAGTTTATTTCTTTACTTCTTGCAGTAAAAACCAGAGAAAAATTTTTACTCTATTTATTTCAAATTTTGAACAATACGAGCACTTTTTTAAATCTTTAGCATCTCGGTTTATTGTTCGAGAAGATTGTAATGCAATACATCCCTGGAGGGGTTCAAGGCACACAAATCCGAAAGGTAATCAACTTTATAAATGTATATTGAGAAATCTTTTCAGCATATTATCTGGAGGAAGTCCAACATATTGGTCAGCAGATCCATTAAAAGTACCTGATCTTTTAGATTTCGTTGTGTTTAATGGTATTCCAGGACATTCACTAGACATTTTAAACCATGATAGCTTTTCCTCCGATTATACACCAATTGTTTTTAACTTAAACGTGAAGCACTCTTTAAAATAAATCTGCTGCAAGTACCGCAAAATTATATTAATCCTCGTCAAAAACTAAGAACGAAGAAAGCTAATACGTTTAATCAAAAACACTCTACAATATGATATGGCGTTCACACTTATGTGTTTAAGCAAGTTTTAAGTGTTTTAGTTCAAAATAAGTTGTTTTTGATATGTTTTCCCATACATTTACTTGTCTTGCAAAACACTTGAAATTGACGTGTTTTTGAATTAATTTGATCGCCAAACACTTTAAATTCAGGGTTCATATATATTCGTAAAGTGTGTTCAGTTGTTTTTTAAATTTTTGAGTTTCACTGAACAGGATTTTTAATGGCGACAAATCAAAAATGAAGCGTTGTGTCAAAAAGAGTAAACAAAGTAAATTAGAAAATGAATTAATTTATAATATTTTATTTTTGCTTAATGGAAAATGATTAAGATATTGTGGGCCTAATAATTTCCAAGCTGTTTTACAAAATTCTAGCAAGAGGATTTTACAAACCTGATTCAAGAAGCCGCTTTCTTATCAACGCCAACAAACCAATCTACTGCCCCGCGGAGCAATACACAGTTGTCTTTGGAAACTCGCGAGCTCATTAACAATAGAAGAAGATTAAGAAACGTTTGGCAAATAAGTCGAAATCCATATGACAAACGACTGTTGAATATTGCAACTAAAACTTTAAATCTCCATCTAAAGAATCTCAAAAATAATTCAATTAGTTCATTTTTCGACAATATTATTACTGCTTGCGATAATGGACACAAGCTCTAGAATGCAACAAAGCATCTAAAACGTTCTGCAACAAAAAATACCCAATTTAAAGATGTCAATGAACACTGGTGCAGATCAGATCAAAGAAAGGCAGAGGCTTTTGAAAATCACCTTTACGACACATTTAATACACATCCAAATGAAAACAGAGTATTTAGAGAAGAAATTCATGAATACTTAAGTTCTCCCTGCCAAATGAATTTACCTATAAAACATATATCTCCAAGGGAAACAAAAACCGAAATAAATAAGCTTAAGAACAAAAAATCTGCAGGGTATGACAGTATTGACGGCAAAGTAGTTAAACTTTTACCTAATAAAGCCATCATACATTTAACAAATATTTATAATGCAATCCTTCGTACCTATCATTTTCCATCTCAGTGGAAGTGCGCTGAGATTATTATGCTGAAAAAATCTCAGAAACCAGAAGGGGAAATAAAGTCTTATAGACTTATTAGTCTACTCAGCTCTTTCTCAAAAATGTTTAAGAAAATTTTATTAAAACGCCTTCAGATATTTTTGTATGATCTCCACATAATACCTGATTATCAGTTTGGTTTTAGACAAAAACATGGTACACCGGAGCAAGTTCACCGAGTAGTTAACACGATTCGCAACTGTCTTGAAGAAAAAAAATATTGGTCTGCTGTCTTTCTTGACATAGAACAAGCTTTTGATAGAGTTTGGCCTAATGGATTATTGTCAAAAATAAAATCTATACCTCTAGCTCCATTTTACTTTTTAATAAAATCTTTTTTATAAAACCGATTTTACTACGTTAGAGTTAAAGACGAAATTTCATCAATATTTGCAATCAGAGCAGGTGTCCCACAAGGTAGCGCTCTTAGCCCTGTGCTGTACACACTATTTACAGCTGATATGCCTTTGTCTGAAAACGTACGGGTATCAACTTATGTGGATGACACAGCAATATTAGCCACCCATGAATCCCCCGAAATGGCATCAAGAATAGTACAAAACGAAATAAGCAACTTGGGAATTTGGCTAAAAAAATGAAATATAAAAGTAAACGCGCAAAAATCTACTCATGTTACATACTCCTTAAGAAGAAACGACTGTCCACCCTTATCAATCAATAAATACCAAACACAGATAGTGTCAAATACCTTAGGATGCATTTGGACCGCCGTCTTACGTGGAAAAAACACATAAAAGATACAAATGAACAATTAAATTTGAAAAACAGAAAACTTTTCTTGCTAATGAGCGCGCGATCTTAACTTAATCTTGATAACAAGCTTAAATTATATACAGCAATTTAAAAACCCGTATGGACGTATGGAATATAATTTTGGGATACAGCGCGTAACTCCAATATCGCAATTTTACAACGTTACCAATCAAAAAACACTTCGACTTATATCTCAAGCCCCATGGTTTATAACAAATGAAGCCATACAAAACGACCTCCAAATTCCAGCTATAAAAGAGGTGATAAGATCACAAAGTGAAAGATATATGAACCGTTTAAGTAATCATGTAAATCCGTTAGCAATATCCTTACTTGATGATACAAATGAAACAAAAAGACTTAAACGACACCATATTTCAGATCTTCAATTTCGTAGTTAACGACTTCGCTACCTAATTAGCTAAATTATTGTTAAGTAAAAATCCAATGTATACATGTCAAAGTTGTTTGCTAAATGTCATTGTAAAAACTGTAAATATTTATACATAATAGTTGAAGTTTATTTAAAATTTAAATTTAATACCTATTATTTAATGTTAAAATATATGTATTAATTATGATTAGTTAAAAAGATTAATATCATACTCATAGTTGTACTTCAAAGAGTACAATTATCAATGTTAGATTATTTTTCATCAAACTTGCTTATTATCAAATAGTTGATAGATTGCAATTTAAATAAAGTTAAAAAAATGTTATAACACAAGTTATATGTATATTACTTACACCTTCTTTATTTTAATTACAATTAGACTAATATCAATAATGAATTCGTAATTTTAACATTTTCTGTATTTTTTTGGTAATCACATATTGCTTTATTAATACATTATTCTTTATTCTTTAAGTTAACGTCCTTGATGTTCACCTTGATTTGTCCTCTAATGTAAATATTGCAGTTGTATATTATTATATAATTCTTATATTTTGTTGTTAGTATTTTAGTTTTTAAATTAACGGTTATATTTTTAAGAGTACTTTGTGTCGCTTAGCTTAAGTAATAAAAAAAAGAAATATAATTTTAGTCTTTGAATTGTGATCAAAGCGTTGAGTTGAAATCTTAAAATTAAAAGTTTCATTTTTGTTTAATATTTGCCCAAAGGTAAAATGTTTAATATTTTACGAGTGCATAGTAATAATTTAACTGGCGACGAGAATGGAATATGTGGTGAAAAAACATATCCAGTGATAATTCGGTATTAAAAGGAAGTTTTTTGTAAAAGCCGAACGAATCCAAAACAATTAATTCTAAATTAATAAATAAACTTATTTCAGCTTAATGAAAATTTCTGCTTATCTAATTTGAAATGAAAAATAAATAAATAACATAACAAAGACGTAGAAACGGTCAAACACTAAAGACAAGTTAAAGAAAATATCTAAAACTAAATTGTGTAAAAACCTAAAATGATTAATGTCAACTGCTTGTAAATATGAACTTAAAATCAAAAATTATAAACAGCAGCAAAACAGAAAGTTAAAAGCAATAAAACATTTCCAAACAGAATTGCTTCTTGAAAATTATAAATCTTTACTGTAGTAATTCACACTTTTAAAATATATTTAATAAACCGCCAAAAAGCATAAAAGCTTGCAAAAAAATAAATTAACAATTCTAATTACCTATTTCGTGTAAATAATATAAAGATTGAAAAAAAAATCAGAAAAAACCATGAAATAAGAAAAAAAAAAACTAAGTAGTTTAAGTGGTTCACGTCGACTCGAGAATCCACTTTAATGAGAGCGTTATAATATTTGCAAAAATTATATTTTATAAAAAAAAACCGTTGAACGCTACATAACTACTTACAATTTAAACACCTGCATACAGAAAAGAAAATAAATAAATCAAATATTTAACAATCACTAACTACAACTTAAATTACCAACAAAATATTGACTTATAGGTATTGAAAAAAAAAAGAATAATAATCATTGCACCAACCACAACTGTAACTTAAAGAAACAATAAGAAACAGTGTGTAAACAAATAAACATTAAAACAAATACATATTAAGAAACAGTGAAATAATTTCTAAATAAATAACAAAAATATATGTAAACAATAACAATTTGCATTTATAAATGTAAAAACAACAACATGGCGTTGACATTAGCAGAAAGTCTATGCGAAGCGCGCAGTTTACCTGCATTCAATGGGGACAGCGATTATAAGTTTAGTAATTATTTGGGGGACGTTACTACTGTGTTGCAGCTGACGCCGGCAGAACATCAAAATACGATTAAGGCAGTGCTAAGCAACAGACTGCAGGGTAGAGCATTAAGAGCTGTAGAGACGTTGATAAACCCTACTTGGGAAAATATTTTAAATAAGCTTAAGGAAGAGTTCGAGGTAAAGCGAAGTTTTTTCAATCTAAGAAACGATGTGCTATAGTAGAGGCCAACAACATGAAAGAGTTGAACACCAATTGAAGTAAAATTTTGTCCTTAATGAATACGAAGTATAGTTTAGAGCCGAAACAATTGTATACACCCGAAAATAATGAAAAAATAATATTTGATATCTATATTAATTATATACCAATTAGTATTAAGACATTTTTAATTCAGAATTATATAAGATCAATTAGTACATCGTATAGTTTCTTTTTAGAAAGTTATTTATTAAACGATATAAAATTATTAAATGAAAAGGATAGTTCTCTGGTTAATAATAATAAAGGAAGAAATAATAACAATAATCCACAACTTTCAAGTTCTAATAATTTACGGTTTAATAGAACTACAAAAAGTAATAATAATTTAAAATATAATTATAATCCAATCCAAAAATTTAATAATAATAGAAAAAATAATAGACATAAAGAAAATTTTTATAACCAATATTTGCCTCGCAGTAGTGGAAGACAAAATTATAATTATAATAATGGAAACCTTAGACATGGCCAGGATAATTTAAATAGAAATTTCAATATCAATAATCAGGAGCTAATGGAAGTTGATGCCATTAATACCACAGGAAATTTTCATTTACGGCCTCCCAATCATCGTTACCAGTAGTGATTTTAACAATAAATAATAGGAACGCAAAATGTTTAATTGATAGCGGTGCAGCTACTGCACTAGGTAGTTATGATTTCTTTTCCAAGTTAGGAGTTAGGAAAAAATTAGCTAGACCTTTAATATTGAACACCTTAGTAGGCGAGAACGTTGTTACAGACGAAGTGATAGTTGGTGTGCCCAAAGAATTTAAAGGGGAAAACAATACAATGTCAGTCAAGCTTACTTATTTTAATAATAAGAATTTTGATTCTATAATAGGAGTAAATATTTTAGGAAAAATATGCTTAAAATAAATAATAATGAAATAAAACTTTTTGATGACATTTTTAGTATATCGTATGAAGAAATAAATTATTTTGAAAAATTTGAAGTAAATAGATTAGGAAATTTAATACCTTAAAATTTTAATAAGGAAGAAAATAGACTATTAAAAAAATTTTTGTACGAAAACAAAAAAACCTTTTACATTGAGGGCCAAAATTTAACAACGACCAACTGTGTGTTGTGTGTATTGTAGAAATTATAGGCATCCGCAAATATTAGAAAGTGAAATTGAAAAACAGATAAATGAAATGATGCAACAAAATATAATTCGTCCTAGTAAATCGCCGTATAACTCTCCTTTATGAATTGTTAAGAAAAAATCAAATAATTTAAATGAACCAAAAATGGCGTTTAGTAATTGAATTTAGAAAATTAAATGAGGTGACAGTGCACTGTGGTCAATATTTTGAGATAGCGGCCAAAACTCCTTTTGGTTTTTGTTAGCCGATTTCAAAGTTATTAGACTTATATGAAAGTAGACAGTAGTAAACCTCGGGAGCCAAAAAATTATAACTCTATTTCAGCTATTTCACTGAGAACAGGGTGGTCCAAAATGGGCTTTTTCAGAATTTAGTAAATTTATGATATTTTTAGTTAATTTTTAAAGTTTAAATGATCATAACTTTTTTGTTTTTCAAGATTTTTGGACGAAATAAATTCTGTGTTGTAACCTAACTTATTTCCTATTACTGCTCTACTGTTTTTAGAACAATTTAAATATTTTTTTTTTAAAAAAGGTCAAATTTCTCTGAAATTTCCTACTTCATAGAGCACAACTCCTGTGAGTCAAGCTGAGTCAAAACACAAATTTACTATTTTGTACTCCTAACTCTCCCCTACATTCCTATATATAAATTTCCATGCATCGGGACTGCACTTTTTGAGCTACAGAAATTTTTCTGACCCAACGTAAGATATTCGGTACAAATGCACGTCATATATTTTGAGAAGTTATTTGTATGTGAAAGTGGCTATTATGCATAGATTTTGATGAAATTTTGTACAAGAGTTCTTATTGACCCAAAAAATAATTCTGTTGAAATTAGGAGAAGTTGGCCCATATTTGGACCTAGTCCACATAGAAGGGTGTATCAAAATTTTGACAAAAATGACTAGAACTCTCAAATTATGTGGTATCTGGCAATATATTTGGAAAGTGTAAAAAATGATTTTATTGCCATTAATATTACATAACTTAAATACCTGAAAATTGCAAATAAATTTAAAACCAATGGATATAACTGGTAAAACCAAATACCTGTTATATTATTGCCAGTACCTTTTAACTCTCAAATTATGTGGTACCTAGCAATTCATTTCGAAAAGGTAAAAAATGATTTTATTGCCATCTAATATTACACAACTTAAATACCTGAAAATTGCAAATAAATTTAAAACCAATGGAAATAACTGGTAAAACCAAGTACCTGTTATATTATGTTTCAAAGAGGTAAAAAAGATCATGTTGAAACTTCGAGCAATAGTATATTAATCCATGCATTCATTTATTTTCTTCATTATTGTTAAAACAATGGCTAAATTCAGTTATAGTGTTCTATCTGATATGTATTTTGAACGGAAAGATAAAAACGACATTATTTTACATATAATGTATAATCCATTCTTTAAAATATGCGACAAACAAGAAATTAAATTCCTAACTTACAAATAAAAAACTTTTTAAATACTTTAAGAAAACGGTACAATCAATGTTTTACTGACGCAACCAAGAATGGCTAAGAAATAAACTTATTTTTAAAAAGCCATCAGTAATTACCACGGAAACTGGAAAAGGTGGTCCACCAGCAAAGCCAATTTATAATTGTACTGAAAGATCACGAAGACGCAAGCTTAAACATATCAATGAAGAAGTTTCTTGTAGCATCAACCATCAACAAACTAAAAAGAGTAAAATTGCTATCATTGAAAAAATATTGGAAGTAGGCCCAGACGCACAAAAAGGATTTTAGAAAGTATGCCGACACCAACTGAAGAAAATAAATTTACTCCAGAAAATGCGTTTGCACTATTTTTGGATTTGAAAATGACTACAGAATTGCGAAAGCGAACCAATGAAAAAAATCGTGGAATTTTTCCATCATATCGAGATATAGTTTCTGCCAAAAAAGATTGCTTACATTCACCAACTGCTATTAGTTTAACTTCAAGTTCAGCAGAAATAAAATTGTAGGATCTTCTTGAACACACTGCAGGACGATTATTAAAGACATTTGATGTTGACTTTTTAAAGAAGTTTAAAAATTGCAGCATGGCTTTAATTTTTAAATGGGGATGTGATGGGTCCTCTGGCCAGAAACAATACAAACAATGTAATACGGAAAATTCATCAGATGCCAATTTGTTCATGATTTCTTTCATTTCATTACGTTTAACAAAAACTTAGCCATCAACTAGTAGAGCTGCGGAGATAAATGTATGGAAGAATGAAATTCCCTCGTCAACAAAATTTTGTAGAGCAATAAAGTTTGCTTACAAAAAAGAAACTAAAGATGTCATAACTGAGGAAGTTGGCAAAATAACAGATGAAATTAAAGAACTTCAACCAGTGATAATGAATTTATTGAATTTTATTGAATTTAATGACCAATGCATCGAAGTTAACTTTAAAATGTCACTTACAATGATCGATGGAAAAGTTGCACAAGCTTTAACCTAATTGACCAGTCAAAGCAAGGAGAAGGAAATTCTAATGATGGAAACACAGCAAGGAGATTTTTTTCCGATCCAGAAACTGCAGCTTCTATAACTGGAGTAGATTATGATTTAATACGACGATTCCAAATCATATTAGAAGTTATAGCATATAGCAAAATGATAGATGCAAGCAAATTTTGTCAGTATGCTAATGAGACAGCAACCCTTTATAACCAAAAATATTCTTGGAGACATATGCCAACCACAGTTCACAAAATTTTGTTCCATGGAGAAAAAATAATTCAGCACAATATGCTTCCAATTGGAGATCTCTCAGAAAAAGCGCAAGAGAAAAGGAACAAGGACTACAGATTCCTTCGCGAGCACAATACAAGAAAAATTTCCAGATGTTGTACTAACGAATATCTTAATAATATTTTGTTGTACACATCAGACCCATATATGTCCGACAAAAATAAATCAACCTCATTAGAGTTATATTAAGAAGCTAAACAACTACTGCAAAATGAAAATCAAAGCTATTTGGAAGAAATTTTTACTAATATTGTTTAATTAATACTAGTTTAAAGATTATAATTTGTTTCTAATTTTAGTATAAATTTTAATTAATACATTTAAATAAAATATATGTGCACTTTAAATCAATAGTAAAAGTTTACTTAAAATTTTATCGATGTTGTGTTCTGTATATAATATATTTAAATGGTATTGATATTGTTGGGAATTTCAGTGTTATTTTTCAGTTTAATCCTCACAAGAAATAGCTTTCTTCCAAAAAAAAACCAACCTTTGGCCCCTGTGAATATTGAGACTAAATAAATGTCAGTGGCCAAATGTTGGCATTTTCTGACCAAAATTAAGTTTAGGAATAATAAATAAGTATTGGTTGTAAAATACGATTGAAGAAAAATAAGAAATTATAAAAAAATACCTTTTTAAAATGTCATGGATACATGGAAACTCAACAAAAAATTCAAATGCATTTTTAACTCTATTAGTCGGTTTTTACGTTTGAACACGCAGATTGAAGCTTAAAGTCCCTCCTATTGAATAAAACAAATTGCGTAAGAAAATACCAATCCGGTCAAAAGTTATAGAGTTTTGACCGCTATCTCGCGAAATTGACCATTGTGTGGACGATAAATTTCCACTGCCAATAATAGAGTCGTTGTTTGATAAGCTAGGTAAAGCGCAATATTTCTCGTCATTAGATAAGGATTTTATTAAGTTTTAATGGATGAAACTGACATTTAAAAACGGCATTTTTTACGTCAAGAGGTCATTTTGAGTTCATTCGAATGCCTTTTGGTCTTAAAAACGCGTCAGCTACATTTCATAGAATGCTAAATTATGTTTTAGCCGAATATATAAACAGAATTTGTGTAATAATATGGATGATATTTTAGTTTTTTCAACCTCCCTAAAAGAGCATTAAAAAGTTTGCGGAAAATATTTAAAAAGTTATATGAATACAACTTAAAAGCGCAAATTGATAAGTGTAAATTTTTGTCAAAAGAAACAGATTTTCTTGGTTATATTATTACAGATAACGGTAAAAGACCATATCCGGAAAAAATTAATGCCATACAGAGTTTAAGGTTACCGAGAACAGTAAAGAAAATAAAATCATTTTTATGCTTAACTGGTTATTAAAATTTATAAAAAAACTATTCGATTTTAGCTAGCCCTATTATAAAATATTTGAAAAAAGATAGCAAAATTGATTTAAATGATAAAGAATATGTAGAAGGTTTATAAAATTGAAGAGAATACTAGTCAATCCACCCTTGTTATGTTATCCGGATTTTGATAAGCAATTTGTTTTGACCACAGATTCCAGCAGTTTTGCCATAGGATCTGTACTTAACCAAGAGGGAAAACCAGTAAGTTATGCCAGCAGAAGCTTGAATGGTCATGAAAAAAAATTATTCAACTTTAGAAAGGGAGCTGTTGGCAATTGTGTGGGCAGTAAAATACTATCGTCCTTATCTTTATGGCCGAAAATTTTTGGTTCAAACGGATCATCAGCCTTTGAAATGGCTATATTCATTAAATACTCGAATTCTAGAATTATAAGGTGGAAGATTTTATTAGATGAGTTTTATTTTGATATCGAATATCTTAAAGGAAAGGAGAACAAAGTGGCAGATTTTTTAAGCAGAGTCCAAATAAAACAAACTTCTATAGATTCAGTTCCAAGTCAGGAAGAGAACAAGAATGAAATTTTTTTATTGTAGATAAAATTGTAAATAAATATAGAACTCAGATTCAAATTGTTAGAAGGAAAACTAAAGAAATTGAAATACTTTTTAGAAAATGTAAGATAATATACTTAGCCGAAGATGATTTGTCGAACACACATTATTTAAATGATTTATTTAGGCGAGAACTTAGAAAAGGAAAAATTGGAATTTATGTGGAAATTGAAAACATATTTAACATAGTTAAAAATAAATTGATTGAATTATTCTCCGGTAATAAAGAATTTAATTTTATAAAATGTAATAAAATTGCGATTGATATCGAATCCGAGGAATTTTTATTGAATATCATTAATGATATTCATATAAAAGGTAACCATAGAGGCATACAGGAGAACTATGAGGAAATGCGCGACAAATATTTTGATCCAAAATTATTCAAATTTATAAATAGATATTGCAATAACTGCAGAATTTGCAATGAAAATAAATATGACAGAAAGCCGATAAAAAAAATTTCAATATATTCATATATGTAGATATTTTTCAGATCCAAAATACATATTTTTTAACAACAATAGATACATTTTCAAAATTAGGTACACAACATAAACTTAGTGATAAGAACATGTTTACTGTTAAAACAAAAATTGGGGAAGGAATAGCGTTTTTAGGTAAACCCAAAAAATGGATAATGAATTTAACAACGCACCTTTTAGATTATCTTGTCAGGAAAATAACACTGAAACCCTTTTTACGACACCGAATTCGCACACGGGAAATTCTGATGTAGAAAGGTTGCATTCCACACTATTAGAGCATATAAGAATAATAAAGAACTCTGGGGGCGTAAATGACTCTGAAGAATTAGAGTTAAAAGCAGTCAATTTTTACAACAATACAATTCACAGTACAACGAAAGTAAAACCTATTATTTTTATAAATAAATTAAATTTAAATAAAAAAATATAAAACACAAAATGGAAAGTAATAAAAGAAAGGCAATTGACAGGGCCAACGAGAAAAAGGAAGAAATAAGTATAAATTTAAGAAAACCAAATATTTTTATAAAAAATCCAGCTGCTGTTAGGCAAAAAGTTGCAAAAAGATTTACCAAATACCATTACAGCAATCTAATAAAATAGCCTAAACTCAAAGACCACCTAGGTCCATAAAATAAATGAAATATTATTTCTTGCTTTTTATTAATATACCAAGAAAAACCATAAAAACGCAATATAAAATATGGAGAATAAAACTGTAGTATTATCAATTTTTTTTTTAACATTTAGGAATAATTTCACTTAAATTTGTTTTAGTTTAAAAACTAACAAAGTTAAATATAACTTATATTAATTTATCTTTTTTTTCATTTGTTTTATTATTTATTAATCAATAACTGCAAATAATTATAAATATAATAATAAAAACATAAATTATTTTTTTATTTCGAAAATTCACTGGGACTCGAATTTTATAAGGGGAGGCGAGTTATATGTTTATTATTTACACTTTCCTTATTTTAATTACAATTAGACTAATATCAATAATGAACTCATAAATTTAATATTTTCTGTGTTTTTTTTTTTTTTGGTAATCACATATTGCTTTATTAATACATTATTCTTTATTCTTTAAGTTAACGTCCTTGATGTTCACCTTGATTTGTCCTCTAATGTAAATATTGCAGTTGTATATTATTATATAATTCTTATATTTTGTTGTTAGTATTTTAGTTTTTAAATAAACGGTTATATTTTAAAGAGTACTTTGTGTCGCTTAGTTTAAGAAATAAGAAAAAAAAAGAAATATAGTTTTAGTCTTTGAATTGTGATCAAAGTGTTGAGTTGAAATCTTAAAATGAAAAGTTTCATTTTTATTTAATATTTTTGAAGAGGTAAAATATTTAATATTTTATAAGTGCATAGCAATAATTTAACTCATATACGAAACTAATAGCCTGTTCACACATTACTCAATATTCATGTTTTCTCAATAAAAGCCATTATTGAGCTCAATATTCCATACAAAATCTCAATAATTTATTGCGCAATAAGCACGAAATTGTTTTAATATTGAGAAGAAATTAAAATACAACACTGTTCAGAAACCTCAGACACATACCAATTGCGTCTAAACTAAGTTAAAATTTGAAATTAATCGTCAGACACAAACCAATTGAGTCTAAACCAAACTAATTATGTCAATACAGAGAATATTGATTCAATAAAAGTGCATGTATGAACACTTTATTATATTTTGTCAATAAACAGAATATTGACTCAATAAAAGTGCATGTATGAACACACTATAATATGTTATATTTCCTGAGGTTTACACTATGTGTATTGATTTACATATGGAAAATCTGACACGTAGTCTAAACACACCTTTAATGGAACTAGTTGATCTCGATTTAGAGAACTGTAGAAATTTATGCAAAACAAAAACAGTTTTTTTATTTTTGTTTAAATTAGCATAAAGTTCTAACGGCTTAATGTTTAATGTTTAAAGTTTGAAATTTATATTGTACCATTTTTTAACTTCAGTCATTTTACAGTTTAAAAACCTTTGTATAATTATTGAATTATAAAAGTATCTTACGAGAGAGCCGGCGAGAGTATGTTAAAATATGGATAAGATTAACACTAAGAATTGTCAGTTTTTCACCGCCACTGGTGGCCATTTTTATATTTTTGTTAAAGCTTGCATAGCAACTATTAAATATTAACTTAATCACTTTGTACTGAACTACTGAATTTTTAACATTCGTTTTTATTTAATTTTCCATTTATTGCTAAATAAATCTTAATTTAAAATCTCTCAATTCCTGAGAAACTTTTACATTAAGAATTGGTCTGCGCATGCTCAACTGGCCTCCAAACTCGCTCCAACCCGCATCCAACATCACAAATCAACCTACCTACCTACATAAAGTTTTACCTCATCTACCACCATCAACTACGTCAGGTAATTTTCCTAATTATCTCTACAATAATTATACATGTTCCTTCGCCGACGAAAAACTGGTCACCTTAAACAATTAAATTAAAAGCAAGTAAACATCAATCAACATAATAATTTCCGCAGCAGCAGTCTAAAAAATTTGCATTTGCAGTAAGAAACAAGAGCGCGGTCTATCAGCATCTTAATTTCGTGTGCGGGAATACCTAAATTTAAAAGCTAAAAATGTCAAAGTAAGTGAATTGCTACGTACATACATACATATGTAGGTATGTTAATTGTGTAAACTTAAAACGAAAAAACCAAATTAATGGAAAAGTGAATTTAAATAAAATACCTACTTAACAAAAAAAAAAAAAAAAACATAAGTAAAGAACAGTGTAAATTTGAAAAAAATACTTTATTGGAAAAAAATTTTTTAATAAAAATCAAAGAAAGTATAAATTTAAAGAAAATTCTTCAAAAAGAAACTTAAAGAAAAAGTACAGTTAAAAATAATACAACAAAAAGAAACCTAATTAAAGTAAGTTTAAAGAAACACAAAAGAAACACAAAATTACTAAAGTTTAACCTTCAATATATCTACAAAAAAAAAAAAAAAAATAAAACAACAAGTAAATGAACAAAAAAATTATTTTATTAAGTACAGTTCATTTCTTTCATCTCCTCTTGCGCAACTGTTTTTCTTTATCGTCAACTAAAATTCAAACATATTCTAGATCAGCAATAAGAAAAAAGCAATAATCACGGTTTTTTGCAGATGAATGTACATATGTATGTTTATTTACATATAAATAAAAGAAACAAAAAAAATTATAAAAAGAATAAATAAAATTATCAAGAATTGTAAAAAAAGTGAAAAACAAAAATAAAAGTTCTTGGGTCAAATACAGTTTATTTCTACCATCCCCTCGCGCATAACAGTTTCATTTTGTCATCGATCTATATTCATAATCCACACCTGCAATAACAAAACAAAAATATAACACAGAATTCCAAAAAATTATTTGCACATGCATATAAGTGTATTTACATACAAATAAAATATAGCAACAGCAAATATCAATAGTAGTGAAAGAGTAAATTCTCACCGACAAGAAAACAAAAGTTAAGAGAGTTAACTTATATTGTGAGTATTACTTCCACTTATGATTTTATCTCTTAATTTGTATGTATATGCACAAGTAGGCAAATATTTCTGCCGAAAGAAAACAGAACAGTGGGATAGAAAACAACAGGAAACTTTTAAACAACATATTGTTTCTCAACAAGACAGAATATTTTCAAATGAATTATAACTTTACTTCTTGCGTTTGTGTCTTGTAAAATTAAATTATTCTCTCCATATAAAGAAAACCAATAGAATTAAAATAAAGAAAAATATATAAAAAATATATTTTTACGCAAGAAAGCAAAATTTTTAAACTAAATAATAAGTTCATTTTCTGCATTTATCTGTTGTGAAATTATACAATAAATTATCAATTATTATTTAAAACAAGATGTTTCAATAAATAAAGAATAAAGCAAAAAGTAAATAAGCAAAACTACAGAAATTTTGAGTACACTTGCGCAAAAAACTTTCCAGTCTCCATTGGAAATACAGTACAGTGGTACGATCTATACAAAATTAAGTAAGCATTTTTCTTTTTTTTTAATACGAGTTTATTCACTACATGTTAGTTCAAAACTAAATAAAAATTCAACAATTAATACTATTTAATAACACAACAAAATTCTATTTTCAAATTAATCGAATTAAATGCAAACATACAAAATACTAACAACAATTATTTCTCACATTTACTATTACAAGTAATATCACTTGGTTTTATACAGTTCACCCTTTTTAATCTTGTTTGGCATCCCACCGAGGGCAAATCAAATATTTAACACCAATAAATTGGTAGAAAATAATTATAATTTACTGATTCTTAGGAATTAAAATTCCACACTAATTTCTTCGAGTCGCTTAATAAAAATCTGAAACTCCATAACGATTACCTGCATTTACATTTACATTTTCTTGCTATTTCGTAAATTTCAACATCCAGAAACTTGCATCACCGACCTTTTCAAACTCGAAGATATTGTCAAACCTTCAATCGCTTTACTCAGGCCTATCAAACTGCAATAATATTGGCCAAATTAAAAATCATTCAATTGCTTTTCTGAACAATTTATTAATCCGCTAACTTTCTCAAGTACCACGACATTGCTCAACAACTTTATTACTCGCCTTAATCCTAACTAAGAGAATTTATTGGATATCGTACTTATACTAGCACATCGATTTACGCTACGTTCACTTGCATAAATCTATCCAACTTACAAAGGATAGTAGTAAAGTACATTAATTCCTTATCGCGTTAAATTACAACCTATAAGGTTTCCAGCCGCCACCCCAATATAATAGTTCTGTTAAAATTCAGAAAAATATTGGGCAAGATTCGATATTATTAGTTTCGTACTTTAGTGCCTCATTTCAGGAAGCTACTTAAGTAACACTTGTTTTACTCATTAAAAACCTAGTACTTTCAATAAATTCAGAGTTTACCTAATTGATACTCAATACCCATACGCGTT
Organism: Cistogaster globosa; assembly: GCA_937654795.1. NCBI lineage: Eukaryota > Metazoa > Arthropoda > Insecta > Diptera > Tachinidae > Cistogaster > Cistogaster globosa. Next base: position 33,136,387 of record OW569407.1, read on the forward strand.
CCTAAAAATGGCATCTAACAACAGATTCACAATTCATTCCAAAAATTTGATGTCACTTTGCAAAAAAAGCGATGCTCAAAATGAGTCGGGCCAAAGTGAGGCTCTTCTAGAACTCAAACTAAAAGATCTAGATATCCGCTGGGAAAAGGTTACACAATCCTTTGAAGACCTTATGGTATCTGAAACTAGCGAAGAAGTTAAAGCTGCCGCTGAGGCAGAATATGACATCTGTGTAGATAGCTATTATTTTACAGTATCTCGAATTATGAATTTTCTTCAAACTAAAAGGAAAAGCATTGAACCTGCGAGGGAAGTAAATTCACTTCCATTCAATTCTCAACAAGAGTCCCTAAGTACTGGTCTGAAGTTACCCCCATGCGATACTCAAATCTTTGCAGGAAGCTATGAAGAATGGCCCGCATTCCGGGACATGTTCTCTGCAGTTTATATCAACCACCCAAGATTGCGGCCCGCTGAAAAGCTCTATCATCTTCGTAATAAAACCACTGAAGCAGCAGCGGCAATAGTTAAATGATTTCCTCTTACGGATGACAGCTTTCTGCTAGCATGGCAGGCTCTTAAATCCAGATATGAAAACGTTAGGGTTTTAATGGATAACCAAATCCGAAATCTGTTTAATATTCCTGCAGCAATATGCGAAGATAGCAAGTCCCTACAGAGAATACATAGCTCTGTCACGACTGCTTAGCAATGCTGCAGACTTATGGTGTATCATCGGAAGGGTGGGTTCCTCTGTTAGTTAATTTAGTTTACTCAAAACTACCACATGAAACTTTGGCACAGTGGGAACAGTCTCTGGATGCGTGTAGAGAACTGCCAAAATGGTCCCAATTGAGTAATTTCCTTCTTAAGCGATGTGAAATAGTTGAGCGAATTTCCACTATAAAACTAACTAAAACCACATTTTCAAAACCTCAAAAATCTTAGCCTTCATTTCAGATTTACGCTTCTCAAGAAAAACTTGATGTAAGGTGTAAAATGTGCAACGAGGATCACAGCTTAAGAATATGTCCTCGGTTCCGAAAGCTAACCATTCAAGAAAGAGTGGATTTTGTGTTTAAAAATCAATTTTGCAACAACTGCCTTTCAATGACTCACACCAAAGCTAAATGTAACAGTAAAAATACATGCCTTAATTGTGGTAAAAATCACCACACTATGCTTCACATGCGCGCTAACAATAACTCCAAAGCAATGGTCTCTCGACCTCCTAGTTACAATAATCCCATTTCGAATAAAAATCCTTGCTCCCACAACCAAACGTCTTACGCACAAGAAATAAAACCTTCAACATCAAAGTCATCAGTACCCTCACCAATTATTTCAAATCATGCTACTAATAACACAAATATACTTTTACGAACAGCCCTCGTTCAAATAAAGAGTAGAGGCGAATTGTTTACTGTCCGGGCACTTATCGACCCAGGTTCAGAACGAACTTTATTTCTGAAAAAATACGAACTCGGTTGAGCCTTCCCTTCAAAAAATCTCAGTTCGAAGTTGTGGGAGTCGGCGGGCATTTGCAAAAAGCTGAAAAGGAGTGTGATTTAGTGCTTGTTTCAAAACATTGCAATTTAGAAATTCATATCAAAGCCATTGTTCTCCCTAAAGTTACGAACAGAATCGCCTCAACCTCTTTTGAACTCACCTCTTCATCTAAAATTTCCGATATTGATTAAGCTGATCCCTATTTTAACGTTTCATCTACGGTGGATTTAATTTTGGGTAACGACAGTGAAAGACATATCAATCTGGATGGAATCAAGAGGGATGTCTACGGCTCTGCATCAGCTTATCGAACCGTGTTTGGTTGGGTTCTTAGCGGACCGGTACAATCTCAGTCAGCATCAGCTTTCACTTGCCAAACCGCCGACAGTAAAAACGTTAACGATTTACTGAGAAAATTCTGGAAACAGGAAGAAATTTCCGTAACTCAGCCCATCTCCTCAGAAGATGCATATTGTGAGGAATTTTATTCTCAAACAACAAAGCGGCTAACAGACGGTCGGTATATGGTACGCCTGCCCTTCAAAAAAGAGTTCCCAGAACTCAAATTTCTCGTTTCTTCCAGGTTTCTAGCTCTAAGTCAATATACCCGAATGGGGCAAACCCTAGCGAAAAATCCCGCTCTTAATTCGCAATATAGTGAGGTACTTAATGAATATCTTACACTAGATCATATGGAAGAAACTACATCGCGTGAATATTTCGATGACGGTAAATGCAGCGCTTTCTTTCTTCCACACCACGCAGTACTTCGCCCAGGTAGTAAAACTACACAGGTCCGAGTAGTTTTTAATGCGTCTCGCAAAACAAACTCCAGTTACTCCCTGAACGATGTATTATACACAGGTCCCACATTGCAAGCAGATTTAATGACTGTAATCCCTAATTGGCGGTTTTACAAATATGTCTTTAGCGGAGACATACAAAAAATGTACCGCCAAATCCTAATAGATCCCTTTGATAGGCCTTTTCAAAGAATTCTGTTTCAAAAATCCCCCCTGGAGGCCATAAAAGATTATCAGCTTAAAACGGTGACATTTGGCGTTAATTGTGCACCGTTTCTCGCCATCCGAACGCTTTTACAGCTAGCGTCTGACAACCAAGAGATTTTCCCAAGAGCATCTAAAATTCTACGTGAGGAAACGTACGTAGATGACATCCTAACGGGAAGTCACTCCATAGAAAATGCTATTCAGGGCCGACAACAGCTTATACAGTCTCTCGCTTCCGCAGGGATTTTATTAAAAAAGATAACTTCTAATGACTCTCGCTTGTTAGAATCAATTCCGGAAGCTGATCTGTATGATTCTGATTTTCTAAAGTTTCATGATTCCAGTTCCACGAAAACTCTCGGTATTCAATGGAACGCGCTGACAGACTCTTTCTCATACACTTTCAAATCAATTCCTAAATCCACCAATCCTACTAAACGTCAAATTTTATCATCAGTGGCAACACTGTTTGATCCTGCTGGTTGGATATCGCCAGTAGTAGTTAAGGGAAAAATTCTTATCCAACAGCTCTGGTTGGAGAAAATTGATTGGGATAAGTCTGTGAGTAAAGATTCTCTCCGAATCTGGAATGAAATTACTACTGATTTACCCTCTGTTAAAAAGATCCAAATCCCTCGTTGGATCCAGTATACTCCATCTGATCCCGTCCAAATTCATGGATTTTGTGATGCGTCAAAATTGGCTTACTGTGCAGCAGTTTATATAAGAGTTCAAGCCGGCGATACTGTTTTTACCAACTTGCTCGTTTCTAAGAGCAAAGTTGCCCCCTTAGCTACCATCACCTTACCCAGGTTAGAATTGTCCGGTACCTTGATGCTAGCGAAACTCATACATCACATACTACCGGCCCTCGACTTATCTAACCACGAAATAATTCTTTGGTGCGATTCTTCAATTGTTTTAGGATGGCTATCTAAGCCTCCATCTACATGGAAGGAAATATATGTCTCCAATCGCGTTTCAAAAAATCATACACTTCTGCCAAATGGACGATGGCGGCATGTCCTCACTCAGTTCAATCCCGCAGACTAAGGATCAAGAGGTTGTACCCCGCAAGAAATAATCAGCCATCCTCTCTGGTGGCACGGTCCCTCTTGGCTCAGTAACTCTCCCTCTGCGTGGCCAAATAGCGATCCATTTAAGATTACTAACTCAGCACCCATAGCTAAAAATAGATCTTCTGATCGGATTGTAGCTCAGAACTTTCTCGTTAATACCTATAAAAAATCAGAAGCCGATCACTTTAACCATGTTCTTCAGCTATTCTCCTCATACACTCATGCGTTACGAGTTCTATGCTACGTTTTCCGTTTCATCCGATGTTTTAAACGTACCTTTGCTGGGCCAGTACTTTCAACTGGTTATCAGAGCAGTCAGCTGGAGCAATACGAAGTCAATGCATTGAAAACTCGACTCAACTTGTTGGCACAAAAACAGTACTATGAGTCAGAATATTCCGCAGTATCCGATAACAAACCTCTGCAAAAGGGTAGCTCGCTTTTTACTCTACACCCTTTTATCGATCCCAATGGCCTACTCAGGGTCAATGGTAGATTAGCTCACTCTTCTTTGCCTTACAATGAACGCTTTCCTATAATTTTACCGCGCGCAATTTACAACTTTGCGGCTTATATTTACTGTATCTACATAAATTTTTAGCGCATGGAGAATGTCTTTTGATGTGTCGCATGGCGCAAACCGAATTCTATATCCCACGTATTAAACAATGCATACGAAAAGTCATACGGTTATGTAAAACGTGCATAATTTATAAACGAAAAGCGTGTACTCAAATCATGGCTGCTCTCCCTGCAGATCGCTGCATTCTATCTGTACCCTTTAACACGACGGGAGTTGATTTCGCAGGTCCCTTCGAACTTAAAAGTTCTGCCCTAAAACGATCCTCCATTGTGAAAGGATACGTCTGCGTTTTTGTTTGCTTTTCCACTAAAGCTGTACATCTTGAACCCTGTTCAAACCTCTCCTCGCCAGCGTTCCAAGCAACTTTCGCCAGATTTGTCGGACGGCGAGGGCTACCGCATAAAGTTTATTCTGACAACGGCCGCAATTTTGTAGGAGCTGGTCGTATATTCCGTAAAGAGTTCTCCACTTTTCTAAGAACCGCATCTGACGATATCGCGCAAAAATACTTAACGCACGGGTTTGAATGGTCATTTATACCACCGCACGCCCCTCATATGGGCGGAATTTGGGAAGCTGCAGTGAAAAGTTTTAAATTCCATTTAAAACGAATCGCAGGTGCCCATCGATTCAATTTTGAAGAATTTGCAACCGTGTTGGCCCGCATTGAAGGAGTATTAAACTCAAGACCAATCTCTGCGTTGTCTGAGGATCCTTCAGACCTGACCGCCTTAACCCCAGGACATTTCTTGCGGGGTAGTCCTTTAATGGCGCTCCCTGAGCCTCCTGCCGAAAATCTTTCGCTGATTAACCGATGGGAAAAACTAAAAGCCATCCAACAACAATTCGCTCTTCGATGGAAAGAAGACTATCTCAAGTCCCTACACAAACGGTACAAGTGGAAGCTAACTTCCCCGAATTTGGAAATTAATGACCTGATAGTCGTTATTGACGATTTATTACCTCCGCACGAATGGCGGTTAGGTCGAGTTCAAAAAGTTTATAAGGGCCCTGATCAACACGTCCGAACGGTAGACGTGCGAACTAGCTTAGGGACGTTAACGCGTCTGATTACAAAGTTGTGTTATTTGCCGTATCGTGATCCTCGCAGTAATCCAAGTTCACATAATTAAGCATATGTTTCAATTTGTTCCAATTCCACACTTATTCTATCACACTAAAATTTTAGTTCAGTCATCTCTAACGGATTTCATTTTTTTAAGCTCATTTCAGTTATCTATATCACCTACCTTTTCTAATATCAGTCTATTTCCATTGCTTTTCTTAGATTACGTAGTAACCAACCGCGGAACCCCGCCATACACCAATGCCAGGTGTGTTTTAGATATCATCCACTTCGGTTTTGCCCAGGATTTCTTGCCATGGACTCGGATGCACGCAACGAGATCGCCCAAAAACATCATTATTGCATTAATTCTTTAGCGCGTACCCACCGGGTACGGAACTGCAGTAGCCCAGATAATTACCTAAAATGTGGGTTGTTACATCACACGCTGCTTCACCCAGCACGTCACCCTCGTATTGAGGGACCAAAAGGACCTGTTCGTGAACGGATCGGTGTCCGGTCCAAATCAACCAAACGGCTTAACCGCAAACGTCAGCGCCGCAAGAAAACAACTTTATCACTGCCTCAACAAGCAGCCAAATCAACGACCACACCACAACCAAATCATTTACTACTATCAGAAGCTATACGTTCACTGGCAGCTGTTTTATGTGTAACATCACCCAGTCCTAAATGAATTCTCAACATCATTCTACATTGCATAGCTGCAAGGAGCGGCGGCATGTTTAAATTAGCATAAAGTTCTAACGGCTTAATGTTTAATGTTTAAAGTTTGAAATTTATATTGTACCATTTTTTAACTTCAGTCATTTTACAGTTTAAAAACCTTTGTATAACTATTGAATTATAAAAGTATCTTACGAGAGAGCCGGCAAGAGTATGTTAAAATATGAATAAGATTAACATGAAGAATTGTCAGTTTTTCACCGCCACTGGTGGCCATTTTTATATTTTTGTTAAAGCTTGCATAGCAACTACTAAATATTAACTTAATCACTTTGTACTGAACTTCTGAAAGGTAAGCATCTCCTGTTTCCTAATAAAATCATAGGAATTTAGAAACTATAGTTTTAACATTCGTTTTTATTTAATTTTCCATTTATTGCTAAATAAATCTTAATTTAAAATCTCTCAATTCCTGAGAAACTTTAACATTAAGAATTGGTCTGCGCATGCTCAACTGGCCTCCAAACTCGCTCCAACCCGCATCCAACATCACAAATCAACCTACCTACATACATAAAGTTTTACCTCATCCACCACCATCAACTACGTCAGGTAATTTTCCTAATTATCTCTAAAATAAATATACAATTTTTAAAGATTTTTTTTAGTGTTATGTTTCACTTCATCGACGCGTATTACAGAATAGTGGCCATCACTTTATAATATAATGCTGCCCTTAAAAATAAAAATAATATCAAACATTTAATGCCGTTAAAAGTCAAATACTATTTACCGCAAGACAGAAAACTTTTCTGCATATATTTGAAAAATAAATTATTTTCATCTGTTACTCGGAAAAACGACTAAATTGTGTCTAAAAAGTTATAAAAAAAATAATTTGCATAATTAGTCACAAGGAAAAATTATTTTTTTATGAAAATAAATATGCTTTTACACAAAAGAGTGTTGTAGACTAGAAAATGACCTTTAAATATAATTTCTGGCGGGCGTCACAAATATCTACTTTACTTTCAGTATACTTTTTTCTCATGAATAATTCAAATTCTGAATATTGAAAAAACCATTAAATGCTAATGCTTAAACTTGCAATAATACTTTATACTATATATTTTTAATATTAATATACTTATGTATTGCATATACATATGTATGTACATATAAATATAATTAATATTTATACTTGTTTTTTTTTACATAAATTATTTTACCGTCTGCTAAGTTCTTTTAAAGTTGAATGGTCTACTAGGAAATTTTTTCACATACAAAAATAGTTTGCTGTATGTTAATATTAGGTACATTTTATAAACAAAAAATCTTAAATGAAGAGAAACAAAACAGATATTCCTGGCCATCGTTAAACGTTTATTGAATCTAATGCATCTTACAATAAACATAAGTCTCAGTGAAAAATTAAATATTTTTTCCAAGTAGCGTTGTAATGATATTTCTTTAACTGGCAGAATGAATTCCAGTTACTAAGTTCTAATTTGTAGATATTTTGTACGAGATTGTTCTTTTATTTTTTTAAAATAGAAGTAGCAATAAAACCTATTAAGTTATTTCGTAACCGTGCTGTATTCTTTAGGAAAGGAGATATGATAGGTGGTGAAAAGAGAAAGATAGGGAGTTGGTTATTTTACTTCGCCGGCGAATATGCTATGAAAAAGTACCGACGAAGGACTCTGTATGCTTTTATGTTAATTCTGAATATGTATTTATACCACTAAACAGAAAAAAAACATTTTCATTTTTTGATTGCCGTAGATTCAACCCCTGGCCAAACAGATTTGTAGTCATCGTGTTTACCACTTGAAGATAGGTATTTCCATATATCGTCGGTCTCATGTAGAAAGGCCCTAATTCACACTTTTTCCGAAATTAATTTTTTTTGTGTTTCCAATGCGTTTAACGCAAACACACATCCGCACAAAAATTTAAGGCAATTTTATCAAAATTAGCGGTTATTCAAGTAGTTTTCTAAAAAAAATATATATTTTTTAAAGCCCTATCTCGCCAAATTATGTGACGTTGCATCGAGTTTTCTTAAATTATGCAATAAAGAATAAGCACATCTTTTTTAATATTGTGATACAATATTTTAACGTTACTTTGAACTTATAATTGCATTATATACTACAAAACAATAAAAACATCATGATAAATGTGTTTTTTATTTTTTTTTGTAGAGAAAGAATTAAAAAAGGAATTTAATAAATGTTGTTGGAACAGATTTTTGTAATTCACTCCATCGGAAGAACAGTTTTCTTTTAATTGTGCAGATCAGTATATTTTGCTTTATATGTATGTTCAAATTAACAAGAAAATAAAATATTAAAAGCAAATAAAAATGGAAAATATAGATGAAAATTGTCAATCTGACTAGGAATATTCAAACATTAGTAATTTCGAGTGCCACCAAACCAGAAGCAAAATAAATATAAATCGGAAAAAACGAATGATAGGAAAGCATATGCAAACACTTCAAAGGGGTCTTCCTCGCAAATCCCCCGAAGACGTTTAGGGTCGCCGTGTCAGTCAAAGTACTGCGACAAAAGTACGTTGAGATATTGCTCATTATTTAACGAGTTTACAAGAAAAGAAATTTTTACTGCGTTTTGGCAAATGACGTGGGAACAAAAGCGCATATATGTTGTTTACCTTGTCAGCCTAGCAGAGCGCAAACGCATTTCTTCTGAAAGTTCTAGACGGACGCAGCCAATTGCATATTTTTTAAACAAAAATTCGAACCGACTGCAAGTATGTCGTCGTATGTTCCTTTCGACATTAGGATTAACGGAAAAGATGGTGCGAAATTGGATTAGAAAAAGTGAGAAACATGACACACAGCTAAGTCCACAGAAAAGGAAAAGTATGCACATACAAAAGAAGCGATGTTCCATAAGGGGCCAACGCAATCACATAAAACGTGATTTTTTAGAAAATTGGTTAACAAGGTTACCAAAGGTAGAATCTCATTATTGCAGATGCGATTCAACAAAAGTGTACTTTGAAACTGTGTTTTCTTAATACAAACAACTATATGAGTTTTACCTAAGTGAGTGTGAAATAAACGTGGAAAACAAGGATATAAAATTGTCTTATACTCTTGTAATCGAAACAATAAAAAGTTAAACTACTCTATTTTCAATCCTAAAAAAAGATGAGTGTGATGTTTGTGTTTCACTCAGAAATAAAAATGTGCCAAAAATTTTGTACGAACAACATAGGGAAGAAATAGAAAAGATGCGGGAAGAAAAACGTTTAGATATAGAATATGCTAAAATAGGGTTGGTTGCGGTGTTTTGTATCGACATGCAAGCATTAAAATTAGTACCACAATTAAATGCCAACTCGGCATACTACAAAATGAAACTACAAACTTTTCAATTTACAATCATCTAACACACCAATCGAACAATTTTATATAGGATGAAATGACAGGAAACCTTACTGCTTCGGTTGTCACAAAATGCATCTTAAAGCACTTAAGAGATTTTTTGGATAGATCTCCAGATATTCACATTTTTATTTATTCAGACGGTTGCTTTTATCAAAATCGCATCGTTATCTAATGCTATTCTCTACCTTTGTGAAGAACGAAATGTAACTAATGAGCATACACAGATGGAGTGCGATGCAAACCATTCTCTTATCGAAAAAAAACAAAAAACAAACAAGTAAATTTGCCGTCGCAGTTTGTGCAAATTGTTAATGAAGCCAGGAAATATCCAACACGTCTAGAAGCACACCATTTGGATTACACGTTTTTCTTAGATTTTGAAAAACTTCCGAAGCAATATTTGTCAATTCGACCAGGTAATAAGAGAAATTATTGTGCATTTTTTTTTTCATTTTTTATTTGAATTTTAATTGCAAATTAAACTTTGTTTCGCTCATATATTTTAAAATAAATATTACCCACGAATATGAGCTTTTTCCACATAGAACAAAAGCTTGCACAGAACGCATCATTCCAGCACGGCTGTATAAAAAAAATAGCAATTTCGAAAAAGAAATGGGAGCATTTGCAAGATCTACAGAAGCTAATTCCTATAGACTGCCAAAACTTTTATGATACGTTGCCATAAAAATTATAAACACTATTTTTATTTTCGAACTTAATATTTTTAAGCAATGACAATATTTCCTGGTAATTTTAATCATGAATTTTCCTTAGTATAATGTTTTGATCGCTACAGAAAAAATCCCTAAGTTACATTTATGTTCTGATATGAGACTACAAAAGCCCTATCTTAATTTAGTTTCTTATATATTTACAAATAAAAAAAAGTTTTGAAAACCAAAATCGTCCTTCGTTTTAATAAAAACGTGAATTTAAGAAACGTTAATTTTTGTCAACTACAATTTTAAATGTGTTTTTACCTTCTCCAGTAAAGTTTCAAATATGCGAGTTAGGGCCTTTCTACATGAGACCAACGACATATTTTTAATATCAGTGTCTTTGCTTCAGCTCATGTTTGCTTTCGTGAAATGCACCATTGTGACTCGTTTTTATTTTTATTTTTTAAAGCAACGGAATAAAAAAAAACAGTGCAACTGGTAATTTATAAACCCTTAAAGTAAAAGGAAAAGTCCTCTTTTTATCAAACACTAATTATCGCGATTTAAATTAATTCTTGCAAAAATAAACCGACTTCAACACAGACAAACATAAAATCATTTTTCTTTAGGACGGTAATTAAATATAATATTGTTACGTTTATTTAAACTTATAAAAGTTTATTTTATTGTGTTATTTTATTGCAAAATAAATAGACAAAATTTAACTACTACTTTAATTAAATTGCACTTTAATTTGACGATTATTTACTTATTCGCGGTTAGTACACAAACAAAAAACGATGGCAACTTTACCACTGTTATATCTGTTTTACCACAAGATCATCACTGGTTGACGTTTTCACTAAGAATGAATCAGCCTGTATGGCCGTTGCTTTTATATACCCAATGTTATGGCTCTTGAATATTCCAGAACTTCCTCCATCTGTTGGTAGAATATTTCTTTGCTACGAATTTTTCATGATGATTATTTGATTCTAGAACCTTCCATTATTATTTTAAATTTATTATACATGCTGTGTATTTTTATTAGGCGTTATGCAATGTAGGGGTTTTTGTAGCTGTATTGCTTTATGTTAGTTGTTTTTTTTTTGTTTTTTGTGATTAAGAAGTTTTTGTAGAAACTTCTGGCTTTGTAAACAGATACAATATTTATTATTTATACTTGTTATTATAACAGTCATAGTAACCGACATCCTGTCCAAATTTCAAGCGTTTGTCTATAACGGTTCAAAAGATAGGCGTCACCTATGGGAACACCCTTTAATTTTTAAAATTATTTTTTTATTACTTTTTGCTATTAGGAACTCCAGTAATACACATTTTTTAATTTTAAGGAAGTGCGCTTTAAGGTTCTAGTATACTTAAAAAACATGTACGTTGTATGGGGACACCCTTTAATTTTTAAGATTATGATCTGTTTTTAAAAAGGGACTAATCTGTAAGCAACTGCGACATTCAGTCGAATTAATAACCTGCTTCTTTTTTTTTTGGAGAAAAGTGTTTAATTGGGATAAAATAATACAAGAATTCAAAAATTTATTTACTTATTACATATATAACGAAAATATAGCATGTCATATAAATAGGACACTGGGACTTTACTTTAAGAATAAAATCTATGCAAAGGCCACAAACGTTAATTTGTTGTATTGTTCTATAAATAGGACGCTGACTGATATTTGTTATGAAAGGTAATTACAAATGTGGTGGCGTCAAAATAATTGAAATATTTTTTATAAATGTATTTTGTTCTAAAAATATCATCTGTTTACTTCTAAGAGTGCATCGAAAAAAATTTTAAAAGTGCAAAGCCAGACCTATAAAAATTAAATTTACCGAGAACAGCTATCTCCGTTCTATACCAAGCTTTCTTTCCTAAAATTATTTACAAACTTGTGTTCCTTCCGAATCTCATTATATCATAGATTTTTAAAAGAGAAAAATGAAATCGATTCATAATAGAAAATTTTTCTTTGACATTTGTTTCATCTTGACTTTTAAAGACATAAATTATTATCATTAGTTTGTTTATTTCTTTCTTTATACTTTGCTAAGTTATTGTTACTATTGATGCCTTTGAAGTGGATAGATAAAATAAACCTGCATCAAAAGAATAAACATTAATTTGAGAATCAGAAAACGCGGACAGAATAATTCTTTAAATTTTAGATACTTGAAAATATGTTTTAATAAGTAATAAGTAAGTATTGGTAAGAATATTATTTCACTACTTTCGTTTTAAGCAATTAATATTTTTACATATTCTTTTGATTTAAAAGTAAATTCTTTTAAACAAAGTTTTAAAACCAATCATTTCTTAGGAAATCTGTTATAATTTACAGACTATAAAACTAATATTAAAGTTATTTTTTAAAAAAAAATTGAATGGATTGCAAACACATATTCAATTCACATTACCTCAATAAAACACATTTTTTTTCATTATATGTTAATGTTAAAGGCGAATTTATGTAACAGAATCTTGTACTTTTGTTGACATAAAAACTATATTATTATTTTTAAGGTAAAGAGTTTATATTCAATTAAGCAAACGAAATGGCCAAAAGATCTTTTGTCTGTGTTTGTTAAGAATTTATATGAGATGTTAGAGCGCAGGGTGCAGAAGTAGATTTTTTTTATTTTGAAAATGAGATCAAGACGTGGATTAAGTAGATAAAACATTGAGTAGAACAAAACAGTGAAAATTCATGTTGAAGATATAGCCCCATTTGAAGCATTCTTTATCAACACACAACAAGTCTCAGTTTTGAGTTAATTGTTCTTATAATTTTTCACTATAGAACGATTGTCAACTCTGAGTTATAGATACTTTATAGGCGACAAATGTAACGAAATTTAGATATTGAAATATAATAAAATATAATTAAATATTATTATTTTAAATTAATTAATAATATTATAAATGAATTAAATGTGTAATACCACACCGAACTCATTCTTATAATTTGTATATGATATATGATTAAAGCTTTTAAAAAATGTTGGTTAAACTTTTGGATAAAAACTTAACCCAAGCATTTGATTACACAAAAGTTCGTTAACTAGATAAAATGAATCATCAGCAAAGTCTTTAGTTTTTTTTATAAAATTGAAAAAAAGTGATTTTCATCGTAAACTTACTTTTTTTATTTATAACTTGTCTAATTCACGGTTTGACTTACATTAACCTGTTGCACATAAAAAAACTAAAAGAATACCATCGTATTTACAAAAGCTTGGCTAATAGCAACTAAACGATACTATAACAAAAGCTCGTTAAATTATTGCTTAGAAGCTCCATGCTCATCGGTTACTCAGTATATTGCCACCTACAAGAAACTTTATAAATGTTTTCAACCATTAAATTATTACTTACCTATTAGTAAAAACTTACATATCTTGCAGATAAAACGGAAGTTTATGAATCCTTTTCAAATTGCAAAGATGCAAAGAAAAATTATTTATTTACAAAATTTTTTATATTGTGTCTTAATTAAAATTCTTGAATTGATGGATTAATTTTAATTATAATTTTAAAACATGACTTCATGAAGCATCGGGAAAGGTTATTAATTTCAATATAAAAATAGACGGCAAATTGCTAGTACTACATATGTACATATGTATGTAAAAAAAAATTGATGTGAATTGTGTTCTTTTTTGTACTTTTTTTTTATATTTTCTTAAGTATCTTAAATACTAAACAAAGTAAATTTTATACTGACGCATGCACATTTTAACAAAATTATTTAAGCAAAATATTGTTACAAAAATATGACAAAAATAAAAACCAAGCGAAATTTTGCCCTTACCCTGACAACTAATGCTTATGAGTCCAGGTACAAGATACTTCGCGGCACCGTCGGAGATTTCAATATTATTAGGATTCCCATTTAGAAGCTTCGAGTATATTTGCTTCATTTTGCCAGTTTCGCTACCATATACGAACTGTCTAAAGTAAGCGCTCACAAAATTTTCAATAATGTCACGAATTCTTCATTCATGGTGCCTAATGCTTGTGTTACAATCACAATTCATCAAATACCGAAAGTGTGTTTTTTTTTCATTTTAAAAATATTTTTATGTTTTCATATTTTCAGAAATACTCAGAATCAGACAATGCCACGCATACAAACACAAAGCATTGAAACATTTTTGCTATAATTTTCTATTAAGTACTTTTAGATTCTCCTCCTCTTTTTCTCATTGTTTCATATTAAGCCAGCTGTGTCTAAATGGATACGCAAAAAATGACTAATATTATTTTTATCTTCTTCTGCTGCCGTAACACCGCAAAACAAGAAACGTGGATAAAGAATAAGAAAAAGTAAGTTAAATGAGTTGATAAGAAGTGTTCTTATACGATGACAACAACGACTTTGATAACGATGATGATAATGGTAGCTAAAAAATTGCTGTCTCTGATTATATGTATGTTCAACAAAACAAACGAAAATGCAAATGGTATGATTGATTTTATATCTCGTCTAATAAAATGTCGTGCATCACAGTGTTGTCACGTGGGGTACAATGCCATCTTTCTCGTGTAATAAAATTATATTTGATTTTCTGTCGTTAAATGTTGTTACTGCTTTCGCAGGTACGGCATTTAACTAATGTTAATAAAGCAAAAAAGCAACGGACGATTATGGTATATTTTGGTAAAATAAATTTTTGCAGGCCTACATTGACATTAACATTTTTCATTAATAGCAGTACATTTAGGGACATACATACATACCTATTAATACCATTAGATATGTGTAAATACATGTATATCTATCCATACGTACATATTAAGCATGTGTCCATGTAATAGATGTAAGAATTAATCTATTTTGCAGCATGTTACAACGAAAAAAATAATCATCATTTAAGTACCATTATCAAAAGTTATTCCTGAAAATTTTACTATTATGACTACACATGGCTAAGTTAGATACAACATAGAACCTACTATAGGACCTCTTAGATGTTTTCATCCTTGTGGCATATGTAGGTTTTTTTTACTTATAAAACTGTTTTATTAATCAAGCAAATATTTATGACATGCTATTAGCGCTAAACTTTGTGAATTTGACATTTTGTGTGTGTTGCTGTTGGCTTTAAATAGCATTTTTTTTGTTTGACTACTACTTTGTCTTTTATACATTTCCGTTACAGTACATCAGTTCTAATTTCGATTATAATCTGTCAAAATTTTCTACCACAACTACAAACGAGAAAAACTAAAAATTTTTGTTGTGTTTCAAGGAGTTTTGAGTTATAAATTACAAGGACTAATGGCACGCTGGGAAAGTTTGTTTCGTTCGTGCTCTTTTTCTCTACCCTCTATATTGTATTTGTCTTTATTGTTTCGGTACAGGTTCAAGATTGTTGTACTTTATATAGAACATAAAATATACTACTTTTCAGTTTGCGCCTTTTGCAGTTTTTTTATAGAGTGTTTTTTAATTTTTTTTCTATTTCTAGTGGTTTCTTGAGTAATTGGGTTTTACCTCTTCAGTAATTATCTTTTGTTTGAAACTTGCTTTTATTGAACAACCACACTGGCATGAGTTATTGTAATTTATTGTCAACAAAGTCAGCAATTAAACTAATAATTAAAAACTTCATTAAATAAGTTCAATTAATTAAAATATTTGTGCAGACATAAAACTTAATTGCTTATTTTTATTTATGACGATTATATATTTTTCCTTCTATTCGTAAAACCTTTTCATTAAGATTGTTGTAAAACGCTTTTTAATTCTAAAGTTTCGCAAACATTTCTATCAAAGGAAAGTTAGTTCTTTTTGTGTAAAACTGCAGAACGATTAAACATAACAATAGTTAAGGCGTCTTACAAAAAAAGTAAACATATAATAATTTATAATCGTCATAAGCCGTGAACTATCAAAAATATACTGAAACTTTATAGAATACTGAAACCCTTTTCATGCGATACAAATTCACAAATATGTGCCTAAAATTCGTAAAACTAATTTGTTACCCCATACATTTAATGAATATTATTTCCAACAATTTTTAATACATAGTTTAGTATTGCATAAGCAAGGCTTTATCCAACTATATCAACGATTAAGGCCGGATTTTTTTGTTTCTGTAGTTGTCATTTCAAGAAAATTTTAAAACTTTTTCATGTTGAAAATGTGGAACATATTGTATTAAAAAGCTTAATGTGGCATAATCCTAGGCGTTATTACTTCCGCCCTGTTTTTTTGCCATTCTTCTACTTTGGGGGCTGCTTATATTAAAATTTTAACAAATTGCATACAAAACAAATATATGGTAAATTACCATTGGTAATGTTAATAATTCTTGGAAAAGACCGGCTTCAAAACAGATTTCAGCTATATGTCTATAACAGTTCACAAGTGTAGCCACATAATACAATTTCATTAACGATTGGGACGCCCTTTAATTTCCAAATTCAAATTTTATACTTCAAGTTATAGCGGAGTTAGAAATACAGGTTGCAAATTCTAACCGTCTGTCTACAACTGTCTAAAAGAATGGCCATATACATCAAAATAAGTGAACCACTGGGTTACCCTTTTCATTATTATTTAAAATGTTTATACTTGTTAGTATAGCGATCTTAGTTATCTACATTCTGTCTAATTTTCAAGCGTTTTTCTTTAGCCAATCTAAGAAATAAGAATAAGAAAGTAAGAAAAAAGATTTTCATAAATCAATTAAAATTTACTTTTTCGGCTTTGGTTTATTTTTTAATTTAACTTTTATAAAGAAAAATTGTTTTTCAAATGTACTCGGACGTTTTCCAAAGAAAACAAAAAAAATGGACGCTGGCAGACTGTAATGCCGCTTTGAAATTCTTTACCAAACGGAATTGAACATTAAGACTTTATTTTTCATTTTAGCTTTAATCTTTACTCAAGCGAAATACTCAAAGCTCGACCTTTTCGCAAAAAACTGCAGTGCTAAAACTGCAACGCACTTGGGCGTGGCACTTCCTTAGAAAAAATATTTATCACCCTTTAACTTCGTTACTGTAAAAGGTAGCAATTTGAATTTATTTAAATAACTTTTTTAACAATAGTCATAATGTAGCAAAAAATTGGCTGGATTAGAACAAGAGGCGTGGTGTAAGGAAAGAGTCTTAAAATTTTCTACAAGTAACTTCCATAGTAATCAAATTATAAGCTGATTGGATTAGAAGGGTGGTCGTGTTAAGATTGTGACTTATATTATAAACTACTTACTACAATGTAGTTGGTTATCTTATGTTGCTAAGTTTAACAATTTAAATTAAGGTACATTATTACCGCCTCAAAGTATGCACAATGCCAAAGGTGACTTTATCGTAATCGTCACTAGAGATGTCTAGGTTTATTATACTATAAATAAGGTTTATTATACTATATACTATAAATAATAATAATAATTAAGATGCCTTAAATTAATGATTTGTTTTTATATTATTTCTGTAAATTAAAAAAAAAAAACAAAATAAAGCAGTACGTGCCAGGTTTGTACTCTGTATTTCCTCTATACCAGACGATTTGTAAGGCAGGTTTTGAATTTAACACAATACACTTTGATTTTTTCGAACCTTCACTTTGGAATTATTTATGTAACCTTTGCTTTCAATTGATGAAGGTGGGGCTGGAAATATAAATATAATTTAATTCTAAAATCAATATAATTTTACTGACTTAAGCTCATTTATATGGGGAAGTTAGGGTATAGCACGTTCACATATAAGAAGGTTATGGTTATCTAAAATCAACCTTGGAAATAACCTTGCGGCGTTCACATACGACAAATATAACCTAAACATACGCGAGAATGACAGAAATTGACAGCTGTATGCATTTGTGTGGCTTTTTTTATTATTGTGTATGTTTCTCTATCTACATTCAAGTAAACTTGTTAAAAATAGATCGGAAAAATTATAATGAATTCAAAATTGAAAAAAGCTTTACTTTTGTTTGCTGCAATATAAAGCTGCTATCCAGTAGTGTGAGCAGGAATTAGAGATGCGAAGAGCTCGCGTAATATTTCTTTATTCTGAAATATTAATGTTAACGGCAATGCCTCTGTGCAACGAGGTAAACCCAAGAAATATTTGGGCATACGTAAGTAAAAGAAAGAACAACAAATAGCTTATATAAACATTTAAAATAAACGTATCCTTTAGAAGCGACACGGCAGCTTTTGGGAAAAGAATGTTCCTGAAATGAATGACCGTCTTTTTAAGGAAACCTTTCGAATAAGCAGAGCAACGTTTGGCATTTTGTGTGATTCTACCAAAGGTATTGCGAAACAAGACTCATACTATAGGAAGTGCATCCCATTGCAGAAAATGGTAGCTATTGCCGTCTATACTTTAAAATCTTCAGCCGAGTATGAAACTGTCGCACGGCTATTCGGAGTTTCCAAGGCAATCGTCAACGAAATATTTTTAACATTTTGCCAAGAAGTTTGGAAGTCATTGCGACCCATGTACTTACAAGAACAATTCACGAGCAGTGAAAAAGTGGATGAGTGCGTCGATGGTTTTCAGAAACTTGGTTTTCCTCAATGTCTTGGTGCCATAGACGAAATCCATATTGAAGTGCGCCCACCCTCAAGGAATTGCAGGGACTATTACAACTATAAGGGGTGGTACTCTACAGTTTTATTTGCACTTGTTGACTATAGGTAACAACTATAATGAATTTTTACTTAATGGTTTTATCAATTTTTATAAAAACAGATATGGCTTCCTCTACATTAATGTTGGCTGCCCAGGTCGATGTAATGACTCTAAAATATTTCAAAGTTGCAACCTTAAGGCGGCATTGGAGGGCCCAATCTTTGTGGCAAAAAGCAAAATTATAAACGCCGTGAATGTTCCTGTGGGAGTTGTGGGCGATTCGGCTTTTCGTTTTGCCAAGAACGTAATGAAGCCCTATCCATTTGAAGTGCATCCTCCAGAGCATGAAAAAGTTTTTAATTAACAATTGTCTACATGCCGCAGAGTCGTAGAGAATACGTTTGGACACCTAATGCTCGTTTTAGGAGAATAGGAAAAGGAGTTGAAAACCACATCAGAAGTGTTCCTCTTATACTTAAAGCAGCTTACACATTGCACAACTTTTTAAATTGTCATAACGATATCATCAATCACAAATGGGTGGAAGAACAAACCACTTACGAGATTAGTACACATGTAGAACAGCCCGAGCACACAGATGCTGCTACAGATTTCGAAATAGAGCCTGAGACAATTAGAAGAGCAATTGCAAATTCATTATGTATGTTCAAAATTCACCTTTTATTATTATTATTATTATTATTATTATTATTATTATTATTATTGTTATTATTATTATTATTATTATTATTATTATTATTATTATTATTATTATTATTATTATTATTATTAGACATATGTACATATACATATGTATTTATTCTCTTAGCAAATTAATTAAGTCGTTGTAAAAATTTTTTATGTCGCTGCTCTTCTCTTCCAAAATTTCGTTACGTTTCTCTTCAACGAGAACCGCTTTTTCAGTGAGGTTCACCACTTTTTTCTGGATCTCCTTCAACGATGACATTTCTTCCTTTAACATGTTTGATGTTCGTTCCATGTTATCTATAAAATGTTCATAAGTAACTTTCCTTTTTTTTGAAGCGCCGGAACCGACGAATTTCTTGCCAATTCATCAATAGAGGAGTTAAAAAGTGATTGGCTACTCGTAGAAGGGTTATTGTCATCGTCTACCACATCTTTGAAATATAATTGGAGCATTATTTATTAAAGAAGTAAATAAAAAGTTCATTATTACGTTACCTATACTGTCTTGCCACTTAAAATTTCCTTTACTTCCTTGTAGTGGACCCAAGTTGAAGGGGAACTACCAGTCGACCCCATCTGCTTCTTTTCTAATCTATAAAAAATAGAATATAATAAATGTGTTCAATGGGCATTTTTACATTCATTTACTTGTACTGATTGGTAAAATTATGGATTTTCTCTTTGATTTCTCCAGCGCTGTAACACATTTGGCGTTTGGAAAATTCGCCCTGGATGTGTGCAAAAACGTGTACTTTTTTCTTCGCGGCTCATCAATGTTGTCTGCCTAGTACTGCACCAGCATTTTCTCAGCATATGGAGTCCAACGAGCACGAATTTTTCTTTTTCTACAATATAAAAAATTGATACATTTAAGTGTATTAAAAAATAAAAACAAAAATATAAATTTACCTCTGTGCCTTCTCCATAGCAAATGTTTTTGTTTCTATTACTGTTAATTTTAGTAAATATATTCACAAAAGATATAAAGCGTTGCATTTTTGAGTATTTTATTGAATATTTTCAATGCAACAATGCGTATTTTACTAGGTTATGAGGTAACCTACAGCTGAACTTGGTTATCTCCTTATACAAATTGTATGGCTAACCTTATACATTTGTGACTTTGTTACGAGATAACCTCGATAACCCCGATAACCTAGCTAACCTGCTTATATATGAATGAATGAATGAAGAAATCGACCCACTTAGATTCAAAAGTGGTCGCGTTGTATTGCCTAAGAGGGATGTGCATAGGATCAATTCAGGTTCCTATGTCACCGTCAAAGATTCATCCCCAAACCATCCCGAAGACCGGATAAACGAGTTTATCCTAACAGCACCACAGACCGAAAGGTCCGCAAGACCATGCAATCTTGAACTGCGGAGAAAAGCTGCTCTGCTCCCAGGAAGAGTCGTACAATGGTAAAGCAAATGCTACACAGTTTCCTCCTCTTCCATATTCCGACAAATTCTACGGAAGTCATGGAATTCTCCTGGCAGGAGTATCGATGACACAGTGTCCCGTCAGTACAGCCACCAGTTTGCAGTTCTCCTGCTATCATACTGAGGCCATAATGTCCTCGAAATCGTAGAGGTGGCCTCGTCAGACCACATGATCTGCGCAGCTCCAACTAGTTCCCTCTCAAACAAAGCCCTACAGTTGTTCAACGGGACTCCCTCCAGTTGCATATATAGCGAGTTCGTCCGCAATTGTATTTCCAGGAAGCCAAAGTATGCCAGTACCCACAATAGTTTTAGCTAAGAATGTCTTGCCATCTCATCCGGCATTCACAGACCAATCTGGATATCATTTAGGCACCCGACAAGAAGTATAACGCGGCTTTTCTGTCAGTACAAATTCGGATACCTTGCCCGTATATCCTGTGATACTTCATCCAGCTGACCGCCCTTCTGATGGCTAAGATTTCCTGTAGCCTATAGCCTAAACTTCATCCTGATCTGAAATCTAGGGATAAAGATGCCTCCCCCGACCCCATCATCTGGCTTAGATCCGTCTCTATAGACATCAAGCACATCTCTCCGCTTTTCCATGTGAGCCATGTTTGACGTGCCCGATATTGATACTACGATTCCAATGTCAGACATGGGGGTAGGCGGACAATAATCAGTATTATCGGGAATAGCCGAGGCGCAACTCAAGACAGCCGCTTGGCCATAATCCCTTGGTCTCCACACTAAAGCTGCACTTAACCTAAGTGCCAAGTTCATAGCCAGTTGTTTACTCGTGAGAAAAACAGGTAGCCAGTGTAGCAGAGTACAGAGGGCCTTCGACGGATTGGTGGGTATTGCTCAGCAATCATCAAGGCCGAAGTACGCAGAATCTTATTCAGTATACTGCAGTTCAAAAGTTTGCCCAGTGGGGAAGTTAATGATATTACAATAAAATTGAGCACTTTATAAACAACCGTTTTCTTTCAACATATTTCAACATACATATATTTGAACTAGTTGTACATAATTTTTTTCAAAGCCTTTATAATATATTTCGGAATTAATTTAGACGCACATTATTCAAATAAAAGTAAAAAATCAATAATATTTTTCATGAATTGCTTAAATTTTATTTAAAATAATTTATTATGAAAGAAAATTTATAAATATTACTAAGATCTTGCCGATTGTTTTTTTTTAGTTTTCATTTTAATGCGACCAAGCAAAAAAAAAAACATAGATATATAGCAAAAATCAGTTCTGTCGAAAGTTGAATAGTCAAGTTTTGCAAAAAAAAACTCGTCATTTAACGAAATAAAAAAGTTACATATGTTAAAATGTTTATAATTGACTGGTAAGACATGGGTCTTACGATAGATCTTAAAATAAAATACTGGATAGATATGATTATACATATCCACTTATTCCTATCGTTCCTGTTTAAAATGTTTCTCAATCAAAAAAAAAAAAAAAAAAAGAAAAAGAAAAATAATTTGGGGGGTCAAACGGTATATAAAACAAAGGGACATTTTCGAAAATCTTTTCTGAAAGAAAACAATTACAAAGATAATAGCTAAAGATACAAGCATTAAAATATTTATCACTTTCACAATAAATAAATTAATAACGGTAAAAGGCACTACTATAAGTTAAAATCTCGAGGTCCAAATTGTATTTCAAAAAACTAGCAATAAAACAATTTCAATAAATTTAAGAATAAAACATTAAATAAAAACGCAAACAATGTTTATGTGGACGATATAGTAACAGCGTTTGTATCCATGGTTGGCGACTATGGCCATCCTATGCTGCTAATAGCTGTAACCACAAGAAGAAAAGTTTAAACACTTTGCGAAGCAGTACTCTTCCAATGTCGACAAAATAAATCATTTGATTGAACAACAAAAATCATGGCCATACGCCTCTGGTAATACTAGGGTGCTAATGATAGTG
This sequence comes from Cistogaster globosa, assembly GCA_937654795.1. Classification (NCBI taxonomy): domain Eukaryota; kingdom Metazoa; phylum Arthropoda; class Insecta; order Diptera; family Tachinidae; genus Cistogaster; species Cistogaster globosa. The sequence continues at coordinate 33,159,140 of OW569407.1, forward strand.
AGAGGTAAAACACACCTACCCAAACGCATTTGAACACCCCGAGTCTTTATGAATCTTCTAAGTTTAAAAACCCCATTCCTTGACATAGACATTTTATGAAAATATACAACTTTGTGCCAAAAGGTTTATGCTCTAACATTTAACAAATCCTATTATAACGTGGAAGAATCAAATCGAAAGGTAAAAGAATTACAAAATTACAATGAAGTATAAAAACTCTTTTTTAATTAAGATCTTAATTTAAAATATGTTGAGGAAAAGTGGACAGAAAACGGAGCGTCATTTGTAAAAGTCGGTAGCATAGTAGCGAACCAGGTAAGTGTGTACTCTTTTATTCAGCAAAAACGTAAATTTGAGGGCGATGATACCACTTTTTTTTGGCAGATAGTTAGTAATTCTTCTTGTAGCATTTCATATCGTCTTAATATAAATTTGAAGAAAACTAAATATATGAAAATCATCTGTTAAAATAAAACGTGGAATAGAATTAGCCGCATCAGTATTTTGTAAATACTAAAAATCCTTACAAACCGCGACATCAATATCAGTATTAAACATTGGTTTGTTCATTGTTACGTTAGTAAGCAATAGAGATATGGACGTTACAATTAGTCGACATGAATAGATAAGAAGCTTTCGCGGTATTAGTGCATCGAAGATTATTCAAGATGTCATTCATACAATATATTACTTCAACATATACTGCAGAAAACAATCGAAGGAAGCTGGTGCATTAATAGAAAACAACTCTTTTGGCTTTATAATAAGGACTGAATTTACTACCTCCTTTAATTTAAAAGTATTTTAGTTTCTTTAAATTAAATATTTTGCCACTAGCAAATGTTATCCCAATTAACGAATTATTTATTCAGTTGATTTAACATTTTCCTCATTATGAAGGATCTTTTTTACATTTGTTGTATCTCGCCTAAAAACTCAACAAAAAAGTTATAGCGACTAAACATTTATCATTCAACCAGCGTAAACGGTAAATTTTTAATAGCAATGACTTGCGACAAATTTCGAATAACAAAATATAAAAACATAAAATAATTAAAAAAAACTCCTTATACACAAACAAAAAGCTATAATTAAAAATAAAACAATGCACTAATTAAATAATTTCATCAATAGCAAATAATGATAGCATATTAAAACATTTCTTTTAAAGATTTGTTTTCGAAAAGACTTTTCTTAATTTATACTGTTGAAATTTGACATTGTCACATCAGCAAAATTTGCCGATTTGTTTTTTTTAAACGCCCTGATTATTCGGTGATGTACTTAGTTTGTTTGTAACCAGGGCTTGCAGCGTACACTGTGTCCAACAATGCCTCGTAAATTAAAAATTAACATTTGAAAAAAAAATTTTGTTCTTTCTTAGTAAATTTAAATATATCAAAATACATGAACTTAAGTGCGACTAAAATTATTTAAAACAGTTCCCCTAATAACACTGTGCTGCAGAGAAATCCTCCTTTAAACAAGTTAAAAACCTGCATTCTATGATTTGGATTTCGGTAAAACTTCAATTACTTGTCTTCAACGGCTGTTCAATCCAAATTGCTAGCAAAGTGTCAATAACTAGTAGAAATCCTATTTATTTTAAATGCTTATTTTCACCTTTAATAAAAAAGAAACTTGCTTTTTGAATAATAAATGGGGGAAATAAACAAACAAATTCCCAATTAATATTTTACAAATTTCAAAACATTTTTCTAACTTAAAATCCTAAGTTAAATCATTCGATATTTTATAAATTTAATGTGTTGAAGGATTTCCTAAATTTTAAATAATTTTAAGGGATTTTGTTCGCATTTGTTTTGTTGTACACAGAAAAACTACAGACCCGCATTCTTTAAAAAACCAGTCAAAGTAAATACAAAACGAAAACAAACAATAACATTTTAAGACAACAGGTTAAAAACACCTGTATTGAAAACTTTTCTCGTATATCCTGCTGTTTTTCTGCACAAGACTTCTTAAGTTTTGTGTTAATTTTCATTGTTGCGTTGATGGTTTCCTTTCTGTCATGAATTTCAGACACCATAAAAGAAGATAAAATCTTAAAAAAACTTATGTTATGAAAAAAAACTGTACGCAATAGTTGTGAAATTTTTAACAAAAACACGGGAAAGAAACAATCAACACTTGTTGTTTATCTGAATAAAGTATAAGAAATTCAAAACAAACTACAAAAATAAACAAAACATTATTTCGCACCTGTTAAGTTAAAAGTTATGTGTTTATACTTTCTCCATTAACTTTATTTAAACTTGCACCCAAAAATTTGACGAAATCCAGAAAATCAAAATCACAGCAGGAAGTTTTTTTTTAAGAAGACGTATATATGTATATAAATATTTATCTAAATAACAGCTACAAAAACAAATACATTAAGGAGAAATGTTAAATATATCCACGAAGTTTCATGGCAGAACATATTTATATGTATTTGTACAAGCAAATAGACACAAAAAAATTGAATGATCAAAACCAATAAAATCTAAAAAAATGTAAAAGTAACGAGAGTGCTTTAATAAAGTTCGACAGCCAGTGAGCTAAGTTTAAGCCGTTCTCGTTATTTGCTCGTGAGTGTCATTTCTTAAACATACAAGACAATTTTAGTCGTGAGATCACAAAATAAGACTCTCGGACAGAATTCAGTTAATGCGACTTTTTTATGATTTTTATTTTTTTTATTTTTAAGTAACAAGTAAGATTGCAATAGTAGGATATGCTGGATCTTATAGCTCTTTACCATATTGGTAAATCTAGTTTAGAGAAGTAACTCAAATCAAAAAAAACAAACTGGGATGAAAAAGGATTAAAACAATAAGAAAAAATAAGTACCTTTTATTTTTTCCCATCAGGATTTTAACCGTAGATATTATACATAAATTAGATTTTCCTTTTTTAAGCTTAGGTTCAGATCTAAATTTTCTTTAGCTCATCTTGTGCCTTGGCAAAATTGATTTTAACACTAACACGGACGGATAGATGGACAGACGAACATATCTCAATCGACTTTCCTATGCATAAAAACTCAGAATATATATACGTAATGGGAACTGAAATGAATGTGTTAGAAATTACAAAAGGAATGTCAAACTTAGATATACCCTTATTTTCATTTGAAAAAAAAACTACATTAATTAAGAGGAGCTCATGGGGAAAGGAACCGCTAAAATGTGTTTCGTTGTGGTAATTTTAAAGAGATCGTTAAAATCAGTAGCCAGATCGTGCCATTCGTGATCGAGTGAGGTTTCTTACAGAGTAAAATTTCGTCACGTATCGAATAACCAGATTGCGGCATTCGATAGCTTTCGAATCGAAATTTGCTTAAAAATGTAAGAATTTTTTGCTTTGCAATACAATAAAAACATGATTCTTATAAAATGTAAGCAAAGATATAATAAAATAAAGGTAAGTAAACGTAAAACTCTTAATGCTGAAATATTTTTTTATTTTTAATTATTTTTATTTTGAAGAAATGGATTTCCTATTTTTATTTGTTTTCATCTGATGAAGAAGATGAAAGCGTCGTGCACACCCGAAGACAAATAGGAAGCAAAACCTATCAACTATCGTTGTCCTACACAGCGGCTTACCAAATGCCTTGATGCTATAGGCGCCATCAACAGCAGCTTCAATTCCTGCATTTTGAACAATTTGTTCTTCTGCCATGAGCTTATTTTGTTTGCCATTTATTTTATTTAAATTTGTCCTTTACAAAATAGGTCATGATTTTGATACTATTATTCTACTATTATAAAGTTTAATATGTAAATACTTACTATTGATTAGTTACAATGCAATTTTTATTTTGTTTACAAAAAGCAAATAATTATGTTTACGATACCTCTTAACCTATCGAATAACATTTCGAGTGAAAGTATTCGAACGAATACTCGTTATCGAATGCTATGATCTCAAATTTCGATACAAGCTATTCGATATCGAGTACGGCGATCTCAAAATGTAAAATTTCGATCAAAGTCATTCGATCACGATCCCACCTCTGGTGAAAAGTATAAAAAAATGTTGATGGTTTCAACTGTATGTATTGTTGTATTTATAAATTAATAAAAAATAGAAATAAAAAATATTAATAATATAAAAAATGTTGTATATACTAAGAATACTTGAAACTAAATCGCTTCAATGTATCAACGAAGCGAAGCAAAGACAACATAAAACATGTTCTAGCGTTACGAATATGTACTTGCACTATATGGACCGCTTAAAATAATTTGTTTCTTCTAAGTAATGAAAATGCAGCAACCCCACAAAAATAGCTCAATTATGTTTCTTGTAATTTTATAAATCGTTTTCGTTATTCTTCATCGATAGATAAGATTACGATAGCAGTTGAAAGAGCTATTACAGATGCAGCATATGTATTTAAACAATAACTACCATTTTAAAATGCGCATATTTTGCGAAATAGCAACATAATTTATTCCCGTGCAAAATTAATACTACATATCTAAAAAGTTTTTAGACCACAAATGTTTTCTTTTTTTAACGCATAACGAACTTGTGATACACTTATGCATTAATTATCAGCACTTTGGCAAATAATAGGTATTCAAACATATATTTTTTATGATGTTTTGCTGCAGTACTGCTATAAGAAACCTCGGGATGGAAAAGAGATTTTAAGGCCACAATATATCGTACAAGCACAATACTAAGTAAGAGTATACATGACAAATTTTAAGTAAACAATTCATAAAGGATTCTGAATACTTTTCAACAATTTTTTTAATTTACTAAACAGGTTGAATGGCCTTTAGCGAAGTATCTAAGGGTATGTATGGATGTATGTGTGTATGTGATACATTTGCATAAACTTAATAAATCGTTGTTTGTACAATGTGTGTAATATTATACAGTGGTATCTAGCGTTCATATAAAGGTGTAATAGAGGTGCGAAAACAATAATAACAAATGCAGCCGCAGAATTTTTTTATTGTATTAACAACATTTTCCATGTTTACAAATTCTCTAAGTAAACACGAACATCTACGTATTTACATTAAATACATATTTATATCTGTTTCATGTGTGATAGTACTATATTTTTAAAAGTACATTTACTAACACAAATAAACGTAAACTTAAACACACTGTTGCAAATTTGTTAAAGTATTAAATAGCAAACAAGGAGCCCATATAAATTTCTATTAAAACAACCAAAAAGGAATTCAAAAAGTATGTTGTATGTTACACACTCATAAATACATCTCAAGCACTTCTTTTGCTTATCGTTCTTCACTCACAGTTTCACTTTCTCTCTATGCTCCAAATATGATTGAATGCTCAAGTTTGTTTATGTATAAGTGCTTTTCATATGTAAGAATGTTGGCTTGTTTATGCAGTCCTTAAATACATTTAGATTTAAATAAAAGTTTTCGATATGATGAAGAACATGTTCTTTGTTAATGCTACCTGAAGGAGTTTCGTTTTTCTAAATTCTCAACGTTAACGATTTTTTATCCTTCCATCTTCATCTTCAAGACTTCCATATACTTTTTTTATTTTTTTTTTATTATTTTCTTAATTTTTTATTTAAATTGCTTTATTTTTTATTCTTGCTCTTGTTAGGTCTTTTTTATTTTATCAACAATAACAAAATGCAAACTAAAATAAAAAATAAATTGTTATATATGTATTTAAATTAAACAAGAGAGCTGACATTTAAAAATAAATGACAAAAAATATTAAATGATTTATAAAATCTTCTGCCTATCACATATATGTGAATACAAGGCAGTGATACCAATTAGTTACATATGTCTTATTTTTTGAAACTTTTGAAGGCTGCTCCTAATTTTGCTCTATTTGGCCAAATTTTTGCAACTTTTGGTATAGACACAAATAAAGTATGTGCCGTTTCTATATTACAGGCGAGCTGTCCGAAAAATTTGTATGAAAAGCATTCAGTTTTTTTGAGTTATTTTCATATAAATTTTCTAGACGAGTTGATCGCCTGTAATACAGAAACAGCACAGTAATATTAAATTGAAGCATAAAAATTTTTAAATTTTTAAAAGTTTTTATAATTTTTGAATTTGAAAGAATAATTAGCCTGCTAAAACTTATAAGCGCTGACACAATTAAATACTGATACAATAGATGCGTTCATAATTGCTAAAGAAAATATTAGAAAACATCAAAACTATGAGTCCAACAATTTTACATATGTATTTATTTCTTAATTTATGTTTTTATACGTTTTCATTTTTATACCCTTCACCACAGGTAAAAAAAAAGGGTATATCTAAGTTTGTTCTTTCGTTTGTAATTTCGTTTGTAGTTTCTACAATATTCATTACCAACGCCATAAAGAATATATATTCCGAGAACTTACGTATAATGAATTTGATTGCGAGGTATTCGCCTGTCTGTCAATGTTCGGATTGAAATCAACTTTGCCAATGCACTAAACGAGATAGATAAAATTTAAATACACTAATCGATCAGAAATAGTTTTGAAAAATTTGCTACTGCAAATCATCAAAATTAGTTCATATCCTTTAAGGTAGGGACAAAACAATAATCCTGCCTCTAATTTTTCCGTATTTGAAGCAAAGAAAGTAACTCCATTAAAAAAATATATAAGGCGATAGAGAATTTAAAAACAAGAAAAAACATTAATCGAAAAAATTGGTGCTCGCCCATATTTTCCGAACTTTTCATAGAAAGGTACAATTGTGCACTATTATTTTTAAGATATCAATATGGGTATCAATATGAGTATCAATATTTAAAAGCTTTTGAAGAAATTTTTTTAAAAATGCTCAACCCCCTTATTTTTTCCTATTTTCTAATTCTCTGTCACACCAATATTTTGTTTTTTTTTTGGTTTTGTTGATTGGAGTTAATTCGCTTAGGTGAAGGGTGTATAATATTCAGCTTAACCAAATATATGTAGCGCTCAAGTAGTTTTTTATTATAGTTTTGTTTTTGTTCAGCAAATGAATTTCTTGACTTATTTTCCCTGAAATTACATTAGGTTACTATTTCTATAAGAAAAATTTAAAAATGTAACTTTTAATAAAAAATGTAACTATTTTAAGAAAAAAGCGTAACTGGCAACACTAGAATAAGGTTGCATATTTTGAATGTTCATCATATATTATAGTAGTATAAAGACTAGTATCCTACCTTTTTTGGCATGCATAATATCTATTTTGCTTGGGGTTATAGAAAAAAAATTTTTTTAGGAATTTATATAAGAAAACGACCATTTTGATAAGATTGTTTCTTAAATGCAAGAATTTAAAATAATAAACAAACATTTACCACTCTAATACTCGTAGTAAATATTTTTTGTTTTTTAACTTTTATTCTACAAAAAAACCCGAAATTTACTTATTACACCGATACATACAGCTGAAAGTATCAATTGTCAGCCCTCTCCGTATCCAGCGTACGTTGTAGTCACTATTTTAAGTTAAAAAACTTCTAATGTTGTTTGTTTATAAGCCACTCTGTGTTCAACTTCGTAGGTACATATTGTATTCAAATTAAAATATTGTGCTTAATTTTATCCTTGAAGACAAATGTAGTATATGAATCTTTTGTGTCGATAGCTATAGCAATATAAAGAGTTTTTTATTATTCACCTACTTATACGTTACCTCAAATGTGAGCACACAAATACTTTAAATCAATTTATATGTTAAGGAAAAGTTCTACAAAATTTATAAATGGTTGTTAGGCACCCTTACTTAATACCCTCAAAATATCATTGAATGAAGGAAAAGTCATTGAAAGGCTGAAGCAGATGTGATATACAGAACAATTATACTCGCCAATAGTCAAAAATAAACTTTGAAGTATATCCACTACTCTCCACATTTTACATCGATATGGTATAAGCCGGTAAGAGGTCAAACGTTAGAAAGATGAATCCTTTATAAAAACCAAGAGAAAATTCGAAAATGTCTAACACTTGCTAAACCTAATTAACTGTTCTTCTTAAATGTTGTTTTTGTGTATATAGGCACATATTTTTTAGTAAATATAGTTAAATAAACTTACATAAATGTATGAAGATAAATAGTATGTAATATTATGTTTTTATGAATTTATTTTTTTATGTGTTTTGATTTTTGTATTTTAGGACAAAAGCAACATTTGCAATTTTTTCAATTGTTTACTTTTTTGTGATTTTTATTTTTAATCAAATCTACTTCATACATATATTTATTTTATGGATCAATTTGCTTATTTACACAATTGATTGACACGCTATTACACCAACTCATTTCCTTCATGTATGTAGGTCACTAAAATGGATACACAGCATTGTCTCAAATTAAAACTAACGAAATTGATAAAGATTTAACTGGCGATAATTTTGATGTTGACATTTGTATATAACACAATATACACAGTTTGTGAAAATATGAGAAATTTATTCCCATAGAGGAATGTGCGACAGCAGTGTCAACAAATCCAATTTTATGAACGTTTGTCGTAGGCAAAGGTTTGCACTAAGAGCTGCGAGCATAATACAGCAATAACGACAAAAAAGAATAAATAAAAGTCATGTCATACAATCATATCAAATATTATCGAAACTAGTGTTTCAAGAAAAATTCTGACTCTTTCCCCCACATTTATGAATGATATTTCCAAAAATCCCATTTTCTGTCCACAAAATGAAACGGTTTAAAATACGGATTTTTATTAAAAAAAAAAAAAACTTTTTAATTAATTGTTTAAGTATATCCACACACATATATGAAATGTCAGTAGTTGTAATATTTTGAACTGAGTGATATAAGAGTCAATAATATACAGAAATAAAGCATATATTTTCCAGAGCTATAAATGAATCATTAATTTTCTTATTATTATTAAGTCTTTTCACACAAAAAATGAACTGAATAAAATTTTTGTTAATTCAAATGAATTTGGTGAAAATGAATTGCAATTCGTTTCCATTTCTAGTAAATTTGTAGAAATAATTGCAAATCGTTTCTAATTCAATTGAATTTGCCAAATTGAATTGCAGTTCATTTCCAATTCAATTTAATTGAATTAACTTTAAATTAATTCAAATAAATAATAAAAAGCAATTAGCAATTCATTACCAACTCATTGATTATAATTTGAATTGGTTTTGTGAGTAAATAAGCAGTAAGCATATCCATGTTTTCTTTGACCTTTGATCATTAAATATTTTCAGTTGAAGAGGAAAAATCTGCTCTTAAATTCGACTAATTGCAACTCATTTTAAAGTTTAACATTTGAATTGCAATTCCTTGTTTTAAGTCAATGAATGAACGACTTTAAAATCAATTTAATTCAAATAAGTTGGAAATGAATTGCAATACGCTGTGGAAAATCCATTAAAATTAGGAACGAATTGCAATTATTTTTACAAATTCATTTGAATTTGTGCCTTATTTGTTTGAATTTATTAAAATATTATTCAACTCTTTTTTGTTGTGAAAGAAATTAATTCAAGATATAGTTAATTTGTAACGAATTGAAATCAAAAAAGAATGATTCATTTACAGCTCTCATATATTTTAATTTTTTACAAATTAAAAATTGTGTATCCAAAATGCAAAAGTATAACGTAAGCTTAAATTAAAACTCACGTAATAAAAAAAAATCAAAACTGTGTTTTTGATTGCAGGGATATACAATTTCGTACAAAGCATCAAATTCCCAAATTTAATAGAAAAATATATTTTTTTTGTGGGTTTTATTTCAGCTGACGACATCTTTTCGATTTACATAAATAAATTAAAAAAATAAAGATAAATTAAATACATAAAGGGAAAAATTCATTAATCACTTAAAAAATATTTTCATCAATTTGCTTTTCAAAAAAATTTTTTTCAAATATATATTTTGTGTTACATAAATATATATGTTATTACGTCGATAATTCAAAATTTCAAAGGCGTCAAGATTGTAGTTAACCTTTCTTTGTACATACATATTTTCAAACTTATAATAGCAGATTTTATTCTAATTATAATTAATAATAATAATAATTTATAATGTAGCTTATTCCTCATGTGCAAAAATATTCTTTCTACAACAACCCTGAGGCAGCGATTTTACGAAAGAAACAACTTCCAGTACTATCTGGTATTGCTTAAAACACAAAAAATACAATTTTTTCTATACATATGCCAATAAATACGTGCATTTTTATTCCACTGTAGTTGAATTAAGCCTTTGAGTTCATGGATGTTTTTAAAATTCTATTTATTCATTTCAAAATTCTTAAATTGTTAATTTTTTAAAAGTCCGTAGTTCATCATATTTTTTAGGAATCTTTTAAGTAATAATTGTAATTCGTCAGTACATTCTATGTCAACATCTATGTGGGTGATATCTAAATAATTGTTTGCTTTATCATCATCGAATTTAGTGAAGAGTGCAAGAAGTAGTTATAAAAATCCTTTACAAGAAATCCTACAGGCAAAGGCATTTGACTTTAGTCGAACTGTTTTTCCTTTTTAAGTGAAATATAAAGAGACTTTTTTGACCAACACATATTGCTTGCATCATCTGTTTTAATAACAGTTTAATTACTAAGACCCAAGTTTTTCAAAATATCTGCAGATGCCTCTGCTGTTACCTCTGCTACAACTAAAATACCCAAAAATTCTGTAGTTATTTTCACAAATGCAAACTGTTATCTCTTTAACTCGATACATCCCTTTACTCAATATTAACTGTTATAAAAAACATGCGCTAAAACAAATCTTATTATTTCCTAGAATTATTTCCTAAGCATTTTCAGCGTTACGGCAACACGTTTTGAAAAGATGACAAATTGAAAAAATCCCCAATTCTTCCCCACGAGTTTCTGTCCCCGAACTGATGTTTAAATCCCCAACTTGGGGAGAAATCCCCCTGTCTGGCTACACTGATCACAACTACCAGGAAAACATGTGCTAATAAAGTTTTAAAGTGGAAATGATTAGAGATAAATTCTTTGTTTGCGTTCTTAGAAAAATTTTTTTGGCTAAACAGTACTAGTTGTTTTAACGCCACCCAATGGCTAGTTGGCTGGCTCTCAGTAGTTCTCTTCTTGTATTAATTGCATCCAAGCCTTCCACTTTGAATATTTTTAGCTGCCCGGGAGGAGGTTTGGTTTTACGACTATAATCTTAATAGAAATCTACGAAACTACGACAAATCTTTACATAAGATTTTCATTCAAGTTTTAAATTTATTATCGAATGAAGAAATTAATACTTTAATACTTTACGGAATAAACATGATTAAATAATTATCTTGAAATTGAAGCAAAGAGCACTAATCTGTGAAGAAATTTGAAACAATTAATCCCTTGTCTTCATTTTTCACACGTTTCATTTTGTGTTGGTTTGGAAATTTACCGTTGTCACTGTCCTTGAGTAAACAGCAGAAATAAAACATAAAAACTTGTATAAAATTAATTGCCAAGAGAAGTTTATTACATTAAAAAGGTAAAAACTCAGAAAAGTAAACAAAAGCCCTGTAAGTAACGATTAAAAGATTTTTTGAATCTCTCTTTTAAAAATGTGCTTTTTAAACAAAATATAAATATATTTCAAAGTTTAGGTATGAACAACTCACTAAAAATCTGTTACTGCAAAAGCTAACAGATAACAGCACCTTTTTATATTCTTCACCACAGGTAGAAAAAGGGCATATATAAGTTTGTCATTCCGTTTGTAATTTCTACAATATCCGTTTCCGACCCCATAAAGTCTATAAATTATGAGTTCTTTTGCATAACGAAGTAATTTACACGTGTTGAAATTAACTATGCCCAGGCACTAGATGAACCAAAGAAAATGTAAATACGCCAATCGAACGAACGAATCGAATCGAGTAAGAACGGTTAATATCTCTCGAGGCAGCGGGCAAAGCACCACGCCTGCCTCTAATTTTTCTATATATTTCTTTTTCAATTTTCGTTTGTTTTCCTTTAGTTGGTTGATCTAATGAAAAAAAAAAATAATGAAAAAGTTAAGTAAAATTAGTGAGCATTTCACCACTTATTACTTTTTCACCAGTGAATTATACTAGTATCTGAGACAGAAACTTTTAATTTACTAAGCAATGACAACAACCCTAAGTAAAACTTACAATTAAAAAAAAGATGTAGTGGTAGGAAGGATATATTTTAACTATAAAAGTTAAATAAAGACACTACTAGAATTGCATTCTTTTATTTTTGAAAAGAGGACTAGTAAAATTGTATTTTTAGAAAAATTTCTAAAAAGTCCAAAAAATATTATTGTTTTAATATTTGATTATTGCAATTTAAACATAAACAAGGAGTTCTTTGCCTGTCTACTTGTATTTAATTATTGTCTTAAAATAGTACTTCAGTTTTTATTGTTTATCAATATTTTTAGTTAAATTTATGACATAGCTCTGTTTTCGTAACAGATTGTCGCTTGGATCTACTGATATCTTGACAAATCTAATTTTAACCCAATGTAGCCGTTCTATATATAAGGACCTAGAAAATATTTATAATACATGCAGGTAGAAACAAATACTACAAAAATTACAAACAAAATGACAAACTTGTTTATCCTTTCCGCCAGTGTTAAGGCGCATAATAAGCCTTTTTAAACAACTTTTGTCCTTCTTTTAAAAATCTTTTAAAATGTTTGTTTTATTCATAATCAATGTTGAAATAACTTTAAAGTTTAACCAAGCACAAAGGACGGAATTGAACATAGCATTATTTTATTTCCCAGTAAATTCACAAAAAATCCTTATTAATACATAGTAGATATTAAATTAAAAAATAAGTTTGAACTTTTGTAGCAAAATGTTACTAACAACAGATTTATTTGCACAGTTTCTTCACATGTATTTGTGTTTAATTTTGTCGTACAAAATAAATTTTTGTATTTAAAATGCATTTTCGAACTTATGTTACTCTTAATGGCCAAAGTCTTCCTCTTAAGATCCTCTTTTTAAATTTTTTTATTAAAATTAATTAGCGATCAATTACAATCATTTTATCACCGTTTAATAAAAATCTGATTCATAAATACCCAAGTTCTTCTGTGACCTAATATTAAGTTCCGATGTAAAAGAACTACGCAGTAGACGAACTATTACCTTCTACATTATTTTTTCTGCATATCAATTTAAACTTACTGCACTAAATCGCTTTTGCTTACTAATCGAGAAACCATACCAATAATAATGGTATCGCAACCTTATTGAATTATGTACTCAGCGATATTTATTTTGTTATGAAGAAACTATATTTTGCTAAAAAATAAAAACTATTTTTATTTTGAAAAAAAAATCTGAGGGCAAATTACGGCATTCGATATCGAACGAAATTTCCATTAAAATTATATTGAAATTTCGATCGATTACAATGCCGTAATTTGGCCCCTGAATTCAGAAGCCCCAAGTTTAAATGTCTCTAGTGAATTTATATTGATAAGAATATAAAAACTGCTTAAATGCTAAACTTCCTAATATTTAACATTAAACTTCTATATTCCTTGTTTCTGGCATGTGCTCTTTTCGTGTCTTACTAAGAAAGCCAAAGACTAACTTGTTTCAAGAACATTTTTTCAACCTTTCCTGAAAAAAAATTTTCTGAAGTTTTATTTAAATTCCTGCAGTGTTAAATTTTCAACAGCTGTGAATGCAAATTATAATAGGAATTATGGAGTACTAAGCTAAAAATTAAAGTAAATGAAACAGATGCTTAAATATTACCATTTTAATAAAAATTAATAATTGATTTAAAAAATTAAAGGAAAAAACTGATCTTTATTATGACTAAATCAAACCAGCTGTGAAAAGCTTAATTTTAATTTTTATAAAAATGTTTCTTCTTTAAAAACTCTAAATTCGCAATTGAGCCAAGGAGAAGCTTCTGTGGTCAATATTTTGAGATAGCGGCCACACCTCCTTTTGGTTTTTGTTCGCCGATTTTATTAAACTCGTATGAAAGTAGACAGTAGTAAACCTCGGGAGCCAAAAAATTAGAACTCTATTTCAACTATTTCACTGGGAACAGGGTGGTCCAAAATGAGCTTTTTCAGAATTTAGTAAATTTATGATATTTTAAGTTAATTTTTAAAGTTTAAATGATCATAACTTTTTTGTTTTTCAAGATTTTTGGACGAAATAAGTTTTGTGTTGTAACCTAACTTATTTCCTATTACTGCTCTACTGTTTTCAGAACAATTTAAATATATTTTTTTTAAAAGGTCAAATTTCTCTGAAATTGCCTACTTCATAGAGCACAACTTCTGTGAGCTGAGTCAAAACACAAATTTACTATTTTGTAGTCCTAACTCTCTCCTACATTCCTATATATAAATGTCCATGCATCGGGACTGCACTTTTTGAGCTACAGCAATTTTTCTGACCCAAGGTAAGATATTCGGTACAAGTGCACGTCATATTTTTGAGAAGTTATTTGTATGTGAAAGTGGCTATTATGCATATATTTTGAGGAAATTTTGTACAAGAGTTCTTATTGACCCAAAAAATAATTCTGTTGAAATTAGGAGAAGTTGGCCCATATTTGGACCTAGTCCACATAGAAGGGTGTATCAAAATTTTGACAAAAATTACAATAGAACTCTTAAATTATGTGGTATCTGGCAATTCATTTGGAAAAGGTAAAAAATTATTTTATTGCCATCTAATATTACACAACTTAAATACCTGTAAATTGCAAGTAAATTTAAAACCAAAGGAAATAACTGGTAAAACCAAGTACCTGTTATATTATTGCCAGTACCTGTTAACTCTCAAATTATGTGGTATCTAGGAATTCATTTGGAAAAGGTAAAAAATGATTTTATTGCCATCTAATATTACACAACTTAAATACCTGAAAATTGCAAATAAATTTAAAACCAATGGAAATTACTGGTAAAACCAAGTACCTGTTATATTATGTTTCAAAGAGGTAAAAAAGATCATGTTGAAACTTCGAGCAATAGTATATTAATCCATGCATTCATTTATTTTTTTTATTATTATTTAAACAATGGCTAAATTCAGTTATAGTGTTCTATCTTAGATATATTTTGAACGGAAAGATGAAAACGACATTATTTTACATATAATGAATAATCCATTCTTCAAAATATGCGAAAAACAAGAAATTAAAATTCATAACTTAAAAATAAAAAACTTTTTTAATACTTTAAGAAAACAGTACAATCAATGTTCCAGAAACAAGAAATTGTTTTACTCACGCAACCAAGAATGGCTAAGAAATGAACTTATTTTTAAAAAGCCATCAGTAACTACCACGGAAACTAGAAAAGTTGGTCGACCAGCAAAGCCAATTTATACTTGTACTGAAAGATGACGAAGACGCAAGCTTAAACATATCAATGAAGAAGTTTCTTGTAGCATCATAAAGGATTCATTTCTGCATCAAATTCAACCATCGAAAACTAAAAAGAGTAAAATTGTTATCATTGAAAAAATAGTGGAAACAAGCCCCAGACGTACAAAAAGGATTTTAAAAAGTATGCCGACACCAACTGAAGAAGAAGCATTTGCACTATTTTTGGATTTGAAAATGACTAAAAACCAATATACATAATTGCGAAAGCGAACCAATGAAAAAAATTGTGGAATTTTTCCATCATATCGAGATATAGTTTCTGCCAAAAAAGATTGCTTACCTTCACCAACTGCTATTAGTGTAACTTCAAGTTCAGCAGAAATAAAATTGCAGGATCTTCTTGAACACACTGCAGAACGATTATTAAAGACATTTGATGCTGACTATTTAAAGAAGTTTAAAAATTACAGCATGACTTTAATTTCTAAGCGGGGACGTGATGGGTCCTCTGGCCAGAAACAATACAAACAATGTTATGCGGAAAATTCATCAGATGCCAATTTATTCATGATTTCTTTCATTTCATTACGTTTAACAAAAACTTATATTGGTTCAGAGCCGTCAACTAGTAGAGCTGCAGAGATAAATGTATGGAAGAATGAAATTCCCTCGTCAACAAAATTTTGGAGACCAATAAAGTTTGCTTACAAAAAAGAAATTAAAGATGTCATAACTGAAGAAGTTGGAAAAATAACAGATGAAATGAAAGAACTTCAACCAGTGATATTTGAATTTAATGACCAATGCATCTAAGTTAACTTTAAAATGTCACTTACAATGATCGATGGAAAAGTTGCACAAGCTTTAACCGAAACAAAGTCTTCGTCAAGCTGCATATGCCAAAAAACATCAAGTCAATTGAGCCAACCACCAACACAAGACGATAGTTTTAATGAAGCATATGAATTTGCTAGAATTCGTTTTATGGAGCATATTCTTAAATTGGGATACGATTAGGAATTTGGCCCGTTAGGCGAAACAGTGAGAAACAACAAAGAAAATTTGGAAAAAAGAAAGCAAAAAAAAAAACATATTCAAGAAAAATATCCTGAGATAGGCCTTATAATTGACCAGCCAAAGCAAGAAGAAGGAAAATCTAATGATGGAAACACAGCAGCTTCTATAACTGGAGTAGATTATGATTTAATACGACGATTCCAAATCATATTAGAAGTTATAGCATGTACCAAATGATAGATGCAAACAAATTTTGTCAGTATGCTAATGAGACAGCAACCCTTTATAACCAAAAATATTCTTGGAGACATATGCCAACCACAGTTCACAAAATTTTGTTCCATGGGGAACAAATAATTCAGCACAATATGCTTCCAATTGGAGATCTCTCAGAAGAAGCGCAAGAAAAAAGGAACAAAGACTACAGATTCCTTCGCGAGCACAATACAAGAAAAATTTCCAGATATTGTACTAATGAAGATCTTAATAATATTTTGTTGTGCACATCAGACCCATATTCAGTATTCGACAAAAATGGAAATCAACCTCATTAGAGTTAGATGAAGAAGTTAAACAACTACTGCAAAATGAAAATCAAAGCTAATTGAAAGAAATTTTTACTAATATTGTTTAATTAATACTAGTTTAAAGATTATAATTTGTTTCTAATTTTTGTATAAATTTTTTTTAGCTTTCTTCCAAAAAAAACCAACCTTTGGCCCCTGTGAATATTGAGACTAAATAAATGTCAGTGGCCAAATGTTGGCATTTTCTGACCAAAATTAAGTTTAGGAATAATAAATAAGTATTGGTTGTAAAATACGATTAAAGAAAATATGAAATTATAAAAAAAAATACCTATTTAAAATGTCATGGATACATGGAAACTTAACAAAAAATTAAAATGCATTTTTAACTCCACATTACTTACGTTGTTATTAGTCGATTTTTACGTTTGAACACGCATATTGAAGCGTAAAGTCCCTCCTATTAAACAAAACAAACTGCGTAAGAAAATACCAATCCGGTCAAAAGTTATAGAGTTTTGACCGCTATCTCGCGAAATTGACCACTGTGAGTCGTGCTGATAACAGTGTTGCCAGAAGTAGAAGAAAATCCTTTATGCAGGTATTTTTTATCACAGGCATAACCAGACTCCTCAACTCTGACGTTTATAAAACAACTTATTATATGTGATTAACCCCTTAATATGAGAAAGAAAATTAAAAGTGGCATCCGCAAAAATAATGCGAAAAAAACAAATTATACACAATTCCTACCACAACAAGCGATCAAAAAACTAATGACAGCTACAAAATAAACAAAAGTATTTGCCGGAAAATTTTAGAAATGTGAAAAAGTTTATTTTATAACACAAATGGAGTTGGTTTTATAACACAAATGGAAACGATTTGTTTGGCTAGTGGATAATTGGTAGAACTGTGAACAAAATGATTAGTAGCAGGTTGATACTCGTATATAAAGTTAATTAGTTTTCCATTAACACAATATACTTTTTTCAGATACTTACCAACAAATGGAAACGATTTGTTTGCCCGGTGGATATTTGGAAGATCTAGACTCAGAATGAAAAGTTTTTCTGAAGATAAAAAGTGAATTAGTTTTTAATTAACACAGTGTGCTTTTAAAAGGAACTTACCTAGAAGTGGAAACGAGTTGTTTGTCCGGTGAATAATTGGCAGATATGTTACAATTGTTTGATGTTAACTTGCACAACTAAACAGAATTTGGTAAGAATTATCTGAAAAATAATGTGTAATATGTTTACTTACAGGCACTTACATATAAGCAAAAGCCCTTTTTAGGGCTCTGAACTACTTGAAAAAGAGATAAATTAAAACTTTTAAGAGGCCTTTTGAGGGCTGAAAAAATACTTTAAAAAACAAATAGAACCTTCAAAATCCCTTACCTGCATTTGGAACAAATTTGTTTGGCTGGTAAGTAATTGACATAACTGTACACAAATTGGTAAGTATTTGGTGGAAATTAAATTTTCATTAGTTTCTTATTAATACAATATGTTTTTCCTACAGGCACTTACCTATGTCTGGAAATTATTTGTTTAGGTGGTTGAAATTAGCAGAATGGTATACAAATTGGTAAGCGTTAACTGAAATTAAAAATTTAATTAAATACTGATAGATACTTTTAAATAGAAAAAGCACTTGTAAGGACTCTAAAATAACTTAAATTGATTTGAGGGCACCAAATATATTTTAAAAAAGCCCTTTTCCAGGCTCTAAACTACTTGAAAAAGAGATAAATTAATAATTTCAAAAGCCCTTTTAAGGGTTACAATATAACTTAAAAAACGAGATGAAATAAAAATGTGTAATAAACTGAAAACTATTGTTCTTACCTCAATTTATCTCTTATTTTTTATCTATCATATTTAAAGATATCACCTTGTGTGTGGTGCCTTTTGTTTGGTTTGTAGAAAATAGGCAGTGTCAGGCACAGAATTGTAATTATTAACTTAAAAAGAATATAAATCAATTTTTTTTTATTAACACAATGATTTTTTTACACTCACCTTAAATGGAATACTTTGTTTGATTTAAAATCGGCATAATTTGAAACAAATTGGTTAAGGTGAAAATAGAATTTGCGTTATTTTCTCACTGAAAGGAACTTATGTTGTCAATTAAATCTGTTTAAAACGTTTTTGAGGGATACAAAAGATTTTTTAGAGATTGAATTAAGAGAAGATATTAAAGATTATAGTATAATAAACATTTACTTTTTAACTTCTTTCACCCTTATTTTTTTAACATTTTAAGACATCACCTTTATTACCGATTGGAAAGCGAGAGCCTAAAAACGTTGTATTCAGTTAGAACAAGAATTATAATAACAAAGTTATTTATAATGTACAAAATGAACTCCTCTTTGAAGTTATATTGGATGTTATAATTTATCTCTTTTTTAAGTAGTTTAGAGCCCTGAAAAGGGCTTTTGTTTTATATGTAAGTGGCTGTAAGTGTAAAATTATACACATTTTATTTTCAGATTACAATTACCAGATTCCGTCTATTTGTAACATTTCCCTCTGCTAATTATCCACCGGTCAAACTAGATGTTTCCATTTGCAGGCAAGTTCCTATAAAAAGCACATTGTGTTAATAAAAAAAAACTAATTCACATCGACAATTTCTAATGAAAATCCACAACATCTTTTGCCTATAGCATCACTTTGGTTTCTTCTCTAAATTCTACTTTTCGTTTAATACTTTACAATCTGAATTTAATTGTCCACAACACATTTTGCCACTTTCCGTTTTGAATCTTTTACAATCTGTATTGGAGAGTCCACAAGACATTTTGTCTTTTATATCACTTTTTAGTTCTTGTTCAATTTTTACTTTTTTTACCTTACTTTCTAATCCACTTTTTTCATTTCCACACCAATTGGATAAAAGCATACATATATGCATAGGCATTTTTAATTCATAAAAGAAAATTCTGTATTTTGAACAAAATAAATGTCACTTGATTCACTTCACTTGTTTCTAATAACGAACACAACTCCAATTAGACATAATTTATTTACCACTTGGAAAACAATTCTTTTTCGTTGGAGGTTTAAAATTTCAGGAACAATTTTAAATGTTCCCAAACTGCACACAAATGAATATAATTGAAATAAACTTACCTTGTCGGATCCTTCAAGAACCGTTGAATTCTCTGCAGCGCATGACATCCCATAATAAAATTGCGACTCTTAAAAAATAAACTATTTTAAAAAACTGCCTACATTTTTTTTAAGGAATAAATACTTACATTTTCAGCTTTCTACTGTTGATCTTCCTTTGTCTTTCTGATAATGCTGCACACACACACACACATATATATATACATATATATATATATATATATACGAAGTTTTTGACAGTAAAGTTGGCTGAAATAATGGAAAATTGCGAGAAAATGCAAATAAACTTATTTTTTCGCCAATTTGTAGTAAGTAGCTTAACAAAATGTAAACAAAATCAAACGTCATTAACTCCACAAAATAAAAGATACAAAATGAAAATTTTCTGGCTTGTAAAAAAAAGGGTTTAACTAAGTGATGCCACCTATCCTTCCGTGTCTAATCTAGTCGATGATCTATGTTTTTTATACTAAAATAGAAGCGTAGGGAAAATCGGAAAGATTTTTTATATTCTCCAAAATGTCGCATTACTTATGAGATAAATGCAAACATAACGTTTTTTTTAGAAATGTTTTTTTTCAAAACGGTTCAAAAATTTTCTTTTCATTAAAATAGCTTAAAAGTATATTTCCAGAGTTTTTTGTGGTTTTAAAAGTTGGCTACATTAACATGTAAATATGTATATATATAATTGAAAAATGAAATTAAGGGCGATAATTATACAAAATTAAAGATATTTATTATTTCATTTTGTAAAAATGAGTAATGTAAATTAATTGATATAAAAAATGTAAATAGTAATTAAGTTTAGTTAAATATTCAAATTTGAAAAAGTATCTTAACTTAAACAACTTTATTTAAGCACTTTGCATTTCTAAACAACACTTTAAATTGTACGACTTTGCACTTCTTAACTTCTTTCTAAATACGACTTCTTCTCTTCTTTCTATCGACCGACTGACGTGACTACTTTTCATCTTTCTGCCGATGTTCTATTCTTCTGTTCTCTTTGTTCTTTTTCATCAGTTACAAAACATTAAGGTGACAATAATTTGACTTGTCACATTCGGCCATTCTGATAATTACCATCTGTCTCAGATGATGCTGTACCATCTTCAACATCAATTTTCTGCCAGGTTTTTATAAAACCACAGCTGGTAGATGTTTTGTAGCGTAGCATGATCACCTTATGTACATTGCCGGTACGTAGTGTAACTTCATTTTACTATCACCAACAACACTCATAAATAAAAGAGTTTTATATGTCATTTAATATTAAACTTATTAATACTTTTGCAGTCAAGGCGCCTTCCAAATATTTCTTACATGTGTGGCGATCATTTTACCAAGTCACTGACCGTTGTATTTGGCCATGCATAGATTTATTCTTTGTTGTGAAGTGAATCAAGGCCAAATACTTTAATTGCTTACATGGCAAAACGGAACTATTTGTGCTGCTTGTTGTTGCGCCGACAAAGTTAAAATGTGAGACACACATATGATCATGTTTCACACATTTTCCCATAACTTAATACTAATACTTACTAGCCATAAGCTTATAGAATAAGGTGTTGATTCATATTGTTCAATCAAGAATAAATTAATATAAAAGAGAAATATTTTCCTCATTTATTTCAATTGTTATTATTGATGTCAAAAGCAAACAGCCAGAACAATAAAACCCAAATTAATAATCTAAAATTTTTGTATCATTTTTAACAATTCTACAAGGCGATCCTGCCTAATCCTGGAAGTGCCTAAGTACACCAAGAATTAAAAGAAAAAATCCAAAGAGTGCATTGGCATATTTGGTAAACGGTGATCAGAAAACTTATCTGAATTAAAAGAAAAAAACCCAAAAAGTGCATTGGAACATTTGGTAAAAAAAAGTATTTTAATCATGAAAGTCAAAGAAGGAAGTCACCGTCTGGCCAAAAGACATGGATATATTGGATGAACCTCTGGAAGACATCCTTAAGGAATTAGCAGCAGCTAGGAATAAAAATCAAGAGCAGTAGAAGAGACTTCATCTCACATATGAAGCTGCAGCTAAAGGTGCAAAAAAGCGAACTGCAATTTGGCACGAATAACAAGACGAGAAAAAGGTGCGAAAAAGAAATATAAGCAATAAAAATTGACATAAAAATTTTAGAAACAACAAAAACAAAAAAAAAAACTTTTTAAATAAATTTAACTTTAACACTTGGCAAACTAAATACCTATATGTATATACATACTATATTTATAATAATAAATGAATTTAATTTTAACATTTAATTTTGTCAATCACTTTTCTACCTAATTTTTACATTTTATCATTTAAGTCCAATGATTTTATTTAATATAATAAAAATAATATATTAATAATTAAATTATTTTATTGTGGTCCTCTACTATGGATAGAAAATATAAAATCAGGGCAATAGGAATTGAAGAACCTCCAACAATGGAATACATAATTAATGGAAATTTTGAATTAGAAACAATCTATTCTCTAAGATGGTTAGAACGTCTTGAAAGAGAAAAACATTAAAATAAACACACAAACACAACAAAAAGGTAATATATAGTTAACAAAATGGGTGCACCACAATCCAAAATACAAGACCCAAATGCAAACGTTGTAAACAATGTAGAAATTATCGACCATAGCAAAGAGATCAATTCGTTGTGGATACTCACTTTAATATTAGTGATAATAGGAGCAGTAGACCTCTTACTTAAAATTTACATCCTGCATAAAAGGTCGCTAAGAAAACTATACACTAGCAGGGCAAGCGACCTTGATAAGGTTTAGTTATAAATTTTTTTTATGAAAAACGACTAATAGACTGGAAAGATATATTGACCAAAGCCAGACATATAAAAGAAAATTTTGAACGTTCTTATAAATGTCTAAATATTGACAGACAAATTAAAGATGACACAGTAAAGCATCATTTTGAAAACGTTTTAACACATTTAGAAGAAGTCAGAACATTGTTTAATGTAAACTACAATAGACATACAATATCACATCAAAGAGCGGCAAATGCATTTTTTCTCGGTTTGACCAATCGTGTCTCAAACCTAGCTGCTAAAAATTAAATACAAATAGAATTACCAAATTCCATACATGAAAGTGTATTTCATAACATATCAGTACCCATAACATTATTAAAAATGAATCAAACACTTTGATGGAAAAGCTAAAAATCTACGCATTTTCATCGTCTCGTTATTATTAGTTGACGCAATTAAAGGACTCCATGAAACCACAGCCATTTCCCTCATAAAGACAAAGCTAAAAGAAAATGCTAGAAACCTCATTAACATTGAGTATACAATAATTGACGTTATAAACAAACTAAAAAATATGGTCAAGGGTGAATCGGTCGAAGTTTTGACCACAAAAATCATGAGCATCAAACAAAATAATAAAGCAGCAAACTTTTATTGCAATGAAATTGAAAACTTGACAAAATCTTTAGAAAACGCATACATTTCAGATGGAATACTATGCAAATTAGCTTCTAAATATTCCACACAGGTTGCTGTAAAAACCTTTAACTAAAAACTGTACCACTGATAAGGTAAAACCTGTCATGGAAGCAGGACAATTCCACACCATGAATGGTGCTATAAGTAAATTTGTCAACAGTTCCACAGAAGCAACTGGACAACACAATTCAATAATTTATTATAGACAAAAACAAAATAATTGGAATAATAATTTCTGCAATAACTATGCAAAGTCTCGTGGAAGATATAATTACCCACGACACAATAACAATAATAATGGTAATGTAAGTAACTCTAACAACAATTATAGGCAAAGACCTAATAACAATCGAGTTTATGTTAGAGCAACCGAAGCTAATCAAATAGATTCGGAAAACCAAGATGTACCACTAAGATAAATACTTTTCTATTTATAACCTAAATCTCAACTTATGTTTCTATGTTTCTTTCTTAATTAACAAAACTAACACACCAATAAACTTATTTATAGATACAGGAACAGATATTTCAATAATAAAAACAAAACATTTTCATATAAATCAAATAAACACTAACAAAATAACAACATTGAGCGGAATAGGACAAGGTAAAATATAGTCAATGGGAAGCATATTTTTCGATCTAAAACACAAAAATGTATTGATACCACATAATTTTCAAGTTGTACAAAATAATTTCCCAATACCGTGCAATAGAATCATCGGCATGGATTTCATTAAAAAATATAACTGTATACTAGATTTCCAAAACCAAGCAAATTACCTTGTCTTACGGCCTCTTAATATCCAATAGAAATACCAATAACTAATAATGGTGATGAAATAATTCTACCTCAAAGATCTGAAGTAATACGTCAAGTAAAATTACTATCAACAGATAATGAATTATTAATCCCAAACTAAGAAATAGAACCAGGTGTTTTTATTGCAAACACACTAGTAACAGCAATTAATGCCTACATAAGAATCCTTAATACTAACAACAATATTCAGAAATTCAACCAAAACAAAATAAAAACCAAAAACATCTCAAATTACAATATATTTAAAAAAAATCAAAATACAAATTCAAATAGAAACAATGAAGTTCTAAAAATCCTAAAGAAAAATTTTCCAGTGCAATTTAAAAATACATTAAAAACATTATGTGATTCATACTGCGATATTTTAGGTTTACAAACAGAAACTATTACCACTAACAATTTCTATGAACAAAAGTTGAGAGTAAAAGATGAACAACCAGTATACATAAAAAATTACCGTATACCAGAAACACACAAGGAAGAAATTAATACACAAGTAAAAAAGCTAATAGATGACAAAATTGTTGAACCATCACAGTCAGAATACAACAGTCCAATACTATTAGTACCAAAGAAATCACTCCCAAACTCAGAACAAAAAAGATGGAGGCTTGGAATAGATTACAGGCAAATAAATAAGAAATTAGTGGCAGATAAATTTCGGTTACCTAGAATAGATGATATTCTAGACCAACTAGGCAGATCAAAGTACTTTTCTTGCTTAGACCTTATGTCGGGTTTTCACCAAATCAGCCTAGATAAAAATTCAAGAGACTTAACGTCATTTTTAACCAATAACGGATCTTATAGATTTACCCGCTTACCGTATGGTTTAAAAATAGCTCCAAACTCATTCCAACGAATGATGACACTTGCTTTCAGTGGATTAAATCCAGATCAATTATATGGACGACTTAGTTGTCCTCGGATGTTCAGAAAAACATATGCTATCAAATTTAAAAAATGTCTTTAACTTTTGCCGTAAACACAATCTTCATCCAGAAAAATGCTCATTTTTCAGAACAGACGTAACTTACCTTGGTCATAAATGCACAGATAAAGAAATACTACCTGATGATAGTAAATATTCAGTAATTGAAAACTATCCCACACCAACCGATGCCGATGGTGCAAAAAGATTTATTGCTTTTTGCAACTATTATCGACGATTTATTAAAAACTTTTCTGAGTATTCCAGGCATTTAACGAGACTTTCCAAAAAAGGAATACAATTTGAATGGACCAAAGATTGTGGTTTTTCATTTAATTATCTCAAAAAGGCACTAATGAGCCACACTTTACTGCAATATCCTGACTTCACAAGGGAATTTTGCATTACAACAGACGCGAGCAAATATGCTTGTGGTGCGGTTTTAACGCAGGAATATAATGGCAAACATCTTCCAGTAACTTATGCATCAAAGACATTTCCTAAAGGTGAAAATAATAAATCTACAATAGAACAGGAGTTAACCGCCATACATTGGGCTATAATACATTTCAGACCATATGTTTATGGCAAACATTTTTTGGTCTGCACAGACCACAGACCACTTTCTTATTTTCTTTCAATGAAAACCCCAAGTTCAAAATTAACAAGGATGAGGCTTGACTTGGAGGAGTACGACTTCACAGTAGAATATCTTAGGGGAAAAGACAATTACGTCGCCGACGCGCTATCGCGTATAACTATAAATGAATTAAAGGACATGAATCGAAAAATTTCTTCAGTATTAAGAGTCACGACTAGATCGATGGCCAATAAAAAAGAAAAAACCAGTAGTTCTTATAAACAGCATAAAAGTAATATTAATAATTAAAATAAGCCCAATATATATGTGCCTTTATCAATCCCCGGAAGAATTTATATCAAACGAGGAAAATCTATAGTAACATATATACAAATTAATGATTTGTTTACTAATGGGAGCTTCGACTTAGGACAATTTTTCCCTAGGCTCGAATATGTGGCTGGTAAACATAATATGTATATATAAAATACAAGTGGCACCTAGTGAGAAAATTTTCGAATTTATCTATATTAATAAATTTAAAACCATGGGCAATAAAGTGATAAAGAAAATAAAAGTAGCGCTACTAAATGAGGTGACCCAAATAAATAGTAAGAATGCCAAGGCAATTCTCGAAATAATGCTGAAATATCACGATGATCCCATTGAAGGAGGACATTGTGGAATATATAGAACAATACAAAAAATTAAAAGATACTACTACTGGAAAAATATGTCAAAAGACATAACCAATTATGTAAAATCATGTCATAAATGCCAAACGGCAAAAACAACAAAACACTTGAAAAGTCCAATGATCATTACAGAAACACCAAACAAACCATTTGACACGGTGTATGTAGATACAATAGGTCCATTTCCAAAATCAATTTACGGAAATGAATACGCAATCACGATAATATGTGATTTAACTAAATATTTAGTAACCATACCAATACCTGATAAAACAGCAAGAACAGTCGCCAAAGCGATATTTGAAAATTTTATACTTACCTATGGTCCAATGAAGACGTTCATTTTGAACATGGATATCGAATATAAAAACACAATATTAAAGGAGTTATGCAATCTACTCAAAATTGAAAAACTAACTTCTACAGCATATCATCATCAAACGCTAGGAACAATTGAAAGAAGTCATAGAACTTTTAATGAACATGTACGCTCATACATATCAGTAGACAAAACTATTGGGACGAATGGTTAAAATACTTCACGTATTGTTTCAATACGACGCCATCAACTGTACATAATTATTGTCCTTATGAGTTAGTGTTTTCAAAACTTCCCAATACTTTTAAACAATTTACTGAAGTAGATAGAATTAGTCCATTATATAATAGAGATGATTATGCTAAAGAAGCAAAATTTAGGCTAGAGGTAGCGTTAAATAGGGCTAAGAAACTATAAGATAGAAATAAAATACAGCAAAAGCTTAATTATGATTAGGAAACATTAGATTATAATTTTAAAATAGGAGACTTAGTTTTACTTAAAAATGAGACAGGCCATAAGTTAGACTCCCGATATAGCGGACCTCAATAAGATAAGAATATTAATAAAAAACAAATCGTACATAAGAATAGACTTAAGCCATATGAAAAGAAATAATATTAGAACTAAATATAAAAGATTGTATTCCAGATGCATTTTAATAATATATAAAAAAATAAAATAACTATAAGTTTCATCTAAATAGCTATACCAAAATCAATATATCTACATACCCATAAAAATTAATTTTAGGCCAAGCATATAATTGAGTATATAATTTAGTTCTGACCATAGAAGAACGCTAAATAGCTTCATTGAAAATGAAATAAATAATTAATTGTATTTATAAATTATTAGCATTAAGATAATTAAATTAATTTAGTAAAAGAATGTCCATAAAACAAATTTTATATGAACATTCTCATAAAAAGTAGAGGTGTAGCGTATTGTACATTGCCGGTACGTAGTGTAACTTCATTTCACTATCACCAATAACACTTATAAATAAAAGAGTTTCATATGTCATTAATATCAAACTTATTAATACTTTTGCAGTCAAGCCGCCTTCCAAATATTTCTTACATGTGTGGCGATCATTTTACCAAGTCACTGATCGTTGTTTTTGGGCATGCATTGATTTATTCTTTGTTGTGAAGTGATTCAAGGCCAAATACTTTAATTGCTTACATGGCAAAACGGAACTATTTGTGCTGCTTGTTGTTGCGCCAACAAAGTTAAAATATGACACACACACATGATCATGTTTCACACATTTTCCCATAATACCTGATGGACTCGGCATGGGAAACCCGACATTCGCAATTTTTACAGAGATAGTTATGCAACCTTTAGAACAACTGCACGTTAAAACCCTAATGGAAAAACATAAAATAACTCATTATTACAGATACGTAGACGACATAATATTCATCCTAGAAAGGACCAACGCTGAAGAAATTCTAACGGATATAAACACAATACATAATAACATCACATACACAATGGAAAAAGAGAAAGACATTATCTTGGCATAACAATAACACGAGGAATTGACTCACTAAACTTTGACATATACAGAAAACCAACCACAAGAGACATAACAAACCATCTCACCCAACATAAACTCGCAGCATTTAGACATATGATTAACAGACTTAAGACAGTCCCACTTTCTCCAGACAAATATAACAAAGAACTCGAGGCAATTTACACTAAAGCTAAAAATAACGGTTACAACTGCACTACTATCGACAAACTACTTAGACAATACAACACTAAAAACAAGAAGAAAGAAAACAAGGAGACAATCGATACAACACGACGACACATTTTTACTTACGCAGGACCAGAAATATATAGATTAACTAATCTTTTTCAGGAAGAAGGTTTACAGACAGCACTAAAGACGAGCAACACTCTACGAAACAATCTCAAGCCATCAACAGAAATAACCGATAAATTTAACACCAGCGGAATATACAGACTTACTTGCACCTGCAACCATACGTACATAGGACAAACTGGGCGAACATTATAAACAAGGTTCACAGAACACATACGATCATATAAACGGAAAAGAGAAGACTCTAACTTCGCAATACACCTTAACACACATGAACACGAGCCAAGGGAAATAGATGAATGTATGACGTTAATACATCCTAGTAAAAAAAGACGAAGACTGGACATTCTTGAAAATATAGCAATATACAAAACACGAACGTTTATGGGAGATATTATTAACGAACAGGTAAATACAACCTCCGACACAATTTTTACACCACAAAAACTATTAAAACAAACTTACAAACGCAAAACACCCACAGATGGTCACACTTACCTACCCAATAATATAAAACACTGAAATATTAAAATTATATACCTTCAACAAACATGACAGATATCAGGCAATCTACCTGCATAACATCATTTTTAAATAAACACCATCCTAACCGACAAATCTACCTGAACCCACTACTATCTATGCAACAAACACCTTACACTATCTAACAAGTACTAATCAAAACGCGGCTTCAAAATAATGTCTTTACATCGAAAGCGCTCGCCAATCGTGTCAAATAAACAGCCAGTGACGTCGGTCTTCACCGAAAGGTATGACAGCAGTGTTTTTATTGTATTTAAACTTTTGACTACAGGATCGGCATCATAATTTTTAATGTTTATACAGCATCCTTGTCTTTAAAATCTACGTCTATTTCTTCTACATTGTAAATAGCAATTTCCTTTTCTTTTTCTTCTTCATTTTTAAATGTATAACCGTTTCCATCTACGTGTATATATAATACTCGTATAAACTTGTTTATAAAATCATAACCAAGTATAGCTTCATATTTTTGTCCTCGATTACCAGAAATTCATTAGTTGTTTTTATTTGGTCGACATATATTTCACCTTTAATTAGTCCGATAAGTTTTGTTTTTGTATTACCCAGTACACTTAATTTCAAATTAGAAAATTTTTTATTATACACACTTTTTTGTAATAACGATACGTCTGCGCCTGTGTCCACTAGACACTCGACCTTTACATTGTTAAAAACCACCACTTTGAAACGTTTTTGTTCGAACACTGTATTCGGGTTTTTCAATCGATTTACCGGCGTTACATTCTTTTGAAATATGTTCAAATTTACTGCATTTAAAGCATTTCGGAGATGCTTTACACTCGCTTTTTTATGAAATTTTGGACCGCTTGTCCATCTGCAATTTATTTACTTGATTGTTCACTTGGTTGTGGTTATTTTTATTAAACTGTCTTTTTCGCGCAGTATTATGTGCTCATAAATTTCATATTGTTCACGCAATTCTTTAAATGTTTTTGCATTGTATAAATTAACTTTATACTTATCCGCGATATTTACACCATCAACTATATACCGAATTATCGCTCGTTTTTCGATATTCGCTAATTTTGCAGTTCGTTTCATATTTAAATCGTATTCATAACACGATTCCGAATATTTCTTTTTTGTTCCCGAAAGCATCTTGTGAACTTCAAAACTGTCATACTCTCGATCGAATTCCGCGGTTTATTTACACTTCAATTGTTCGTAATCGTGAACACTTTCGGTTTCCGCGCCCGTGACTTTATTTCTGGTATGAATATACTTTTGTTTACCGTTTAAATTATATGCCTCAGCATTTCCATCAAATATCTTAAACTATTTTCTCACTGTTATGCTTTTTCCATCAAAATCACTCACAATTTTCGCAAAGGTGTCAACTGTTATAACCAGAGAAGACAAATTAGCTTTTTTTTTGCTTTTTTGCTTTTTTTTTTTGCTATTTTTCATACAATGTGCTTTATTTTGCTTTTTTTCATTATTGGGCTTATTTTGCTTTTTTTCAAGTTTTTTGCTATAAAAATGCTTTTTTAGTACTTTGTCCAATTCTTAATCATTTTACCATTTATTTTTTTTTCGTTTGTCTATCATTAGTTTTTTCCATTCTCTACATCTCTGCTTATCATCCTAAAATATCATCTTTGGTCTCAACAATTTTAAAATCAAATAATCCAAAACAAACAACAACAAACAAATATAAAGCACATTTCAATTGAATGATAGAAACAAAAAAAAGTTGTGTTTTTGTTGTTGTAAAGAGTTAACAGGTTGAGCCAATAAAACAAAAAATGTTTTTTTAAACGCGTTTCCAATTAGATTTTCGCTCTTCTTAAATAAATTTGCTGAAAATAGTTTTGTAGTGGTTAAGTAAAAACGAATACATAAACATCTTAAGCATACTTGATTTGTTTTATATTATTTCTTGAACCCTCACTGAAATTCCGAAACATAAATAACGGAAAGTAATCTGTTTTGTTCTATTTCGTACATTGAATGAATCAAGTAATTTTGATTTACAGAGAAACACTGAATAAAATAAAATGTCAATTAAAAGAAATAATAGAATGTTTTTGTTAAAAATGGTACGGGCATATCCAGATGTTTTCAAAATTGAAAAAACTTGGCTTTTTTGCAATTGTTGCTGCTGTAAAATAAATGGGAAAAAAATTTGATATAGAGCAACATATCAGTACAAACTGCTGATTTCTCTACATGCGAACGAATACTTCTTTCGCATAGTTGTACTGAAAACAAAAACAAAATATAAAAAATTGTTTTTGTTTTCAATATAAATATACGAAAGAAATGTTCGTTCGCATGTAGAGAAACCGGCAGAAAAAAACATACAATTAGTACGCAAGCATTCCATGAGGACCTTTGTAAAGCTTTTATACTGTCAAATATACCAAAAAAAAAAAAAAAAATAAGCGATCCAAGTTTTAAGAACTTTTTAGAGAAATATACCAAATTATCTATACCCAGTGAAACTTCCCTTCGAGCTAAATGCATTCCTACCTTGTATACAGAAACTATAGAAAAGTTACGTCAAATAGTCCAAGGTAAATACATATGGATTTCTGTAGACGAAACTACGGACAGCGAACAGAGATATGTAGCTAATTTTATATTTGGTGTTTTGGATGACTCAGTTGAAGGCAAATCCTACTTATTAAACATGGGAGTGCTTAAAACTACAAGTGGAGCATCTATTGCAACTTTTTGCAATGACTCGTTACAAATTTTGTGGCCAGATGGTAAGTAAATATTACAAAATACAGTAGTTTTCTGTATTAGTGTAGTGTTTTCCTTAATAATTTTATTTTAAGGTATCAAATACGATAAAGTACTGCTTATGGTAACAGACGCAGCCGCATGCATGTTATGTGGAATTTCTTCTCTCAAAATGATGTTTCCAAAAATGCTCCATTTGACATGCTTTGCCCACGCTCTTCATCGTGTTGCGGATTTAATTCGACTAGAATTCGAGCATGTAAATAAATTGATATCTTGTACCAAATCTGTATTTTAAAGGTTATTTAAGCGGAATCCAGCACTTATACTTAAAACTAATTTTAAATTTTAAACATGTAGGCACCTCGAAGAAAACAGTTGTTTAGAAAAATGTGTCCCAATTTAGCTCTACCACCGATTCCATGCCATACACGTTGGGGTACATGGTTAGAAGCGGCCATATATTTTGCAGAACATCTTAAGGAAGTTAAGGCTGTTGTTTAAACATTGAATAATGAAGACTCGGAGTCAATTTTACAGGCTAAAAGGGTTTATAAAATGCTGGAGCTAAATGCGCAGCTCGCATTTATAAAAAACAATTTTTCAAATATCTTTATTGCTTTAAAAAAGTTACAAACTATTGGATTATCTATACATGAAAGTATAAGTACTGTTTTAAATATTAGAAAAGAGATAAGTAAACTAAATTATCAGAAATATTAATATTGTATTTCGACGAAATCCAGGATTTCAACAATTTTTAGATATAAACAAAGTTTTAGAGTCGGGAATAAAGCCAGACGATAAATACGCTGACAGCCTTTCGTCAAAAGAAATTTTAAAATTTAAGTTTGCTCCGTCCACATCAGTTGATGTTGAAAGAAGTTTTTCTTCGTACGGAAATCTTTTGACAGAAAGACGAAGAAAATTGAAGTTTGAAAATATAAAAGCTTATATGATTATTTATTGCAATAGTTTTGATGAAATTGCCGATTTGGAATAAAATCATTAATAAAAATCTGTAAAAACAAAATGCTTTTTTTTGCTTATTTTTTCTTAATTTTTGTGCTTTTTTTAGGTTTTTTTTTTTGCTTTAAACTCACTTTTTCTTGCTTTTTTGTCTTTTCTGGTTATAACATTATTTGTTTTATTTTTATCTTCATTTATTTTCAACACGAGTGCATTTATTTGTTCGGTCAGATCATTTTGTGTTGCCATCGTTGTTTTTGTTTTTTCACTTGTGCTAAAATTCTCAATTGCAACTTTAAATTCGACACCACTGGTTTTTTTATTATCAATTGTTAAGATCAGTAAGTTTGATTCACTTTTTGCCTTTGAAATTTCTTTTATTTGTTGTTCACTACTAACTCTTTGAGTTTCTTTCAATTTTGATCTTGTTTGGTATGCTATTTTTTGCTCGGTTTCGCGAACATTTGCATAATCGTTATTGTCACTCATCTATGAACATTTTATATTGTTTTTATACAAAAGTAAGTACACCACCACTGGTAGTTTTAGTGTTAAAACAACCTAAATCTTATTGTTATGCAGGCAAGAACAAAAAAAAAAGCAATAAGTGAACTGCTTTTCTTATGAATTTTTCTTTACTTTTTTTTAACTTATTTTAATATTTGCTATTGATTTATTTTATGTGTTTATAAAAATGCAGTTATGTTATATTCACTCAAAATGAACAAACGCATTTTGCGTCTTTTTTATAATTTTTTTCGATCAACAACAAGAAAAGGGTTGGAATTTTCTGGAATATTTATACAAAATTTTTTTTTTGTTTTTATTTTTCGAAACTTTTTACTTTATGTAATTTAATTTAGGCTTTTTGGTTGAGCCCCCAAATGTAATTAAAAAATGAAATTAATGGCGATAACTATACAAAATTATAGATATTTATTGTTTCATTTCTTTCATTTTATAAAAATGAGTAATGTAAAATTATTAATATAAAAAATGTAAATAGTATTTGAGTTTAGTTAAATATTCAAATTTGAAAAAGTATCTTAACTTAAACAATTTTATTTAAGCATTTTGCATTTCTAAACAACTTTAAATTATACGACTTTGCACTTCTGAACTTCTTTCTAAATACGACTTTCTTCTCTTCTTTTTATCGACCGACTGACTTGACTACTTTTCATCTTTCTGCCGATCTTCTATTCTTCTGTTCTCTTTGTTCTTTCTCATCAGTTACAAAACATTAAGGTGACAATAATTCGCCTTGTTACATATATATGCCAAAGCGAATTCACTTATCAAGTGGCGCAAAGCCTGCAACAAAAAAATGTGCCTAGTACTTTATTGCAATGAAATTTTATATATCAAACTTCCAACAAATTTTATTGTAAAGAAATTTGACAAACCAAACATCCCAAAAAAAGCAGCCGTTAACTTGGCACCACCTGGTACGTGAATTCGCTTGGTGTATGCTCTTTCTAAGATATCACTCAACGTTGAAAGATTTACAATTAAGAAGAAGCATTAGTATTTTTTGTTTACAAATAATTGAAACAAAAATGTTTTCCAATCAGTAGGTCGTAAAATCGAATAAGTTGTATTGAAAATTTTGAAAATTTGCACTTGAATTTACGAAATAACGTTTTCTTAAGAAAAAGATAATAGAAATATGAAGCAAGAGTTCCGACTGGAGTGGTTGCGAATATCTGAATTTAAAGGTTGGTTAATGGAAGTAAAAGATAGCCAATTTAAACGTAAATACAGGGCATGTGGCAAGATTTTGAACTGTGTGAAATCCGAACTAAGAAAGCAATCTTAAACAAAACTGCACAAGAAAAAAATGTTTCAGGTATTAATAATTTACAGCCTTTGGATTTTTCTGAAAAGCGAGTAATAGAAATAAATCCGGTGTCAAATTGCAAAATGCGCATAAGCCTATTTTTTGCAGGGCACAATGTTGCGACACATGTAGTAGATCCCTTAGTTCCGCTTTTAAAAGAAATAGTCCCAAACTCCTCCAGCAAATTGGAAAGAACTAAGTGCACTGAAATGATACAAAACGTGTTAGTAGAAGAAGAAAAATCTAAACTTATATTAGAACTACAAAAATATGAATTTTCTGGCCTCGTAGATAAGAGCACTGATTTTTCGTCTCCCAAAATAATGTGTGTTCTTGTTAAATTTTTTTATGAAGAAAAGGAGCTAACAGTTGTGCAACTGTTAGATTTGCTTCCTGTCGGAACAGATTGTACGGCGGATGCGCTTTGTAAAACGTTCAAAGAATGCATGTTAAAATATTCAATTCCATTTTCTAGCATACGTGGTCTTTGATGCGATGGGACCAACGCCTTAATTTACCAAAAGTATCGGAAGAATTGATTAGACAAATTGCGACTAACACTTAGTAAATAAAGTCTGCGTTGACAAAACCAACAAGTCTTACTAAAACAAAGTACTACAATAAATATCAGATTAAAACGAATATTTTTTAACGTACTTATTGCTAACAACTTTCTTCTTTTTTATAACAATTAATGTTTTAGTAAGCTGATTTGCACATTATTATTTAAAAGTGAAAGAAATTTTAAAACATGGAAAACAAAAATAAGGAAATTAGTGTTTCAGAAGGAAAAATAATTATTAAATTCTGGAAGGGAGGATAAAGCTTTCGAAAAATTTGCCAAACTGTTGGGAGAACATATTCGTCTGTCCAGCGGGTATAAACAACTTCAAAGAAACAGATGTCTTAACACCAAAACCGCGGCCTGGTCCTCCAAAAATTTTATCAGCACGGGAAAAGCACAAGTTTATTAATATGGCGAAGGTAAATCCTCAAATAACATCTTCGAAAATTGTGGAAAATGTCAACCAGTCATTTCAAAAAAGTATTTGCACTGAAACTGCGAGAAAAATTCTACGAAAATCTGGCTATCACGGCAGAGTTGCAAGACGAAAGCCATTCATATCTGTTGATAACAGAAGGAAGCGCGTTAAATTCGCACATAAACAAGCAACCAGAGTTTTGGAGACAGTTTTATTTTCAGACGAAAGTAAGTTCTGCCTATTTGGAATAAAAGGCGAAAGTCTGGTTGGTACAGTAAAACACGGTGGTGGTGGAGTTATGGTATAGGATGTATAGCGGCTTCGGATGTGGGTCAACTTGAATTTATTGAGTTCATCATGGATAAATATGCATACCTTAACATATTAAAAAATAATTTAAAACAAAGTGCGGCAAAACTCAACCTTCCATGTACGTTTTGGATCTAACACGATAACGAACCAAAGCATACCGTAGAGGGTGTTCGACTTTGGCTCCTGTATAATGCTCCAAGACACCTTAAGACACACCCAATCGCCAGATCTCAATCCTATTGAGCTTCTGTGGGACTTATTAGAGAAAAAAATTCGCCAACATATAATTACGAGTAAAAAGACCATGCGAAATGTTACACGGGAAGAGTGGGAGAAAATAATTGCTGAGGAGATAGAAAAGTTGGTTAATTCCATGCCAAACAGATTGAATGAAGTCCTGAAGCAACGTCGCTATCCAAAAAATATTAAATTTAGGATTTAAGCTTATTTATCAAATTTTTTTCATTTGTTTTAATACTGAACGCAGACATTTTGGTACCTATATTTTCATATTGTGATAATTATGATGCTTTAGTTTAAAAATGAATTAATTTTTTGGTTTATGTTATTTA
Source organism: Cistogaster globosa (assembly GCA_937654795.1). Taxonomy (NCBI): domain Eukaryota; kingdom Metazoa; phylum Arthropoda; class Insecta; order Diptera; family Tachinidae; genus Cistogaster; species Cistogaster globosa. Next base: position 33,195,757 of record OW569407.1, read on the forward strand.
GTTATTGTGAAAAAATGGTGTAAAAAATCTGTGAAAAAATTTTTCTATAAATTTAATACTTAATGTGGGTTTTTATATATTTTCTAATAATACACTAGGTGAACGCAAACTTTATTGAGTATGTGTATATTATGGGTAGCTCAAAGAGATGTGCCGAACTAGAAGATTTTCTACAACTTTTTAATAAGGAAAAACGTAAAATATTGAGGATTTCTGCTACTAGATGGCTTTCACGACAAAAATGCATAGAAAGAACATTATCTAAATGGGACGTTTTACAGGAACATTTTAAATATGTATGTGATCGCGATAAACTGAAATCTGCCGAACTAATTTATGCTAAACTTAATAATGATTGCACAGAGCGTGCGGTTTTTTATGGCTACAAAAAAACAATAGCATAACAATAATCCCGTTAGTTTTTCGTTAGGGCTAAACTAAAAAGGAGGATAAAAATCGCACACATATAAATTTATTGCGCCTGTAAGAGCATGGACGTTTCTAATTGAAGGTTTAAAAATACATAATTAAAAGTATACCGATAACAACCAGTAAATCACAGGTAGATTAATACTGGAAATAAAAAAAGCCAACGGAATAGAACAATGTTAAACGGAAGCAGCAAAATCTATCCGCATATTATTTTTCATGTCATAATGACTTTAAAATATTGGTGGGTTATAAAGAACAAATTTTTGCACCCAATATGTTTTCAATTTCATAAAGATAGCAGTTAAAATATTTGTATCAAAAATGAATGAATGCTTTTTTGAAGAAAATATTTTTTTAGTTTTGATTTTGCAAGCGGAAATTTGCTTTGTTTAATCCTGTCCTATTTTCTATCAAACTGAACAAATTTTTCATTCAGTATTTTTCATACATAAAGGCATTGTGAAACAAAAAGAGAGCCAACTACAGTAATGCAGTATGCAGTTTTCAGCTTATAGCATCTTTATTACACGAACGCTGAGTACATAAATTTAACATGGGTATCGTCAAATATTATTTAAATAACATTCAGTTTTGAAATCGTTTTATGTACTTGACACGAGCGCCTAAATACAACATGAAGTTTTGAGTTCGTGATATGTTCCTCACACGAACGCAACTGTGTACCTAAACAATGGTTAAGTTCGTTATATGTTCTTTACTCTATCATACATTGTACCTAAAACCGACGACCGCATAATTAATGCAAGTCAGCAAAGGTGAGTAACAACAATAGCTATTTGACAGCTTTGCTGTTATAAAAAATTGTACCTTATTCTTCTTATACTTCGATTAAGTGTTAATACTTCGCCACCGCAAGTGTATTTCATGTGTATGAATATATTTTTGCAGACCTCTAATAAAGAAATATTGAAAAGGGTATATGTTTTTAAATTAATACTTCTAACAAACCCTGCAAGTTTTAAAAAAGTTCCCAATATAGAAGTTGCAAATACTTATTTTATATTTATTCAATTATGACTTTACTAATAAAGCGTCCTAAAATTGTTAATGTATTAGTTTATTTTATTGTAAAATATGTGTTTGTAGTTGAAAAATAATATAGTTTAATTTCTTGTAAATGAACTAGAATTTAACAGGCATATGAATGCATGAACATCATACTTAAGGAGAAAATACGGTTGAGGTAAGCTTAACCTGAGAGCAGTATAGTCTATATTGTTACATATTACAGGTTTAAAAAATACAATTATCGTAAGTAATATTAATGCCTCGAGCAGATTTCTGGATGCAGACCAAAAGAAGGACACGGCTCGTATGCCAAATTGAGGACAACCTTGATTTAATAAAGTCTTAAATATCACAGAAAATGACTAAAACTTTTTTGTTACTAACCCACAAAAAACTCTTTGCAATACATAGTGGTAATATTGTGCTAATTGTTGGTTTTTAAGTTTATTATTTTTATGTACTAATGCCTTTGACATTATAGATATATATTAAACAATTGCAAACAAAAAGAAAAATTACTAAAACATGTTACGGACGAACACTAACAGCATTACAGCCTTAGAATACAGTTTGGTTTAATTGAACTTCATTGAATTTCACTAAAGTAACGGATAACGTTTAAGTTTGCTCGTTTAAAAATCGGTAGTGCGTTACTCTAAACAAATAGCGATGGGTGGGTTGCCCTTAAGATCTTGGAAAAAATTATATTGTTAAAAGTTTTTTATACGTGGTAACTATTTATATATATATATATATATTTTTTTTTTTTTTTGATTTATTAAAGTATTTCTGCAGCAAATATAATGCTGTACTTGCGACTATAGCACCATTATACCTTTTCTCTGCGTGAAAGAAGCATCTGTGGACCATTATTTTGACACATTCAAATTTTTTTCCAATTTTTTTTCCCCGAATTAAAACGTATATGTTAACAATTTATGCTCAATATTGCAATTATCTCAATAAACCATTTTATTTGTTTTAATTTTATTTAAACCATTTCTTCTTCTGTACTGCTTTTTTAAGTTAAGGTCAGAAAGTAGGGATTTTATTGAAAAAATAGCATCATTAAAAACTTTTAAATCTAGGGGTACCTAAAGTTGAACATTACAATCATAAAATATTTTGTAGCAGGAATATTCTAAAGTAATAATGTATTTTTTAGAGAATTGAATGAAATTTTATTTATTTTATAAAAAAAATTTCTCGGAAATCTAATACTTTCAGTAATTGTATTTTTATTCAAACAATTTTTTAAAGAAAACAATATTTAAAGGCTTAAAATCTTCAATAACTGTTATAAGTTAATACCTCCATTGATTTTTGACAAAACATTACAAATAAAAAAAAATATAGCTTCAAGTTCTTTATAACTGAAGCTTAAAATAAAAAGGATTTTGGGTTTTCTAACCATTTGGATAAAGGATCTCTGATGAACTGGCTTAAACAACAAGCGCAAACAACAAACGCATAAGACAATACAAAAAATCAAAAATAGTTAAAATAAATAATATATAGGGAATTATAAGCAAGCAATTTACATTTCATAAAAAATAAAATAATAATTACGAGGGCTGCTATATATATTTCTGGCCTGGCAACACTGAGTGCTGCCAAGTGCAATCTCACATTTTCATTGGAAAGTTTGTCATTTTTAAGCATAATCGTACTCAAAACGTTTTGACGTACGATCATTATTTGTGTTGTTTACAGTGACTTGAAAAAATTAATATAGAAAAAATGGAACTAACTCGTGAACATTTTTGTGTCATCATTTTTCACAACTTTCGACGTGGATTATCACGACAAGAGTGCATTGATGAACTTAAATCTTTGTATGGCGATAAAGCACCATCCTATAGCACATTGAAAAATTGGTATAATGAATTTAATCGTGGCCGAAGCTCGCTCAAAGACGAATTCCGTGAAGGTCGTCCAAAAACGGCTGTTGTGCCAGAGAACATTGATGCCGTGCGTGAACTCATAATGCAAGATCGACATGCGACATACCGAGCGATAGAGACATCCTTGGACATTTCTTTTACCAGCATACATTCGATACTGCATGAACACCTGGCCGTAGAAAAGGTTTGTTCTCGTTGGATCCCGCACAATTTGAAAGTCGCTCAAAAAAAGGCTCGTGTCGATTGGTGCAAAGAAATGTTGCAAAAATACGATTGCGGTGCTTCAAAAGACGTTTATAAGATCCTCACAGGTGACGAATCATGGATCTATGTATATGAGCCCGAAACGAAACAACAATCGACCGTGAGGGTCTTCAAAGACGAGCAAAATCCAACGAAAGTTGTTCGTGGAAGAAGCACTTCGAAGCAAATGGTCGCTTGTTTCTTCGGCAAAACTGGTCATGTGGCGACTGTTCCGCTTAAGCAACGTAGGACGGTCACTTCTGAGTGGTACACTACAATTTGTTTGTCTGAAGTCATCGGAGAAATTCGAAAAACTAACAAGAGAAGACGAATCATTGTTCACCATGACAATGCGAGCTCTCACACATCGGCTCAAACCAGAGCGTTTTTGACCGGCCAAAACGTCGAATTAATGGGTCATCCGCCGTACAGCCCTGACTTGTTCTTCTTGTTTCCGTACATCAAGAAAAAATGCGTTGTCAACGATTTTCTTTGCCAGAAGAAGCTGTTGAAGTATTCAAAAACCATGTTTTAGAGGTGTCTCAATCGGAGTGGAAAAAGTGCTTCGACAACTGGTTTGAGCGCATGCAAAAGTGTATAAATCATGCTGGAGAATACTTTGAAAAACAATAAAAACATTTTTGATTATAAATATTCGCATTTGCACTATTAGGCCAGAAATATATAGAGCAGCCCTTGTATAAACAAAAATTCCTTGAATCTGAACGATTTCTTATGTTTTAGTTTCAATTCACAGAAAACAAATACATACCGAATTTTACTTCTTCATCAAAAGCCAAAACATGGGAACAAATACCATTTTAATGTGTCGTATCTAAAGCGATACATAGAAGAGAGCGGTTCAATAATAGGCCAATAAATTTCAATTTACGTGGCCTATGGGGACACCCTTTAATTTTTATATTTATTTTTCTATTAATTGTTGCTATTGTAAGCAAGAGCAGTGCCCTTTACGGTTCATCATATACCTAAAATGTAAGTTGTATGGGGACACCTATTAATTTTTAAAATTATAATTTGTTTGTAAGACGGGACCAATCTCTCCAAAGAGGTTCAGCAACATTCATTCGAAGTGATAACTTCTTTTTTTAAGTCGGTTAAAAAAGGGAGGTGGAACGCTTCTCTACAACGAATAATAAGTATTTGTTTTGTCTAGTTATTTCAAACTAACTTGTAATAGATATTGTTGCGAAGATGTTTTATTTAGATCATATAAAGAAATAAAAATAATTGTCATCAACAAAGTAAAACAAAATGACCTATTGTGCATGTTTACAATGCCAGAAGTTTCTACAAAAACTTCTTAATCACAAAACAAAAACAACTAACATAAAGCAATAAAAATAAACGCAACACACAACTACATAAACACCTACATAACGACAAATCAAAATAGACAGCATGTATAAATAAATTCAAAATAATAATATGAAGGTTCTGGATTCAAATAACAATCATCATGTGTCTCAAATGATAAATGCGTAGTAAAAAAATATTCTACCAACAGATGGAGCAAGTTCTAGTATCTTCAAGAGCCTTAACATTGTGTATATCAGAGGTTCTTATCAAATTTCTACCCACGGACCCCTAGTAAACCAATCTTTTTTCGCAGACCCCTCTGAAGCCCAAATTCATAATAAAACTTTTATTATTTTTGAAAACACTGTTTTTTGGTTCTTCATGCGGACCCCTTGGATAGTTTCTACGGACCCCCATTTGAGAACCGTTGGTGTATAGAAAAGCAACGGCCGTATATGCCGATTCATTCTTAGTAAAAACATCAACCAGTGAAGATCTTGTGTTAAACAGTGGTGAAGTTGCCATCGCGTATTTTTGTGTACTAATCGCGAATAAGTAAATAATCGTCTAACTAAAGTGTAATTTAATTAAAGTAGATATTAAATTGTATTTACTTATTTTGCAATAAAAGAACTCTATTTAAAAATTTAAATAAAGGTAACAATTGGTGTCAGAAGCGAAATTGCAAATAATATATAAATTACAATGAAATTTGACGAGCTTAAAGTTGAGCAGCTAAAAATGGAGCTGAGTAAATTGGATCAGCCAACAGTGAGCAACAAAGCGGAATTACAAAAGCGGTTGATAGACGAATTCAAGCAGCAAGGCATTGATATTGGGACATACGAATTCGGAGAAAAAGAAGAACAAGAAAAAATTGAAGTATGTACTCCAGCAACAAACAGTGTTAACCTCTAGTGTTAATAAAGAAAGGCAAAAGAGGAATTTCAAGAAATTTCCGAAATGAGTCGCAGTGGCCTTGTGCTCGAAATTATTTTCAAATGTTAATACCATTTGCTGTGCTTTCAAGTAAAAAACTTTTTTTGTTTAAAATTTAATTTTTGTGTAACTTTTAAAAATTTATACATCAATCGGGCAGGAAAACCCCTTTTACAAATATTATGATATTCTACAGCACACGTTTATATATCTTGTTAATCTGCGTAATTGTAAGATGTTGAAGAGATTTTTATTTTATTTAAATATTATTGTTAAGTTAAACTTTTATTTAAATAATGGATATTGAATAATTGAAAATAATAAAACTTAACAGAATTTCCAATTATGCGCAAGAATATACACATAAACAAATTGAATACAATAACTTCAGTGGCTTTATAATATCTTTTAATTTTATATAATTGTTAGATATTAAAAACAAAAAAAAAAAAAAAAAACTTCAGTTGAACATATGTATAAAATGTAAAGTAATGTTATTCATTGTGTATGAGAAAAGCTTGTGAAATATTATACATTAATCCTTGCTACAATAGTGGAATAAGTTTTGTGGATAGAAGAATGGATGCACAAATGTACATATTTTATCTGCTCAAATATCTTTTGTGGAATTGGAGATTTATAAATTATATGGAAACATACAAAAAATAAACAAAATCGGGGTGCCATTGACAATATATCGTAACCAAAAAACAATACCTTTGTTATATGTATTTTTCTAGAATACAAGCTAAAAGTGTGGCTGCAATAACTAAAAATATATATTTTAAAATTTGAAATGCAAAAACATTTTTAAAATTATAATTAGAAGCTATTCCGATGATATCTACCAGTAATTCAATCAACTGACAGGTTTCAGCTCTTGTCGCATTTACCAGAAACTTTAATGGTCCTACGACTACCTCCAAAGTCTCTAAATAATGTTCGTTTCTATTCGCTAGCTTGTATAGTAACCAACAGTTGATATCAGAAAAAACTCTTATAGATGGATTATTTTTTTACAATATTTATTCTTTTAACTCGTTTGTTTATTCTTTGTTTATTCGTTCAATGCTATTGCATTCGTTAGTTTTAATTCTATTTGTCTGAGTGTGCTTAAGCTTGTATGCACCATGAGTGGCATTTGGGATTTGTTTGTAATTGAAGCAGACTATGTAAAAGCAAATATAAAATAAAACTACTCCTACACAAAAGAAAGTAAAACAGTGTGAAACTTAAAAATCCTAATTTTTTCGACGACTTGAATTTACTGTTGAAGCATATTTAACTTTAATGATACAGTTGATGTCGTTAATTTCCTTAGATTTCAGCTCCAGTTTATATTGGTTTCAATTTGGTGGGAAAAGGTCGATCTAAGTTTCGAGTAATGGTTGTTTCGCGGGTATTGAACGACACGATGTGGAAAACAAGTTTCTATTTGGAGTCAGGCTGCATTCAGAGTGTCGATGTATGTGACAAATATTTTAAACTCAAACACTTCTATAAAGAATTGCAAGTGTTATGTGTATCAATATAAAGGCTAAATTTTTTTGTTAGTTTTTTACAGCTTATGATCAATGTGCCGATCGAGAAAAAAAATGGGAAACCTAAATAGTTTTCCTAAACGTACAGCATAAGTAAGAATGTGAAGAGAATTAAGATTTTTTTTTTAAATTTAACGTAAATAGAATTTTCATGGCCATTTCTCCCATTAAAATGTTGTTGCCATTTATTAAACAGAGGTTTGAAGCCGTTCAATACTCCAAAGTTTCTTAACAAAAATATTATTAAAAAAAAAAATGTTAAAATTTCGCATTCATTTGCCTATAATATAATTTGTATTAAGAATATATATATAACAAAGTTATGGCACAATTCAAATAGAGCAAAGAAATAGATCAACAACAACCATTTAGGAACTGAAACAAATATTTTCATTATAAGTTTAGTTGTTTTATTTATTTTTTTATTTATTGTTTTATGCTTACTCTTCAATAAATTCACATTAAATTTAAAAAAACAGTCTTAATTTAATATGTAATTTTGACACTAGATCTTTAAAATTTAGTTCTTTCTCTCACTAAGAGCGATGTCATATTTCATAAAAAAAGTTGTCTTGGCAAAACTGTGAATCTGCCCCTAAAATGTATTAAGTACAATTGCAGTTTGGTTATCTTCATCTTAGCTTTAAAAATATAGATAAATATTGAGCAGAAAGTTTTTTTTATAAAATAAGTGCCCAAGAATATTGCTTCTATTTTGTGTTGGGGGCGTGGTTACTCTGTTTCAATAATATAAAAAAATCTAGTTTTCATTATATAGTGAAATATTTTCTGCAGTTTTGCGTTAAAAAGCAACTCCCTAATTTTAGCCATATGGGCATATTTTTACTTTTCGGCTTTAGACGTGTAGGATCTCGCTCACATTGTCTAGTGGTTCGACTGTGACCTCCTGTAACAAATATTTTTTTTTTTTTGGGCAATTCCATTTATTATTTGGAATTTAATGCTGATTGCTTGGTAGAATATCACAAAAAAATAATATTTTGCTTAAGCAAAATATTAAGTACTTTGTTGATAAAGTGGTAGCGTATCAATAAATTCAATAAAGACTGTTTAAAGCTGACGAGTTTTCTACATACAGAATTATAAGGAAATGGGAATGGGAAAAACTTATAATTAAACCTACCTTAATATGCAATGATAACTACAACAAGAAGCATTGTTATGTTAACTCTGGGTTTTAGTTTTCCAGAAAAAAATGCACTTATTAAAATATTGTAAGCTAAACTACAAAAATCTATTATTGAATTACCCGAGTTGGATAGGTGATGTTTATGGAAACCATACTCTCGTAATATTAAAATCAAACATAATCCTGATTAATAGTTTTTGATTCAAATTTAATAAAGTGATCCAATAAATTAAGAAATTATAAAAATATATGCATAATTTTTGTACTTGAAACCTGTTAGGCATTAAATTGTTTTCTCTGGCATAAGACTCAATTTCATGTGTTGTATGTTTCTTTAAGATTTTTGATGGCTAAAATAATAAATATAATATTGCATTTATTGTCCTTTTTGTAACAAAACTTTTAGATCAAGTTAAAAAATTATTACTATCAACAAATGTTTTATCTTTCATTTCAACACATTAAGTTAAAAACTTTCTTATGCAAAAATTTTTATATTTTTAAAATAAGTTTTAATGTTTTAGATTTCAACACAATTAATTTTAAAACGTTAAAGTTAGAGAATTTATTTGCAAAAAGGAGCTAGATGCCACAACGACGAGTAATTTTAATTTATTCTTATACAATGTTTTCTTCTGTACTTGAAAAAAGACAGACAATAAGATGAAATATTTCTCCCTTGCAAAATGAATAATTAGATCAATTTGTGTAACAATTTTAATAAAACTAAATTTATTATTCGCTTTGCAACTTTGTTTGCAGCAAGTCAAATTTATGGGAAAGGGAAAAAAAATATTGCAAAAATTTCACAACGGGAAAAAGGATATTTTAAATTTTACCATTCCATGAAGATAATTATTTAAAGGAAAGTCGACTTAGATATGTGCGTCTGTCCGTATTCGTTTCAAAATCAGTTTTGACAAAGCCCTGGAAGATTTTCAAAAAATCTCACACTTATCTATCAGGCATAGTCTCGAAAAAATTTGTTTAGAAACGCATATGGGAAGGTCGTTTAAAGAAATGTAGCAGCAAAACAAATCAAAGGCGGCTATTTCATTCAATGAAGCTAATGGGATATTATTGAACCGCAGAAGAATTACAGAAGGCCACCGGCGCCGTCGAACCGATACGAAAACATAACATTAAAATAAAACCGGCAGTTTAAATAACGGCATTCGGAAGGAGCTTATGATAATTTTGTTATTATACTTCTAATTTTTTTAACCCATTTAGAATGGTATTATTTATATACACACAGAAAAAAGACGTAAAAATTCCATCGGTATGTTCAAGATTAAATTACTAATATAATAATTTGATTTTTATTATTAATAAATTATAATCTTGTTTTATTTTTTATATTAAAAGCTAACATTTGATATTTGCCTCTAAATGTTGGTTGTAACACCTTTTAAAAAAGTTAACCTGACCGATTTGTAGCTTTGCCAAAATCTATTCTATTAAATGGAAGTTATAACTAAACTTATTCAGCACATTACTACTAAAAACCAAATTTCGGTAGTTAGAATTATAAAAATATGTTGTATCTACTAAAATAGACAAATTTTTTGACGTACTAAAAATAAAATTTGTACACATTATACAAAAAGTCAACAATAATTCAGTTTAAATTACAATGATTTTTTAAAAGTAGTGAAAAGTTCTCCAATATTGTTTAGTGGTAAGTTCAAAATTATTTTACAAAGACATGTAAATAAAAGAAATTAGAAAAAGTTAAATACTTTTTACAGAGGCAAGACGTGCGGTATAGAGTGGCAAGTTGAAGAAAATATATGGAAAAAGTGAATCGTGATGTAAAAAAAGGAGCAGGTTAAATTAAATGGTTCGAATCATGATACTTATGATATAAAATCTTATTCCTGTAATTTTTTTTAATAAAAATAAATATTAAGAAATTTAATTATTTTATTTAATTTACAATAATATATATAAATATATATAGTCACCCAAGTATAATTTAAAAAAATAGTTGTGAGTGCCATACTCATTCAGTTATTACAACAGAATTCAAGATAATACATGCAACCGACAAAATTTGATTGGCAACGAATTCGGTTTCCACAACGAATTTCTTTTCTCTGTGTATCTTGTTCGAAAGAAACTCTAGAAGCAGATCCCAAAAATATAGGAAAAATGCGGTTGTCTTATACCAGAATAACGTTTCGGATAGAACCGCATAAAGTTTTGATGATTTACTTGCTAATGTCTTCAGATCTACTAATATTTTCAAGAAAGTATATTCATATCAAAAACAATATGGATTTTGAAAAAATTTTAAAGTATGTACAAATCAAAAGTGTCGTAAACGATAGTAAATGCACATGAAATTTCCTTTGTAAAAATGTTTTTATTATAACTACGTGAGATACTGAGACAAAAGAAGTTCAAAAATTTATAAAACTTGGTATTAAAAAAATGTTGATTAATTTTGAACGACTTATTGCATTTTTTCTATAAAGGGCTTTTGAGAGATTATGATGGGTTTAAAACGCCCATGTTTTCGCATATATATTCTTTTGTTGAATAGCATAGAAAAAAACTTCACAACGCAACATAGGCTTGGCTCCTCAAGCACTTATAAATCATGCGATGTCACACGGTGCCACAACAATATCCAGGCAATGTGCAGCTAATAGGATGTTATCGCTGCAAAGCATAAATATATTCTTAAATTAATAATAAAATGCTTTTACTATTGCATCTACATTGGTTTGCATGAAATTGCTTAATCACATAAAATATTCATTTGCTGTTAAAACCATATATTAAATATGCATGCTTGCATTACTACTGACATTTTTGACTTTTATTTGCTATCTGATTTATCACAAACATGAAATAAAAATTAATAAAATTTAATTTAATAAAAAATATTTTGTTTTAATACATAAACACTACGACAGTATGCATACGACATTAATTGATATTAAAATTTAAAAAAAATCGGTGCAGCCTATATATAAAATACAACTTTCGCAGCAAAAAAGCTAATAATAATTAAAAGCATAATATAACGTCAACAAATTACATTTCAGAAACCTAATTGAATAACACTGTGTTAAAAATATTTTATTTTGAAAATAGTTTTGCAGCTCTTAAGCTCCTGATGATCTTTATAATTAAAAGAAAGATTAAGTTGAAAAAAATTTATATATCTCATGTTAGTTTTCGCTAAAAGTAATATTATTTTCTTTATGTAATAAAATTATTCATGATCGAATTTATTTATTAAAACAACAGAGGTACTCTTTAAGAAAAATTTTAAATGGTTTCCCCCAAATTAGACAGACGAAACATAATACTATCTATACATATAATAAAAGAAAAAAGGGGTCATTTCTGTACATGAAATATTTTTTGAAAATATTGATGTTGGTGTAGATAATAGTCAATATGGATTATCAAACACCCATTTTTGGAATCTTTGTCTGTCTTTCTGTCTGTCCTTCAGTTTGTCTGTCAGTCAGTCTGCTTAATCCGTTAAGAGCCGAAGATATTTTAATATTTAACATATAGTATTTAAGTTCTTTTTAATTCTCTGTCACTGCAATATTTATGTTTTATTTGAGTTACTTCAGTTAACTAGATTTATATATGTATATGGTAAAGAGTACATTACGGTCGCCAAAATCGAATATAGCACTCTTGTTGCAATTTTTTATGCATGGTTTTCAATTGTTTTTGAATGTTGATTTGATAACTAACAAAATATGTAAAAACAAATAATTTTTCTTTTATTCCAACGCACAAAAAAATAACATATCAAAACAATAAAAAGTGCTGCGCTTTTATTATTATTTATAACTGTTTTTGTATTTATTTTAATTAGTATATTTAAACCTAGGTATAGTAAACTTAACTACTTCTTCATTTATGATAACACCCTAAAAGAATCTAACAAAATAGTAAAAATAGCTGTTTTTCTTATTAATACCAAAACACAACAAATAAACTACGAAAACATTAAAAACTACTGATTTTTGTTGTTGTTTTGAACATTTAAAAAAGTACTTAATCACGTTGATTTGTTAAAAAAAATCAATGTTTTTTCTAAAAATTTTTACCCTTTTGGGTCAAATCCTAATTCACCATCGTCTTTAAAATCATCCCTCATTCATTTACAAAAAAATCTACGTAGAAAAATTCGAACGTTTTTGCTGGTCCTTTAAAAAATTTTTTAATACTTCCCAATAAGCACAAATTTTTTGAGAATTCCAATGTTGGAATTCCAGTGTGAATTCAAGCTTGAATAACATTTAAATTCCATTCTCTTTCCAGTCTGTTTGAAGTTTGTTAAAAAATAACAAATTTGTTTGAAGCATATTTTATCTGATGTGAAAAAATTGTTTTTTTTTATATTGAATTATATTTACATTACATACATTATTCCGGCGATTGGATACGAAATACTGCCACCTAAAGAACGTTGCTGAAAAACAACGTCGGCATCAAATTGAGTCAGTTATGTACTCTAAATGTCAATCATAAAATATTAATGGTGAACAATTTTACAACGCGAAAGTCCCAAAGTTTTAAAAGTGAAAATAAAGAAATATAAGTGAAAATAATAATCAAAAAGAAAATAAAGAATAGAATATAAAGCAATATAAAGAAATTTTAAATAAATAAATATAAAGGTATGTATTTAAAGGCAAAAGCAGATGCTCGTAAAATTTTTGCACTGCTTACCCAGAATCAGCATGGGAATGGCTTCCAACGATGTCCACGATCTCCACGTCGCTTTGAACGATGAACCGTCTGTCTGTGCGGACGCAATTATAAAAGACGATGGTATATCTGATACTAAAATTAAGTCTGTGGGAGACAGGGGCAGATAATGGTTTGAAAATTATTGTTAAAATAATGTTATAACACTATTTATATACTGTTGTAACATTGCTTGAATAACACTGAAATTCCTTGCTTGAATTCAATGGTAAAAACAGGTTCAGTTCGACTTGAATTCCACTGCAATACCATGTTTGACTTCAAGTGTAAAAACAGGTTCGGTTCAACTTGAATCACACTGTTATTCAAGGCTGGAATTACACTGTAATGGTACTGTTTTGTTCGACTGTAATTCAATGGTTAATTTTGCTGGATTCGCTATTGATATCAACTGTATTTCAACTGTAATTCAACACTGGAAATTGGAAATTGTAACTGGATTTCAAATGTAATTCCACTTGAATTCCAACCAAAATGCTTATTGGGTTATTATATGTAATTATACATATATAGACATCCCAATAAGCATTTTGGTTGGAATTCAAGTGGAATTACATTTGAAATCCAGTTACAATTTCCAATTTCCAGTGTTGAATTACAGTTGAAATACAGTTGATATCAATAGCGAATCCAGCAAAATTAACCATTGAATTACAGTCGAACAAAACAGTACCTTTACAGTGTAATTCCAGCCTTGAATAACAGTGTGATTCAAGTTGAACCGAACCTGTTTTTACACTTGAAGTCAAACATGGTATTGCAGTGGATTCAAGTCGAACTGAACCTGTTTTTACCATTGAATTCAAGCAAGGAATTTCAGTGTTATTCAAGCAATGTTACGACAGTATATAAATAGTGTTATAACATTATTTTAACAATAATTTTCACACCATTATCTGCCCCTGTCTCCCACAGACTTAATTTTAGTATCAGATATACCATCGTCTTTTATAATTGCTTCCGCACAGACAGACGGTTCATCGTTCAAAGCGACGTGGAGATCGTGGACATCGTTGGAAGCCATTCCCATTGGTTGTTCATTTCCCAAAATATGCTGATTCTGGGTAAGCAGTGCAAAAATTTTACGAGCATCTGCTTTTGCCTTTGAATACATACCTTTATATTTATTTATTCAAAAGTTCTTTATATTGCTTTATATTCTATTCTTTATTTTCTTTTTGATTATTATTTTCACTTTTATTTCTTTATTTTCAATTTTAAAACTTTGGGACTTTCGCGTTGTAAAATTGTTCACCATTAATATTTCATGATTGACATTTAGAGTACATAACTGACTCAATTTGATGCCGACGTTGTTTTTCAGCAACGTTCTTTAGGTGGCAGTATTTCGTATCCAATCGCCGGAATAATGTATGTAATGTAAATATAATTCAATATAAAGAAAAACAATTTTTTCACATCAGATAAAATATGCTTCAAACAAATTTGTTGCTTTTTAACAAACTTCAAACAGACTGGAAAGAGAATGGAATTTAAATGTTATTCAAGCTTGAATTCACACTGGAATTCCAACATTGGAATTCTCAAAAAATTTGTGCTTATTGGGATATTTTTTTTACAAACACACATTTTTCAAAAACCTTCGTTTGTAATTTTTTTAAATCTATTGTAAAAAAGTATTTTTTAATAAATGTATTATTCATTTTTCCTGCAACAATGTAAAATTTAACTGTAAGTTTTGACTGCACCGAAAAAAAGTATTTTATTGTCGTTCGTATATTTATTAACAGACATAAAATATATAAATGTTTTCTTTCTAAAACAACAATATTTTCATTTATTTTTGACTAACTGAAAATCTCTTCAATAAACTGCAATTAATGTTAAATTTTTTGAGCGTACACTTCACTTATGTAGAAAAGGTTTCATGTTGTTGGTAAGATTTCTAAAACAGGTGATTTTATCTACTTTAAAAATTCGGATAATGCTTTCGTGATGATTCAATTTAAGTCAAATACAAATAGATACCAGCTTTTCTAACTACTTAATTTTTTTAATTACAACAGATCTGCTTAAATGATTTTGGAAAAAAACCTTTTGCTTTTTTGCTCTTAAAGTATATGTTATTCTTGACACATTTTGGTCATTTGTTACCTTGCATTTTTCCATCATTTTAATTTACACACAACTTTATTTAAAAACTATTTGAAATTATCTAATTGGCAAATTAATCTTAAATGCCAATAAGAACACTTTCCCTTTTCATTGGTATCCGATGGCAAAATAATAATCAAATGGTAACACTGCTATAGACAAAAATTTCTGAATAGGGCGACCTGATTGTCGAAGAAACTAAATTATCTAAGGAAGTGGCAAACAGTTTCCCTAATCATATATTGTTTTCGAGAGTTAGAGAGCTTTAATTAAAATATATTAGCTCACCATTTATGCGACAAAATCTTCTAACTACAATATTTGTAACTGCAGAATCAACTGATGTTATATTTTTTTTAATATTTTTCGAGACTCCGATTAAAACAATTAACTGCCATCCATAAAGCAGCCAGAAACGGAAATCACTGTTTTAGTGTTTCTTTATTAAATTTTAAATATTTCCAAATTATACTTCTTAAATAATAATTTTCTTGAGTACATGTTTATACTAGAGGTTGTATAGAGTAAGTTAAGTAAGAAAACAATTATGTATTTACAAGCATGTAGTCGCAGCCAAATATGGACATAAAAATATGTGAACGTGAGAAAAAATGTACTGCTAAATTATGTTCCTTTTTTGGTACAACATAGCATAGCTGCTGATGGTATTTACAATGTAAATGTTATATGTGGGCATTTATGTATAAGAATAACATAAAAAGCAACTGTTAAGAGGTAACTACTTTTTATAGGCTTTTAATCAGGGTTTAATATTCAGCGCCAACAAAAATTTTTTTGACTGGCGACTGAACTGAAAATAGTTTTAGTTTTCATTTTCAACTATTTGACTGCTTAAAACAGTTTAACTGAGCACACACAGAACTGAAAAAAAAAACTGAATTCAGTTTGCTATTTTCAGCAGCAAAACGAACATACAGTGACTGTATTTTCAGTTTGCAAATTATGTATACGCAACTGAAAAGCCAGATCGCGTGCGTTTAGCAGACGTAGTTGTGTTTTTTTAGAATCGCAACACAACCAGGGGTGCCAGAAATTTTTTATAAGAAATCGGCATTTTCGCAAGAAACAAATCGGAGTTATCGGCACTTTCATTTAAAAAATCGACCGAACTTAAAAAAAATGCATTTTAAATACAATAAAACATATTTTTATTAACAGAATAATTTAGTATTAACAATGTTTATAATGTTTATAACATGTAACCAAAAAAAATAAAAATAGTTATTTCACAAAAAAAAAAAAAAAAAAAAAATAGTAGTTAATTTAAAAAAAGTAATATACATACATATGTATGTACGTATTGTTTGTACTCTATGGTAAATTGTTTTTAAAGTTAAAAACTGTTTTTTTATCTTTTTTTGTATCAACATACACACATCTACTTTAAAGATACATATGTATTTAAATCGTTTTTAATAATGGCAACAAAACAGATTGAATTATTAAATTTTAAGTAATCTTTAGCAAAACAAATTTCTCTCAAAGATTCATTTTCGAGCGAACATCGAAATTTTGTTTTATTTAAGTTAACCTGACTAAAAATTCTCTCCACATTTGCGGAAGAATGTGGAAGAACTATAGCTTATTGTGCAAATTTTGACATCAGTGGAAATGCGCCTGTATAATCGCCCTGTTTTAAGTCTGAAATTTCATGCCAAAAGTTTTGCAAATTTAATTCTCTCCCCTCAAGTATATTTTCAAAATTTCAACTCTCTGAATTCAGGGTTTAAAATTCCTGTTTCTTTTTCAGAGGTAAAGCTGGGGAATTCTGTAAGAATTTCCATAAAAGATTTTTTATCTTTTTTCATAATTCCGTTAGGGTTAATCTTTTTTAAAAATTTATAAGATTTATTTTCAAAGTCAAAACGTTTTAATATTTGATCTGCAAGTTCTAAATAAAAATTGATACAGTTATTAACAATTTTGTTTATTTCCTTTTTGTTGAGTGCTGATCCTGATATTAACCCTTTAGCCAATAAGCCCAAATACACCTCGTCAAATTTCAAAAAACTCTCTCTGTTGATAAATTCCGTTAAATAAATTCAATCGCTTTTTAAAATATTAATTTTTATAAAATTACTTAATACAGTTCTTAGAAGCCTTTCCATTTGGTTGTGTAGGTTGTGTATTTCAGTTGTCTCACTTTGAAATATTTTGTTTATGTTTTTAACAATTTCAAGAATATATTTTAAAAAGGATAAATATATTTAATTTGATTCGTTTAAATTTTTTAAAACAGTTTTTGCTGTGTTGATTCGAAAACTATTGGCAGCAAATGAAAAGTAAATTTTCAACGCCTCATACAAATCTAGTATTCGAAATTTTTGGATGTTTTAAATTGATGAAGTCTTTTTGGACTATTTGATATGTAATTGTAAATATCTCTAACTAGAGTTTCAACTTCGGAAGGTAATTGAAGACAGGCATATGATGAACATAATGCAAGTACATTTCATAATAAATAAATTTGGAATATCATTTTTTAAAAGTTTTGCAACTGAATTATTTTTACCTGTCATGACGGCAGCACCGTCAGCAACGAATCCTATCAAATTTGACTTGTAGTTTATAGAATTTTGTGTAAAATAGTAAAAAATTTTAAACAGACATACAAACACTGCATACAATTTTAAATAAAACCAACCCTTTTTATCGTTAGTAGAAGTGCTAACTTTTTAACAGTTGTCTCTTTTTTATGTCAAATATTCTAGTGTTGCACAACATTAATAAATTATTCCAAAACAAAGTTACCGTGTTACAGTGTTTATCAAAAAAATCGGCATTTTTGGAGCCAAAATCGGCAAATCGGCACTTTGATAAATTTGAGACGAAATCTCGGCAAAATGCCGATAAATCGGCAAACATGGCAGACCTGAACACAACGGAAATTGTGAGTGAATAATTAACTGAATAGCTTGATGGTGTATATGTATACAGTTTTTTATTTAACAAAATATATTGTCACTGATGTTTAGTAGGTATAAATAGAAAATACTTTCATATCGTTGATTGCAAATGGCTTGTTAAATGTACATATGTGCAAATAATATCGAAAGAATAGATTTTCTAGTAATTTTTTTTAATTGTTTAAAAACTAAAATGGAACTAAAAAATTAGATCAGTTTTACTCAACTTACATGCGGCTTTCAAAATTATTTTGTAAAATCATGTTAACAGATTTTGTTTTCAATTTGGAAATTTTATTAATAAATTAACCTTAAACTTATTAAATAGCTAAATATCTCAATTAAAATTTTACTTTTTCGGCTTTGGTTTTATTTTTAATTTAACTTTTATTAAGAAAAATTATTTTTCAAATGTACGCGGACGTTTTCCAAAGAAAACAAGAAAAATTAGACGCTGGCAGAATGTAATGCTGCATTTTCAGGACCGCCAAATCCATCTTCAGCATAATTTTCTTCGTCTAAATGATTTCGGCAGTCCGTCAAAATAAGCTTTAGCAATGAAAAAGCTCTTTCTACTGAAGCCTGAAAATTTAAGTACGATTAGACTTTTAAACATAATTAAGAAAAATGCGACTTTCAAAATAATAAAACAATAAATCTACATAAAAATAGTAACTTATTGTAAAATTGTAAATTAGAGTGGCATAAAATTTTTTCAAAAAAAAAAAAAAAAAAACAACATATTCATTACTTTGCCAATGCTTTGTTTTGCAAAAATAACTTTAATCATATCATAATAGGTCTGTTCATTTACTATAAATTGTTACGAATTTGTAACAATTGTTACTGGAAAGTGTTCATTAACCCAAAAAATTTGCAACGAGATATTTTAAACAGAGAGTAAGAAAAATGAGATACAAAAAATATCTTGCAAATTCTTACTAGTAAAATTTTCACTTGCAAGAATTATTCAAACAGCTATTTCTTACTTTTGTTTACAAAATGATTTACTTTGAAAAGGCCTGATAAAAAAAATTTTTGTAACATTAAAGAAAAGCAAGTATTGACAATTAAAAGAATATAAAAATAATATTATTTTGTAATTTTTCTTTAATTTAGATATGGAAGTATAAATCAAAGTAGTGTAAAACAACAAAAATTTGGTTTAGAATCTTAGAGCTTTGCAGGTGTTTGCATTGTTTTTAGAATTAAAAGTAAACAAGGCAGTGATGAAACATTCAATGCAATATACTTTTTTCGGTACAATTTAAAAAAGAGTTGTACAATTCTTATGTTTAGTTAAAAATAAGTTATATACATGTTAAAACTATTTTTAATAAAAATATTTTTATATCTTAATTACAATAAGAATGTTTATTAGAACTAACTGTAGAAAAAAATTCTTACATGATGAGCTTAAACATCATAAACGCGTTTGCAAATTACCAAATATTTGAAAGAATATTTAAAACATATTACATATTTTTGCTATTTGGTAATTGGGGTATTATTTTAAAATTTTTCAGTTTGCTGGCTTTCAGTGGTCTTTATTTTATACATTTTTGCATTCTAGTACATTTCTTTAAAAATAGTACTATTTTGTGTGCATACTGTACAGTTTTTACGTCTTACATATCATTCCCGAGGCCACAACAATTTTCTTTGATAATTTTTGCTAGTAAAAAATGTCAATAGTAAGAATTTGCAAGATATTTTTTGTATCTCATTTTTTACTCTCTGCTTAAACTTTTCAGTTAGCATAAAACAGAAAACTGAGTTCAGTTGTTTATAAATAGCATGTAACTGAAAAAAAATTAACTGGTTAATAAAATTTGACTGCTAATAGCAGTTTTTCGAAACCCTGCTTTTAATTATTGTTTCTGTTTTTTTTTTTTTGAGTTTAGGTTTTTGAGAATGTTTTATATATAAAAGCGTGAGGGTTTTTTGCAGGTAAGTAGACTTGTGTAGTTCATAAACGAACTAGTTTATTTAAACGATTCCATCGATTGAACTCAGTAAACTAGTTCATACTTTTAAGTACACCTAGTTCATCTTTGAACTATACGTTGTATTTGAACTACCAGACGAGATAAACTAGAATCCATTTCTTTTTTTTTTCTTGTTGACTATTTCCAACATGAAATTAGTGCTGCCACGCATTTAATTTAACAATTGTTATGGCAATGCTACAGAATTGTTGCCATCATGTTTTAAAATGAACATTTGAACTAAAAGAGCTTTGAACGAAGGAAAACGTTTGAACTAGAAGTTGAAAGTTGAACTGAGAGAGATTTTGAACTAAGAGAGCCTTTGAACTAAATCTTGAACTAGTACATTTTCAAACTTTGAACTAAAAAGAGCGATCACTAAATTGAACTATATGGCACAAGTCTACAGGTAAGGAAAAGAGGTTAAACCATCATCAAAGCAAATTTGTTTATTAAACATTGATATTAACTAAACGTATTAAGTATGTATGTAAGCGAACCGCTTGTACTTCAATAGCCGTATTGTCAAACTTTTTTTCATGTACATATGTACTAGCCTCTGTAAGTATTGACCAAAACCTTTATGATAAATACATGGATCATTTTCATATTCTTTTTTAATTATTGTTGTAATAATAATTTTAAAAATAAATTCAGCATTTTAAGTTATTTTGTATATAAAAATGAAATTAAATTTCAAATCACAATTATTTTTGGTTAAAGTAACTAAAAAATCTTAATTTAATTTTTTAAACACAAGGAAATAATAATAAAAAACAAACAAACAGAAAATTAAAAACTGTGCATTTTTTCCCACTTCATTGTAAATATCAGTTTTTTCATGTTGCAATGCAAAAACATTATTTGATTGACAGTAACTATATAAGATCCAATAACAGACTTTATATCTTAAATAAAATTTTTTGCCATTAAAAAAGTCCTTTTGGAAGCAGCACTACTTGCTGGAGTGGCCAGTAGTTTACAGCTCACTCTATGTAAAAAAGGAAATACGGTTTTATGTAAGTTCCACCATTGCAAAATATTTAATTCATCATGAATTTTAAGATCAGTATTTTCATAAAGGCATATTTCGTGTTCAATTTTATCGTCGGTTTTCAATGATGCTGCTTAATTAAATAACACAATTTTGTACACAAAAGATGTGCTCATGGGATGATCTGTACCTGTTTATTCTTAGTACCTGTTTATTTTTGCAGAAAAACGAAAGAAGAGAGAACAAATTCAAGAAAAATATCTTCAGCTAGGCCTTATAATCGACCAACCTTATTAAGGAGAAGAAAATACTGCAAAAAGATATTTTTCGATCCAAAAACTGCAGCATCTATCACAGATGTAGATTATGAGTTAATAAGGCGATTAAAAATCCTATTACAAGTTTTAGCATGCAGCAGAAAGATAAATGCAAAAAATTTGGTGATTACGACAATAAAACAGCTGCACTATACAACGAAAAATACTCTTGGAGATATATGTTTTCAATGTTTCATAAAATTTTGTATATTGGGGAACAAATCATTCAACATAATATGGTACCAATATGAGATCTGTCTGAAGTAGCGCAAGAAAAAACAACAAAGACTACAGATTCTTTCGCGAACATTGCACAAGAAAAACGTATAGATGCCGTACTAATAAAGACCTTATCACCATTTTGTTGTGTACTTTAGATCCATATATGTCCAACATTCAACAAAAATGAAAAACAACCCCAGTCGAATTAAAAGAGGAGGCTAAAAAACTATTAGAAGATGAAAATCAATGCTATTTAGAAGAAATTTTTACTAAAATTGCTTAATGCATAGTGGATCTTTTATTTTAAAGTATACGTATGTATGTAAATTAATCAGTATGTATTTTATAAATTGTTAAAGAAACATTTAAAAATAAAATACAACTTAAACTAAAAAAAGATTTTTATTAAAAATTTTCGTTATTAAAAAAATTTTAACTTTTTAAAAATTAAAAATTTTTCATTTCAAAAGGATAATTAAAAAACCAGCCGTTGGTCCTTGTTGCTTTTAAGCTTTAAAATATTATGGTGGCCAAAATTTGGCGTTTCTTGACAAGATTTAGTTTAAAAAAAACTATTAATAATTATAATTTGTAACAATAAGAATAGGACATACATATGAAAAAAAAATTTATTGTTTTAACACTCTTCTTTTATACTCAAATTCAATTAATAATGGTAACGAATATTAAACCATTCGTTACTTTATTTTTGTCGGTCGACTTTAATGCTTTTTATCAAAAATTAAAGTTTAAAATCCCACCTGCCAAAAAGAAAAAACCGCATAACAAAATTCCGATCCAATAAAAAGTTACGGAATTTTGACCGCCTTCTCGCCAAATGTGCCACTGTGCGCTCCTGTGGTCCGCTAAGCCGTACTTTTTGGTTTTCAAGCCATTTTTAGGAATTTGATAAATGCCTGTATTAAGAAAGAAAAAAATCATGACTTCTTCGACCTGCTTTTAGAAATTTTTATATTTTGACTTCTATGTTTTGCTATAAATAAATAAATTTAAGTTTTTAACACATTTATGCACTTTTTATATAATTCTTTTTATTTTCACAAGGAAATTTTAAAATAATTCAATTCAGTTAACTTAACATTTTTTGAGTGAGAGGTATGTAAACTATAACAGGGTTGTCAAAAACGAAACTAACGGACCAAGGTACATTTATTTTACTAGGTAATAGCGGCTCTACAACAAATACAACATTTGTAAAAACAACATGGCATTTTATTGTTGCTTTGTAAGTAGAAATGCCAAAAATAGAAAAAGATAATAAAAGAGAATTGGTCTAAAAACAAACGCTCTCTTTGTTTTACATATGCTTGTTGTTAGTGTTTTTTGAAATTCGTAAACAAAAGTGGGAAAATATAAACAACTTTTGACATGTCCAACTACAAACCAGCTGGGCGGACGACACTACCTAGTAAAATAAATGTACCTTGCTCACGGACGGAGCTACTTATCTTCACACCCTTTTATTATGTCTTAATAATAATAAGGTCTTTACGTTACATTATTGAACTTGCCGCTTTCTGATGCGTCAGCAAAGAAAACCACGCTAGTTGTGCGTTCTAAGTACACGATGTGTTCAAATGGTATGTGAATGGTTGCATTACATTGTTTTATTAGTTTTATATTATAAACATTTTCAAAATTGTATTTTTTTATTTTATCACTTGTTTCTGATTTCCTTGAACTAAACCAGGATTGAACAAATTCTGTTATCAATCGAGTTACCGACGACAAAAAACATTTAAAAATTATAATCAAATGTCATGTAGCATCAAGTACATTTTTTTATCTTTTCGTCCTAATGTGGATAATTTCGATATTATTGGGAGGAGAAACCGATCAAAATGGCGAAAATATTTTTTCAGAGTGCGGTGATATGAATTTGTATATAGCTAAGAGAAAAACGTTACAAATCCCTAAATATGATCTGATATTTTTATTAAAAATACCCCGTAAAAACCGGTTTTTACTTCTTTTATTTTTATCAATACTCAGGCTCTTTAAAATCATTCTTTAAATTATTTATTACAAATTTATTTGCTAATAAAATATTTTCATAAAATATAAATGTACAAAGTAAATATATGTATTTTGAAATAATAAATAAATAATAATAAGTAAAATAAATTCTTGTGGCGGAAGGTTCCAAGAACTGGTTCAGGTTTTAATTGTCAAAATTAAAATTGAATAGTAGCTAGTGTTCGTAGTACTTCAGTAACTTTTTAATAAATCATATTTTTTAAGTTATTCGTTAAATAATGTTCAATTTGATAATATTCAATTTAATATTCTCATAATTTTTTTTATAAACAAAACAAATTGCTGTTAAGCAACGTATGTATTTTTCCAATTTAGTGGTCCTTAAATAGCTGCTTACATTTTTTCATATTTTGAAAATGAAATCCAAATTCATCTCCTTTAAATTAATTAATCAAGTTTTTGTACATATGTGCAGGGAGATTTTTGTTATAATTTTTTATAATCTAAGAAAACTAAATTTAGATTAGGTACATATTATTTTTTATTTAGAATGAAAATCTTATTCAGTCAGATGCAACCTAAAATCTTTTCATAGAAACATAAAAATGTAATAAATGACAGATATAGGCTTTTATTCTTACGGAGACACCTTTTAAATAGGATATAGAATCACGATAAGTTTCAAAATCTCCATTACGGTTTCGATTTACTGGAAGTTGGCTTCATAAGTAAAATATGTAAAATGTAATTATTACAATTAAATTCAGATATTTTCAAAAGATTTTTTTTTTTTTTTTTGTTTAAAAAATTTAATTACCTTTCCTTTTTTTTGATTCAATGTTTAGTATGCTGAAACGTTCATTGCCATTGTCAAACCATTAATCCCAGATCCATGGGATTCACGGTAAAATAGTGATCCAGATCGAAACGCAAAAGGAATCAATGAATTTATTAATAGCATATTAGAAAAACAATTAATGACTTTACTTAACATGGTTTGAACCTTTTTATTCTATTTCTATGGACCAGGAATTGTTTTCCATGGTCATCAATAAGTTTAACATTATTATTTTTATCGAGTCCTATTATCTTAAAGGGACCCTTATAAACCATGTCTAACTTATGGCCGGTATCGTTTCGGACCAGGACGAAATCATTAAGTGCGATGTTAGAAGGATTTGCACTCTCATTGGAATTTCTTTGTCTTGTGAGTTTAGCACTTTCAATGAAACTGGCAGCTCTTCGCCGCGCTACCTGGAGTCTGAATTTTACCTCCTTTTCGTATGAGTCGACATTATAGAGTGGCTCTATTATATTCCTACTAGTGCAGTCTAGTGAAGGTGGAATTTTTCCATATATTAGCTCATAAGGACAGTAGTCATGAGCTGTTGATGGAGTTGTATTATAGCAATACACAAAATATTTTAACCATTGGTCCCAGTCTGATTTGTCCGATGAGACGTATGTTCTTAGGTATTCATTGAAAGTTCTATGGGACCGCTCGACTGTGCCGAGTGTCTCATGATGATAAGGGGTAGAGTTAGTTTTCTCTATTTTCATCAGAGAACATAGTTCAACTAGGACTTGGTTCATGTATTCAGTTCCCATATCAGTGACTATTTTAGTCATGGGGCCATAAACCAGAATGAACTGTTCCAATATAGCCTTAGCGACATTTTTGACTGATTTATCTGGGATGGGTATTGCAACTAAATATTTAGTCAAATCACAAATAATTGTGACTGCATACTCATTTTGTGAATCGGATCGGAGTAATGGTCCGATCGTGTCAATTATGACAATATCAAATGCTTTTAATGGAGTCGGGGTAATAATGAAAGACTCTCTCGTCTTGACAGAGTGTTTATTTATTTGACATGACTTGCAGGTTTTAACATAACGAGCAACGTCTCTAGTCATGCCTTTCCAATGGTATTGAAGTCTTATTTTTTTTAACGTACGATTGATCCCTGGGTGTCCTCCAGTTATAGGATTATCATGAAATTTTTGCATAATGGCTAATTTTTCGTTATCGGTAGTTATTTTGGTCAATTTAGGTGTGAGCACTATATGTAGACGGGAGTCCTTTAAAATCTCATTCCCTTTGTTTATAAAAATATTTTTGAAGGTACCTATATTATCAAATGTACTATCATTTATTGATAGACGTAAGGTTGTCAAACAATTGTTATCAGCTATTTTTTCAAGCTTTAGAAAGAGGCGATCTAGATCAACATTTCTATTAATAACCTAGTCTTCCAACTTAACTTCGGAAAGGACTTGCTTTCCTATTCCTATTATTAACTTACTCTTTGAAAATGCATCTCTGGTATTTTTCTGTGCTCTTGGGCATTAATTGCCTCATATACATTTAAACTAACCGGTTCTGTGAGCCTTGTATTCTCATTTTGTTCATTTATGCGATTACGCCGTGCCTGAAGTCTTGTTGTTACCTTCAGTACGTTTTTGACTTCAATATTTTTGATTTCGTCAAGCTCAATACGCGACAATGCGTCGGCCACGTTATTTTCATTTCCCCTTATATACTCAACCACGAAGTCATACTCCTCTAAATCTAGCCTCATCCTGGTAAGTTTCGATGAGGGATTTTTAAGCGAAAATAGATAGGTGAGCGGCTTGTGATCAGTTTTGATCACAAATTTTGTTCCATAAATGTATGGTCGGAAGTATTTTACAGCCCAGTGTATTGCAGTGAGTTCCTGCTCAATGGATGATTTATTAATTTCGCCCTTAGTGAAAGATTTAGATGCATAAGAAATTGGCATCTGAATACCTTGATTTTCTTGACTGAGTACGGCGCCACAAGCAAATTTGCTTGCATCAGTCGTAATGCAGAATTTTTTGGAAAAATCTGGGTATTGAAGTATAGTAGGACTTAATAATTTGTTTTTAAGATATTGGAAGGATTTTTCGCAATCCTGACTCCAATTAAAAGTTACCTTTTTTTTAGATAACCTGGTTATATGTTGGGATGATTCAGCAAAGTTTGGAATAAACCTACGATAGTAGTTTTTAGGAGTGGGATAATTTTCAATTATCGAGAATTTGCTGTCATCAGGCAAAATACCTTTATCCGTACATTTGTGACCTAGAAACGTCACTTCGCGACAAAAGAATGAACATTTATCTGGATGTAGTTTAAGATTGTATTTTCTACATAGATTAACCACATTTGTTAAATTATTTAACATATGTTCTGAAGAGCAACCAATTACAACCAAGTCATCCATGTATACGAAGGCTTGGGTTGGAGATAGTCCTGAAAATGGTCCTTAGCATTTTCATTCTCTGAAATGAGTTTGGTGCTATTTTAAGTCCGTAGGGCAGTCTCTTGAATCGAAATGATCCTTTTTCAGTTGAAAATGAAGTAATATTCCGTGATTCTTCTTCCAATTCGATCTGGTGAAATCCAGATACTAAATCAAGACATGAAAAAAATTTTGCTCTACCTAATTGATCGAGGATGTCGTCTATTCTTGGGAGTGGAAATTTATCAGCTATTAGGTTCTTGTTGACTGCTCTATAGTCAACAACCAGTCTCCATCTTTTTTGAGTTGTGCCCGGTAAAGGTTTTTTGGGTACTAAGAGAATGGGACTATTATAATCAGAATATGATGGTTCCACTATGTCATCATTGATTAATTTATGAACCTGTCTATCTACTTCCTCTTTCTGAGTGTGAGGTATTCTGTAATTTTTTATGTATAGCGGTTGATTATTCTGCAACTGCAATTTTTGCTTATAAAAATTGTTAACCGATATTTTCTCAGTATCTAAGGCAAAAATATCAACAAATTCCTGACACAGTTTTCGCAATTCTTTGTCAACAAATTTAGCGAAGTTTTTAGATAATCTTCCCATTTTTTATTTATTATTTTTTTTTTGTCGTGTTCGTGGACGTTTTGTATTATTAAATCATTATCTGTTGTATTAATGATTTTGACCAATGATTTAGATTTGGTTGTTATTGTGTTGGCAGTGTACACACCTTTTTGAAGAATTTGCTGAGGTATTAGTACATTTTCTTCTGAAGAGTCTAATTGAATTTGTCTAACTACTTCAGATCTTGCCGGAATTGATAATGAATTTACAGTGGGAGCATTCAATAGTTTTACAGCGATGTCATATGGAACATCGTTTGTTCTTAGAACAATGAAGTCTTCATTGTCCTTATAATCTAGAATGCAATTGTACTTTCTTATGAAGTCCATACCTATGATTCCGTCGACTTGTATCGAGAAATCATCTTCTACCACATGAAATTCATGGGCTATTAGAAGGTTCTCCATTCTTAAGTCTGTTTTGACTTTTCCTAATGTAGTTATGAGACCATTTCCAATGCCATTAATGCATGTCCTTTTGTTAACATGGATTGGTTCGTTTAGAACTTGATTGTGCTTGACAACTGAAATGTCGGCACCTGTGTCCACTAAAAACATTGATTTATTATCATTTAACGAGGTTCTTGTTCTGAGATAGCTGTATAGATTAAGACTTATATTGTGGATTTTGCTTTTGGTGGAGTATAAAGGGGGATTTACTCGTTTCCCGGGTTTTCTTCACTAATCATTCTTGTGTTATTGGAATTTCTGGGAGCAACAAAATTTCTGTTACCCCCATTGTTATTCTGGTAGCGATTGTAATTACTTCTACCGCGATTGTTGTAATTTCTCTGGTTAGTGAATCTAGAGCCAGGGTTGGAATTTTGAGAAGTGGAATTGTAACGATTAGTGTTACTTGGACTTGTAAAATTAGAATATCTGTTGCTATTCGAGCTGAAATTGTAACGATTGTTTCCGCGTCGATAATTACCATATGTGAGAATAGAATTTTGTTGTCCGTATACATCGGTACAACTACTTATAAATTTGGATATGACTTCATTCATATTACCGAAAGATCCTGATTCCATGATCAGTTTTACTCTATCATTAGATGCATTCTTGACCATTGCTGTAACTGCTGAACGAGTAGCATATTTGCTTACTGTCTCGTTTGGCAGACCATCCGAAATATATGCTGTTTCCAGTTTCTTTGTGAGATCTTCTATCTCTTTAGCGTAAAAGTTAGCATTCTTTCCGGATTGTCTTATATTCATCAGCTTGGCAGTAATGACATCCACGGATTCGCCTTTAATCGAATTCCTGAGTTTTGATATAATGCTCTGAATAGTATTTTCGTTAGAGATCAAATTTCTGGCTGCACCCTTCAGTTTCGTCTTCAATTGGTTGATTGCCACAGCTTCATGACTTTCTCTTATCGAGTCAACCAGATTCAGAGCATCAATAAAACTTTGTAAATTTTCAGGGCTGCCATCATAATCGGGAAGTAGCCTCGATGCGGTACTCAAAAATTCAACTATTGTTTGAGGTATGATTATGTTGTGTCCGAAATGAGGGACAAAATTTTCTTCATGTAAGGACAAAGGTATCTCCAATTCTATTCCTTTCCTTGATGCAACTGATACTAATTTTTCTCTAGTATCTAGAAACAAAGCATCCGCTGCTGCTTTGTGGCCTGTTGATAAGCGAGAGTAATTTACATTGAGGAGAATTCTAATTTGCTGTAGTTGTTGCACTAGGTTCTTGATATGCTTTTCTACTGTTTCAGGTTTTGTTTCCCTGTCAATATTAAGGCATTTATAAGACTTTAAAAACTCCTCTTTAAGTATACGTGACTTTCTTACCACCTTTTCCCATTCCATTTATATGTCATGAAATTTGAGGGAACAATTGGGGATTGTAGCAAACAGGTAGTAACTTAATCAGGTAGGCAACATAGGTATTTGTAGTGGAACGCTCTGATCGTAGAGGATTATTGAAAATTGTATATTTGGCTATTATGACGTTCAAAACGACAACAACAAAGATGATGATTTTAAGGACCAAAAAAAATTTATTTACTTTATTAAGGAGAATGCTGTTTTACAAGGATGAGGCTGTTTATGACAAATTATACTTTGTCAAGACCCATAGCGGTACTTTGTCTCATGTACCTGTTCCTAAGGGATTTCTTGTGTAGTTGGTACAGAGTTGTAATGAAGTTAAGTGCGAGAATTACAATTATTATCGCGAGATAGATTACAGGGTACTCTACCTTAACTGTAATGTCATTGATGACATTCGCATTGGGGTTCTCGATCTTAGATTGATGGCCCCCCATTCCGAGATCAAAGGTGGCGGATAAAACGATGGCAACGAATCAAATCAAAAATTATAAGATAATTAACAATTGTATTTTTACAAGTTATTCTATGCCACTGGAGGGACTCGTAAGTTTCGCAGTCACAAGGAATATTTTGTGTTTGTAAAAAGCTAAAAAAATTATGAGTAATGGTTGTTATTTTATATCAGAAATAAATCAATATTACATTGATTTATGTATGGGATATATTACGAATTTATTTTTAATTAATTTTACAAATCCATTCTTATATAATTATTAAAAAAATAAACAATTATATATATTAATAAATATAAAATATATATTATTAATAATTACATACTAGTATCTTCTTGGCATTCGGAATCAATTATTGTTGGCAATTCATAGGTTTGCATGCAATAAATTTGTACAAAGCTTATTGCTGCTGGCTTTACAATTACTTGCAGGATCTCCTAATATAACGGCTTCTTCTTTCTTCTTGATTGTTCTTTACGGCTTGCAATTCTTTTGGCATTTTCGTAACTGTTAAATTTTTTTTTTGTTCTTATTCGATTGTGTTATTAGTGTATTACAAAAATTTTTATGTTCTGTATTTTTATGTGTATATCATGTCTGGATTTTGTTTTTTTTTATAATTTTCTCTTGATTTTTGCAATTGTAACTATTTTATTTTAAATTTTGCTTGTCTCACTTTTAACGGGAAATATATGTATAACGTTTTATTGGTCTCTGTTTTACTCATATATATATATTTGAATATATGCGTATACTTTTTCTTGATACTAAAGCAGTTTTAAATTTTATAGTTTTAACTGTTTAAGCTTTTAATAGTTTTTGTTACTAACATGTTTTTTTTTCAAGATCAGAGATTTGTTTTTAATTATAATTTAAGGTTTGCGTTTAAGGGGACATATGTACATGTTAAGATGTTGTCTATTTTTGCTTTTGAATGTACAATTTGGCACTTTTAGTTTAGGTACAGTTTCAGTGGTTTTGTCGAATTTAATGTTAAGTTTTAGGATTATCCACTTTTATTTTTTTTTATTTATTTATTTTCTTTTTTTTTGATTTCTCAATTTAGCATATAGCTATTTGCACAGCCCCCTTTTGCTATTCACTAAGCTTCACTTTCGCCGATTTTAATTGTGCTTCACTTTGCCGCTTTAACTCCAGTGTTATATATTTATTATTTTTATTTAAAGGAGACGGTCAGCCGCTTGTACGACTGATCGTGCTCACGGTTCTTACAGTTGTTATTTTAACTTAATTTTTAATAATCTTACTTCCAAGTTTCGTATGCTGATATAGAAAGAGCAAAACTCTTTTGTAGAAACGTAATAATACCCAAGACCTTTTATATGTATAAGGAGAATTCTGGCTGTAACCAATGTTGAATAAAAACATAATTAATGCCAGTAGCTCCTTTAGAAATTAGATATTTATTCGCACCTAAATAGAATAAAGATCTATGTAAGCCTTTAAGTAGGTGGGTGAGCATCGCATAAAGTTCAAAATCGTTTTTTTTTAAGTTTCTAACGCACAAAAAAAAAACATTTCAGAAAATTAAAAAAAAAATTCAGAAATTATTTCAAGGCGTTCGGACGTGTTTTGTAAAAGTTCCTCTGTTTTATTTCGTGTTAACAATAGTTTTACAAACTACTTCTGCACGAAAAAATTAATAACAGTTAATAGATACAAATTTCAATCCACATATCGTATTTAACATAGCAAATTTTGTAAATTTCGTGTCAAACAATACAAATCATCATTAATAACACATAATTATTTAAAAACATACACTTGTGGACAAACAATTAAGTTAACGATGGAATAATTTTTTTGAGTGTAAAAAAACGGTTACTTATTTGCTTTTGTTTTGTAGTTTTTGCAAATATTTAGAGTACTGTTACAGAGTTTTAAAATTATAAAAAAATCAGCACTTCACTGTTAAACCTTTTTTTAATAATCTGTAATTTGTTTGCTCACATCGACTTAAGAGGACAAATAATTAAGTTATTAAAATTAAAAACGGTAAATAATGGAATAAAATTCTTTTGATAATCAAAAAGTTGTAAATTTTATATAAAAATATTTAGGATCCCTCTTAAAGTCTATAAAATAAATATTATTCAGCCATGGGTAAGAATAAAAGCTCTACTTCATCTGAAAGAGAGATCATTTGAAATTGCTTCCAAAATGTTGGATCCATTGCTGAGGTGGTAAAAACAATGACGTTATCTCGGAGAAAGGTAGTTAACGCCATAAATCATTACCGAAAATATAAAACTTTTTACAATTTGAAAAGAAATAAACAGCGAAAAACATCCCAAGGCGAAGACAGGATTATGGCCAGAATGAGTAAGGCTGATCCTTTCCTCACATCCACCCAGATAAGATCAAAAATGGAATACGAACACAATGTTAAAATATCAGCGAGGACCGTAAGCAGGCGTTTGACAAAAAATAATCTTCATGGTCGCATTGCTAGAAGAAAGCCAAACGTGTCAAAGAAAAATATTAAGCAACGTTTGCAATTTGCGAAAACCCACCTTAATAAAGACCCAAATTTTTGGAATCTTGTAGTGTGGAGTGATGAATCAAAGTTCAATGTCTTTGGAAACGACGGTAGACCCTATGTGCGACGTCCGGTAAGCACACATTTGGATCCAAAGCATACAAGGAAAACTGTCAAGCATGGAGGATCATCAGTAATAGTATGGGGATGTTTTACATCGTCCGGGGTTGGTCCGTTAGTAAAAATAGATAGAAAAATGACTGGGGAAATGTACAAAGATATTCTCCAGAATAATCTTGACAGCGACTATGCTGATGGTTTGTCACTTGCCTGGATATTCCAGCAAGACAACGACCCGAAGCATAAATCTGGGATCGTAAAGACTTGGCTTGAAGAGAAGAACATTAAAGTTCTCGAGTGGCCGGCTCAAAGTCCCGATTTAAACCCCATAGAAAATCTATGGGGAATAGTAAAACGGGCAGATTTAGCTAAAAAACCTACCAATAAAAATAGACTCTGGGATATTATTCAGGAAGAATGGAATAATATTACTTCTCAGCAGTGTTCTGGTTTAGTTAATACAATGCCAGAAGTAATACGACAAGGAGGATACCCAACAAAATATTAAAGGTATAGAATAATTTCAAATTAATAGAAAAAATAATAATACTATTTTTTTATTCCTTCTTCCATGTAACTTAACTATATGTCCACGTAAATTAAAAGACTTAATTTAGTTTTCAAAATAAAATTGTGTTTCTATGAATAATTTTTTAAGATTTTGTTATTAATTATCTCAAAGAATATTGAATTAATAAATGAAATATTTTTTCGTTATTCCTTTATCGAAACTGTTTTGTTTTAACGGTTAAAGGTAAAAGAGCAGACGTGACTTAATTGTTTGTCTACAAGTATAAATCAAACAAGATAAAGAACCAGGCAAAACATCAACATAATTTTTGCACTTTTAATAACAAACCAGAATTATAACAAAATAAACAAAATAAAAATATAACAACACAACAAACAGAAAACCAAATGTATAGATCACGGAGAAAACCTCTAATCAAGCAAAACAATAACAAATCTTTTAAAATTACATACGAAAATATGCATGAGTCGGACAATATTCTTGAGATAACATCACCAAAAAACTCCAGCGAAAAAAAGTTTAAGAGAAGTGTTACAAAACTCACCCTTAGAAAATGTTGATAAATCACCACATCTATTGATCCCCGAATCACCATTTAAATTAATAACAATACAAGATAAACGCTTTGATAAACTTACCGAGCAAATATACAATATAATGGAAAATAAATTTAAAGAATACAAAGAAGAACTCTTAAGTGAATTAGATAAGACACTAAACTTAATACAAAAAGATTTATGTACCTTAAAAAAAAGAAGAACTTTATTAGAAACCACTACTGTTAATACAATTAAAGACAGTATTAACCAGTTAGAGTGAGAAACTTCTGAGTTTAAAAATATGAAAACAGAAATAATTGATCTTAATAGAAAACTAAATAAACAAGATAACTCAACTGTAGCTGGTAGTATTCGAATACGTGGTGTACCGTACTATGAAAATGAGAAGTTATATGATATATTTAAAAAACTTGTGATAATTTTAACGTTTCAACGCCTCAAGTTGACAAGATTTATTGACTTAATAAAATATACAAAAATAGTAAAATACTTTCACCAAATGATGATGTTATAGTTGTCAAAATGCATTCGCCCTACGAAAAAAACTTTCTTTTAAGAACTATTGCCAAATACAGACGGGAAAATAAAATAACGTTATGTCTTTAACACGCTGGTTTTGATAGTGTTCAACCTATTTATGTGAATGAAAATCTTACGCCCCATAACTATAATATCTTTCAAGAAGCGCTTAAAGTGATAAAAAAAATACATCTGTAAAATCAGTGTATACTTTGCGAGGGTTAGTTTATATAAAACTGCTTGACTCTGAGGGGCCAATACATATTGAATTTTTCGACCAATTGCAACAGTTTTTTCGTTAATGACATACTTATTCTTTATCTCACATTCATAGTAACATCGATATCTAAAAAACCTTATAACTTTAGTATCTATTTTGTTTTTAAAAATAATTACCTTACTATTATAAAAACATTAACTGTTGCACATTATCAATGCGTTGCTAATACTTTTCTCAATATAAATAATGAATTCTATGGAAAATAATATGATAATTTCCAAATACATACGTTACTGCATATAAAGTTCTTTGTAAGCAGAGAAATGAGCTAAAAATTTGCCACATAAATGCTCAAAGCCTTTACAGAAAAATTGATGTATTTAGATATGTTTTTGAAAACTAAGGCTTACTTATAATATGTGTATCAGAAACATGGTTTTACGAAGCAATAACAGATACTATGGTCTCAATGAGTGGATATAAATTATATAGAAACGACAGAAAGGATGGGTATGGTGGTGTTGCAATATATGTAAAAAGCGAACTAGTTTGCAAAATAAAAAGCAAGAATGGTCAAAACGATAAAGTTGAACATCTTTTACTTGAAGCATGTTGTGAGGGTGAAGAGTTTCTGATTGGCAGTGTATATAGACCTAACAGGCGAAATGATCTCTGCCACTTTTACAAGGTCATAGAGGAACTAACGCCTACAAAATCCATGGTTTACTATGCGCATAAAGCGTGTTATTGAAGAACGTGACACTGCTTATTCTCGTTGGAAAAGGTACAATTCATTTGAATTGCATAACTGCTTTCGTGCAGCTAGGAAAAAAGTTTCCAAATCTATTAGACATGCAAAGTCATCGTATTATTCCGTTAATTCACGGAAAACATGGAAAACTTAAAAAGAAATTGGAACTGTGACTCTAAAAACCGTTGATGAAAATCCGACTTTAAAACCGAATTTTATAAATAAAAACTTTATCAACATACCGATGTAACATTCTGATCATTTATATTACAAGAACTTTCAGAGCGATCAGTTACCTGAAAAACTATTCAGTTTTGATTGTGTTAGTAAGTTTGATGTCATGAAAAGCTGTTTATCTATCAAATCAAATGCTACATGAGTTGATGGAATTCATGCGGCTTTTTTAAAAGTGATTCTTAAATATTTATTGCCAATAATAACCCACATTTTTAATCACATTATTACAACTAGCAAAAATGGAAACAAGCGAAAATATTTCCTGTCCCGAAATCATCTTCTGAATGTCGCCCAATAGCAATTCTACCGTACCTATCAAAAGCTTTTGAAAAGTTAGCTCACAGTCAATTACCAATTATCTCAGCAACTTTAACCTTATTACAACCAAAAAATCTGGATTTCGTGCTAAGCATAGTTGTATTACTGCTCTCACAGATGTATTTGAAGATCTTCGAAAAGAGTTGGACGATGGCAATACTGAAAGGGTGGTTCTATTAGACCATTCAAAGGCCTTCCATTCGGTTGATCATTGCGTCTTAATTCAAAAATTAGAAAAAATTATGCACTTCTCCTCAACTTCTTTTAGACTAATGAAATCATATCTGAGTTGTCGGGAGCGAGTAATCCGTCTCTAACATCAACTTTTCTCTCTGTTACTAGGGGTGTACCACAGGGCTCAATTCTCGGTCCTCTACTCTTTTCAATTATACGAGAGATTTGCCTAATCAGTTAAAGCACTGCAAAATCAGAATGTATGCAGACGACGTTCAATTGTACATCAGCAACAAACACAGAAATATTGAAAACAATTTAAACGATGACTTGAAAAGAGTTTTATTATGGGCTTTTATAAATGGTCTTAGCCTTAATCCGTAAAAATCAAAATGCATTTTGCTACATAAAAGATCACAGAAAATTGGCGAAATACCAGAAGTCTACGTTAACAATAAGAAAATAGAAATTGTGAACAAAGCAAAAAATTTAGGAGTAATCTTTAATAGCACACTAACATGGGCAGATCATGTTGCAAGCGCTTGTGAAAAATCTGTTTCTTTACTGCGAACCTTATGGCCCATACAATATTGCACACCACGCTTCTCCTTGCTAAAACATACCTTATTCCAACTTTGACTTACGCCTGCGAAATTTTTTCAAATTGTGATGCTAAAAGCAAATCGAGACCTTATGTGACCTCCAACAATATCACAAGATATGTATTTAAGCTCAAGCCTTATGGCAATAATGAACATATAAGCACTTACTCAAAAAAAAAAAATTTCGAAGTCTCTTTTGATGATTATTTGAAAATAAGAACCTTGATATTTTTGAACAAAATAGTAACTAAACGTAATTCTGACTATCTTTATATGCGACTTAGATTCAGTTGCTTTGGTCGAAACATGACTTTGGTACAACTGAGATATCACACATTAATATCACGTTGGCAGTTCTTTGTATCTGCGTTACTTCTTTGGAATTATATTGAAATATATATTAGAGAAACGAGCAACGCATTACTATTTAAAAAAGAATGTTTAAATTTTATTCCTGATACTGTGTTTTAATGTAAAACTATTTATATTTGTAACAGGATAATTTTTTCCTCTTTTAGTATTAAGTTATTACAATTTATATATTATTTTTGTTTTTAAGATCTTGAAATATTGTCTTTAAAATTTATTTACCAAATTACAAAATTATATTACAAGCTACCAACTATATAATATATAAATAAATAAAATTACTGTTTTTTCATTTATTTTAACTAACAAAACATATCCTACCAAAACATTAGTGACAACTATTTTTGTATTAATTTTAATTAATAGGAAAAGAGTAAACCAAACCAATTTTTCATTCATCTTTACCCGCTAAAGTTAATCTACAAAAACAGAAAAACAATTGTTTTTCTGATGTAACTCAAACGAGAACAAATAATATACGAAAACAATCAAAACTACTAATTTTAAATTGTTTTAAACGTTTGATTTGATTAATATTCTCCTAAAGTTTTTGGCTTTTTTTTCTTTTTTTCCTAATAATCATTGCCTTTAAATTCTTTTGGATTTTGGACGGAATTCTGTCCTACGTAGATAAATTTTTCCTTTTTTATATTTTATAAAAAATAGACATATTTTTCAAAAAAATTTTGTTTGTATAATTAATTTTTCAAGTCTATTGTAAAAAATATTTTTCTACTGATAAACTTTTTTTATAAATATGTACATATGTATTTCATTTTTACTGCAACAACGTTAAAATTAACTGTTAATTTTGACTGCACAGAAAAACAGTATTTTACTGTCGTTCGTTTTTTTAACAATAGACATAAAAAGTTAAACAAATATTTTATTCCTAAAACAACCATATTTTCATTTATTTTTAACTAAACTAAAAACTTCTTAAATAAACCACAAACAGTTAATGTTAAATTTTTTTGAGTGCATATTTCAATGAAATAACAAATAAAACAGTTCCATAAACCGAAAAAAATAGCAGCAAGGTGCATGTATATTATTATGCAGCACTGCAACATCTACAGTATAAAGTATAAAGTAAAATTTACGTGTATATATTTAATCACGATTAATTGTATGTTGTTGTTGAAACCTCATTCTTTCCTACTGAAATCGTTCTTCCTCTTCTCTTTATCATTTTGTAATTTCAATTTAATTTTAAAAGAACTTTTAATTTTTGCCCAACTGTGATTTGATATTATAAATAAAATAGAATTTTACTTTTGCGTCTTAAAGTTTCATTTTTAATTTAATTTCTAAACATTTTTTTAAACAGAAAAATTAATTTTTCTTTCTAAAATATGTTTAGAAATTGAATTAAAAAATAAACCTTTAAGCCGGAAAAGTAAAATTCTGTTTCATTTATTTTATAAAATATTTAATTGTGCTTAAATTTGTAAGAATCAGTGGAATTAAGCAAAAAAAAAAAAAATTCTCTATGGAAGTGCTTCATTATTATCTTTCTTATTTGTATTTTTTTTTGTATTTGTATTTATTTATTAAAATATGAGTTTCTAATACAACAAGACATTAAATCTTATAAATTAAAGTATTAGAATCAGACAAGTTAGTTTCAATTAAAAAAGACAAAAAGTAGGAAAAAAAAATTATTAACTAAAAATAATATAATATAGCATATAGCATTAAAAATATTTAAAAATTTACATATAATATATATATTCGTTTGTGTGTATAAGAATTTTTATTAGACAGTTTAAACAGAGTTACAGTTAATCTTGAAACGTTTGCATAAGTAAAATTTTAAATTTAATTGCGTTGCTTGTATTCTGCAAAATAGGGGGGAGTTGGTTCCAGAGACGAATTGTTAATATATAAAAATGTCTCTCGGATGCCGTGTCATTATGCCGAAATTGAATAATGCCGTTTCCTCTCGACGATCTAGTGAACGCCAAGCGGTTATATAGGTATTTAGGCTCTTTGGTAAATATAATTTTATGTAGCAGGACGAGGTTTTTAACTTTTAAATAGTTATTTAGTGTGATATTTAAAATTCGAGTGGAATACTGAGATATGTGATCAAATTTTTTTAAACCATAAACGTAACGTATAATGTTGTTAAATGTTTATTCTTTTCTTTTTAATAAAGCACAAGGTCAGGTTTAAAATAATAAAAATATTGTTTTTTATTTATTTTTTCAATATTTCGTCACATCGTTGGGTGGCATCTTCAGGAAACAGGAAACAAATTTATTAAAATTAAATTATTTCAAATACAAATTATTAATTCATATGAAATTTGTCAAACGAACTCAAAAAATTTTTTCAAAAAACAAAGACAAAAAATTCAAACATGTTATACATAAACATACATAAAAAGAATTTTCAATACTCAAAATACATTGAAACTTTTAAAAATTTTCAAAACATTTAAATTATACAAAAAACAATATACATATACAAAAACAAAAATTTTATTTGATAAAAATGTTACAAATAATTAAGTTAGTTACATTGTAACGTTTACTATTTTTTATGAACCAAATGTCTATAACAATGTGCAACATTATCAGTATTAGCTTTAAAGTTTATTCTTTTTGTTGTTGGAAGTTTAATTATTTGTAACATCTCTAACATATACCGACGTTTATAATTATTTTCAATATTTAAAACTGATGCATCTTCAAAGTTAGGATGATGATTTAGACTCGCACAATGGGAAGATAATGCAGTTTTTTGAGTATTATTAACGTCTCTATATCTTTGATCAGATTTATGTCCAGCTATTCTAGTTTTAAGTTTATTCTTTGTTGTACCTACATATACTTTATTACAATTTTCACTATCATTACCATTACAAGGTATTTTATATACTACATTAGACAAGTCCCATTTCTGTATTCTATCTTTTGTTTTACTAAATAATTTATTTAAAGTATTGAAAGTTTTGTAAGCCATTTTATATTTTTCCGAATCAAAAATTTTTGGTTTTTCTATCCTTTCTGCTAATTCTGGTACATAAATTAAAGACTTGTAAACTTTTGTTTTTGTCACACTTCTTGTGTTACATGCTCTTCCGTACCTAATTTGTTTAAACAAACTCTTTATTAATTGTATTGGAAAATTATTATCGGTTAGTATCTTTATAACTTTATCTTTATTTATCTTGTGAAATTCCTTATCACTTATCTTAAATACTTTTTCTATCAAATTTTTGCCTGTATTAATAATTATTCTTTTGTTGTGTTTGGAATAAAAATTAATAATTCTTCCTGAAGATGTCGGCTTTTGATACCAATCCATTTTTAGTTTATTACCTCTCCTTATTACTAACGTATCTAAATAGGGAAGTTTAAAATCTCGTTCTATTTCTATTGTGAATTTTATGCAACTATTAAATTTATTAAATGTTTCCAGCATATTTTCGATTCCAGTTTCCGAAATAATACAAAACAAATCATCTACATATTTAATCATTAATCTTGGTTTAATACTAAGTTCTTCAATGCAGATGTCGAATAATTTCTCAATAACAATGTCTGCCACAATTGGAGAGGCTGGGGATCCCATTGGAAGTCCTTTTTGTTGCAAATATATGTTATTATTATATTGAAAATATCTATTATCTTCTATGCAAAATTTTAAAATCTGTAAAAATAAACATTTCTCCATTCCAGTATATCCCTGTATCACGTTCCATTTTTCTTCTATTATATTCATCGCTAAGTCAACAGGTATACTCGGAAATAATGATACTACATCAAATGAAACTAACTTTTCCTCATTCTGAATACACTGGTTCCTTATCCTTTCCTTAAATTCTATTGAGTTCTTAACATTATATTTAGAATTCTCTGCAATCTTTTTCAATATTATTGTGATATATTTACACAATTCATAAGATGGATAATTAATAAAAGAACAAATGGGTCTTAAAGGAAAATTCTCTTTATGAATTTTAGGTAATCCATATAACCTAGGAGCTGTAGCAACATTTGTTTTAAGTCTGTTCTAAAATAGTAATAATTTTTTGCTTAAAAAGTTCTTCTACTAAGACATTATTTATTTTTTGCAATTTTGTTGTTGGATCTTTATTTGTTAACTTATAGTAAGTAACATCCCCTACAATATTGTTAATTCTTAAATCATAATCAGTTTTACTTATAGCTACTGTAGTGTTACCTTTATCTGCTTTCAAAATAAGTATGTCTTTATTTCTTCTTAAAAAATTTTCAGCCTTTTCCACATGCTCCAACATGAATCTATCTCTATTAGTTAGTTTTAATTTATTTAAGTGATTATCAATTATTGAAGTTGATTTAGTCCCAGCTATTTCCTGTTCTTCTTTTGTTTTTAATGTTTGTACAAAATTTTCTCCGTCCGCTACCATTCTTAAAACGGGAAAATCTTCTCTCTTAATTGGCAAAGCATGCTTATTCCCTAATGAAAAAATCCACTGAACCTCATCTGGAATATCTAACTTAGTCTTATTGACAAACCACTTATTGTTAAATTCAATACCTAACTCTCTCCTTTGTAACTCTCTTAAACAGTCAAATTTCTTTTTATGAATATTATTTACCTTAATTTTAAAAGCAGCTCCTAATCTGTCCTCAAACTGCAAAAATCTTTCCATTTGTTCTCTTGAAAACAGTTTTTTTAATTCATATTCAATCATCATCAGCTCTCTTTGAAAATACCTCAGTAAACTATGTTTTTCCAAAATTGCACATCTTAAAATTTTGTTTCTTAAATCATCCAAATATTTTTCCATTATGTGTTGAATTTTTCTTTTTCCATCCATCTTGAAAATATTAAGAATATTCTTAGTAGAATTCACAATAAATTTTGGTACAATTCCAGAATTTCGACATCGAATTAAAAAGGTTATTGTAGATGTGGTTTTAATAATTTTCTCCCTCAATGTTTTAAGACGATTGACAAGTCCTCTTGCCTTCCGATTTCTTTTAAAAAAGTTATAACTCATAATTATATTATTTAAGCGTGCTCACTTTTTAATTAAATTTCAATGTTTTTTTGACCTTTATTCTTTTCTTTTTAATAAAGCACTAGGTCAGGTTTAAAATAATAAAAATATTGTTTTTTATTTATTTTTTCAATATTTCGCCACACCGTTGGGTGGCATCTTCAGGAAACAGGAAACAAATTTATTAAAATTAAGTTATTTCAAATACAAATTATTAATTCATATGAAAAAATTTGTCAAACGAACTCAAAAATTTTTTTTTTTGTTTTGAGTTTTAATGTGTCTTTCGAATTACAGCCATAAAAAACCTCCGATGAATATAATAGAGTTAGAAGAATATAGGTCTTTGCAAGTTTATATTTTATATTTTTATTTTTATTGTCTTCAAAATATTTACAAATTTGTTTATAATTACAATATATACATTTGGAAAGTGTTTAAGGATATTTCCTTTTTCAGCTTAAATAAAAAATTTTGTTTAGTAATATAATTTATTTTTAATTTAGTGTAATATAAAAGTGGAGGCAAAAATGTCTAAGAAAAACCTTTGTGATTTTTTTTTTTTTATGATAAAACTTAACTGAACTTACTTACAAATTTTTAAGGAGGGGCTAATCGAACAATGTGCGTGTATGCTGAATTTGAACATTTAACATTAAAATTTTCAAATAATCTTTTTATATTAACTAAAACTAAATCAGCAGCCGCGATTTGATGGAGTCTGGTCGTGGAATAATGCCTAGGAAGATTGTATATTAGCTTTAATATTTTATTTTGAAGAGTTTGAAGTCTTTTTAAATGACAATTTGCACTTTCTGCCCAAACAGGAGCTGCATAAAAAATGACAGCAGCAAATATTTGTTTATATATTAACATTTTGTTTTTAATATTTAACGCCGATCTTCTATTTATAAAGGGGTATAGTGTTCTAATAAGTATATTGCATTTATTTACAATGTAAGATGTGTGTTCCTTGTATGTTAATTTCGAATCTAGGACTACTCCTAAATATTTTACCTTTTTCTCCCATTTGATCTCGAAATTATTAATAGAAATACTATTTTGAGGTATAAAACATTCTTTTCTCTTCCTCGTAAAGTAAATCGCTTGACTTTTATCCCAGTTTAGTGATATTTTCCATTTAGCAAAATATTTGCATACTTTTTTAAGATTCAGTTGGAGGCTTAAAATTATTTCTGAGGATAAGGTACCAGAGCACAATAACGCTGTATCATCTGCAAATATGGACATTACACAGTGATCTACAATTGGAATGTCTGCTGTATATATATTATACAAAATTGGAGATAAACAGGATCCCTGGGGGCAGCCTGCTCTTAAAAGAAAAGGGTTAGATGACTTCAAACCAATATGAACTCTAAAAGATCTGTTGGTTAAATAGCTTTGAATGATTTTTACAATACTTAAAGGGAAATTAAAATGATGTAATTTGTAAATTAGACCGTCGTGCCAGACAGAGTCAAATGCCGCCTTTATGTCTAGCAGTACCATTCCAGTGGACTTTTTTTGAATGAAGTTTGATTTAACAACGTTTTTTATACGAACTAATGGGTGTAGAGTACTGTGCTCTTTTCTGAATCCGAATTGTTCGGAAGGTAATATATTGTTCGCGTCCATAAAATCTACAATTTTGCTTTTAATAATCTTTTCTAGAATTTTACTGATAGACGACAACAAACTAATAGGTCGGTATGAATGTGGAGAATTCAAAAGTTTATTAGGTTTTTTTATTGCAATGACTTTTGCTTTTTTAAATTCATCTGGGAAATAACCTAGTAGAAGACAATTATTAATAATTTTTGTCAAAAATTGTATACCTTTTCTAGGTAAGGCTTTCAGGACTCTGTTATTAATGCCATCTGCACCTGGCGTCTTTCGTGGTTTAAGACTTTTAATGACATCAGAAACGTTAGCATACGTAATGGGTGTATGGTCTCCTGTTATTAAACTAGAATTTAACTCATTTACGTAGTCCCTCACTTGCGTTTCTGTGGCAAGGTCACTTGGGTTTGAGGAAAATGTGTGGTTATCACAGAACGTACGAGCCAATATTTCACATTTTTCTTCAGTCGAAG
Source organism: Cistogaster globosa (assembly GCA_937654795.1). Taxonomy (NCBI): domain Eukaryota; kingdom Metazoa; phylum Arthropoda; class Insecta; order Diptera; family Tachinidae; genus Cistogaster; species Cistogaster globosa. The sequence goes on from OW569407.1 coordinate 33,239,823, forward strand.
AGAAACGTGAATTATTATGATGCAGAATTGGAATATTCTTAGACTGCTTCCTTAAAATTTTTGTTAGGTTCCAAAAAGGAGAAGAGCCTTTGTCTAATGTAGACAACAATTTATTCCATGATGAATTTTTGAAGTCTTCAACTTTCCATTTTATTGCAGAATTCAATAATTTAAATTCATAATAATCAGGCACGTTTCTGTAACGTAGCCAGTTTCTACGATAGTGGTTGCGCATTTTAATTAACTGTTTAATATTTCGAGGCAATTGCTTACTTGTATTTCTTTTAACTTCTTGTGGCACACTGCATGAAATTGCATCCTTTAGGATACAAATAAAGTGATGAATCGCTGAGTCGATAGCCTCATTACTTAAATTTGCGTTATTAGCAGGAAGAGCAAGGTGATTTTGTACGTAATGGGAGAAAAGTGGCCAATTGGCCTTATTGTAATTAAAATATTTGAAAACCGTGTTCTCATATATACCGTTTATGGTAATCCTAACTGGTAGATGATCGGAACTTAAATCATTGATAACTTCTGCGGAAGAAATATTGAAAGTGTTATTGGTTATAAATAGGTCAAGAGTTGAACTTTGACGGTTTATCTGATAAGGGATATAAGTGCTTTCACTTGGAAATAAAATGTTTAGATTATAGGAATCCTGTTTTTCATATAAGATATTTCCCCAACAGTTAGATCTTAAACAACCCCACGATTGATGTCGGCTGTTTAAGTCACCTCCAGGAAAATAACACGAATATATGTTAACATTACCGAAATTTGTTAAGACTTTTATACCGATGTTTTCAATAAGAGTTGTGTTAATAGTATGTATTGTGGAATGAGAAATAGTTTTACGAATTATTATAGCAACGCCTCCTCCTCTCTTTAATTTCCTGTCGTTTCTATAAATATAGTATTCTTGGTGGGTAAGTGAAATATTTGGCTTAAGCCATATTTCGGAAACTAAACAAATATCTATGTTGTAAGTTAATAAGAACTGAAAGAGTTCGGTAGTTTTATTGTTAATGCCTTGTGCGTTCCATGTTATTATTTTCATATCCATTGTCATTATGATAAAAATTTACTAGCGAGGTTTGTTATGACCTGAAATTGGTCAAACTTATTTTTACAATTCCTGAGATTTGTAATTAATTCAATTGTGAGAGCTTGAAGTTCTTGAATTGTAAACAATTCATCAGAGTTAGATGAGGTAGTTGCAAAATTTATGTTGGGGTTTCCATTGCTGTTGTTGTGTTGCTTTCTTGGTGATTCCCATATTCCTGAGGGATGTGTAACTTTTTGCTGCAGTGTGTTTGGGAAATTTTTGTTGTTTACAATATATGGATTATGAGACATCTGTTGCTTATTTATTGGTTTGATTCGTTGTTTAATCTGCAAGTATTGTGCTTTGCTGGGGCATTTGTCGTCGGTAGATTTATGTGGTCCATTGCAGTTTGCGCATTTTAATACATTTTCGTTGCAATTAGCGGTGTTGTGATTACCGGCACATTTAGCGCAAAAAGTTTTTACCTTGCAGTGCCTTGAGCCGTGCCCATACATTTGGCAGTTATGGCACTGTGTGACTCGAGATCTGTTTGGCTTCTGAAAGTCCCATTTGACCTTGACGTAATCTATGACTGAATAGTTTTGTCTTAAACTTTTAATATTAACACTCTTACGTTGAAAATATACTACGTATATCACAAACGTTCCGTATTGTGTTTTTTTATTGACAATCTTTACATCTAGGCATTTTAGTCCCTTAGCGATTAATTTGTTTTTGATAATTTTTGGGTCTTGAGTTTCCATTCCAAATAATAAAGCTTTATAAGGCTTATCTTCCTTGGTAGCATAAGTGAAAAATTCATATTTTTCATTGATTGTGTTGCATACTAGATCAAAATCTTCTTTTGAGTTACAAAAAAGTTTATGTCCGATAGAAATTTTTCTAACCGAATAATCATTTATTTTTACAAGCTTACATATTTCATGTATTTCTTCGATTTTACATTTAAGAATAGTTAGTGGAGGAATATGAGTTTTGATTTCACTAGCTATTTTATCTTCTTCAATATCGTCATCATCATCATCATTGATGGTTTGTAACGGCGAAAAATAGTTACTACTTTCTGCATTTGATGCATTGTTATTGGTTTTTGGTTTTTTTCTTTTCATTGTCACAAGATGTGCATGCACATCATCACTTACATACGTTCGTTTTATTTTGCTTTGTTACAAAATTTTTGGTTTTGAAAAAATTGTTTTTGTTTATTTAAATACAGTATTTATTTTGTTTTTGTTTGTTTGCTAGAATGCAAAAACCGGTTCTAGTTAATGAGAGTATACACGTCCGTCGCATACAAGAACTAAACATTTACTGAGGTCTTTGCAAGTAGTAGTCTTATTTTTAACGGTGTAAAATACTAAGTAGCCTATAAGCTTCTTAGCCTACTATATACTCTGCCACATGCCTGATTAATATGATCAGACCAAGTTAAAGTACCATTAAAAATAACAACAAGGTTTCTGACAGAGCTTGCAATATCAATTTTAGTACCTCCAAGGAATATTTCAATATCAGATTCGATTTTTACCGTTTTTTTACAAATTAATAAGCATTTGGACTTTTTAGGGCTTAGACGCAGGCCATTTGCTGATGCCCAGAGAAAAATTCTATTTAGATCAGCATTAAGATCATTGACTTTATTGCTAATGGATCCCCTAGAACTTGTTAGATAAATTTGTATATCATCAGCATACATTTGTACATAGGAATGTTTGAGTTGTTGTGGTATATCATTTGCATACAATGAGAAACACCTCTCACTGCTCTTATAGGATATGAAACAAGTCCATTATTTAATACACATTGCAGCTTTTCTTTTAGATATGACGATATCAGTTCTACAGCTGAAGTAGAAAACATTTTTGATAGTTTTAGACACAGAATTGAGTGGTGCACAGTATCAAAAGCTTTTGAGTGGTCAAGTAATACCAAAATGGATATATTTCCTAAATCTAAATTACCTCTAATCTCCTCGACAACATCAGTTAGGGCTGTCACACAGCTATGCAGAGGTCTAAAGCCTGATTGACGCTCAGTTAGTAAATTTTTTGTATCTACGTACTCAAATATTTGTTTATGAAGAATATGTTCAAAAACTTTAGATAAGTACGGTAATATTGAAATTGGGCGATATTCGCTGTCTGTTTTATGGACTGGAATGACTTTGGCATACTTCCAAACCATCGGGTACGAGCTTATAGTAATAATAGTGTTGTATAAATGCACAATAGAGCGTATTATCCAGGGTAGAATTAATTTTATGAATTTTGGATTAATATCATCCAAGCCTACAGCATTAGACTTACCTTTATGAAATGCATCTAAAACTTCTACCAAGGAAAGGCCTTTGAAACAAAATTTTTCAAAGGAGGAATCGTAAGAAGGGATTCGAGTGTAAAAATCGGGGTTCGCTGTCGGCATTGGCACATTAACAAAAGTTTCATTACCAACACCAGTGTCTCGTATATGTTTCCATGTCTTATTGGTATCAGCTGCATTGTTAAATTTATTTAAATAATATACGCATTTTTCGTGTTTAAATTTTGAAACTACAGCCCTCCTAGCCAAACGATACTCATCATGATACTCAGGTGTCTTGTATCGTTTCCATAATTGGTATTTAATATCACGACTCTGTATTAATAACTTAAGTAATAAGTTTGATCCCATAATACATTACAAAGATCAGATTCTAATGCAAGATTATTTAGACTTTTAAAGTCACGATAAGTAAATTGTTGGGCTAAATTTTTAGTTGCAAAATCATATATTGTAAAAATAATATCATGTTTCGAAAAGGCAGGAGCTGAAAATTGGTTATAAAGTAAAACTTCTCTACAATTACTGACAAAGAATATATCAAGCAAAGTACAATTCATATGGGTAAAGTGTGTTGGTCTAGAGTTGTTAATAGGAAATAAATTAAATGATGACAAAATAGTTATAAGAGTGGTATCCGCAAGCAAATTACAATTTAAATCACCAGCAATAACAATTTTTGAACAGGACACAGATAAAATCTCTAATTGAGCTATGAGCCTATCGAATTTTATAGTTTTATGCGGTCTATATACACATCCAAGTAACATTGTGTTTCCGTTACAGTTCAAGTCAACAAATATATATTCAATATCATTAGCTTCATTATAACTACAGTTAAACTTGCAAGAAATGTTCTGCCTTATGTATATTGCTACACCACCAGCATGTTTGTATCTATCGGATCGAAAAACACGGTACCCATTTAAACTATATATGCTATCACATATCTCACTTTTAAACCAAGTTTCAAAAACACATCAACACATCAAACGCATCAACTCCTGAGTTCTCAAATAAGAAACGAAATTCATCAAATTTATTACATAAACTTTGGGCATTGATATGGCAAATACTAAAGCCTTGTTTTTGTTTAGCCAAGATACGAATCATACTAAAGTTACTATCTCTAGAACCAAGTTGCTCATACATAATATTTGTCAACTTGATATTTTAACGCAACGCAATTAAACAAGAGTTTAAATAATAAATATAACATATTAGTTGCATAGACCATAAATAAAATGTTGAACAATGATACATATAAAATAAATTATAAGTTTAAAATTAAGAGTGTCAACAAAACAATACATAAATTTATTCACGAAAAAATTGTGTGAGCTCCTCAAGAAATTGTATTAAAAATGGTTCATCTGACTCAAACTTTTTTATGTAAACGAGACCTCGCAATGTAAAAGCAGATTTTATCTTTTTATCTCTCTTTATATTAAGTTCAGCTTGAAATATTTGATGATTATGAGGAGCTAAGTTTTCGCACACATAAATGGGTTCACTGTTTTCAAAACCTGCATTTCGTAAGCATAAAGTTGCTTTGTTTTCACGGCGGTATTTAGATATTTTCTTTAAAAGAAAGTTTTTTTAAATGGAGATTTAAATTAAACTACTATTACCTCAGCCTTTGGCGTATATGGTTTATTGTTTTTATATATTTTTTTCAATCTGTAAATATTTTCAATTTGTGGAGTAGAAATTTTCAAAGAGTCACAGATATTGTTAACAATGTTATTCAAATTTTCGTTTTCATAATAAGGTACACCATTAATTCGAATACTACCAGCAACAACGGAGTTTTCGTTTTTTAATATTTTTCTTCTTAGTCGCCCAATTTCGTCTTTCAACTGAGTAACTTCTAAAGAATCTGAACTCTTTATTTCTAACTTATTAACTCTTTCAGTTGTTTTATTTACATCAATTTGAATTATATTTATTTTCTCCTCTATTACAGAGAGAATTCTTATTTCACTCTCTTTTATTGATCTGTTGATAAAATCAAAATGTTTCTGTTCACTTTCTTTTATTGAACTCTTTATGACCTGAGAGGTAAACAGTTCGCTTTCTTTTATAATTTCCCTAATAAAAGTTTTGTCATCTGTTAATAAGCGCGGGAGTTTAGGGCATTTTTCAAAAGGCGATTCTTGCCTTGACTCTCTCAATTTTCTGGCCGACGATTCACTTCGTGTAAACATATTAGTTATTGTTTGTTTATAATTCTGGTTTTGTTGGAAGAGAGTAGTTATTAATCACTGATCACTGTGTTGTATGTTTAGATTTATATAAATGTAAAATGTAAAACAGTTTTTAAGTTAAAATTTATAGACAGTTTATGATTTTGTTTGCTTGTTTTATTTATTTGTAGATGAGCAAAGCATTTGCTATTTTTTATATTTTGTTTACTTAAGAGTATGATTTCAGTGTGTTATTGTAGTGAGTAAGCTTATAATAAACTTTGTATTTTGAAAGTAAAAGAATTTTTTTATTTTTATTTTAATGCACATTTGCTTATCAAATTTTAATTTATGATAATAATAAATCTATGGGTAAAATTGTTCACTAATGATATACATATATTAGATGTGTTATAATTAGACATAATTAATGTTTATATCGTTTATATTAAAATTTTGAGGAGTAAATAAAAACAGGTCTGTTCACCACGGTTGTAAAACGTATGTGTTAATTTTTTTTTTATTATGTATACGTTAATTCCAAACTAACTGTGGGGACTTAGTGTTTTAATTGCAAAGCTATCAGTGATAAATGATATCGTTAGTTCATAGATTTATTTTAAAAATTGGTTAAAATTAATTTGACTAAGCTAGAGAATATTCAGCGGTTACTTCAGAATGATACTCTATTTTGAGAATGAATTCATAAGTATTTTGAACACTACCATATCGATATTTAAGAAACTTAAGCTAAAAAGTTAGTGAAAGTATTCACGATTATTAAATTAAAAATAAAAAAACAAAATTAGGGGCTAGAAATGACTTGATAGCCGACTTTTATTTCATTAATTTATTTTTTTAAAGGTCTAAAAATTGAATAAAACATTTAATTACCAAAGAAAGAAATGAAATATGCAATATTATAGGACTTAAATGTTTCTATACAGTAGAGGTGGCTTAGAGCGGATTTCTAGAATGTTATACATAGAGAGTAATGTTATTTATATGTTATAATTTTTGTCGTCCTACTTTTAAAAATCGATTTCTGTGCACGGTAAACAAAAACTTCTTTGTTTTAATATGTATAATTATAATATGTATGTTTATAATTAAATTCGGTCTGAAATGTATTAAAAGTTTTTGACTAAAATTATCATTTTTTTTGGTATAATTTCAATTTTTATTGAAATTTGGTAAAAAGCAATATTTTCAAATGTTAACTGAAATTCTGATTCCTGAAGTTTTTTCTGAGGAAAAAGAAATTATTTCGAAGAGAAATTCTTTTAATATTGCCGTCTAATGCTGATAACTGAAACCACTTGATTTATTTGTGAAAGCCGCGAAATGTCACATATGCCATGAGAAGGCGTTATGGATTCGATTCAAGAAAATGATACATATAACAATGCTAAATTTCAAATATGAAAGCGATGAGCATCTAAAAATCTACTTCCAATAAAAAAAATTTTTTTTAATAAAATCCTGACCACGACTCAGTACAGAAATTTAAAAATCTAGCTAACAAATACACAAATAAAATTTGCGTGCCACAATCCTGCAATATGACTAAAAAAAGAATGCTTTTAGAGTAGTGTTTTAGAGCGAATTCGTCATCGCTCCTACCGTATATCGTTGCGGCAGCTGACTATATTTTTAAAATTTTAGTAGTAGCTGTCAAAAGTGTATTATTTTACATTACAAAAGTTATTTTTTTAATATTCTTTAAACTATAATTACAACAAGAGTTTAAATCAATTTAAAAAACAAAGCTTACTAAAAACGTTAATTAAAAGGGTGAGTAAAAATTGCAGTTATTAAATGTGTTTTGATGTTTATCTAGACTTAAGTGCCAGTTTTTCTTCTTATTGTTGTAGCGGCACTCCCACCTTATATGAATTTATCTTGACAATTTTGTTTTGTTTATTAAACTCTGCTGTTACGTTTAAAGCGCCAAAGCAGGGTTGCCACTAAATATGGCAAAAACAAAAAATGTATATGAGAAAAAGTAAATAAAAAATATTACTTAATACATTGGCAACATTTCGATTTGACACAACAAAAATTCATACAAAACACAACGTAAATTAAAGGAAAAAAACCGGACCGTTTTACACGGACGCTAATTATTACGTATTCGTCCATATATCATCCGGTTTCGTTTCGCTCTTGACGTGTTCTATAAACAGGCTGTAAGTTTCTACTGTTTTTTTTCGGTTTCAAAGCGGTTTACTGCATTCAATGACTTCATTTACAGAAATGTGCTTTTGATTTGACCATTGTGATATGTGTCTGCAAATGTTTTAAAAACTTGTATGTGCTGCTGACCATTAATTGATAATTAATTTAATAAAAAAATACATAGCCATCGACACAATCACCAGCTTTTGTTAACATACTTCTGTGAAGCATAATAATAAGCTAATTAAATTATGTTAAAGAACATGTGCAACTATCTGGTAGATTTAAAACGCTTAAAAGGAAAAAAATAAAACTTAAAGAGGTGACCTTAATTCTTTTGACCATTGGTGCAAAACAAATCCTTTTGTTAGAAGAAATCCAGTTGACTAAAATTTTAGAAATGAAAGTTTTAGTGGATTCTCAAAATAGTTTAATTTCCAATATGTATAATACGACAGTAAATAAAGGTAGAAATGAAGGTGGTTTTTACGATGTGACAAGGAGCCGTTATTAAGCGCTTGTTATGCCAATGGATCTGTATTGCGGATCAATTAATTTCTAACAAAAAAAGTTTAAAAATTTAGGTGAACTTTTTGACTGAAGAAACTAAAATCTGTTATGTTATTTTAGACACTAAATGCAAATCTGGGTTGGAATCTTTACATCCGTGAGGGTATGGAGAATCGTATGAAAATAATACGTTGAACCAAATGTCATTATGACCTCGCAATATCTTGTTCGATTCACAATAGTTTTTAAACTAACAAATTATAGATCTAGAGTGTTCAAGCTGCTCGGTATATCAGATTTTGTTGTTTCTAAAAGTCAAAACCGATTTTTAGCCTGTAACGCATGATCCAAGGATGAACCATTCACTGGGCATCAGCAATTTTTCATTATAAGTGCTTTCCCTAGTCTGATTTTTCGAATATTTATTTAAGAAATTTTTTTCTTCGTTTGATATTTTTGATTATCGTAGGCTCTAAGCACAAAATTATCAATGTAAGTATGTTTTTTTTTTTCTTTTAAAATATAAATTACTTATTACCGTATTCTATATCTTTACTTCATTAACTAGTGGTACTACTGCTTTTAGATGCTTAGAAAACTCATGCAGTAGATTTTCCTCAAGATCATTTGAAGCATAGCTTTTGCCAAATTGTGTGCTTTGAACCTTACAGCCCAAGGCGAATTGATCATCAGCACGAAGTACTGCTCGAATTACGTGAAAGTTTTACTTTTTTTCAATTCTGTTTATTTTTCGTTTCTTATGTTTTTTATTTGTTATGTATGAACATACATTCTAGTTCAAATGATTAGAACCGATTAAATTTTTGTTTTAGTAGGACATATCTCCTCTAGAGAGCTTAATTTTCTTTCATCAGAAATTGATTTTTTTTAAGATTCCAAAAAAAAAAAACAACGAAAAGATCAGAGTATAAGGCAAAAGTTTTATTTTTTATTTTTACAAATATTTTCATTTAATTTAGTTTAATAACTATGAATATAAGCAGAAAATAAATTATCGTCTACAAAACATTAGTGAAAAATGGGCAAGAAAAGCATTTTAAATAGTTAATGGCCTCTCAAGTCATTCCAAAAGAAATTGGCGTATATCATTAACTGTTGTCGGCAACTTGAAAAAAAGATTGAAAACGATGGGAAGAAATGCAAGTTTACTTTTATTTTTGAGTTGTTATAATCATTTCATCCTGAGTGTATGTATGTTTGTATATGTAAATACAAAAACTAAAAATTAAATTTTTTTTTGGCAAAAATTTAATTTCTTGTTCAACGATTAAGCCTATTCCGCAACTTTTTGTAATGTTGGTTCCCTACTGAAATGTTATTTATTATTTAAAAGGAAAAAAATATGTTGAAAAAGAAAATTTATTTTTGTTATGTTAAAATTAAGTGCCTGGTTTTTTAAATATCGATATTCCTGTTTTGAATTTTTTTACTGTTTGATTTGTATATTTTCAAAGCAAAAAAATTTTTTTGTACGTTTCAATCACTTGTTTTTGACTTGGCCTCGTACAAAAAAGTTACTTTGTTGTATCAATTCGCCGATGACTACACCTTATAGATACGCCTTGTTACAGCCAGAGTACAGAACACAATTTGTCGTCTAGACGAACAAAAACGTTACCGTTTTTCATCTTTGGGTTCTTAAAACGCGAATGTCATTTTTTTTGTAAAAAACGTAACAAATAACAAATGTTTCAGAAAACTCACATTTTAAAAATTATTATTTGTTTTTATTACACAGTGATCTACAATTGGAATGTCTGCTGTATATATATTATACAAAATTGGAGATAAACAGGATCCCTGGGGGCAGCCTGCTCTTAAAAGAAAAGGGTTAAATGACTTCAAACCAATATGAACTCTAAAAGATCTGTTGGTTAAATAGCTTTGAATGATTTTTACAATACTTAAAGGGAAATTAAAATGATGTAATTTGTAAATTAGACCGTCGTGCCAGACAGAGTCAAATGCCGCCTTTATGTCTAGCAGTACCATTCCAGTGGACTTTTTTTGAATGAAGTTTGATTTAACAACGTTTTTTATACGAACTAATGGGTGTAGAGTACTGTGCTCTTTTCTGAATCCGAATTGTTCGGAAGGTAATATATTGTTCGCGTCCATAAAATCTACAATTTTGCTTTTAATAATCTTTTCTAGAATTTTACTGATAGACGACAACAAACTAATAGGTCGGTATGAATGTGGAGAATTCAAAAGTTTATTAGGTTTTTTTATTGCAATGACTTTTGCTTTTTTAAATTCATCTGGGAAATAACCTAGTAGAAGACAATTATTAATAATTTTTGTCAAAAATTGTATACCTTTTCTAGGTAAGGCTTTCAGGACTCTGTTATTAATGCCATCTGCACCTGGCGTCTTTCGTGGTTTAAGACTTTTAATGACATCAGAAACGTTAGCATACGTAATGGGTGTATGGTCTCCTGTTATTAAACTAGAATTTAACTCATTTACGTAGTCCCTCACTTGCGTTTCTGTGGCAAGGTCACTTGGGTTTGAGGAAAATGTGTGGTTATCACAGAACGTACGAGCCAATATTTCACATTTTTCTTCAGTCGAAGAGAAACGTGAATTATTATGATGCAGAATTGGAATATTCTTAGACTGCTTCCTTAAAATTTTTGTTAGGTTCCAAAAAGGAGAAGAGCCTTTGTCTAATGTAGACAACAATTTATTCCATGATGAATTTTTGAAGTCTTCAATTTTCCATTTTATTGCAGAATTCAATAATTTAAATTCATAATAATCAGGCACGTTTCTGTAACGTAGCCAGTTTCTACGATAGTGGTTGCGCATTTTAATTAACTGTTTAATATTTCGAGGCAATTGCTTACTTGTATTTCTTTTAACTTCTTGTGGCACACTGCATGAAATTGCATCCTTTAGGATACAAATAAAGTGATGAATCGCTGAGTCGATAGCCTCATTACTTAAATTTGCGTTATTAGCAGGAAGAGCAAGGTGATTTTGTACGTAATGGGAGAAAAGTGGCCAATTGGCCTTATTGTAATTAAAATATTTGAAAACCGTGTTCTCATATATACCGTTTATGGTAATCCTAACTGGTAGATGATCGGAACTTAAATCATTGATAACTTCTGCGGAAGAAATATTGAAAGTGTTATTGGTTATAAATAGGTCAAGAGTTGAACTTTGACGGTTTATCTGATAAGGGATATAAGTGCTTTCACTTGGAAATAAAATGTTTAGATTATAGGAATCCTGTTTTTCATATAAGATATTTCCCCAACAGTTAGATCTTAAACAACCCCACGATTGATGTCGGCTGTTTAAGTCACCACCCATAATATATCTGTCGGCTCTACTTAGCTTATGAATATCGGATGCAAAAAGTTTCTTTCTGGTGCCATCTTCACCAATACGACCTCCAGGAAAATAACACGAATATATGTTAACATTACCGAAATTTGTTAAGACTTTTATACCGATGTTTTCAATAAGAGTTGTGTTAATAGTATGTATTGTGGAATGAGAAATAGTTTTACGAATTATTATAGCAACGCCTCCTCCTCTCTTTAATTTCCTGTCGTTTCTATAAATATAGTATTCTTGGTGGGTAAGTGAAATATTTGGCTTAAGCCATGTTTCGGAAACTAAACAAATATCTATGTTGTAAGTTAATAAGAACTGAAAGAGTTCGGTAGTTTTATTGTTAATGCCTTGTGCGTTCCATGTTATTATTTTCATATCCATTGTCATTATGATAAAAATTTACTAGCGAGGTTTGTTATGACCTGAAATTGGTCAAACTTATTTTTACAATTCCTGAGATTTGTAATTAATTCAATTGTGAGAGCTTGAAGTTCTTGAATTGTAAACAATTCATCAGAGTTAGATGAGGTAGTTGCAAAATTTATGTTGGGGTTTCCATTGCTGTTGTTGTGTTGCTTTCTTGGTGATTCCCATATTCCTGAGGGATGTGTAACTTTTTGCTGCAGTGTGTTTGGGAAATTTTTGTTGTTTACAATATATGGATTATGAGACATCTGTTGCTTATTTATTGGTTTGATTCGTTGTTTAATCTGCAAGTATTGTGCTTTGCTGGGGCATTTGTCGTCGGTAGATTTATGTGGTCCATTGCAGTTTGCGCATTTTAATACATTTTCGTTGCAATTAGCGGTGTTGTGATTACCGGCACATTTAGCGCAAAAAGTTTTTACCTTGCAGTGCCTTGAGCCGTGCCCATACATTTGGCAGTTATGGCACTGTGTGACTCGAGATCTGTTTGGCTTCTGAAAGTCCCATTTGACCTTGACGTAATCTATGACTGAATAGTTTTGTCTTAAACTTTTAATATTAACACTCTTACGTTGAAAATATACTACGTATATCACAAACGTTCCGTATTGTGTTTTTTTATTGACAATCTTTACATCTAGGCATTTTAGTCCCTTAGCGATTAATTTGTTTTTGATAATTTTTGGGTCTTGAGTTTCCATTCCAAATAATAAAGCTTTATAAGGCTTATCTTCCTTGGTAGCATAAGTGAAAAATTCATATTTTTCATTGATTGTGTTGCATACTAGATCAAAATCTTCTTTTGAGTTACAAAAAAGTTTATGTCCGATAGAAATTTTTCTAACCGAATAATCATTTATTTTTACAAGCTTACATATTTCATGTATTTCTTCGATTTTACATTTAAGAATAGTTAGTGGAGGAATATGAGTTTTGATTTCACTAGCTATTTTATCTTCTTCAATATCGTCATCATCATCATCATTGATGGTTTGTAACGGCGAAAAATAGTTACTACTTTCTGCATTTGATGCATTGTTATTGGTTTTTGGTTTTTTTCTTTTCATTGTCACAAGATGTGCATGCACATCATCACTTACATACGTTCGTTTTATTTTGCTTTGTTACAAAATTTTTGGTTTTGAAAAAATTGTTTTTGTTTATTTAAATACAGTATTTATTTTGTTTTTGTTTGTTTGCTAGAATGCAAAAACCGGTTCTAGTTAATGAGAGTATACACGTCCGTCGCATACAAGAACTAAACATTTACTGAGGTCTTTGCAAGTAGTAGTCTTATTTTTAACGGTGTAAAATACTAAGTAGCCTATAAGCTTCTTAGCCTACTATATACTCTGCCACATGCCTGATTAATATGATCAGACCAAGTTAAAGTACCATTAAAAATAACACCAAGGTTTCTGACAGAGCTTGCAATATCAATTTTAGTACCTCCAAGGAATATTTCAATATCAGATTCGATTTTTACCGTTTTTTTACAAATTAATAAGCATTTGGACTTTTTAGGGTTTAGACGCAGGCCATTTGCTGATGCCCAGAGAAAAATTCTATTTAGATCAGCATTAAGATCATTGACTTTATTGCTAATGGATCCCCTAGAACTTGTTAGATAAATTTGTATATCATCAGCATACATTTGTACATAGGAATGTTTGAGTTGTTGTGGTATATCATTTGCATACAATGAGAAACACCTCTCACTGCTCTTATAGGATATGAAACAAGTCCATTATTTAATACACATTGCAGCTTTTCTTTTAGATATGACGATATCAGTTCTACAGCTGAAGTAGAAAACATTTTTGATAGTTTTAGACACAGAATTGAGTGGTGCACAGTATCAAAAGCTTTTGAGTGGTCAAGTAATACCAAAATGGATATATTTCCTAAATCTAAATTACCTCTAATCTCCTCGACAACATCAGTTAGGGCTGTCACACAGCTATGCAGAGGTCTAAAGCCTGATTGACGCTCAGTTAGTAAATTTTTTGTATCTACGTACTCAAATATTTGTTTATGAAGAATATGTTCAAAAACTTTAGATAAGTACGGTAATATTGAAATTGGGCGATATTCGCTGTCTGTTTTATGGACTGGAATGACTTTGGCATACTTCCAAACCATCGGGTACGAGCTTGTAGTAATAATAGTGTTGTATAAATGCACAATAGGGCGTATTATCCAGGGTAGAATTAATTTTATGAATTTTGGATTAATATCATCCAAGCCTACAGCATTAGACTTACCTTTATGAAATGCATCTAAAACTTCTACCAAGGAAAGGCCTTTGAAACAAAATTTTTCAAAGGAGGAATCGTAAGAAGGGATTCGAGTGTAAAAATCGGGGTTCGCTGTCGGCATTGGCACATTAACAAAAGTTTCATTACCAACACCAGTGTCTCGTATATGTTTCCATGTCTTATTGGTATCAGCTGCATTGTTAAATTTATTTAAATAATATACGCATTTTTCGTGTTTAAATTTTGAAACTACAGCCCTCCTAGCCAAACGATACTCATCATGATACTCAGGTGTCTTGTATCGTTTCCATAATTGGTATTTAATATCACGACTCTGTATTAATAACTTAAGTAATAAGTTTGATCCCATAATACATTACAAAGATCAGATTCTAATGCAAGATTATTTAGACTTTTAAAGTCACGATAAGTAAATTGTTGGGCTAAATTTTTAGTTGCAAAATCATATATTGTAAAAATAATATCATGTTTCGAAAAGGCAGGAGCTTAAAATTGGTTATAAAGTAAAACTTCTCTACAATTACTGACAAAGAATATATCAAGCAAAGTACAATTCATATGGGTAAAGTGTGTTGGTCTAGAGTTGTTAATAGGAAATAAATTAAATGATGACAAAATAGTTATAAGAGTGGTATCCGCAAGCAAATTACAATTTAAATCACCAGCAATAACAACTTTTGAACAGGACACAGATAAAATCTCTAATTGAGCTATGAGCCTATCGAATTTTATAGTTTTATGCGGTCTATATACACATCCAAGTAACATTGTGTTTCCGTTACAGTTCAAGTCAACAAATATATATTCAATATCATTAGCTTCATTATAACTACAGTTAAACTTGCAAGAAATGTTCTGCCTTATGTATATTGCTACACCACAAGCATGTTTGTATCTATCGGATCGAAAAACACGGTACCCATTTAAACTATATATGCTATCACATATCTCACTTTTAAACCAAGTTTCAAAAACACATCAACACATCAAACGCATCAACTCCTGAGTTCTCAAATAAGAAACGAAATTCATCAAATTTATTACATAAACTTTGGGCATTGATATGGCAAATACTAAAGCCTTGTTTTTGTTTAGCCAAGATACGAATCATACTAAAGTTACTATCTCTAGAACCAAGTTGCTCATACATAATATTTGTCAACTTGATATTTTAACGCAACGCAATTAAACAAGAGTTTAAATAATAAATATAACATATTAGTTGCATAGACCATAAATAAAATGTTGAACAATGATACATATAAAATAAATTATAAGTTTAAAATTAAGAGTGTCAACAAAACAATACATAAATTTATTCACGAAAAAATTGTGTGAGCTCCTCAAGAAATTGTATTAAAAATGGTTCATCTGACTCAAACTTTTTTATGTAAACGAGACCTCGCAATGTAAAAGCAGATTTTATCTTTTTATCTCTCTTTATATTAAGTTCAGCTTGAAATATTTGATGATTATGAGGAGCTAAGTTTTCGCACACATAAATGGGTTCACTGTTTTCAAAACCTGCATTTCGTAAGCATAAAGTTGCTTTGTTTTCACGGCGGTATTTAGATATTTTCTTTAAAAGAAAGTTTTTTTAAATGGAGATTTAAATTAAACTACTATTACCTCAGCCTTTGGCGTATATGGTTTATTGTTTTTATATATTTTTTTCAATCTGTAAATATTTTCAATTTGTGGAGTAGAAATTTTCAAAGAGTCACAGATATTGTTAACAATGTTATTCAAATTTTCGTTTTCATAATAAGGTACACCATTAATTCGAATACTACCAGCAACAACGGAGTTTTCGTTTTTTAATATTTTTCTTCTTAGTCGCCCAATTTCGTCTTTCAACTGAGTAACTTCTAAAGAATCTGAACTCTTTATTTCTAACTTATTAACTCTTTCAGTTGTTTTATTTACATCAATTTGAATTATATTTATTTTCTCCTCTATTACAGAGAGAATTCTTATTTCACTCTCTTTTATTGATCTGTTGATAAAATCAAAATGTTTCTGTTCACTTTCTTTTATTGAACTCTTTATGACCTGAGAGGTAAACAGTTCGCTTTCTTTTATAATTTCCCTAATAAAAGTTTTGTCATCTGTTAATAAGCGCGGGAGTTTAGGGCATTTTTCAAAAGGCGATTCTTGCCTTGACTCTCTCAATTTTCTGGCCGACGATTCACTTCGTGTAAACATATTAGTTATTGTTTGTTTATAATTCTGGTTTTGTTGGAAGAGAGTAGTTATTAATCACTGATCACTGTGTTGTATGTTTAGATTTATATAAATGTAAAATGTAAAACAGTTTTTAAGTTAAAATTTATAGACAGTTTATGATTTTGTTTGCTTGTTTTATTTATTTGTAGATGAGCAAAGCATTTGCTATTTTTTATATTTTGTTTACTTAAGAGTATGATTTCAGTGTGTTATTGTAGTGAGTAAGCTTATAATAAACTTTGTATTTTGAAAGTAAAAGAATTTTTTTATTTTTATTTTAATGCACATTTGCTTATCAAATTTTAATTTATGATAATAATAAATCTATGGGTAAAATTGTTCACTAATGATATACATATATTAGATGTGTTATAATTAGACATAATTAATGTTTATATCGTTTATATTAAAATTTTGAGGAGTAAATAAAAACAGGTCTGTTCACCACGGTTGTAAAACGTATGTGTTAATTTTTTTTTTATTATGTATACGTTAATTCCAAACTAACTGTGGGGACTTAGTGTTTTAATTGCAAAGCTATCAGTGATAAATGATACCGTTAGTTCATAGATTTATTTTAAAAATTGGTTAAAATTAATTTGACTAAGCTAGAGAATATTCAGCGGTTACTTCAGAATGATACTCTATTTTGAGAATGAATTCATAAGTATTTTGAACACTACCATATCGATATTTAAGAAACTTAAGCTAAAAAGTTAGTGAAAGTATTCACGATTATTAAATTAAAAATAAAAAAACAAAATTAGGGGCTAGAAATGACTTGATAGCCGACTTTTATTTCATTAATTTATTTTTTTAAAGGTCTAAAAATTGAATAAAACATTTAATTACCAAAGAAAGAAATGAAATATGCAATATTATAGGACTTAAATGTTTCTATA
This sequence comes from Cistogaster globosa, assembly GCA_937654795.1. NCBI lineage: Eukaryota > Metazoa > Arthropoda > Insecta > Diptera > Tachinidae > Cistogaster > Cistogaster globosa. The sequence continues at coordinate 33,257,287 of OW569407.1, forward strand.
CAGTAGAGGTGGCTTAGAGCGGATTTCTAGAATGTTATACATAGAGAGTAATGTTATTTATATGTTATAATTTTTGTCGTCCTACTTTTAAAAATCGATTTCTGTGCACGGTAAACAAAAACTTCTTTGTTTTAATATGTATAATTATAATATGTATGTTTATAATTAAATTCGGTCTGAAATGTATTAAAAGTTTTTGACTAAAATTATCATTTTTTTTGGTATAATTTCAATTTTTATTGAAATTTGGTAAAAAGCAATATTTTCAAATGTTAACTGAAATTCTGATTCCTGAAGTTTTTTCTGAGGAAAAAGAAATTATTTCGAAGAGAAATTCTTTTAATATTGCCGTCTAATGCTGATAACTGAAACCACTTGATTTATTTGTGAAAGCCGCGAAATGTCACATATGCCATGAGAAGGCGTTATGGATTCGATTCAAGAAAATGATACATATAACAATGCTAAATTTCAAATATGAAAGCGATGAGCATCTAAAAATCTACTTCCAATAAAAAAAATTTTTTTTAATAAAATCCTGACCACGACTCAGTACAGAAATTTAAAAATCTAGCTAACAAATACACAAATAAAATTTGCGTGCCACAATCCTGCAATATGACTAAAAAAAGAATGCTTTTAGAGTAGTGTTTTAGAGCGAATTCGTCATCGCTCCTACCGTATATCGTTGCGGCAGCTGACTATATTTTTAAAATTTTAGTAGTAGCTGTCAAAAGTGTATTATTTTACATTACAAAAGTTATTTTTTTAATATTCTTTAAACTATAATTACAACAAGAGTTTAAATCAATTTAAAAAACAAAGCTTACTAAAAACGTTAATTAAAAGGGTGAGTAAAAATTGCAGTTATTAAATGTGTTTTGATGTTTATCTAGACTTAAGTGCCAGTTTTTCTTCTTATTGTTGTAGCGGCACTCCCACCTTATATGAATTTATCTTGACAATTTTGTTTTGTTTATTAAACTCTGCTGTTACGTTTAAAGCGCCAAAGCAGGGTTGCCACTAAATATGGCAAAAACAAAAAATGTATATGAGAAAAAGTAAATAAAAAATATTACTTAATACATTGGCAACATTTCGATTTGACACAACAAAAATTCATACAAAACACAACGTAAATTAAAGGAAAAAAACCGGACCGTTTTACACGGACGCTAATTATTACGTATTCGTCCATATATCATCCGGTTTCGTTTCGCTCTTGACGTGTTCTATAAACAGGCTGTAAGTTTCTACTGTTTTTTTTCGGTTTCAAAGCGGTTTACTGCATTCAATGACTTCATTTACAGAAATGTGCTTTTGATTTGACCATTGTGATATGTGTCTGCAAATGTTTTAAAAACTTGTATGTGCTGCTGACCATTAATTGATAATTAATTTAATAAAAAAATACATAGCCATCGACACAATCACCAGCTTTTGTTAACATACTTCTGTGAAGCATAATAATAAGCTAATTAAATTATGTTAAAGAACATGTGCAACTATCTGGTAGATTTAAAACGCTTAAAAGGAAAAAAATAAAACTTAAAGAGGTGACCTTAATTCTTTTGACCATTGGTGCAAAACAAATCCTTTTGTTAGAAGAAATCCAGTTGACTAAAATTTTAGAAATGAAAGTTTTAGTGGATTCTCAAAATAGTTTAATTTCCAATATGTATAATACGACAGTAAATAAAGGTAGAAATGAAGGTGGTTTTTACGATGTGACAAGGAGCCGTTATTAAGCGCTTGTTATGCCAATGGATCTGTATTGCGGATCAATTAATTTCTAACAAAAAAAGTTTAAAAATTTAGGTGAACTTTTTGACTGAAGAAACTAAAATCTGTTATGTTATTTTAGACACTAAATGCAAATCTGGGTTGGAATCTTTACATCCGTGAGGGTATGGAGAATCGTATGAAAATAATACGTTGAACCAAATGTCATTATGACCTCGCAATATCTTGTTCGATTCACAATAGTTTTTAAACTAACAAATTATAGATCTAGAGTGTTCAAGCTGCTCGGTATATCAGATTTTGTTGTTTCTAAAAGTCAAAACCGATTTTTAGCCTGTAACGCATGATCCAAGGATGAACCATTCACTGGGCATCAGCAATTTTTCATTATAAGTGCTTTCCCTAGTCTGATTTTTCGAATATTTATTTAAGAAATTTTTTTCTTCGTTTGATATTTTTGATTATCGTAGGCTCTAAGCACAAAATTATCAATGTAAGTATGTTTTTTTTTTTCTTTTAAAATATAAATTACTTATTACCGTATTCTATATCTTTACTTCATTAACTAGTGGTACTACTGCTTTTAGATGCTTAGAAAACTCATGCAGTAGATTTTCCTCAAGATCATTTGAAGCATAGCTTTTGCCAAATTGTGTGCTTTGAACCTTACAGCCCAAGGCGAATTGATCATCAGCACGAAGTACTGCTCGAATTACGTGAAAGTTTTACTTTTTTTCAATTCTGTTTATTTTTCGTTTCTTATGTTTTTTATTTGTTATGTATGAACATACATTCTAGTTCAAATGATTAGAACCGATTAAATTTTTGTTTTAGTAGGACATATCTCCTCTAGAGAGCTTAATTTTCTTTCATCAGAAATTGATTTTTTTTAAGATTCCAAAAAAAAAACAACGAAAAGATCAGAGTATAAGGCAAAAGTTTTATTTTTTATTTTTACAAATATTTTCATTTAATTTAGTTTAATAACTATGAATATAAGCAGAAAATAAATTATCGTCTACAAAACATTAGTGAAAAATGGGCAAGAAAAGCATTTTAAATAGTTAATGGCCTCTCAAGTCATTCCAAAAGAAATTGGCGTATATCATTAACTGTTGTCGGCAACTTGAAAAAAAGATTGAAAACGATGGGAAGAAATGCAAGTTTACTTTTATTTTTGAGTTGTTATAATCATTTCATCCTGAGTGTATGTATGTTTGTATATGTAAATACAAAAACTAAAAATTAAATTTTTTTTTGGCAAAAATTTAATTTCTTGTTCAACGATTAAGCCTATTCCGCAACTTTTTGTAATGTTGGTTCCCTACTGAAATGTTATTTATTATTTAAAAGGAAAAAAATATGTTGAAAAAGAAAATTTATTTTTGTTATGTTAAAATTAAGTGCCTGGTTTTTTAAATATCGATATTCCTGTTTTGAATTTTTTTACTGTTTGATTTGTATATTTTCAAAGCAAAAAAATTTTTTTGTACGTTTCAATCACTTGTTTTTGACTTGGCCTCGTACAAAAAAGTTACTTTGTTGTATCAATTCGCCGATGACTACACCTTATAGATACGCCTTGTTACAGCCAGAGTACAGAACACAATTTGTCGTCTAGACGAACAAAAACGTTACCGTTTTTCATCTTTGGGTTCTTAAAACGCGAATGTCATTTTTTTTGTAAAAAACGTAACAAATAACAAATGTTTCAGAAAACTCACATTTTAAAAATTATTATTTGTTTTTATTACACAGTGATCTACAATTGGAATGTCTGCTGTATATATATTATACAAAATTGGAGATAAACAGGATCCCTGGGGGCAGCCTGCTCTTAAAAGAAAAGGGTTAAATGACTTCAAACCAATATGAACTCTAAAAGATCTGTTGGTTAAATAGCTTTGAATGATTTTTACAATACTTAAAGGGAAATTAAAATGATGTAATTTGTAAATTAGACCGTCGTGCCAGACAGAGTCAAATGCCGCCTTTATGTCTAGCAGTACCATTCCAGTGGACTTTTTTTGAATGAAGTTTGATTTAACAACGTTTTTTTATACGAACTAATGGGTGTAGAGTACTGTGCTCTTTTCTGAATCCGAATTGTTCGGAAGGTAATATATTGTTCGCGTCCATAAAATCTACAATTTTGCTTTTAATAATCTTTTCTAGAATTTTACTGATAGACGACAACAAACTAATAGGTCGGTATGAATGTGGAGAATTCAAAAGTTTATTAGGTTTTTTTATTGCAATGACTTTTGCTTTTTTAAATTCATCTGGGAAATAACCTAGTAGAAGACAATTATTAATAATTTTTGTCAAAAATTGTATACCTTTTCTAGGTAAGGCTTTCAGGACTCTGTTATTAATGCCATCTGCACCTGGCGTCTTTCGTGGTTTAAGACTTTTAATGACATCAGAAACGTTAGCATACGTAATGGGTGTATGGTCTCCTGTTATTAAACTAGAATTTAACTCATTTACGTAGTCCCTCACTTGCGTTTCTGTGGCAAGGTCACTTGGGTTTGAGGAAAATGTGTGGTTATCACAGAACGTACGAGCCAATATTTCACATTTTTCTTCAGTCGAAGAGAAACGTGAATTATTATGATGCAGAATTGGAATATTCTTAGACTGCTTCCTTAAAATTTTTGTTAGGTTCCAAAAAGGAGAAGAGCCTTTGTCTAATGTAGACAACAATTTATTCCATGATGAATTTTTGAAGTCTTCAATTTTCCATTTTATTGCAGAATTCAATAATTTAAATTCATAATAATCAGGCACGTTTCTGTAACGTAGCCAGTTTCTACGATAGTGGTTGCGCATTTTAATTAACTGTTTAATATTTCGAGGCAATTGCTTACTTGTATTTCTTTTAACTTCTTGTGGCACACTGCATGAAATTGCATCCTTTAGGATACAAATAAAGTGATGAATCGCTGAGTCGATAGCCTCATTACTTAAATTTGCGTTATTAGCAGGAAGAGCAAGGTGATTTTGTACGTAATGGGAGAAAAGTGGCCAATTGGCCTTATTGTAATTAAAATATTTGAAAACCGTGTTCTCATATATACCGTTTATGGTAATCCTAACTGGTAGATGATCGGAACTTAAATCATTGATAACTTCTGCGGAAGAAATATTGAAAGTGTTATTGGTTATAAATAGGTCAAGAGTTGAACTTTGACGGTTTATCTGATAAGGGATATAAGTGCTTTCACTTGGAAATAAAATGTTTAGATTATAGGAATCCTGTTTTTCATATAAGATATTTCCCCAACAGTTAGATCTTAAACAACCCCACGATTGATGTCGGCTGTTTAAGTCACCACCCATAATATATCTGTCGGCTCTACTTAGCTTATGAATATCGGATGCAAAAAGTTTCTTTCTGGTGCCATCTTCACCAATACGACCTCCAGGAAAATAACACGAATATATGTTAACATTACCGAAATTTGTTAAGACTTTTATACCGATGTTTTCAATAAGAGTTGTGTTAATAGTATGTATTGTGGAATGAGAAATAGTTTTACGAATTATTATAGCAACGCCTCCTCCTCTCTTTAATTTCCTGTCGTTTCTATAAATATAGTATTCTTGGTGGGTAAGTGAAATATTTGGCTTAAGCCATGTTTCGGAAACTAAACAAATATCTATGTTGTAAGTTAATAAGAACTGAAAGAGTTCGGTAGTTTTATTGTTAATGCCTTGTGCGTTCCATGTTATTATTTTCATATCCATTGTCATTATGATAAAAATTTACTAGCGAGGTTTGTTATGACCTGAAATTGGTCAAACTTATTTTTACAATTCCTGAGATTTGTAATTAATTCAATTGTGAGAGCTTGAAGTTCTTGAATTGTAAACAATTCATCAGAGTTAGATGAGGTAGTTGCAAAATTTATGTTGGGGTTTCCATTGCTGTTGTTGTGTTGCTTTCTTGGTGATTCCCATATTCCTGAGGGATGTGTAACTTTTTGCTGCAGTGTGTTTGGGAAATTTTTGTTGTTTACAATATATGGATTATGAGACATCTGTTGCTTATTTATTGGTTTGATTCGTTGTTTAATCTGCAAGTATTGTGCTTTGCTGGGGCATTTGTCGTCGGTAGATTTATGTGGTCCATTGCAGTTTGCGCATTTTAATACATTTTCGTTGCAATTAGCGGTGTTGTGATTACCGGCACATTTAGCGCAAAAAGTTTTTACCTTGCAGTGCCTTGAACCGTGCCCATACATTTGGCAGTTATGGCACTGTGTGACTCGAGATCTGTTTGGCTTCTGAAAGTCCCATTTGACCTTGACGTAATCTATGACTGAATAGTTTTGTCTTAAACTTTTAATATTAACACTCTTACGTTGAAAATATACTACGTATATCACAAACGTTCCGTATTGTGTTTTTTTATTGACAATCTTTACATCTAGGCATTTTAGTCCCTTAGCGATTAATTTGTTTTTGATAATTTTTGGGTCTTGAGTTTCCATTCCAAATAATAAAGCTTTATAAGGCTTATCTTCCTTGGTAGCATAAGTGAAAAATTCATATTTTTCATTGATTGTGTTGCATACTAGATCAAAATCTTCTTTTGAGTTACAAAAAAGTTTATGTCCGATAGAAATTTTTCTAACCGAATAATCATTTATTTTTACAAGCTTACATATTTCATGTATTTCTTCGATTTTACATTTAAGAATAGTTAGTGGAGGAATATGAGTTTTGATTTCACTAGCTATTTTATCTTCTTCAATATCGTCATCATCATCATCATTGATGGTTTGTAACGGCGAAAAATAGTTACTACTTTCTGCATTTGATGCATTGTTATTGGTTTTTGGTTTTTTTTCTTTTCATTGTCACAAGATGTGCATGCACATCATCACTTACATACGTTCGTTTTATTTTGCTTTGTTACAAAATTTTTGGTTTTGAAAAAATTGTTTTTGTTTATTTAAATACAGTATTTATTTTGTTTTTGTTTGTTTGCTAGAATGCAAAAACCGGTTCTAGTTAATGAGAGTATACACGTCCGTCGCATACAAGAACTAAACATTTACTGAGGTCTTTGCAAGTAGTAGTCTTATTTTTAACGGTGTAAAATACTAAGTAGCCTATAAGCTTCTTAGCCTACTATATACTCTGCCACATGCCTGATTAATATGATCAGACCAAGTTAAAGTACCATTAAAAATAACAACAAGGTTTCTGACAGAGCTTGCAATATCAATTTTAGTACCTCCAAGGAATATTTCAATATCAGATTCGATTTTTACCGTTTTTTTACAAATTAATAAGCATTTGGACTTTTTAGGGCTTAGACGCAGGCCATTTGCTGATGCCCAGAGAAAAATTCTATTTAGATCAGCATTAAGATCATTGACTTTATTGCTAATGGATCCCCTAGAACTTGTTAGATAAATTTGTATATCATCAGCATACATTTGTACATAGGAATGTTTGAGTTGTTGTGGTATATCATTTGCATACAATGAGAAACACCTCTCACTGCTCTTATAGGATATGAAACAAGTCCATTATTTAATACACATTGCAGCTTTTCTTTTAGATATGACGATATCAGTTCTACAGCTGAAGTAGAAAACATTTTTGATAGTTTTAGACACAGAATTGAGTGGTGCACAGTATCAAAAGCTTTTGAGTGGTCAAGTAATACCAAAATGGATATATTTCCTAAATCTAAATTACCTCTAATCTCCTCGACAACATCAGTTAGGGCTGTCACACAGCTATGCAGAGGTCTAAAGCCTGATTGACGCTCAGTTAGTAAATTTTTTGTATCTACGTACTCAAATATTTGTTTATGAAGAATATGTTCAAAAACTTTAGATAAGTATGGTAATATTGAAATTGGGCGATATTCGCTGTCTGTTTTATGGACTGGAATGACTTTGGCATACTTCCAAACCATCGGGTACGAGCTTGTAGTAATAATAGTGTTGTATAAATGCACAATAGGGCGTATTATCCAGGGTAGAATTAATTTTATGAATTTTGGATTAATATCATCCAAGCCTACAGCATTAGACTTACCTTTATGAAATGCATCTAAAACTTCTACCAAGGAAAGGCCTTTGAAACAAAATTTTTCAAAGGAGGAATCGTAAGAAGGGATTCGAGTGTAAAAATCGGGGTTCGCTGTCGGCATTGGCACATTAACAAAAGTTTCATTACCAACACCAGTGTCTCGTATATGTTTCCATGTCTTATTGGTATCAGCTGCATTGTTAAATTTATTTAAATAATATACGCATTTTTCGTGTTTAAATTTTGAAACTACAGCCCTCCTAGCCAAACGATACTCATCATGATACTCAGGTGTCTTGTATCGTTTCCATAATTGGTATTTAATATCACGACTCTGTATTAATAACTTAAGTAATAAGTTTGATCCCATAATACATTACAAAGATCAGATTCTAATGCAAGATTATTTAGACTTTTAAAGTCACGATAAGTAAATTGTTGGGCTAAATTTTTAGTTGCAAAATCATATATTGTAAAAATAATATCATGTTTCGAAAAGGCAGGAGCTGAAAATTGGTTATAAAGTAAAACTTCTCTACAATTACTGACAAAGAATATATCAAGCAAAGTACAATTCATATGGGTAAAGTGTGTTGGTCTAGAGTTGTTAATAGGAAATAAATTAAATGATGACAAAATAGTTATAAGAGTGGTATCCGCAAGCAAATTACAATTTAAATCACCAGCAATAACAACTTTTGAACAGGACACAGATAAAATCTCTAATTGAGCTATGAGCCTATCGAATTTTATAGTTTTATGCGGTCTATATACACATCCAAGTAACATTGTGTTTCCGTTACAGTTCAAGTCAACAAATATATATTCAATATCATTAGCTTCATTATAACTACAGTTAAACTTGCAAGAAATGTTCTGCCTTATGTATATTGCTACACCACCAGCATGTTTGTATCTATCGGATCGAAAAACACGGTACCCATTTAAACTATATATGCTATCACATATCTCACTTTTAAACCAAGTTTCAAAAACACATCAACACATCAAACGCATCAACTCCTGAGTTCTCAAATAAGAAACGAAATTCATCAAATTTATTACATAAACTTTGGGCATTGATATGGCAAATACTAAAGCCTTGTTTTTGTTTAGCCAAGATACGAATCATACTAAAGTTACTATCTCTAGAACCAAGTTGCTCATACATAATATTTGTCAACTTGATATTTTAACGCAACGCAATTAAACAAGAGTTTAAATAATAAATATAACATATTAGTTGCATAGACCATAAATAAAATGTTGAACAATGATACATATAAAATAAATTATAAGTTTAAAATTAAGAGTGTCAACAAAACAATACATAAATTTATTCACGAAAAAATTGTGTGAGCTCCTCAAGAAATTGTATTAAAAATGGTTCATCTGACTCAAACTTTTTTATGTAAACGAGACCTCGCAATGTAAAAGCAGATTTTATCTTTTTATCTCTCTTTATATTAAGTTCAGCTTGAAATATTTGATGATTATGAGGAGCTAAGTTTTCGCACACATAAATGGGTTCACTGTTTTCAAAACCTGCATTTCGTAAGCATAAAGTTGCTTTGTTTTCACGGCGGTATTTAGATATTTTCTTTAAAAGAAAGTTTTTTTAAATGGAGATTTAAATTAAACTACTATTACCTCAGCCTTTGGCGTATATGGTTTATTGTTTTTATATATTTTTTTCAATCTGTAAATATTTTCAATTTGTGGAGTAGAAATTTTCAAAGAGTCACAGATATTGTTAACAATGTTATTCAAATTTTCGTTTTCATAATAAGGTACACCATTAATTCGAATACTACCAGCAACAACGGAGTTTTCGTTTTTTAATATTTTTCTTCTTAGTCGCCCAATTTCGTCTTTCAACTGAGTAACTTCTAAAGAATCTGAACTCTTTATTTCTAACTTATTAACTCTTTCAGTTGTTTTATTTACATCAATTTGAATTATATTTATTTTCTCCTCTATTACAGAGAGAATTCTTATTTCACTCTCTTTTATTGATCTGTTGATAAAATCAAAATGTTTCTGTTCACTTTCTTTTATTGAACTCTTTATGACCTGAGAGGTAAACAGTTCGCTTTCTTTTATAATTTCCCTAATAAAAGTTTTGTCATCTGTTAATAAGCGCGGGAGTTTAGGGCATTTTTCAAAAGGCGATTCTTGCCTTGACTCTCTCAATTTTCTGGCCGACGATTCACTTCGTGTAAACATATTAGTTATTGTTTGTTTATAATTCTGGTTTTGTTGGAAGAGAGTAGTTATTAATCACTGATCACTGTGTTGTATGTTTAGATTTATATAAATGTAAAATGTAAAACAGTTTTTAAGTTAAAATTTATAGACAGTTTATGATTTTGTTTGCTTGTTTTATTTATTTGTAGATGAGCAAAGCATTTGCTATTTTTTATATTTTGTTTACTTAAGAGTATGATTTCAGTGTGTTATTGTAGTGAGTAAGCTTATAATAAACTTTGTATTTTGAAAGTAAAAGAATTTTTTTATTTTTATTTTAATGCACATTTGCTTATCAAATTTTAATTTATGATAATAATAAATCTATGGGTAAAATTGTTCACTAATGATATACATATATTAGATGTGTTATAATTAGACATAATTAATGTTTATATCGTTTATATTAAAATTTTGAGGAGTAAATAAAAACAGGTCTGTTCACCACGGTTGTAAAACGTATGTGTTAATTTTTTTTTTATTATGTATACGTTAATTCCAAACTAACTGTGGGGACTTAGTGTTTTAATTGCAAAGCTATCAGTGATAAATGATACCGTTAGTTCATAGATTTATTTTAAAAATTGGTTAAAATTAATTTGACTAAGCTAGAGAATATTCAGCGGTTACTTCAGAATGATACTCTATTTTGAGAATGAATTCATAAGTATTTTGAACACTACCATATCGATATTTAAGAAACTTAAGCTAAAAAGTTAGTGAAAGTATTCACGATTATTAAATTAAAAATAAAAAAACAAAATTAGGGGCTAGAAATGACTTGATAGCCGACTTTTATTTCATTAATTTATTTTTTTAAAGGTCTAAAAATTGAATAAAACATTTAATTACCAAAGAAAGAAATGAAATATGCAATATTATAGGACTTAAATGTTTCTATACAGTAGAGGTGGCTTAGAGCGGATTTCTAGAATGTTATACATAGAGAGTAATGTTATTTATATGTTATAATTTTTGTCGTCCTAATTTTAAAAATCGATTTCTGTGCACGGTAAACAAAAACTTCTTTGTTTTAATATGTATAATTATAATATGTATGTTTATAATTAAATTCGGTCTGAAATGTATTAAAAGTTTTTGACTAAAATTATCATTTTTTTTGGTATAATTTCAATTTTTATTGAAATTTGGTAAAAAGCAATATTTTCAAATGTTAACTGAAATTCTGATTCCTGAAGTTTTTTCTGAGGAAAAAGAAATTATTTCGAAGAGAAATTCTTTTAATATTGCCGTCTAATGCTGATAACTGAAACCACTTGATTTATTTGTGAAAGCCGCGAAATGTCACATATGCCATGAGAAGGCGTTATGGATTCGATTCAAGAAAATGATACATATAACAATGCTAAATTTCAAATATGAAAGCGATGAGCATCTAAAAATCTACTTCCAATAAAAAAAATTTTTTTTAATAAAATCCTGACCACGACTCAGTACAGAAATTTAAAAATCTAGCTAACAAATACACAAATAAAATTTGCGTGCCACAATCCTGCAATATGACTAAAAAAAGAATGCTTTTAGAGTAGTGTTTTAGAGCGAATTCGTCATCGCTCCTATCGTTGCGGCAGCTGACTATATTTTTAAAATTTTAGTAGTAGCTGTCAAAAGTGTATTATTTTACATTACAAAAGTTATTTTTTTAATATTCTTTAAACTATAATTACAACAAGAGTTTAAATCAATTTAAAAAACAAAGCTTACTAAAAACGTTAATTAAAAGGGTGAGTAAAAATTGCAGTTATTAAATGTGTTTTGATGTTTATCTAGACTTAAGTGCCAGTTTTTCTTCTTATTGTTGTAGCGGCACTCCCACCTTATATGAGTTTATCTTGACAATTTTGTTTTGTTTATTAAACTCTGCTGTTACGTTTAAAGCGCCAAAGCAGGGTTGCCACTAAATATGGCAAAAACAAAAAATGTATATAAGAAAAAGTAAATAAAAAATATTACTTAATACATTGGCAACATTTCGATTTGACACAACAAAAATTCATACAAAACACAACGTAAATTAAAGGAAAAAAAACCGGACCGTTTTACACGGACGCTAATTATTACGTATTCGTCCATATATCATCCGGTTTCGTTTGCTCTTGACGTGTTCTATAAACAGGCTGTAAGTTTCTACTGTTTTTTTTCGGTTTCAAAGCGGTTTACTGCATTCAATGACTTCATTTACAGAAATGTGCTTTTGATTTGACCATTGTGATATGTGTCTGCAAATGTTTTAAAAACTTGTATGTGCTGCTGACCATTAATTGATAATTAATTTAATAAAAAAATACATAGCCATCGACACAATCACCAGCTTTTGTTAACATACTTCTGTGAAGCATAATAATAAGCTAATTAAATTATGTTAAAGAACATGTGCAACTATCTGGTAGATTTAAAACGCTTAAAAGGAAAAAAATAAAACTTAAAGAGGTGACCTTAATTCTTTTGACCATTGGTGCAAAACAAATCCTTTTGTTAGAAGAAATCCAGTTGACTAAAATTTTAGAAATGAAAGTTTTAGTGGATTCTCAAAATAGTTTAATTTCCAATATGTATAATACGACAGTAAATAAAGGTAGAAATGAAGGTGGTTTTTACGATGTGACAAGGAGCCGTTATTAAGCGCTTGTTATGCCAATGGATCTGTATTGCGGATCAATTAATTTCTAACAAAAAAAGTTTAAAAATTTAGGTGAACTTTTTGACTGAAGAAACTAAAATCTGTTATGTTATTTTAGACACTAAATGCAAATCTGGGTTGGAATCTTTACATCCGTGAGGGTATGGAGAATCGTATGAAAATAATACGTTGAACCAAATGTCATTATGACCTCGCAATATCTTGTTCGATTCACAATAGTTTTTAAACTAACAAATTATAGATCTAGAGTGTTCAAGCTGCTCGGTATATCAGATTTTGTTGTTTCTAAAAGTCAAAACCGATTTTTAGCCTGTAACGCATGATCCAAGGATGAACCATTCACTGGGCATCAGCAATTTTTCATTATAAGTGCTTTCCCTAGTCTGATTTTTCGAATATTTATTTAAGAAATTTTTTTCTTCGTTTGATATTTTTGATTATCGTAGGCTCTAAGCACAAAATTATCAATGTAAGTATGTTTTTTTTTTTCTTTTAAAATATAAATTACTTATTACCGTATTCTATATCTTTACTTCATTAACTAGTGGTACTACTGCTTTTAGATGCTTAGAAAACTCATGCAGTAGATTTTCCTCAAGATCATTTGAAGCATAGCTTTTGCCAAATTGTGTGCTTTGAACCTTACAGCCCAAGGCGAATTGATCATCAGCACGAAGTACTGCTCGAATTACGTGAAAGTTTTACTTTTTTTCAATTCTGTTTATTTTTCGTTTCTTATGTTTTTTATTTGTTATGTATGAACATACATTCTAGTTCAAATGATTAGAACCGATTAAATTTTTGTTTTAGTAGGACATATCTCCTCTAGAGAGCTTAATTTTCTTTCATCAGAAATTGATTTTTTTTAAGATTCCAAAAAAAAAACAACGAAAAGATCAGAGTATAAGGCAAAAGTTTTATTTTTTATTTTTACAAATATTTTCATTTAATTTAGTTTAATAACTATGAATATAAGCAGAAAATAAATTATCGTCTACAAAACATTAGTGAAAAATGGGCAAGAAAAGCATTTTAAATAGTTAATGGCCTCTCAAGTCATTCCAAAAGAAATTGGCGTATATCATTAACTGTTGTCGGCAACTTGAAAAAAAGATTGAAAACGATGGGAAGAAATGCAAGTTTACTTTTATTTTTGAGTTGTTATAATCATTTCATCCTGAGTGTATGTATGTTTGTATATGTAAATACAAAAACTAAAAATTAAATTTTTTTTTGGCAAAAATTTAATTTCTTGTTCAACGATTAAGCCTATTCCGCAACTTTTTGTAATGTTGGTTCCCTACTGAAATGTTATTTATTATTTAAAAGGAAAAAAATATGTTGAAAAAGAAAATTTATTTTTGTTATGTTAAAATTAAGTGCCTGGTTTTTTAAATATCGATATTCCTGTTTTGAATTTTTTTACTGTTTGATTTGTATATTTTCAATTCATCTTTGGGTTCTTAAAACACGAATGTCATTTTTTTTTTGTAAAAAACGTAACAAATAACAAATGTTTCAGAACACTCACATTTTAAAAATTATTATTTGTTTTTATGAATATTGTTTTAACTTTTTCTATTTGCAGCAATTTTTATTTTATACATAAAAAATTTTTCTTTGTTTAATAATTTTGTTTTGTTTATTTATTAACAGGGTGTCAGACGATCAAGTTTTCATTCAAGTTTTATTCAAGTTATAAAATTTCTCTCATTTTTTAATCAATACACTCACACTTTAAAAACTTGCTGAGAATTTGCTTTCAAGTTTTCGTTCAATTGAGTCTTTCAAATTACATTCCAGAAAACAGCTGATTGATGTTTTTCCCTCCAAATTTGTATTAAAAATTCTGCTGTCAGTGTTTTCTTGACATCTTGCTTAAAAACTTGCTTTGAAATTGCGTGCAGCCTACGTCACAGCTTTCAATTTTTGTGAATTTTGACAAGCAGTATGTGTAAATTTCTTTTAAGAGAATTGAACAAAAACTTGACCGTCTGACTGCACTGTAAACTCAGCTGTGTCTTAAGCGCCGAAGTAGGGCTACCATCATTTTAGGCAAAAATAAAAAAATCTTATGAAAAAAAGTGAATAAAAACATTAGTTATTATATTGGCAATACTTCGATTTGACACAATTTTTATTTATACGAAACACAACGTAAGTTAAACAAAAAAACCCGAGCGTGTTACACGAACGCAAATTATTACGTATTCGTCCATACATCATCCGGTTTCCTTTTGCTCTTGACATGTTCTGTAAACAGGCTGTTAGATTTAACTTATTGTAATTCGTCATAGAAAAATAATTTTATCATTAAAATTCATTAAATAAAATCGATTTTATGCAACTTTCAACAATTTCTTTTTCAGCAATTAAGTCGAACAAAGATTTGTTAAGGTTTAACAATTCGTAAAAAACGTACGATCATTTATACGATCAGTCAAGATATTGTAAATTATTATTAGTTAACGTATGTTATAATCCAAAACACGTATTTCTACGATACGTGTTGTACGTTTACGGATGTAACGGATGATTCCAACTTTCGAGAATAGAGTTATAATGAATACCAAGGAAGTTGCACGACATATATTGAAATCTTTGAAAATCAATATTAAAACAACCGAATTCTTAAAATATATGTTGTGTGTAAAATCTATTTTTTTAAACCCGTTCCTTGAGAGATAAGTTTTTGCTTTCAAAATATTCAGGCAGGTCACATACTCAATACCGATTTAAAGTCATGTTAATATTCTCAAATTTGTTCTTCAAATAATAAAACCCGGAAATTTCTTCGGAGTGAAACTACTTTTGAATTTAAAAGTGAAATTAAGTTTTTCTTTTAAATTTTGATGTAAGCGGTCTTTAAACATACTTTTATTATCTGTCCTAACCTAGATTAGCCCTGTTATTTACTTTAGTGTGAGCAACATTGCCAAAATTAAATTAGAGTAGTAGAGATATAGCATTTTTTCGAAACGAGCAATAAAACAAATCGTTTGGAATGTGTGACATGCCTGATTATATACATGTATACTTTTTATATATTTATATTAATGTATAAATTTGTACTTTAAATTTTTTAAATAAACTTTTATTTTATATCTTTATTTAGATTGTGCCTTTTTTTTACTTTGGTATAAGCAATGTTGCCATATAGTTAATACACACGAATATATTTATTATAATATGCTTTTTAACATTTTATGGTTAGCAGTACCGCAATATGTTTTGATCCAAAAATGTATTGTTACAGAGAAAATAATAATATTTTTTTCGTGAGCATTGCACAGCGACGTCATTTCTCTCTTCTTACTTGAACTTAAAGGTAAAATTTCAAGCGCACCCTCTTTGGTCTTTAAAAAAAATATTTATTGAAAAAAGAAATTATAATATCTGGTATCCAAACGCCATGAAACAGGTGGTTAATGTTTACAAATGACACGTAAAAACTAAAAATGCAGAGAATCAAGAAATTACATAGCATTCGATTACTTTCGTTTTTTTTTCACGTTTAACGATATAAAATGGGCAACTTAAGCCTGGTGAAATTTCAGATTTTTTATTTGTTTTCAGTTTAAAAAAGAAAACAAAAACCTGTATCAGTCCTGCCGAAATAAATGGTTTAGAGTTTGAAATATTAATTAAAAATACCACAGTTATTTTACGTTTCTATACTAACGTTAAGAAACACATAAATTAACCTTCATTATTAAAATAACAAAAAAAAATTAATATAATTATTTCTATGACTAAGCATAATTCAAAAAAAAAAATACTAACAACACAGAATCAGTAGTTTGTTCTTTTCGTTATAATTCCCATATGGGAGTACATATTTAACAAATTTAATCATACAATTATTTTATTTTTTTTATAACAATAATCAAAAAAATTCATGGCATGAGATGCATTTTCTCTTAAAGTTGGTCCATAACAAATGAATTTACAAATCATCAACAAAAACAAAACAAACTTTTAAAAGCCGCGTTTTTTGTGTACGACAAAATTTAAAAATATGTGTATTTTTAAAAACAAAATAGATAAAAAAACATAAAAAAGATTAATGCCAATGGAAAGGATTATTACAGCATACGGCATGCCACAAAATTTTTTTAATCTACCAAGGTATGCACACATTTCATCATGCATTTTACACATACACAAGCCTTCGTATCAGCATTAAAAACTACCTTTTCATTTATAAACTGTAAAGCGGAGATATTTACTATAATTGAGAACAAGGATGCAGCAATACAACAACACAGCACAATTTATTTTTATGAATGAGAAAAGATAAATAGACTGAAAAAAAAAATACGCAAAAAAACCAATGAAACTCCCACATTGATGCAAAAAAAAGTGAGAAACAACATTTTAGCCAGACTCTATAGACTTTTTAACTCAGCGCATAGTAAAGCTTACTGGCAGCAAACTTTAATACCATAAATTAAATAAGTTTTTTCCCATTGCACACATAGTTTAGTGTTTTGCTTTTAGTTCCTATATTTTTTTCGTTGTACTTGGCACTTAACAAAAACTGGTTAAAATTTGGTCCTTTCTTTCCTTTTTAAAAGTATTTGAGTGTGTGTGTTATTTTCTATCTTTTGTCTTTCGCTTTTCAGTTAACGACATTTTTATGTCCCTCCCTCCTCCTCACAAATTGTTTTTGTTTTTTTTATTTCCCCATTGTCGTTATTTTTTGTTGCTGCTTAAAATGTTAGGCTTAAATATGTAGAAATAAATGTGTTAGTATAAAATTGTTTTCAGTTTGAAAAATTATTACCTAAATGGTAATAAATTTAATTCGTCTTTTTTTGTTAATGTTTTAAAATTATGAGTATTAAAAAAAGTACTTTAGCATTCATTTAACAATCACTTGTCTTATAATTTTTGAACGTTTTGCAGAAAAACATTTTCCCAAAAAATGTTGATAAAATTTTATTTTCTGCGTCTATTAACATCTAAATAATGAAGCAAGCCTGTAATAACACAGCTTTATATTAGAAATTTGCTTATGTGTATCTTAGGCAAGCAACTTTCCATCATATTGATGTTGTTTAATAGTATTGTTTAAGCCTGTTATTACCAGTGAGTACAGATAAAGTTAGAATTTTGAAATGCAAATTATTTACTTTCGGATATACTTCAAACTTAAATTGAGTCAAAGGATTAATCATCCGGACGAAGGCTCATTGGAACCTTCTAGATAAAAGTCTACACAAATGCTAATTATTTGATCTACAAAATCTTGACTTTAAAAAATTTTAAAAAGAATTTCAATAGCACGATCGTGGCAAAAACTTTAATAAACAAGAAATGATTTCCAAACTAACCAAAATCAATTAAAGAAATTATATTTTACGTTTAAATGATTTAAAATGTAATAATAATTCCTAGGACACCAAAACATTTCCACCAGGGTAGATTGTTTGGTTTTATTTTAATTTTATTTTTAGGAAGATCTAATATAGGAAAAACAATCAACTTCACCAATTAAATTTTCTTTAGCAACAGGAAAAAACAACAAATAATTCTGAACAGTATGTTTTGAAGACCTTAATTTTCCCTTTAATTTCTTCTAAACTATTATTTAGATTTGTTCAAACTAACTTTCAAAAAAAATGTGTGTCAGGGTTCAGATTGGCTCACTATTTTGCTCTTTGCGCACTAGAGAGCAGAGCAGAAAAAATGATCCAATTGTTTATGCGCATTGCGCTTGCTCCTTCTTTTCATGCACTGCTCTTTGACCCATGCGCATTCAATTTTATTTTTGGCACTTTTGCTCCGTGCATTGAGCCAAAAGAGCAGCTCTTTTTTTTTGCTTCTTTTGATAGTAACAGTGGATCGTTTGGCTTTTTTCAGTTTTACAAAAAATTTTCGTAACAGTATGTTGTTTAATATTAATATTACTGTTTTTATTTATATAAGGAAGGAATTATTTATTTGAATTTATTTTATTTATTTATTTGAAGATTTGCTTATTATAGGACTTAAAGCTGATATTTATATTAAAAATATGAATTTAGCATGATTTCATAATCGATTTAAGGAAATGTGGATGATATACGGTTGAACTTTTGCTAACGTTTCTTTAACCGATAGAACGAGTGTTTTTTGAAATTCCCAACAACTTTTAACAACTTTACTCTGTTGTGTAACTAAAAACAACGGCATTCTACAAGCGTTACGATAGTTTTGTTTCACGTTACACATTTAATCATAGAGAAATATATGTATAGCCTTTCTCTACTGCGTTCGCTCTTACTAATTTTTAAGTCAAGCCTTAAATAACGACAAAATTTTACCTGCATTGTATGCAAAAAATAATTTGTTTTTGGCTATAATTGGAAAACATATATGTATGTATGTACCTATATACATACATAGGTATGTACTCATGAAAAAGCTTAAAAGTTTGACATAAAAGTGCCGTAGTTTTTGGTGTAAAAATTACTAGAGACAAAGAAGCCAAAATGGAAAACACCTACTTCACAATTTTTAAAAATAAAAACAAAATTCAGTGTTTGGAGTGCAATAAATTTATTTCGGGTATAAATACTTTTAATATAAAACGCCATTATTTGAGTGTTCATAAAATTAAAGTTGAACCCAAAAAGTTTCTAACTGATATAGATATAGAAAAACCACATTCAAAAATATTGACAAAAATAAATTTTAAAAAGTTTGCCTTTTCGATTTTTTGATGATACCGATTTTTTAAAGTTCTGGTTTCGCCATATAAACACAAATTCGGAACTAACATAAATTCAAAAAACATAACACCACTCTTAACAAATTCCACAACAATAATTCAAAATATTGTTAAAAATAAAATTAAGAACCGAATGATTTCATTAAAATTAGACATTGCGATGAGGATGGATAATAGTGTTCTTGGAATTAATATTCAATATATAGAGGAGTTTAAAATTTTCGCATATACAATTGGTAAATATTATGTTAAAATTATATGCATAGAATATTTATATTTGTTATAGCACTTATAATATTTTACTGCATTTTCGTTACTTTATAAAGGTATGATTCAATTGCACAAGCAACACACAGCAGCGTATATTAAGTAAGAAGTAGTGAAATGTTAAAAAACTTACGATATTGACATGAGGCAAATATATTCCAACACTACAGACAATGTAGCCAATGTAGTTAAAGCTAGCAAGATGTTGCAGGAGGAGCAGGCTAAAGAACTGTTCGATGAACAAAATGGAAGCACAGACCATTGTGATGAACAAATTCATAAGTCCATTGCCTCTGTTTTTTTCCGTAATTAGATGTGCTGCTCACACCATTCAGCTGTTTGCCAATGATGTTATTAAAATTCTCAGTGAAATAATCCAATGCAGAAAGGTAGTAAAAACACTTCGAAGAATTGTTCGAAGCTGTGAAAGTGGTATTAAAATGTCTATTCTGGGTAATGCTGCGCGATAGAATTCAACGTTTCAGATGATGCAATCGTTACTAAATCTGAAAGATCAAGTGGAATCTGGGTTTTTCCAAGTTCTTTCTTCTTCTTAATAATAAATAATAAAGAAATAAATTGTAATTATATCGAAGAACTTATTACCGCATTCCAACCTTTATATAAATGCACTTTGCAACTGCAGACGGAACAATACATCCTTGGAAATTTTTATAGCGATTGGGTGAGCTGTGAAATTGAATTGGAAAAAATTTGTGAAGCTAATCCTTTTGCCAGAGACTTGTTAGCAGCCATGAAAACCCGGAAAGTTGTGCTTTTAGAAGCCGATGCAGTAATTTCAGCATTATATATGGACCCTCGGTTCAACTACCAAAACTCCACCTTTTTATCTGAAGTACAAAAAACTTCCTTATTTAAGTTTTAAGTTTTTTTATTTTCAGTACTTTTGTGAATATAGATAGTTATTTATACGTATATACCTGTACATTTCTTCTTATAGACACATTTAATAAAGACTTATGAACTTACAAAGAAACTCAGAGGTGCAGAAGATCATATCCGGCAAGAACTTTCATTTACATCCACAGACTCAGTGACTCCTTATTCATCCAATAAAAGCTCATCATATTCTAAGCTCAAGCAACGCATTAGCCATTAAGATAATTCATCACCACAGGAAACCGTCTCAATAAAGCAAAAATTGACTGATATAGGAAACAAGAAGAGAGTCCGTCCCGTTCGAAACAGCTATTTTGAAATACTGGAAAAATTCTGATGAAGACCTCAGCAATGTTGCAAAAGTCGTACCTGCTGTGCCAGCTACGCAGGTGTCAGTGAAAAAGGCATTTAGTGCCGTTTCCTTAATCTTAACGAAATGGCGCTCAAGATTGGCAATTCAACAATTAATGATTTGTTAATAACAAAATTAATTTATAAAGAAGTAATGACTCCTTCCGTAGATCTAAGCAACTATTCAAATTCAGTTGATTAATAAAATTCTGTTAAATACTATTACATTTTTCTTCTTCTTATACCTACATCATACATATAGCTATATAGAAAAGTTCTGCAGTAGGGCTTATCGTTTAAAAGTCGACCATTTATTGTTCGAAATATTTTAAAGTTAGTTTGTAGACATAACACGCTCAATAAACGGATTTTTTCTCAATTGTAATAAATTATATGCAATGCAAAAACTTAAAAAAAAAAAAAAGAATGAATGGTAATTAGTATTTAAAAATAAATGTTAATTGTAATAAATGACCAGAAAGTACTAACAACAGGTAGCAAAAAACAGATATTGATCTTTACCATCAAAATTTGGAGTTAAGTAATTTATGAGGGCTCCATATATTTTTATATGTACATATACATATGTATGCAATACAACAAAATGCGGTACGTTTGCTGAAATGCCAAGAATTTTTTTGTTTCAATAAATAACATGGATTTGATTCAAAAGCTAAAGTTGTGTGCCGTTAAGTGATTAGCAAAAAAATACAAGTACACATTAACTGCCTGTTAATTCAAGTTGAAGGTTTTCGTCCGTTTTCACAACATCATTCAAAATAAAAACAACATTAAGAATTTTGTTTTTCTTTTAAATGTAAATTAAAGACGTGCACTAGTATATCCAACAGTATGGCAAAAACAGATATATCATATACATATCAGTTACAATAGATACAAAAGAACGCATGAGTTTAGTTGATATTGTATGCTTTTGCTTGTACGTACTCACACTATGGATATAAACACATACAGTTGTTTATGGTATTGCATAGAGTGAGGAAATTATCAGTTTTTTACTCTCAAATATCTGTTGTACCATGAGTATTTGGATATATCTGTTTATGAAACAGATATTTAAGATGATTGTGTGCTGCTTATGATAAAGGCGAGAGCTAATAAGCAGGATTTTAATTTTGTACGTAATAATGTTATTAAAGGTAGAATTAGAAATATTAACAATATTTACTGCATTATCTTTAATTAAAAAAAAACAAATGAAAAATTATTAAATTGTTGTCTGGAACATAAAAACAAAAAATTTCAACAACAATAAAATGTAAGAAAAAAATATTTTAACCTTTAGATAAACATATACTAATGATGTTATATAGTCGATAAAATAATAGGTAATTAACGTAGGTATGTGCATATTTAAAAAGAATACATGATATGATATTATGTTTCCTAAGTTATGAGTCATAACTCAGAAGAATATTATCTGTATATGCTTTGTTGTTAATTACTTGTATTATTGGGAAACTGTAAAGACTCTAACACGTAAAAACATTTACACTTTTTTCTGTATTAAAAAAGTCCTACAGATTAAATAAATAAATAATGAAAGTTTAATAAAGTCATTTTGATTTGAACTATTTTTGAAAATGAAATGGAGTTTACCGTTCAGCTTGTTATTAATTGTATATAATTGTATAGAGGAAAGTAAAATATAGAGTAAAATTTAGTAGAGTGAAACGGACCTTTTGGTTCGCTGTACTTGCTTGCTAAGAGTTACGTTCCTTAGCAAAATGAAAAATAAATATTAAATACTAGTACAGTATAATTTTTGGTAAGCCCTAAAAATTTAAACTGAATCCTATTGGAATTTTTGGCAACAACAACATAACGCAAGAAGTACCTGTACATAAAAAGGAATAAGCAATGCTTGCTGTATACTTTTTGTTAGTGGTGGAATTTATGCATTTTCATTAGCATAAATACATATTTTTAATGTAATTATTTTCATATGTCAATTAAAAAAGGAAAATATCATGATGATTACAGATATAAAAATTGTAAGAAAAATAACCAGTTAATGCAGATTACGTATTTTTGGCTACTGCATATATTAAGTTTTGTCCCAAATGTTTTTGTTTTATGACTTTTAAAACGCACAATTTTTCAATGAAAAGTGTTCATATGTGTTTTCGTCATATATAACTAGAACGGTTTGCATTGGCTTACCTGGGTTTAACCCATTATGTGTCAATACTGTAATTCCGTAGAACTAATAAAATTCGAATTTTTCCTTATATATATTTTTTCTTCTTTCATTAAGCCATACTTATTTTTTAACTTTGTGAAACGAACTTATAAATATATAAAAGGCCTTGATTATTGAAACAGACATTAAAATAAAGTCTTTGGTATAAGTCGGATGAGAATTTAGAAAAATAAACAATAAATTAGTGAGAAAATTTGTTACCAAATATGAATAATATTGAAATAAAAGAAAAAATTTTGTCTAATTTATATAAAATTAGCGAAAAAAAGGGTGAAGCAAGATATGGGATTGCTTTGGTTTTATAAAAGATGAAAACGATGTGGAACTGCCAAATTTTGTTGCATGCAAAATGTGTATAAATGTATATAAATACAATAAAAACGGGGTATCTAATTTAAATAAACACAAGTGTTATAAAGTGTTAAAAAGTGAAAATGAGAATATTTTAATTGAACCAAATCAAGAAGCTAAAAAGGCTTGCACTGATATTCTGACCGAATGGGTTACTGGAGATATACGCCCATACTCTTTAGCAAAAGATTGTGGACTGAAAAAATATTCAATGTTGTTGTTATCACTTGCAAATAAATTCGGAGCCGGTGTTAACATAGATGCCCTAATACCACACCCAACAACAATTACCCGAAACGTTGAGAATAGCTATTCAATTTGAAAAGTTACAGTCAGAGATCTCATCAATACGGAAAATTGGTTATGCCTTAACATGTGATCTGTGGGCAGAAAATGTTAGTAAAATTTCCTATTTTGTCATTTTGTTATGGATGGGGAATGTAAAAAAAAGCTACTAGGAGTGAAGTCAGTGAAAGGATTTTCGAATCCAAGTAAGTCATCACTGACTTTTGTTACAACCCAAAATATATCTTTTAAATCTTTTTGCTTATAATTTTACATATTTTAAATTTATCTACTAAACAGGCATCAATATAAAACGAAAACTGCATAATTTGCTCGCAGAATTCAACGGCTCCTTAGATGACCCGATAGTTATAGTCACAGACAGAGGAAGCAATATAAAGGAAGCATTAAAAGACTACGAAATATTAACTGTATATGTCACCTACTTCACAATACAGTTGAAAATGCCGTTAAAACTTCCGAACAAGTCGATTCAAATCATTGCAGCTGCATCAAAACTGGTCAAATTCATCAAGAAATCAGGTTTGAGTTGTGAATTAAAAACATCTGTTAAAAGCTTTACACACAAGAGATGTAATACAGTTTATCTGACTTTATCATCTATAAAAGATAACTTTAGTACTATTCAAAACATACTACGTGAGAAAAATTTAACAGAGAAATATAGCATTATTAGAGAATATTATTTAGATCAGTTAATAAAAATTCTAAAGCCTTTCATGGATGCTTCGACAGAACTGGAAGGCAGTTCATTTAGTTCATCCGCACATAAGAAAACTGAAAACCATATGTAATAGCATCAATAATGATGAATCTAGTTTTATTTCAGAATTAAAAAAAAAATTGCACGAAATTTTAGTTACGTTAGTAGATCCCAAGGTCACAATTTTTCACAAATTAGCAATATTTTTATTTCCGCCAGCTAATCAATTAACCCAATTTAATATTGAAGAAAGAACTGAAGTAATATTAAAGTACAAATCGTTGTTACAGTCTTATCCTAATGACACATACTCAACTACTTCGCTCATTGAAGGAAATTTTTCAAAAATTTATTCATTGTTTGAAAATTTTGTGCAACCAATAGAAAAAGCTAATTCTAGCGAGAACATAATTGAAAATGAAATAGCCAAGTATGAAAATACTATTGTTCCTCTAGATAATAGTTTTAATACTCTAAAGTGGTGGCATGATAGAAAAAATGAATTCCCTTTGTTGTACAAACTAAGCTGCCAAATATTTTTTATACCAGCATCTAGTGCTCCTTCAGAAAGGATATTTTCTATTGCTAGGGCTCTTATAACAGACAACAGATCAAAGCTTGGTTATAATGAAAAATCTTTTAATAACATTTTATTTGTAAATATTAATTTAAAAGACTGATTTTTTTTTTTTTTTTTTTGACTAAAAATATTTTCTTTTTAAATTTAATTGTTATTATTTTCAGCCTTATTCATAAAAAATAAGTTATATCTAATATGCATTTTCAGCAAACTTTTCATGTAATATCATTACATTGATTTTAAATTGGAAAAAAAATTTTATAACTTCATTTAATATTTAAAATACTTTAACGCTAAAGAAAAAAATAAAAAATTAGATTGTTTTTCTTTTCTTTTTTCTGCTAGTTATAAAAACATGCATTTATTTGTTTATTATCCTTATCATAACGAAAGAAATCTTCCGAAATAATTAATGTACACCTGTAAAACTTATTTAATAATCATTATAATATTTTTAATTAATTCATACGAGTTAAATCTTAAGACTCATTATTTGTTTTTGAAATACCTATTTATATATTTATTTAACTTGAATAAAGCATAATATAAAAATTTACAATATTGTTTTTTTTTTAAACAATAATGGTTTTTTTCATTTTAAATTTATACGTATGAACGAATATTGCTTGGCAGCATACAATAAATACTTATGGTACAACCATCAATATCTGTTTATATCTGTTTGTTAAAAACATAGGCGAACAGATATGTTACTCTCATTCTCTCTTTACTCATTCGCATCCATCCAATGAGAAATAGTAACAATATCAACTTATATCAGAAACACAAACGTACTCACCAATACGCACTCATTAGAGTAGGCACACAAAAACTGATGTAAACAGATATATCTGTGCACGTCTTTAATGTAAATATGCCAACGAACGAAAACCTTCAACATCCACAAGCTGGCCCTTAGTACCTGCACCTATGTATATACATATTTTATGATGAAGTATCTAAGTAGGTATTTTGGTAAATATCTGTATACATATGTATGTATGTACATATAATAACAACATACATATTTATTCACTTCCCAACAACCACACTACAAACGCGCAGCTTAGAACTAAATAGTAAATTATGCATTTTAAAAAATCCTCCATAAAAATTTTTTCATTTTAACATATTATTACTGGTGATTCGTACGAACGCACCACAAAAATACATAACACTATTCTTTCGTACGTATACATATGTACAGACATATCTATGTGCATATACATACATTAAAAAACAATCATCCAAACACCTTCCCAAACACATAAATTAAATAATTTCCCAGCAAGAAATGCTTGACAGAAACTAATACTAACACAATTTGTACACTAACACATTTGCAACAATTTTATATTGAACAGCGTTGCCGTTGTAGCGTTTTTGGTACTGAATTGGGATGAATTTTTTTTTTTAATAGACTAAATCTTATTTTTCGCTTGAGTTTATATATAATAGTCCAGCAAACTATAAAATACAGCTTACAAAATGTTTTGTAATTAAAATTGTGCCAAAGGTCAAACAAAATTTTTATTAACTTTGTTGTAAAAAGTTAGCCGGTTTTAAGGAATTTTTGTAATTTTTAAAAGAAAAAATAAGGAAGAGAAATTTCTTGTCAGTTGCAACGTTGTTTGCCAAATCATATGCAAGAGTGAAACAACTAAAATATGTTATATTTCGTGACGTTAAGAAAATTGCGCATTTAAAATTAAATAAAAATAAATAAAAAACAAAGAAAATAAAATAAATATAATAGTTCAATGTGGAATTAGAAAGGTAAGTTGCATTTGGGATTGCAAGCAGTTGAAGTGCAGAGATTATGTCCAATGAACCTGACACTGACAGGCATGATGCGGGTATTTAAAACCGCCACAGGCTTTAAAGAGTTAGATTCGAGTTGGAAGAACTTATGAAGCCTTTAAATTCAAAATTGTAAGTTGTTTTTTAATGTGTAAAACTTTTCTTTATTTGCTTAATTTTATGTATTTCTCTGATTTTCAGTCAATAACAGTATTTGGTAGAAACACTCAAGATGTGTGCCCCAACATCACTGTCGTCCAAAAGTGATCGAAAATACAAAGGTTATTTATAACGTTTTAAAAATTATATTGGTTTAAAATAGTTTTCCATTTAAGGTGTTCCTTCCCTTTCAAGATTAGATCCAGGGTCAGAAAGAAATCTAAACCCGGCTTAGGAAACTTCAGGAAAGTATGTGAGTATAAAATTATAATTTATTTTAAGTTTTAAGAAGTTTTGCAATTCGTATTGCCTAAAAATTTTGATGGAGTGCAAGGTGGTCATCAAAAAGGTTGAGAAATCTCTCTGTCGGCTGGTTGTGGAGACTTACCACTCAAAACTTGTTGAAGTCATCAGCATGCTCCCTTTGCAGAACCTTCTAGCGGTGGAAGACTTGGAGAAAAAGTTGGAGGAGTCGAAAGGTTTTACTGAGGCAATGGTAAAGAACTTAAGTTCATGCTTAAAGTATTTTAATAATCTTATATTTTATATTTTTTTAAGACATGACATTTACATATAATTACGCGGACATCGCAGGATATTAGAACTGTAATGCGCTCAATTTTTACTACTAGAAAAACATAATTGGGATGGAAGGTGGGATAAGCATGCCCTCTGAAGGCTCTCTTTGGTTAATAACTCCCTGCGAGGTATGTACTACAGGCTAGTCAATCAAAAAGTTATTTGTTTATTGCGTATTATTTATACATACATGTATATCTTCTTTTACTTTAAGGTGTTTTCCAACAGCAAGGAGCGTTTGATTTAGAAAAAAGTGTGAAGTCAGTATAGCGAAGCCACCACAGACTACAACAAAAAAAATATTTAAAGAGATAAGAACTAATAATTTTATTATAAATAAAGTCATTTTTTATACTGTAAAATATTCTTTAGATATTAAAAAAAACCCTGTATATATTTAGAAAATGTTAAATTTTGTTTTATTAAAAATAGTTCCATCAATCGTGACGGGTATATCCATCAAGTGTGATAAGTACTTCTGTCATCACTAGATAGGAAACTGCAGTAGTCTGAGCAGTGCAAATATATGTATTTCATAATGGCAAGATTCATTAGGTAGAGGGAGATGCAATATCACATGTGCACAAAAGTTTCCATCAAGTTTTTCATTTTTCTCTTAAGGCCGTGTCAGATAGAACTTTTTCGCTTTGCGTGACATTTCAAACTTTGAAAAAAAAAAGTGTAAAACGCAAGAGGTATGTCACAATAAAAACTTTGACAGCGCTTAATTATTGTTTGTTTACGTTAAAAGTGCATAGTAGTTTTTATATTTTCATTAAAATAGTATTAAAAAATGTTATTGGAGAACATATTGGAATTGGTTCTAATCCTAATCTTAATGAATGAAGCATTTTTATATAACTACATGTATACATAAGAATATTAAAATAAACTATTTCCTATAGTTAAAATAATTTGTTACAAATTAATACTAGAAGCCTTTTTCAAAAATAATAAAGGAATAATATTTAATAAAAAAATTACATTTTAAAATACTTACCTCTTTTACTTTAGATTTTGCAAAAAATAATATACAAATGTATAGCAGCTAATTGTCAAAGCGCGCCAAAAGATGAGTGTTGACCAACTTTGCGCTTTGCTTTGCGTTAAAAGTGCTTTATGTGACATGTTTCATATAAGTTCATACATTTTATCTTAAATGTCAAAGCGAATTTGCAACGCAACGCAAAGCAAAAGTTTTATCTGACACGGCCTTTAAGAATGTGATAGAAACTTTGTTCTACGCGATGATAGATATTTCCATCATCAGTGATTGTCATTTGATGGATCAAATGATGGTCACTGTTCTTGCAGGGTTATTTATTGAACTGATTGTCACATCCCAATGTACACCGTTTTAATGGAAGAATGTGTCATTTCTTATTTCTGTACATGAAATATTTTTTGATAGTAATCAAAATGGAATACAAAACACCTTCTTTAGGGAGTTTTCTTCTGTCTGTCCGTGTGTCGGTTTGTCTGTGTTCGCATCACGTGAGCAGGTCCTTTAGAAGCTTGGTTCGAATACAGAATACTGTTTTTTCGTAGAGATATTAGAGATACAAATGTGAAAGGATCCAATTTCGTAGGAATAGTGGTACAGTTGTCAGTACATTTTATTTTTAAAGATGAAAAATGTTTACAAATATTACAGAACAACAGTATAACAAATGTTTAAAAACACTGTTTTCTTAATTTTAAGAAAATTAGAAATTATACGCGGACGAAGTCGTGAGCACTGCTAATTCACAAATAAATCAGAGGCTATATTGTAAGATATTTTAATCAACTATTTGTAAAAATATCTGCCTAATAAAAAAGGAAAATCGTTTAAATTAGAAAATATTTACAAGCATTTAACATATTGCATACTCCTGTATCATTCTATAGTTGTGAATCTCTATTAACAATATTTCAAAAAAGAAGTTCCATCGTGATATTTCAGATTAAAATACAAATCCAAGCAATAGTTAAGACGTTATATTATACGTTTATTTTGCGTTTGTCCCATCCCACTGTGCAATAGGACGAGTATTTAAGTCCTTATTAAACTTTTAGTTAAGTTTGGTTTTCCTTTTCTGTTTAAGTGCTTACGTGTGTACGTATGTACAAATGCCATTGCAATAAAAGTGTCAAAACTTGAAACAGTTAAATGGGTGTGCGCTTTGCGAAAAATCCCACACACCATAAGAGCAATATGAGAGTCGAATGCCTAAGTGCGTGAACCTTTTTATAAGCTTCACAATATATTAAAGCATGTATGTTAAACTTGATGCCTAAGAAACTTTAAAGAAAATATGGGAATTGTGTTCTTCAATTTAAGTAGGCTGATAAAAAATGCAATTGAATTTTCAAAAAACTTTTTAGTATGATTGTTTATTTTTTATTCTTTTTCTTTCTTGCTTTCTTCTAAACTCTATTTTAACTTGTATGAAATTTTTAAAGTTTATTTCTTTTATCACAAAAACAAAAGAAACATTCTCAACTAGAAGTTGTCATTATAAGTATGTCTAGTGGAGGTTTTTCTAGCTGCTTTAATAAATTTTACTTAAAAGGATATGTGTTTGTTATACTCGAATCTAATTCCAATTCTATTTTTATTGAGATTTGCAATATCAGCATCTTTAAAAGTTTTGCTTTATTTGCTATTTTTGATTGTTTTCGCAATGTTAAGCAGTTATTATTACAGCATATACATACATATATTCATTCATATATACGTACATATGTACGTACATACAAACGATTACAGTAGAACAAACAAAAGAACTTCACCAATAGAGTTTTACCGTTAAAATTTATTAAGTTTGTTTTCTATATTTTTTAATTCTCCTTGTTTATATACAAAAACTATATGTGGAAGTTTTTTTGTGAGTTTCTTAGTTTTACTAAACCATTCATTCTAAATAATAATACCCATTCCCCCGATTGTTTTTTTTTTTTTTGCATATTTACAATTTGACATTTGAATACCACAGGTTGGAAAGTAAAGATGTTTGTATTTTATTTAATTTATAAGCAATAGGTGTTTTATTTATTATATATATTTTCAATATTTCGCTACTCCATTGTGTAGCATCTCCAGGAAAACAAATATTTATTGAAACAATATAAAACAACAACAAAAAATGTAATAAAATTGTTTTCAAACTAACATATGTATTTCGGAAAACAAAAAATATTTTGTCAAATAAAAAATTTAAAAAAACAAATACAAAGTACAAAATTATTTCTTATTTACTAAATATCTATAAATCTAAGCTACATTTTTTGTGTCTGCCTTAAAATTAATTCTCTGTGCTGTTGGTGTATTAATAATTTGTAACATTTCTAAAATATAACGTCTTTTATAATTGTTTTCTAATTTTATTGCTGAAACATTTTCAAAATTGGGAATAGTGATTTAATCTGGTACAATGAGATGAAATGCAGTTTTTTGTGAATTAATATTTTTATATCTTTGATCAGATTTATGAGCAGCAATTCTAGTTTTTAGTTTATTTTTCGTTGTTCCTTGTTGTTGTTGTTTATTACAAATCTCATTATCGTTTCCGCTACATGGAATCTTATAGACTAAATTTGATAGTTCTTGATTCGGTAATTTATCTTTAATTTGCTAAATAACCTTTTTAGTGTGTAGTGTGTTTTGTATGCCATTCTGTGCTTGCTGCAGTCAAACAATTTTTGATATTCCTGGTACATAAATTAAAGACTTATAAATCAATTGCCCAATCATATTTCTTGTATTTATATTATTCCTATTTTTATTCTGTCTTACCAATCCATTTATTAGATGAATAGGAAAATTATTCTCATTTATAATTTCTAATTTTCTCCTTATTTTTTTTATGAAACTCAATCAATCCTTTCTATTAAATTTTTAGCTGCATTAATTATAATTCGTTTACTGTGTTTAAAAGAAAAGTTATACGGGGTTGTAATGGAATCCAATTTTATTGGAATTGGATTTAAAACCGACAAAAAAAATCGTATTGGTGTCATGAAATCCAAGTTATCGGTTTTGTGTTCGAACTTGAAATTTTATCGGTTTTAGGTTTCATAGGATGCAATATTATTGTTTTTTTTTTGTTGGAAATAAGACAAGAAGTTAACAGCTGACGGAATTAATTAATTAATTCTTTTTATTTATTATAGTTAAATAATTTGCAAAAATGTAAGTAAATAAAAAAGTTAAAAGTAACATACGAGTGTTAATTTTACTTTATTAATCTTTAATAGGGGAAAGCATAAAAACAAGACACAAATCGGCATTCTTCTGGAATTTATGGAGAAGTACCCTGATTTGGTAAAAGGGTTCACAAAACGTGATAAGCCAATTATGGATTCCCTCTGGCAACAACTGTCTGAGCAACTAAATAGTGCTGGCCCGCCGCAAAAGGATATGAATGGCTGGAAAAAGGTAAACGTTGTTTTGCAGCGATACAATGTATTGTTTTGTTAAACTTTGCTGTTTCTTAGACATGGACTGAGTGGAAGAGTGATGTAAAAATAAAGCTTGCTCAAAACAAAGCCGAGTCAAGGGCCACTGGTGGGGGACCTTTTTTCGAAATACCAACTGACACAGACAGAGGAAAACATAGTGCGGTTATGTGGTATTGCGAAATCTGTTGAAGGCGTGGCGGGTATTGCCATTGGAGTTACAAAGGAACTAGGCGATACAAGTGACAACGAAATGCCAACTACCCCAAAACGTCCATTGTCTCCGATTTCAGTGCAGTACACACCAAAAAGGCGGAAAACATTAATAAAAGGCTAAAGAAATTTTTTAACGAGGACAGTGAAAGAAGTCTAAAATAACTGAGCACTTGAAAGAGCTAGTGAAAGCAGAAAAAGAAAACGAGATTAAAAAAAGACAATTAGAATTAGACTTGCTCAAGTTTGAGTATGAAAGCAAATCTTCAAAGAATTTTTTTTATTTAGTTTTATACCTTAGTTTTAGTTACACATACATGTGATCTCTAGATTTAAAATATTGAATTGTTAAATTTTGTTTTTGTTTTTATGAATTAAAATATACTTTATTTTTCAATGTTTTAGTAATTTTATGCTGAATTAGTTCTACAAACTATTAGCTATCTCATCCCTGATTCTCCGGCCTTCACTTAGCAAAGTTGCATTGTGTGATGATACGTTTTCTTCAGCCTCATCTGAACTAAACGAAATAGTCAAATTATCCTCATTGTATTCCGCATTGTACTCGTAATGTCTGCATATATTGTGTAATGCGCAACAAACATAATTTTGACTACTTTTTCTGGGCAATAATACAAGGTACAAAGTAAACAGCGAAACCGACTTTTTAATACTCCAATAGTTCGTTATACAATGTTTCTAGCCGAAGAATGCGTTATGTTAAATTTGTATTCCACGGAATTATAAGATGGATCTCTATACGGTGTTAATAGAAAAGGTTCTATGCCATACCCACAGTCCCCTAATAATATTGATGTTCGGTCTCCTGCCTTATAATTTCGAAGGAAATGTTGCCTTGCGCTACTTATACTCCATACAAACGAATCATGGCTGGAGCTGGGGTACCATGCATCTACAGCCCGAATTTTCATTTCATCATCGCAAATCTAAATAAAAAATTATACATACATATATTGTGTAAATAAAAATGTAAATGCGATGGCAAATTTAAAATTATGATTTAGTTACAATCATTGCATTCATACTGAAATATCCTTTTCGATTGTAATACAAATGCTCGTCAATACTAGGCTTAACAATCTTGACATGGGTACCATCGATGCTGCTAATTGTTGATGGAATCTTGTATTTGCTATAAAAATAATTTCTTGATCTGCATTTCTCATTTGAGTCCATTGCAATTTTTACCCACTGCGGGCAAACGTAACGCTCGATAGCCACAAGCACATCGTGCAACACTATTGATACAGTGCTTCTACCAAAACTTATACTGGAGTCCTTGCCAACAGACCTCTGATAAGATCCTTCAGCTAAAAACTTAACGTGGTGGTATTTTTGAACGTTGCAAGTGTCCTTCAACAGTATTAAGAACTTCTCGAAAAGCCTCTTTGTTTAAACGATAAGAGGCAATGAACCTGTACAACATTTATATATGTATATATATATATATAAGATCTAGTTAGTCAAATACAGTTAGTAAAAATATACCTACTCTGTGTCCGCCACTTCAAAGGGATTGCTGCAGTCCCTCAAAATTTTTCTTGCCACCTTTTCAGAGTGTCGTTCTTCCAATAACAAAAATGCTGCAATGCCGGATGCCATTTTTTTATTAATGAAATTTACTCGCTTTTTTTCTTTGTTATGTTCAGAAAAAAACACAACTTTTACCAATATTTTAGTACAATTTGGAGAATTTTGTAAAAAAAACACACTTAAAATTGTAAACAAAAAAGCAAAACAGAAAACACCTGATTCGAAAATCGGTTTTATTTCCAATCGAACATAACAAAACCGACATGCTTTCATGACACCAAATGAATCCAATATCCGATTTCAAAAGCGATAATCCGACTTGGATTTCATGACAACCCCTATTAATTCTTCCATAAGCTGTTGTTTTTTGGTACCAATCTATTAATAAATTATTTCCACTCCTAATGAGTAAAGTATCTAAATATGGAAGTTTTGAATCAGATTCTATCTCTTGTAAACCTAACACAAGGATTAAAAATATTAAAACTTTTAAGTAAATTATTAATGCCATTTTCTGATATTACATAAAATAAATTATCAACATATTTGGTAAATATTGTTGGTTTAATATTAAGTTTATCAATACATGTGTGTAATAGTTTCTCCATAACAATATCAGCCATAATTGGAGAGGCAGGAGATCCCATCGGTAATCCTTCCTGTTGTTAATAAATATTATTATTATATTGGAAATATCTATTATTTTCTATACAAAATTTAATAATACTTAGAAACAAACATTTTTCTATATTAGTACGTCCTTCAATAATATTACATTTTGCCTCAACTGTGCTTATTGGTAGATCAACAGGTATGTTTGGAAATAATAACACTACATCTAATGAAATAAATTTTTCATCATCCTTAATTTTTGATTTCCTAATCTTATTTTTAAATTCTACTGAATTTTTAATGTTATAATTAGAATGCTCAGTTATCTTTCTTAGAATATTAGTTATATATTTGCATATTTCATAGGATGGAGAACTTACACATGAACAAATTGGTCTTAACGGAAAACTATCTTAGTGAATTTTTGGTAAACCATATAACCTAGGTGCATTAGAGACATTTGTTTTAAGTGTATTTTTCTCTAAAATAGATATAATCTATCATTTAAAAGCTTTTGGAGAGATCTTTCAGAAAACGCTAGAAAATTGGACAGAGTGTCGATTACAATTTGATGTACGTGTCTAAGCTATTGGACAGTTAAAATTTACACAGAATTTGTATTACTACAAATTAACAAAATCATACACATTTGTTTCTAAATGTATTTTGGGACATACATATCGACTGGAACAATTCTAGTTTAGTAAGGTAACTCCATAAAGAAAAACAACTATATGGGGCTATAGATAATTTAAAACAAGAAAGAAATATCTAGTGGAAGACCATTGCATTGCATTTTGCTGATTTCTTTGGAAAACCTAGAAAAAGCAGAGCTCAGATTGATGTTGGACAACAAAAAAGTTTCTTTCACTTATAGCAACTAAAACCAGCATAGTAAAAGGATTTTTTTAATGATTCAGTTTAATGTATTTTTCCCACTGATAAACATTACTAAGGCAATTATAGTGTTATTTCGATATTTCGGACACTTGCAAATCCGGACAGCACGGTAATCCGGACACTTAATTTTTTAACATAGCAGACTCTGTAATCAGGACACCATCATTTTTTTCTACCTCAATAATTCGGACATTGTTAATTTTTATTGCTTTTGCATAAGAACTTCAACTGCGTAATATAAATTTTGTTTCTGAAGAATTGTTACCGTTAGTTTTTTCATTGTTTTTGCGATTTAAGTGAAGAAATGCATTCAGTTCAAATGTAAGTGGGGAAAAAAAAGCAGCATTCACTTTTGCGCAAACATTATTTAAATTTTTTTGGTGTTTTTACTACATTCATTAGTGTTGGTGTTCCTATTTACCGCGTTCCATTTCATAATGCCACCAATCAATAAAAAGAAACATAACTTTTTAACTATTGATCACAAGAAAGAAATTTTGATGAAATTAGCAGAAGGAAAGTCTTTGCGTCAACTGGCAACAGAATACAATGTAGGAAAATCTACCATATCAGACATAAAGTTAAATGAATTAAAAATCGATAGGTAAGATAAACCAACAGTTTTTTTGTGCAGTGATAAATATAATCGTTTTGGTAGCTACTTTTCAAGATCTGAGGGTGGACTAGGAAAACGTAAAACCGTGCGAAGTCAGAATATGAGGCGATGGAAGGACGTTTGTACAATTGGTTTATTAACAAAAGGCATCATAATGCACCAATTACGTCTGAAATAATTCAAGAAAAAGCTAAACTTTTATGTAAAGAAATTTATGGACCAAATGTTGAATTTAAAGCAAGTAATGGCTGGCTTAACAATTTCCGATCCCGATATGGAATAAAATTTTTAAAAACTTACGGGGAAAACTTTCAAATGACACTTCCGCGGTCCAACCCTTTATTGAAAATCTCCATGCAAAGATGGCCGAGATGAAAATAACGTATTCTCAAGTTTATAATGCTGATGAAACTGCACTGTTTTGGAGAAAGCTACCGGAAAAGACATTTGCGCTACATACAGAAAAATCTGCACCGAGACGTAAAATAGGTAAAGAGAGAGTAACAATTCTAGTATGCTGCAATGCAACAGGAGAGCATAAGCTCAAGTTATTGATGATTGGAAAAGCTAAAAACCCAAGAGCTTTTAAAAAAGATATTTTACCTTTAGAATATGCAAGCAGTAAAAACGCATGGATGACTGAAATAATTTTTAAGAATTGGTTTGAAAAATCCTTTGTTAAACAAGTTAAAAGTTATCTCAAAGAGAATAACTTATCTAATAGAGCACTTTTGCTAGTAGACAACACAACATGTCATCCAAAACTACTAGCAGATATGAATAATGAAATTTGTGTTATGTTTTTTCCACCTAACTGCACAGCACTAATGCAACCAATGGATCAAAATGCCATTCGAATTTTAAAGATAAATTATCGTAAAAGCTTCTTATCTAAAATTTTATCGAGCTCAGAGAATTTAGTGGACGCCCTTAAAACTTTTTCATTAAAAGACGTCGTCTTTTTGATTTCCAATACTTGGGATAAAATAGATGAAAGAATTCTTAAAAAATGTTTCAATAAAATTCTTTATGATGAAGAATGGGACTCAGATGACGAAGTACCTCTATCAAGACTTAGACGAAGCGATTCCGCCGAAGTAATTGATTTACTTGTTAATCTAGCACCTGATGTCTATAATTCTTTTGAGGTTAACAATTGGCTTAATGATGAAGTTGATGTCACAGACGATGAGGCAGAAGGAGGTGATGAAATTGAATCCATTAGTGACGAATATGACAGTAATGTTCCAAAAACACAGCATTCACAAGCCATATCTGCTCTTCATATTTGTATAAAATATTGCGAAGAGCAGGAGCTTCCAGCTGGAGATATTTTAAAGCTTATAAACATCAGAGATATTGCATATAAAAAGAAGAATGAAACTAAACTTCATCAAATGAAAATCTCCAACTATTTTTGCAACAATTGATAAATGGAAGAATATTGTAATTTTTTTCGATATATTACCTAGAATATGTGTAAATATTAATTTTGAAGTGTATTTTATTTAAGTAAATGAAAGTTTTTATGTTTTTAAAACGTTTTGTTTTTTATTTATATTGACTCGGTAATTCGGACATTCCGATATTTCGGACACCACGTTGTTTTTAATTGTCCGAATTAGCGAGATTATACTGTATCTATTTCTTCAACTTCTTTTATACAACTAACGTGCAACAATTTTTTTATTATTTTATATAGTAATTTTATTTACTTATATATTTTTATAGTGAATTGGCAACGACGGTGTCAACAATAAATTTTTTCTTGGCGGAATTTTTACTCATTTTCTGGTATTTTAATTGAATTTCAAGTTATTTTATTTTTGTCATGGTTATGATTTTTTTGCGGGAAGATACGACATTTTATTGATATTTCGAATATTTTTAATAGTTTAAGGAACGACGTAAAAAAACGCGACAGTAAAAGTCACTTGTTATTTTTGTACACATATGCAACTTTTAGGTATCAAAATTGCTAACGGCTTATTAAAAATTTCCCACATTTAAATTAGGATTGAAAATTCATTTTAACAGGGATGGATGTACATTCTATAAGGATAAAGGGTATAGTTAATTTGTGGAAAATAAATATGTATTGTAAATAATACAAAAGGAACGGCAAGCTTTAATGAACCTTTTCGCATGTGGTGGAAATATTTTTAACTAAATTGTTTTGTTTATATTTGATCATTGATATTTTATTTTTAATTCTTGCCCTTTTGGTAAAAAGATGTAAAGATTTATGTAACTTTTTTAATTTCAATCTTAAGTTCGGCACTTTCTTTTAAATTTTAGTAACAGAAAAAAAAACCAGTAAATATCACAAATAAAAATTGTTTATTAGATTTTTAACATGTGAAAAAAATTTATTTATATTTTTAATTTTTTGTTTCTTATTTTGCAAAACAGTTAAAAATCGTTTTTCCATTTCCTTGATTTCAACCCTTCCTGTTGTTTAAAACAGGTGAAAAAATAAATTCTTCCTACTTGTTTACTTAGCTCAATAAAAATATATGTTTTGCCAACATTTTCTATACAATTTTATGTCAAATTTATCAGCGGACAAAACCATTAACCTTCAACATTCACATGTTTATATTAAGCAAAAAAAAAAAAAATAAATTGTATAGCTTACAATATTGTTTTTGGGGTTAAAAGGTTAGCTACATTTTTGTTTGTTGGCATATTTTAAGGGCCTTATTGTTGAAGGTGCAAAAAGTATCAGGTTTTTTAAGCATCCAATCATCCTATATTTATTTTATTTTAAATATTTTTTTTTTATTTTAAATGTAAAAGCTATCCATATAATTAAATCTCATGTTAGAACATGATTTAAATGCACACGCAAATATGTTCATATGAATAGAACTCGTAGGCAATTTGTGGTCGCATTGACCTACATTTGCATCTAATATTCGACGGGTTTTTAAAAATCCATATTAAAATGTTTGCTTCTGTAGCTACAAACTTTCTTTTAGTTTTTTTCAATATACTTTGTACCGTCATATGTTTATTTTGTATAGTGTACATTACTAAATTAAAATAGCTTATTAGAAAATATTTTATTACAAAGTTAATATTTAAGTATATGACAATGTGCACTCCTAATATTTAATAGTCGTATTAGAATTTAGATTCGTATAATTTTTAATATAAACTGCAAAATATAATTTTTTTTCATTTGCTAGCATTTTGCAAATATCTATATAAAGTACAACAACTACAAGAACAGTGACAATCATCGCGTAGAACAAAGTTTCTATCTCATTCTTAAAGGAAAAGTGAAAAACTTGATGGAAACTTTTGTGTACATTTGTTTTTGCATCTCCCTCTAACTAATGAATCTTTCCATT
Source organism: Cistogaster globosa (assembly GCA_937654795.1). Lineage (NCBI taxonomy): Eukaryota > Metazoa > Arthropoda > Insecta > Diptera > Tachinidae > Cistogaster > Cistogaster globosa. The sequence goes on from OW569407.1 coordinate 33,296,619, forward strand.
ATGAAATACATATATCTGCACTGCTCACACCACTGCAGTTTACTATGTAGTGATGCTAGAAGTTCTTATCACACTTGATAGATATACCCGTCACGATTGATGGATACACCCTGATTTGAAAAATCGAACTTTTTTTAATAAAACAAAATTTAATATTTTCTAATATATATACATGTTTCTTTTTTAAATTCTAAATAATATTTTACAGTATAAAAAATGACTTTATTTATAATAAAATAATTAATTCTTATCTCTTTAAATATTTTTTTTGTTGTAGTCTGTAGTGGCTTCGCTATACTGACTTCTTCAATCTTTTTTCAAATCAAATGCTCCTTGCGGTTGGAAAAAACCTTAAAGTAAAAGAAGATATACATTTATGTATAAATAATTTAATATGCAATAAACAAATAACTTTTTGGTTGACTAATCTGTAGTACATACCTCGCAGAGAGTTATTAACTAAAGAGAGCCTTCCGAGGGCTTGCTTATCCTACCTTCCATCCCAACTATATTTTTCTAGTAGGTTGTCGGTAAAAATTGAGCACATCACAGTGTTGACATCCTGCGATGTCCCCTTAATCATATGTAAATGTGATGTCTAAAAAAATATAAATGTAAGATTATTAAAATAGTTTAAGCATGAACTTAAGTTCTTTACTATTGCTTCAGTGAAACCTTTCGACTTCTCCAACTTTCTCTCCAACCCTTCTACAAAAGGAAGCATTCTGACAACTTCATCAAGTTTTGAGTCATAAGTCTCCTCAGCCAGCCGACTGACAGATTTCTCAACCTTTTTGATGACCACCTTTCACTCCATCAAAATTTTTAGGCAATACGAATTGCAAAACTTTTTAAAATTTAAAATAAATTATAATTTTATACTCACATACTTTCCTCAAGTTTTCTAAGCCGGGTTAAATTTCCTTCTGACCCTGGACCTAATCTTGAAAGGGAAGGATTGCCTTAAATGGAAAAATATTTTTAACCAATATAATTTTTTAAACGTTATAAATAACCTTTGTATTTCCGATCACTTTTGAACGACAGTGATGTTGGGGCACACATCTTGAGTGTTTCTACCAAATACTGTTGTTGACTGAAAATCAGAGAAATACATAAAATAAAGCAAATAACTTACAATTTTGGATTTAAAGACTTCATAAGTTCTTCCAACTCAAATCTAACTCTTAAAAATCTCTGCTAACTTGGAGAAACACGCCAAACAAGCTTGGATCCAGTCCGTCAAAAGGACTTTTTGGTAGATGGCTAAACTGTGATATACCAAATATAAACGTCAGCCAACAGATTATTAAAGAAGTTCCACGACATATCAACGAATAACGCATGATAAACAAAAAATACTTTGACAAAGGGACAAGAAAAGAGAACACCTAAAGACGCGAAACAATTTTATTAAATTTTTATTAAAATTGGCAAAAAAAAATATAAGTAAAAGAAAATCATTAGCATTAAATCGTAGATAAATTTTTATTTTAATGGCAATGGAGAAAACCCAAGTTTATTTAATTAAAACAAAACACATGGGAATCATATTATTTAGAACAAATCTAGTTAAGTGAAGTAACTCTTAATCAAAAAATAATAATAATAATAATAATAATAATAATAATAATAATAATAATAAAAATAATAATAATCATAATATAATTAATATTAATGATAATAATAATAATAATAATAATAATAATAATAATAATAATAATAATAATAACAATAATAATAATAATAAAAAAATAAATACACGGAGCAGTAGAGAATTAAAAATAAGAAAAAAACTTCAAGTGAAAAAAGCGCTCGATCGTATTATCCGATTATTACATTTTTTAGGATAACTGCAATATTTGTTTAAAGTCATTAGATTTAAGTCTATTTTTTTCTCAACTTTCGTTTGTATTCCAGCAGGACCAATTACAGTCCTTATGTTGAAAAATTGGTGAGTTTTTAACTGATACAGCAACGCTTTTTTTAAACAGAAAAACTAAATGGTGGGAAAGAATTGTTTATGATGTTTTTATTTAAGCTATTTAATGGGAAACCTACAGAATGGTGCATGTGTTAACGATATATTGGTAAGGGTACATACGATTCGGCATAGCTAAATATACTTGTTTATGTTAGGCTTTCCACAGGCTTTAGCTTTATGGTCATAAAACAAAAAGATATTTTGTTGTTAAATTCAAGATTTAAAAACATGCGTAAGGTATAATTTTCTACTGACAAAAGTATCGTCTATGATCGGAAAATGAGCATATTGCTTAAATCATGTATATGAATCAAACGCAATTTTTATTTTCTGACAGAAATGATGCATATGTTCAACACTTTTTACACCTTTGTGTTGTTTTCTAAGAAAAAAGTTAGAGAGTGTAACTTAAAAGTACGTTCTTTTGAACATATGTCGCCCGAAAAAGTGTAAAATATGTTGCATGTTTTACCCTCAATTTTATGTAAGAGTAAGTATGCTACACTTTTTTTAGTAGTTATTACTATAGAAAAGTGTTGTTTGCTTTTGTTTCTAAACACAGTGTCATATTGCTTTATGTATGAAACGGCAATTAAACTTTATTGATATATAAAGGTAGTTAAAAAATTCAATAAAATTTTTGTTTTTTGTTGCTACAAAATGGGTTTAGGCAACATGCAAAACATGCTAATTCTGTTGGGTAACATTTATTTTTAGAAAAGAAAACGCCACTCATACTCGGAATTATCTCTACATATAATAAAACTGTAAGGTGATCATTTTTGTAAATGAAATATTTGAAACAGGTTTACATGAAGCGCACTCCTGATGATACTTGGAGCAAAGGCGAAATGCAGAAGAAGTGTCAAATATAACATGCACATAAAGAAATCCTGTAACGAAGCAAATAATGAAGAACAGGTAACCTGCCTAGATAAAAGCAAGACATCAAATTTATAATCTACAACAGCGGAGCAAGAACCACTTAATCATGAGGTAACGGGACAGATGCTAAATCAAGACGAAGCAACTAATGTGAGATCAGTGTCCTCCCGCCAGAGCACTGGGGACAAAGATGGGTCAAGCATTTAAAAAAATTTAGTATTTCCTGAAAGATGTCTATAAAATTTTAAGTGAGACCCATATTGATATCTTAAAAAATATGGCGCACAAACGTTATTTTATATGAAAGGTCCAGAGACCCGTAGCTTGGATAATATGGACAAGCGGCAATTTTTCTACTTGGTTTTTCTTTTTTTAATTTTCTATGGTCTCATATATTCCTTTTTTATTAGAATTACTTCGCTAAAATTGATTCTTTCCAAATGATATCAAAAAACTAGAGGCAGGCGTGGTGTTTTACCCGCTGCCACGAAAGACATAGATCTTGCTGATTTTAACTAAAAAAATTTTTGAAACTGTGTCTGATCGATTTGGGCATTAAAATTATCTCCAGCTTATCTAATGCCATGGAAAAGCTTATTTCGCTATTCGATGTCCAGTTCGCTACCGTTTGCTTTTTAAAGAGCACCTCACAAAATTTAAAATAAACTAGGAATATTTTTCTGAACAGTTAAGTAAAGACAAAAATCAAAATTTAAGCACCAAATATTTAGTAAATAATGAAGAAAATTAATTTTTTTTTCTCCATCGTACACGGCTTACTTTTTTTCGGCTTCTTACATAGTTAAAAGATGATGAAATATAAAAACAACAAGTAAAATATCACAAAATACTACGATAATTTTTTATGTTTACTGCATGGAAGCTAGCAAATTAATAATTGAAGTAAGGGCAATATTAAACTAAAATTAAATCGATTCATGATCCCGAACGAAATTATTAAGTAAGCGGCATTGATGTGGCCATCGATTAGATGGCAGGCATGAGTCGAATGCTAAAAAGCACCTGGTGCTTTCTTTATCAGCTTAAAAGGAAAAAATGGAAGAGTGACAGAATTTTAAAATCTATGTACACTGATGGACAAAAGTCACCGTCATTTATGCTCTGAAATGTTCAAACAGCTCTTACGCCTGGAAAATGATTGAAACATTTTAATTTATATATTTCAAAAAAATTATATTTTATTTAATTTTTATTTCAGTAACAACCAATTTTTTACCTTAAACCTTAGTCACAAAAACAACAGCTAAATGTTTTTGGTGCAAAAGTCACCGTCACTTCGTCTGTAAACATAAACACTACCAAAAATTATAGGTAATCTGGCATTTCTAACCATTTTAGCAAATAAGATCATGTAATATGACGTCTTTAAAAATGATCTGTCAAAATTTTATAACGGTATTTACTTCAAAGTTTTACTGACGCTTTGGTTTGTTAAAAATGAGTCAAAAAAGAAAAAAAAAACCTCTATTGAAGAAAGTAAAATTATAATAAATGCCTACAAACAAAATAAGACCATTCGGGATATATGTACATTAGTCAACCGTCCACCCACCACCGCTACTGGGATAATAAGCCGCTTTAAAGATGAACCAGAATGCGTTAATCAACTGAGAAGTGGACGACCACCAGCACTTTCTGTTCGAGAAAAGCGGGAAATAATAAAAATTGCTGCAACAATAGAGGAAAACACCGGTACAGTGGTTCACCTTCGTACTGTGCGTAGAGTACTAAATTGTGCCGGTTATTATGCCAGAGTTTGCCGTAAAACCCACATATTAGCAAAGTGAACCAAATGAAGCAAAATAGCATATGAGGAAAACAACAGATTTTTGGGAAAAATTTATCTTCTCTGATAAGAGTAAATTTGCATTTATAAGTCTGACGTGCGTGTTTTGACATGGGGGAAGAAGGGCGATACACTACAAAATAAACATATTCAAGCAACAGGAAACATGGTGGTGCTGGGGTCATGGTGTGGGGGTGTATGTCGGCGGCTGGGGTCGGTAAGTTCGTCTTTATTGATGAAATTATGGACAAAACTGTCTATTTGAATATTCTCATAGATAATTTGAGTAAAAGTGCTCAAAAACTCGGCATTGAATCCAATTACTACTTCCAAAACGACAATGACCCCAAGCACACGGCTGAAATAGTCCTTTTGTGGGTTTTGTACAACACTCCGCACACCCTAAATACTCCACCACAATCTCCCGACCTCAATCCAATTGAGCATTTGTGGGAACATTTAGAGCGACGAGTTCGGGAGCATCACATTACATCAAAAAATATGTTTAAGCAAACATTATTAGAGGAGTGGCAGAAAATTAATGCAGATGTTACTAAAAAGCTGGTGCATTCGATGCAGAAACGTTTGCAAGAAATTATAAAAAATAATGGCAAACACACATCGTATTAAAACTTTTCTACCTCTTTAAATAAAAAATGTAAGCCTAATTGACGGTGACTTTCGTCCAGTATAAATAGGCACCAAAAACATTTAGTTGTTGATTTAAGGTAAAAAATTGATTGTTATTGAAATAAAAATTAAAAAAAAATATAATTTGTGTGAAATATATAAATTTTAATGTTTCAATTATTTTCCGGTCGTAAGAGCTGTTTGAACATTCCAGAGCATAAATGACGGTGACTTTTGTCCATCAGTGTATGTATTGTTTTTAGCGCTGAAAGGTGTTTACGTAGTTGTTATGTAGAATTGACTTGGAAACCTCTTAATCTGAAATAACTTTATTATATTTCCAGGGTTTTTATATATTATAAAAACGACAATTTTTTTAAATGAACTTCTTAGTTTTTAATAACTAATTTCGTATACCATATACATCTCGGGTAATTTTTGTAAGATTTTGGGGCAACGTTGCGGGTAATAAGGGTCCGCCAACAATCGAGATATGTGTTTTAATAAAAATACACAGCAAAGTTATTTTTAAATTAAAAATTAGTAAAAATCGTCTTGACAAAAGCCTTGAAAAATGTATTCAATCGTAGTTCAGTAACTAAAAATCGTATTTTTTTTTTTTTAGTTTATTTGTTTAAAAATATTTTTTTAACTAAGAATATTTTGAATGATTGTCAGCTATTTTAACAATTTGAATCTAGCAAACCTATTTATTTGTAAAGATCTATCTATCTGATTAGGTCAGGCTGATATTTTGAACAAAAATACTTGATATTGTTGTTTTTAAATTCAAAATAAACAAATTAAAATAAATTTTTAAAAGACAGAAAGTATAGTTTTCGAGTCTCGCCGTAATCCCATAATATTTTGATGTAGAAGTCACAAAGAAATCGCGGTCAACAATTTAGCAAAATCCACATAGAAAGAAAAAGAAAAAGGAGTGTGTAAAGAAAATGTCACATAACAGTTAAAGAAACAATAAAGTGTCAGTATTTTAAATCTAAGATCAGGCCTGCGTTTCAAAAGGAAAATTTATACATATGTATGTAGGTAAATCACAATGTTACTAACATTGACCTGAAACGCTTGTTGTTTTTAGTTCTTTATGTAACTGGCGAATTTTAATTTTGATGAGTGCTATTGAAGTAATATTTTGAATTCTAGTTTCTGATATCTAGTAAAGAAAAGTATTAATGAATCTGCCTAAAAAGGAGAAACAGTTAAAGCTTAAGAAGGGTTATAAATACGTGAGAAATGTCAACTCCAACTTAAACTGCAACTTGTACAACAAAGTTACCATAATCTGAAAATGTTTGAGGGTTTGTAACTATGTACATAGATATTTGAAAGCTATCAAAAAGGGCTTAAAAAGAATATATTTGTATAAAAGAAAAAGTTGTAAATTTTTAATTTCATCTGTTCGAATCATATGAATTTATACAAACATATCATTTCGAATCAATCTAATACATATACATAAGTATTCTAGAATTATCTTAATCACAAAAAAAGTTTTAAAATTGCAAGTTTTTTTCTCTTAAATTAAAAAGATTTTTGTTTTTTCTAAAAGTCTCAAATTTTTTTTTTCTTCTTTTAATTTTTATTATACTATATTTTAAGCATTTTAGGTACCTATGTATATATGATATACATTATATGATGTGCTTTATTCCTTTTCTTAGCTAAAAAATAGTTTTGTTTCATGGCACACAACATCTATTAAACCTGCGTTATTGTTTGTGTAAAAAGGGTCATATGATAATCTTTTTATTACAAGACTTTTTTCATTATTCATCTTTTGCTCACAATCGTTATTACATTCGAATGTTCCTTTTATTTTTTATTTGATGGTTGGCTGATTTCTTTAAAAAAAGTAAAACAAACATCATAAATATTAAAATGTTATTGTTTTATATCTAAATTGAAAGCTGTGAAAACTTGTGCAGTTATTAAACATCATTATTAACACAAAAAAGGCTTTATTTTTAACTATGCAAACTAGGAGGAAGCTCTTAAATAATTCTATCGATAGTGCAGTTAGTGGTTAGAGGAAAAGGTTTTATCGCCATTTAAAACGTTTTTTTAGCGTAATTTTATTCAATAATTCGATAATTTTAAGGAGAAACGTGAAGCAAATAAAGTTTCATTTGACTTTAGTTTTTAGTGGGATTTAAACGGAATTAAAAGAATTTGCTTGGTGTAATACATACGATTAAATTTAATGTTGTATTTTGTGATGTAAATAAAAAATCCGATGGGATAATCGATGGGGCTTTAATTCTACATTTGTCAAAATAGCACATAATTATATCTTAACCTGCTTACTTTAACTCTTTAATTCTGTACTAAATTAAATCATTCAACTGTGATTTTGAGGAAGAGCGACAATTGTAGTGATAATTAAAAAAAAAAAAAAAAACAGAATATTTAATGACATTAAAGCTCTTAATCACTACATTTTAAATCAAAACAAATTGCTAGAATCACAATCGTTACGTACGGAAGTCAGTGTAAATAAGACAAACACATGTAAGCTCAAAATTAATACTTAATGTCATTAATTACGATCTACTTTTCTACTCAATTATTAGTTGTCATTAGCTTCATTCCCTCTTTCTAACTCTCACACAATCCTAAGTCTGTTGGTTTTAATAACACTTATCCATTTTTATGCTGTATAAGAAGGTTAGAACATAATTTGTAATTCTATTGTAACATTAAATAAATAAATAAAATAAAAGATTAGTGTTGAAGTTTATAACATCGACGTAGAAAAATTATAAAAAAACTTTGTTTGGCTCACAATCACTATCCTAATTATTCGAGAAATATTCAGCTTAAATGTTGGCTAAATGGGAAAAGTAATTGAATAAAAATTCCAAACACGTATGAGTTGTTCAGATGGATGTAATGAATGGATGAGAGCATTATTGATCAAATCCAGTAAATGTAGTAACAGTAACAACGTTATTAACAATGGCAGAAAACAAAAAAAAAAAATGAAAATTAAAAAATAAGACACATAATTTTAAGTTTAATATTCAGTGGTTAAGAAATTGTGGTGATAATATCTGCTCTATTCTTTTAATGGAAAATATTACAAAAAAGATGAGATATCATCTTAAAATTAGAGGCAAAGTAAAGATTTCTTCTAGCCCTGCTACGTTTCTAAACTTGATGTTCGTTGTGGAAATAATTTAATGCTGACACATGTTTAATTCCCTTTTTCGTTTAACGGAATAAAAAATCTTCTTGGAGTTTCCAAAAGGAAACCTTACCTTGAAACACTTTTTTAAAAATTCGAAATACATGTAACTTAAAGTGGAGCCAAATAAAGAACTTTCAAAATTATACAAAAGGCTAATTTACTGTGAGAGGTGTCAAAGGATTTATTAGTTTATATATTCGACCTGTTTGTTATTAGGTTTTAAAACGAAAATTATTCAAGCTCGAGTTCAATTATTTCTATTTATTTTTTATTAAGCCTGTTTTTCACTACAATATGATACAAGCAAAAAAACAAAACGTAAACACAATAACAAAACATAAGAACAGTCACAACATTTTAGCTTACATTTAATTTTTCAATAAATTACAGATGGGCAACACTGCAAATATTGCCATCATCGTGTTTCAAAGTACTCAGGCGCGAAAAACTTTATACGAGCAGTGTATTCGTGCTATAATTTTTACTGCAAGAGCTTTTTTTCATTCGTTAAGAGAGTGAAGGATAATGCTAGTTGTTCAATTCCACTTCTTTTAGGAGAAATTCAAATTATTAAAGACTCGGTTGATATAGATAATCTTTTAGCTAAAATTTTTGCAAGTAACTCTTACTTGCCGGAAACAATCAGCCACTGCCCGCACTTGTAAGAGCATCAATAACTATGTCAGATATATTATTTCGAGATCGTGCAGTTAAAAATGTTTTAGCTGATCTCAACATAAACAAGTTCCCTAGTTCGAATAAAATTCCAGCACTGGTCTTAAAAGAATGCACTTTGACATTAGCGCGTCTATTAGCAAAACTTTTCAGCTTTTTGTACCTCGTTGGTAAGTTCCCATCGTGTTAGAAGGTTGCTAATGTAGCACATATCCCCAAAAAGGGAGAGGCTAGCAACCCTTAAACTTATCGTCCAATCGCAATTTACTCTGCACTTTCTAAAGAAATGGAAAGTATGCTTAATTTTCATCTAGTGAAATATCTGGCAGTACAGCTTCTGTTGGGGACGATATACGGTTGACTTGGCCTTCCTTTCGGTAAAATGTTGTCAGTTCGTTTACCATTTCGGCGAAAGTAAGGTTGTGGCTTTCGACATATTTAAGGCTTCTGATAAAGAGTGGCATGCTGCACTCATATAAAAACTTAATACTTTTGATGTCGGTAATAGCTTCTGTCGACTTATATCAATCTTTCTCAGGGATCGTACTATATGAGTTGTTATAGATGAGATCTCAAGCGAGCTCAAGGTAAATGCAGGGATGCCACAAGGTTCTGTCCTTTCTCCTACTCTGTTTTTTACAATCAGTGCTCACGACTTCGTCCGCGTGTCATTTATAATTTTCTTAAAATTTAATTTAAAAAAATGTGTTTTAAATATTTGTTGTAAACAGTGTTAAAAATTTCCCATTTATAAAAATATAATATGCTGACAACTATTTTAATACCATCACACCGATCAAATTGGGTGACTTGACATTTGTATCTATATTTTCTCTACGAAATAACTCATTTTTACAAAACAAAAAGTATTCTATAATTGAACCACGGTTCTTAGGACTTCCACACAAAATTTTTTCAAATCCATCTAGCAGTTTTTACGTGATGTGAACACAGACAGACCAAAATTCCAATATAGGTTTTTTGTTTTCCATATAGATTGTTAATTACACCAACACTAAAGTTTCCATTAAATATTATATTTACAGAAATTACCCCGTTACTGTTTTTTATATGTACAGATTTTTCTAATGACCTGCAACGTCAGATTTCCAACCCTATATATTCTTCCGGAAATTGGGGCTATGCGAAAGCACATGGACATGGCCTCGAATGGGGCCATGCAAACAGAGTTCATCTTAACGCTCGTAAAACCCAGTGCTGTGTGCTTCCGCACAGGCACGCGACTGAATGTGCTTCTGTAATTATGGGTAGTATACATAATTATATTTAGGAATCACAAGCTCTCTGTTCAAAGCTCGATGTTTGAAAATTCAATGTAATGTTCATGGAAAAAGCATATTTTTCATGTCGCAAAAGAAGCATTTGAGTGCCTAGATTCTCTGAAACGGTGTAAGAAACACTTCGCGCCATCTGATCTCCTTACTTTCTATGTCACCTTTATCAGACCAAAAATGAAAAACAACTCTCATGTATGGACGGGTGCTCTAAAGTCTATTATAGAGTTACTTGACCGCGTACAGGAGCGAGCGAAAAAGCTCATCAGTGACAAAGGGGTGTCCACCTTAACTGATTCACTGGATCATCGACGCAATGCGAGGTATGTTTTCCCGTTTTATTATTTCACTGTTTTATCGTTACCACAATGCAATGTGCTCTAATGGATTTAGAAAATTTAGTTCTGAAAACCGTAATTTTTTACGCGCAACGTGCGTTATTTAGCCAACAGTTCGTATATGAAATAAACTCCTTACAAAGGCCTTTCCTGTCACTTTTAATGTGCAAAGTTTCCAGTCAAATGTCCATAAGCATTACTCCCTCTATCCCTCTTCACGTAACTTTATTCCCTTGTTCTGGCACAATGCATTGCATAAGAAAAGGTCGTCTTCTGTAGCTGGCCCTAATAAAAAAAAAAAAACGTCAATCATTTTGTTTATGTTTCTATGTTTTTATTAGGTACAATTCTCTTTAAAGTTTAGTGGACTTTCGGAGTAGCTTATGGCCCTTTGGACAGGGCCCACGAATTTTCAAAGGGATAATGATCCTTTAGCGACTTTTCATGCAAAATTCAACAACTACTGGATTAGTTAAAAATTCGTGAATTGTATCAATATAACGTTTAATAAAAGAATGGTGGCAAAAAGCACAACGACCTCTCCAAAAAGGAAAGTTATGTGCTACCGTCAGTTTTCGTCAAATGTCATTTGTTTAAGTAGAGTACGAATCTGATAGCGTATTCCGTAAAAAACAAATATTTCTTCATATATAAAATACATATATGAAAAATATATACATATATTTGATATGCAAAACAAAGCAGAAAGAATGTTTTTTAATTGAATAGAAATAATAAAAAGGAATTTTATACATTTTAGTTTATTTTTTCAAATTTATGCACGCCAAATTTTTATTTGTTTTATAAATCAACAATGTGCACTGTTTTATTTCAAAGTACTTTTTCCTATATATATTTTAAAACTAAAAGAAAAGGTATGCTTTTGATATTTAATCTTTCTTAAAAATTAATATTTATGGCTTCGAGTATACAAACTATGTTCATTTAATTATATTTTGTAAATTAATTTCATATAAACAGGAATTCTCAGAAAAATGAATTTACTATAAAAGTACGAATATTGCAAAGTTTCCAGAAGTGGCTATATAGTACCAAGTTAACGTAAGTGTGTTATGGTCACCAAAAACTCTTTTCAGGTCTGTTCTTACATTTGACAGGCTTGTCGTACAATTTTGACAGTAACTGAAGTTTGCCAATGCTAATTTTGTTGCTGCAGAATATTTTCAATGTCTTTTACTATGGCTTACATAAATATAAGTAGGAATGAAACGACTAAAAAGACCTTATTTATTTACTATGTATGTGTTATAAATTAGTATCACGTAAGATCCCAGCAAACTTATTAGCAAGCGTTTTGTAAATTAAGATTGCAGCAAGCTTGCATAAATAAGAGTTTTGCGAATGTCGTTGACAATTTGCTTGCTAATGCAAGTGTTTTGCGAATGTTTTTGGTAATTTGCTTGCAAATGTAAGTGTTTTGCGAACGTCGTTGAAACTTTGCTTGCAAATGCAAGTGTTTCATAAATTTAAGCAAAACATGTCATTCTCACCATTAAAAATTGTGTTTGAGTTGTAAAATTAAGTGCGTTTGATGCTTTAAATTATCATTTGCTATTAAAAAAGGTAACTAACTGCTTATTTAATGTCTAAAGAAAAAAGGAAGAAAAGTGTTATGCGCAGCAGCACCGAAATTTTTGAGCATCTGTGGGACGGAGCGGCTGCAAGTTCTGTAAGTACCCACTGTGAATTTCTGGAACAGGAGGTTGTGCCTGAAGCACCAAATGATTTATGTTCCTTGTTGCCAAACGAAGATTGTATTTCTGAACACAAAAATTATATTTCTGATGAAAGTGAGAACTCATCGGATGGCGCCGTTATTGATTTCAATAAACGTTTAGCTGCATGGTTTGTAGAGAGCAATGTGTCCAATGTGCATGCCAATAAACTATTGGACTTATTAAGCGACAAAATTGAAGGCCTACCAAAAGATATCAGAACGCTAAAACGGACGCCGACTGATGCTCCAACTGTTTCGTTAGCAGGTGGAGAATATGTCCATTATGGCTTGAGAGACTGTTTGACACATTTTTTGCGGGAATATAAAGTGCATACAAATATTTTAGAATTTGTTAAAACTAAGAACTTTTATTTATCATCTATTGCACCTGACAACTTTTATTTAGTACAAAAATTAATTTTCAAACTTATTTCCATATCAAGATCTGCTGATAACGCATTTATACTTCAAGGGCTAAGGGTACAAGACTTGCATAACTTATATGATAAGCCGCTTCAATCATCGCTTTTTAATATTTACCGTGCCGAAAATCTTACTTTTAACGAAACACCAGATCACCATACGCTAAACAAAGTAACATCAAAAGTTATATGCTTTCATACTAGATCGTCTTATATATTTGTGCCACTCATAGCAGATCATGTCGCACAACAATTTCAATTACATCGCCGACCCCATTAATGATGATATCGCATCCTCACAAACCATTTATGTGATGCAACCAAGTCCAAGCACAACAACAACTTCTTTGGATAGTGCAACGTCGTGTGGTAAGATATTTATTTTTAAAGGATACTTTTGACTTAATACCGCAACACTTTTCTCATATTTCTTTTATATTTTTTTCGGCAGCAATCCAATCATTAATCAGCGACGCATGTCAAAAGGCTGTTCAAAAGGTGGAGGAAAAAAATAAGCTAATATTGCTGCGCCTAACAGAAAATATTGAGGGGATGCGCAAAGAAATCATTGAACTTAAAAAGGCGGTATCACATAATAACGCTACTATTATACCAAACAAGCCGTTTGCTAATATTGAAGACTTCCTCAATTTTGAGAAAACTATACTGGAAGATATAGATAAATTTTCCTTGCTGGTAAGAATTTAAAATTGAAATGTCCGGTCACTGTATACTGATGTCGATTTTATTTGTATTTTTAGAAGGCAGATCTAAAAAGATTGTCAACATCCAATTCGAGAAAATTTGTTACGAAAGCATGGCAGAAGATCATGACTGACAACGTTGCTGAGAGCTTTTCCTGGCGAGGAACTGCAGATAAGAAGTGCATTAAGGCCTTCACTGTCGCCACTGCCATTCGTCGTAAGTGAAATACGTTTAGTAGGTTTCTAGGTACATTTTTATATTCATATTTAAATTCTATTGCAGAAATTTTCGCTGAAAATGGAGGCAAGGAAGAGGACTTTGTGTTTGCCTCTAAGTCATATTTCCAGTACGCAAAAAATCGCATTAAAATTAAAACAACAAGAAAAGTAAACTAATAATAAGTAAGTAATAATGATTTTTTAAATGAAACAACAATGAAGTTCCTATTTTCAAATTTTAATTGAATATTATTCTATTTAGAAAAAAATTTAATATTAAAAATGATTTTTTAAATGTATCAATAAAGAAACATATCCAAAACAAAGTAAATATTTAAAACGCTTTCTATTTTCATTAAAAATATGTGTTTTTTAAGCCTTTTTAAAACGTGTTTTTTAAGCATTTAGAAAACGTGTAATTACGTTACTTAAAAAACATGTTTTGCAATCGTCTTTTTAACGCTTATAAAGTTGGGTGCTTTTCGATTATAAACCTCTTGCTTTGATGTCTTTTGTAAACGTCACAACAGCGTTTTATAAGTGTTTTGTTTACATTTGAACGCTTACAAAACGCTTATTTTTATATGTAAATGCTGGCTGGGATTTGTTTTATTTGTACTGCACAACTACAGCTTTAATTATTCTTTAGCTGCTGCTTTAAATGATAATAACGCTTAATATCAGGCATATTTTTAAACATATCTACTCTTTAAAACTGATTAATTCACAGCTTTATAAAACGTATAAAAACATTTTTAAATATTTATATAGAAACAATCTTCTGCTTGCATATGTATGCGGTTAAATGTGATAAACGTCATTATCAAAAATAATTTTCTTCAGTGTGACAAATTTGCTTTTCTGAAGCATAATTCATAAGCTATTTACGGACAATAGTTTTTTAAGTTGAAGCATCTTTTGTTAACAAATGAGGCATGCATGGCTTACGTACATTAATATTTAATAATGGTTAAACAACAACATCGCCAGCTGCCTCTGCATGAAACCAGAAACATGGAATTTATAATTTAATGTCATGTCCCTCAAATGCTCAGAACCTTTTTGCAAATGAATCCTTAAACTATAAGCAGTTGATATTTTGTGACTTTACTATAATTGATTGTGTGTTGCTTAGTTATTTCGCACAAAGAGAGTCAGTGTGTTAGTTGCGGTAATTTCAGATCCAGAATACTGTTTCACCTGCTTATTGTGGTAAATGCTATTCTCCATATTCAAGATAAAAGTGCCGCAAATGCTAGACCCCTAAACGATGTAAGCAATTGCCTCTTAGTGTGTCCAGGCTTGGCTAAGTAAAGTTTGGTTTTTTCATAACTAATATTTATTGCCACAAGTAATTAGTAGCTAAAATCTCTAAAAATAAGCAAGGAAACAAATTTCTACTCAGCCCTACTTAAATTCAAATCCATCTACATTGTACCGGTGACTGCTGAGACCAGCTGACTTATCTGATTCACTGCAACTGCACTACTACACAAACTACTTAGACAATACAACACTAAAAACAAGAAGAAAGAAAACAAGGAGACAATCGATACAAGGAGACGACGACACATTTTTACTTACACAGGAGCAGAAATATATAGATTTACTAACCTTTTTCAGAAAGAAGTTTTACAGACAGCACTAAAAACGAGCAACACTCTACGAAACAATCTCAAGACATCAACGGAAATAACCGATAAATTTAACACCAGCAGAGTTTACAGACTTACTTGCACCTGCATCCATATATACATAGGACAAACTGGACGAACATTAAAAACAAGGTTCACAGAACACATACGATCATATAAACGGAAAAGAGAAAACTCTAACTTCGTAATACACCTTAACACACATGAACACGAGCCAAGGGAAATAGATGAATGTATGACGTTAATACATCCTAGTAAAAAAGGACGAAGACTGAATATTCTTGAAAACATGGAAATATACAAAACACGAACGTTTAACGGAGATATTATTAACGAACAGGTAAATACAACCTCCGACACAATTTTTACACCACTAAAACTATTTTAACAAACTTACAAACGCAAAACACCCACAGATGGTCACACTTACCTACCCAATAATAAAAGACTGAAATACTAAAATTATATATCTTCAATAAACATGACAGATATCAGGCAATCCACCTGCATAATACCATTTAAATAGACACCATCCTAACCGACAAAACTACCTGAACCCACCACTATCTATGCAACAAACACCTTACACTATCTAACCAATACTAATGATGTCTTTACATCGAAAGCGCTCGCTAATCGCACCAAATAAACAGCTAGTGACGACGGTCTTCACCGAAAGGTATTTCAACGGTACTCTTTAAGTTTAGGTATATTTAAAGTTTCTATTTAGACAAAGGTTTTATGTTTACTTCCGTGGGTAGTTTTACAATAAAATCGTCACAATATATGTTTGGGTTATCTTCGTAGGTAATTCCGTTGATGATGACATTACAGTTTTTGAAATTTATTAATAAGTTGCCCTCAATAATATCTTTTTCGGAGTTACATAATGTTTCCATTTCTGTGGGCGGTGATATTTCTGTTATCTGGCCTATATCATTGAGATTACAGTTGGCTTTTAGATTACTTATGATTTTTTCCAAAACATGGAGATTTTTCCATTGTTTCTTGTATCAAACTTTCTTTGCAATAATACATGTTTTTAATTTTCTTACATAAATTCTCGAAATATTGGGTCTTATTATTATTATAAATTGTATATGGTTTTATAATTATTTCTTTTGCTGTATTAATTTTTATAGGGATTATATGGGAAATTATGTAATTAGTTACTGGGATGCGAGGAATATGAATATTAAAAACTATATTTGTATCATTGTAGAATGCCTGTAATTGTAAGAGTTCGAACAAATGTTCTATTATTTCAATTTTGATTGACTGGTCTTCCAGGTTATCTTGTATTTCCTTTAATTCTCCTGTATTCAATATCATTTTGGAAATAATTCCAAGTTTAGACGATATCATTGCCTCGGAAATGCTTGTAATATGATTTGTCAGTAGATCGATATGAAAATTAATTTGGTTTAAATATTGAATGTCATTTATAAGCCTTGAGTTGGAAATTATGCTATTATATTATTATAATATCCTGTTCCCTATTTATGTGACTTGTAATATTCTCCATCTTTTCAATAATTTTTGTATTAAGTATGTTCTGTCGGTTTGTTTCAGTCTGTAAGTTATTTGTTAAATTAAATATAGCTTGGTTTATAAGATAAGCATCAGTATTGTCCATATTGCCTGTTATAAACTTGACCACTGAACCTATACCATTAAATAATCCTCTTTTCTCGCGGTGTTTAGGAGTTACTGAATTTAGTTTATCCTTAAGGTCTCTAAGTTTAAATTTTGTTATTTGTAAAGAATCTCTGTTGTAATATGTAGAAGTAAATTTTTTGACAGATTCATCGATTTTCATGATATTATCTCTATATGAATCCAATTTTGTTATATGTATAAGGTTGATATAGTCAGTTATTTTCTTCGCAGTTTCTAGTTTACTTTGCAATAGTCCTTGGGTATCAGGTTAATTGTGTATCTCCAGTGTTTGTGTGCGTATCATAGGTGTTAATCTGTAATAAAAGATTATAAAAATTGTGTTTTTCTTATTTTTCATTTTATTTCTCCTACATTCTTGCCTGTATATATAGTTAATATACATCGTTGTCCAGTGGGTCTTGTCTGTTTGTATTAAGTTTTTCTATGCGTTTGTCCGTGTCGGTTTCCAATTTTTCCTTAATAGATTCGTAGAGTTGACTTTGAAATTAATTGATTTTAGAAAGATATTCGTGTTCATTGTTGAATGTAACTTGACGGTCTATTTTATAAGTTCTCCCTTAGAAAAAATCGAAAGGTGTTATTTTAGTGACATTGTTATATGTCATAATACTTCGGTTAGAATATCATCATGGTCCATTTCCAATTTTTTAACTTTAATTTTTTCGACTATTAGCTTGTAGGTTTCAGTTACTCGTAATGTAGAGTGGAGTCTCTCCACAGGGGAAGTACTACTTGATTGTTGGAAGGAGGTAAAATGTAGGTTATTTTGGTACTGTTGGCAAAAGACCTCAAATTTGTTCGAACTAAATTCGGTTCCTTGGTCACAAACGATTTTGTTAGGGATGCCATATATGCTCAAGAAGTGTTTTAAGGATTTAATTACGCAAATACTAATTCTTGCTGTTAAAGTATATGCAGCAGCAAATTTGGAAAATTTATCTATAATAGTTAAAATGTTTTTCCCATTAATTGTGTAAATATCTATATGTATTTTGTCTAGTGGTTTAACAGGTGTTGGGGGTTTTTCAAATTTATTTTTTTTTTGGTGGACGTCTATCATATTTTAATCTTTGGCATGAGGCACAATTATTTATTGTTTCAACTATTTTCGCTTTCATGTACGGAAAGTAATATTCACGTTTAAGATGATCATATGTTTCTTGTATGCCTCTGTGATTATTGTTTTCATGATAGTCTTGAATGATTTAATCCTGATTATCGTTTTCTTTTATATCCCTAACTATTTCAGTACACCTTGCTAAAAGAAAAATTTTGCTTTGTGCAAAATGTTTGGAATATACATTCTAAATAATGCGAAAAGTTTCATTATCTGTAAAAACTGCTGAGGTTTTATTAGGCGCAAGATAATTTTTTAAAATGTGTGTTTCAATTTTCCCTATATAATTAGGGTACGTAAATGTTTTCCTATGTTTGTTTTTAAAAACTACTTCATTTTTCATGTGAGAATTAGAGTTTCCTTTACTAAATGAAGCTTGTAAATTAAAATCATTTATTGGTTTTTTCCGTAATTGGAATAGTCTTGAAGTGCCTTGATTGGACATTGTATCAAATGCATTTATATTCAGAGTAACTGATGGGTCAGTCCTTATTCGGCTGAGGGCATCGGCGTTTGTATTTAGTTTGCCTTTTTTGTGTATAATTTCGTAATCGAATTCCTCTAGTTTCAATCCCCATCTTACTTATTTAGAATTAGGTTCTTCCAGGCTTATAATCCATGTAAGTGGTTTATTATCTGTTATGATTCTGAACCGGTGACCAAATAGGAATGGTCGAAAATACTTTGTGGCCCAAATTAGGGTTAAGAGTTCTTTTTCGATTGTTGAGTAATTGATCTCCGATGTTGTGAGTGTGCGGCTTGCGTAGCAAATTGGTTTGTCTTTCCCTATAGGCCCTTGCGAAAGAATGGCTCCTAGCGCAAAATTACTTGCGTCTGTCGTGAGATTGAACGGCTTAGAAAAATCTGGATATTGTAAGATTGGGTCGTTTATTAAGAGGTTTTTACAAATTTCAAAAGTTTTTTATAGCTATCATCGACTATAACAGTTTTATTTTTCTTTATACAAGCTGTAAGATGCTTTGTTATTTTGGCAAAGTCCTCAATAAATTTACAATTGTAACCTAATAGACCTAAAAATGGCTTTATTTCTCTTTGGTTTGTGGGAATAGGAAAGTTTTGGATCGCCTCTATTTTGGTTTCACTCCTTCTGTATTCACTAAATGACACCAAATGTCCTTAATAGACAAGACACACTGTTCCTATCAAATCTTTAAGAACGATATCCATCACTCTCTGAAATGTTGATGGAGCATTTTTAATTCGAAAGGTATTCTCACAAATTCGTAGTGTCCACCTTCTACTGTAAATTCGGTCTCAGAAACATCTTATGGATTCATTTCTATTTGATGGAATCCGCTAGCTAAGTCTAATGGGGTGAAATACATGCACTTACCAAGTTTGTCTAGTATTTCATTTATGTTTGGTATTGGGTATCTATCTGATATAATCAATAAGTAAATGCCATTTTTTTCCCCAGTAGCGTTCGCTTTTTTGGGACTATCCAAACAGGTGCACTCCAAGGTGAGTAGCTTTCCCGTATGATACCCTGATTTAACATGTCTGAAATTTGTTTTTTTACTTCTGCTTTGTGGATATGGGGGTACCTATATGATTTTGTGTAAACAAGAATTTCGTTTCTTGTGACAATAATGTGTTTAATTTTATTGGTAAAGGTAAGAGACTGATTTTCTTGAAGAAAAATATCTTCAAATTCTTTGCATAGATTTGTGATAACCTTCCGTTCCTCCATTCAATGATCAATTCTTAGATTGTCTAGTAATTTAGGGTTTTGATATTTAGAAGTATGTTCAAAGTTAATATTATTAATTTCTGTATAATATGAATCTCTTATTGGAATTACTTTTAATTGGACTTTCGATTAAAATTATTTTATCTGAATTTGACTTATTATTTATTTCAACAAAACTGTACCAGTTTTCAGCTTTGTACATGCCTGGTGAAATGGTTACTTCTGCGTTAATTGAAATTGTGGAGATTAAGAAATCGCCATGTTCTAAATCAACAGGAATTTTTATAATGGCTTTAATTTTTAGTGTTATAAGAAATTTACTAAAAGTTAAGTTTGGTTTAAAGGAAAAAGGAATGCAGAAATTCCTTGTGGGTAATTGTTTTTTTCTAGGTCTATTATTGCAGCTATATTGGTAAGTATATTGATTCCAATAAGACCATCAAAATAGTTGTGAAATTTTAAAACAAAGAATTCTAGGATTCCACATTCTTAGAATTCTGTGAACGTAGGGATGCTAACTTTTTTATTCAATTGATGTTTGTTTAATACAGTAGTTATGATTATTGGTGCATATTTTTCTCTGTTTAATTTTCCCGTGTATTCTGGATTTATAAAGGATGTTGATGCGCCTTTGTCTATAAGAAAACGGAGTGGACGCCGAAATGGAGACGAAATATTAATGTAAGGCAGGTTAGTGCCATGTTTGTTGGTATCTAGGTATCCTGTTGGGCCTTGGAGGCAATTGGTTGAAAATTTTGTACGTCATCTATCTCGTTGTAACTGTCCATTTCAGGTAAATAGTTTGGAATGTTATAGTCCTCAGGATCTAAAAAGGCATTAAAATTTCCGTAGTTATGATCAATATAATGTACTTCTCTTGGAAATTTACGTGTTTGTCCACTATTATTTCTTAGATGAGTATAGCCTGAACTAGTGTCCATGGGTTCTGCTGTTTGAAAATTTGTGTTAGTGTTTAACTGTTGTTTTTTAAAATTGCTAAATTTGTTTTGATTATTTGTGGCTGTGGGATACTGTGTTTGCTTAGGTGTTGGTAAATTAAAAGTCCGTGCTGAGGTCTATTAATTGGTGTTGGTAATTGTGGTCTATTAAAATACATAGGAAGATTGTAAATCGCGTTTTGTTGTTGTCTGTAATGATTCGTTAGTTGCGATCTCGGAGTGAATGGTTTATGATAGCTAGTGTAAAAATGTCGTGAATTGTACTGTCTATGGGTTTCATGCTTTTTAAAAGTGTTCCTGTTTTCTTGTCTTATATAGAACATGCTGTGTTCGGTAATACAGTATGAAAAAGCTATTGGCAAATGGTTCTCTAAGTCCAGAAAAAACGTGTTAAGGCACATTTTATCAAACAAAATTATTTGTCTTCTCTTTTTCTTTGAAAAATACAGTTAAATTATTCTATCTTTGTTCACAATATGTATATTTTTTTCCTTTTTTTCAATTATTTATTAAATATTTTTTGTGTGGTATCTTTTAAAATATTTTTTTTATTTTTTTTTTATAATCAAGTTTTTTTTTATTTTTTAATAATTTTATCACTATACACTTTTCTTACAATGAGTTATGAATAATCCAAATGTCTTACTTACAATATTAAAACTATGGTTGTTAATAACATTATTGCCGGTCTTGTTCAATAACTTTCTGGGTTGTGGTAAGCCGTCACAATTATACTTGTTGTGGTTCTGTTCTGCTAAAAGAAAACAATTACCCTTTGCTTTTTTTTTTTTTGAGCTCCTTTCAGGCTTTTTCCACTTTTTGTGATAATCCGTCAAAATTGGTTTATAATTATCCTTCTTGCGATGCAGGAACTATTCACAGAACTGTCTGACTGCGCCAGTAAACTTTGGAATTACTCCGTTAAAGAAAAAAAAACAACCTTTCTTTTTTGTTTCTGAAATATTAATTGATTATTAAATTTTTCTTTTAAACACTAACTTATTGCCAAATTACAAAAGTTGTTATTAATTTACTTTGTTTATTCGTTTTAATAAATTTCACAATTACAAACTATTTATTGCTTGTTTTAGTTATTCTAAATAATTTTACAAGTAGTAAGTCAATAAACTGCTTAATGCTTTTTTTATTTATTCTTAATATTTCAAACAACAATTGGGTTAATAAGCTTTGCAATAAAAATTATTAAATGCTGATGCACCTATTTAGTCTTGGTGGTTTCTTTGGTGGCTCTGTTGTTGTTGTGGCTGTAGTTGTATCTGTAACTCTTGGCTTTATTTTTAGAATTATATAATAAAACTTTGAAAGTGTGTAAAAGTTTAAACACATTAACCTCAGCTGCAAAAAATATCTCTAATGTTTTAAAAATTTCTGACTGGTTGTTTTATTATACAACGAGTTCTTTCAAGCTTAGGCCAATTTGGGTTAATAAGGCAACTGACAAGGTTTGAAAAGTTGATTCCTTGTGTTACTTGCCAAAAGATCGCGAGCAGGAAAAAAATGCAGTTAGTAGTGAAATACAAAATAATAAAAGGAAACAAATTGTAAGAGTATAAAATAAATTTATAGTGCAAATGCGAATATTAGGAGAGTAACCTAAAATTGCCTAGGCAAAGAAATCATGACGGTTGTGGTATGGAAGTCCAGGGTTATCTAGACACGTTTAGGTATGCTGTGCAAAACGAAGTCAGATGAGAAAGCAAGCGCTACTCCTGAACAAGAATGTGAGTTTCTTAAATCTCAATTACGGAGTTGTTTCTGTGCACGGCATAAGGTAGACATCTTCACATCCAACTTATCTTATTTAACGTGCAAAAATCATAATGAGGGATTATTTGATTAAAAAATTTATCCCAGCACTTTAAAAAAAGTGCAACTAAAAATATATAAAGGCAGCTTAACCTTCTTCTTATATATGTATTCGTATCAGTTTACCGTTATAAATATTATTTATTACCTGAAAATTATAATGTCGCTTGTTAAACAAATAAAAAAAAGGCCTACTGAAGTTATTTAAACCGTAATAAATACTTTTTGTTTTATTTACTTGCGTCATTACATATCTGTTATTATGATTTTAGTATTTGTGACATATTTGTAACATTTTAGAACGAAATATGTATGTATATTTTAATAATATTTGAGTCGAACAACGTACAACCCATTGCATTGCATTGCAGGTTTGCTTTTTTTTATTTTGAAGACTATGAATGGCAACTTTGTAATCTGTTTACAGATTTTTTTAAAAAAATACTTTTAAAAAAATCTTTTATGCTAAAACTGCTTAAGATTTTTTCATAACATGAGTATGTATTTTCGTAGCACAAAAGTGGAGTTTTCATGTTTATACAATTAGTCGTAGGATTTTGTTCTTATTGTACTAACTCTGTTGTCTTTTCTCACTTTGATTCTTGTCCCACATATAAAAACCTAAAATTATGTTACGAGCTTGTACAGCTAATATTCTAAATGTTCATAGGAAGACATGCAAAAATATAAATAAATTAAAACACAAATAAATGAATAAGAAGCAGACATCCAAAGTGAATATTACATAGAACAAGTTGATAAAACTCTTAAATCTTTTTTTACAACAAACATCAACGATTACAATTTGTGTTGTCAGTTCTTGGCGGAGAGTACAATGAATGTGTGGCCAACGTTAGGGTGACTTGTGTTACTTCAACTTTATCTTTTCATTTTTCATATTTTACTGTTAACCTTCATTCAATTATTTTTTTCCCACAGGTGTAAAAAAAATAATATAAATACCACCTTACACAGCCATTATAGTGGCATGTGAATATAATAACACTAACAACAACAAAAACAATATCAAGTACTTTTTACGTTCGTACAATATTTGCTAGTTGCTTTTTATATTTAAGAAGTATCAGGTTGCAGGTGTACTTGATGTTTGTATGTGTTATATTCATGATGCTAACGCTTGAGTAACTTCATGCAAACAATAACAATATTAGCAACAAGCAAACGACATAAGATGAATTATATTGTGAAAGGACTCCAAGTACTGCATGTCAATTATTAACGCATCAAACTTAAAAGGAAGACTACAAGTAAAAAGAACCAATAACAATACCGTACATTTTCTCAAAATAAAAAAAATAAATAAAATAAACAAAAGAAAAAAAAAAATTGATTGACAGGCGTTTATTCGAATTTTACAATGTACATATATATATATAAATGTTTTTGTAATTGCTGCTGTTGGTTTTACTATTGTCAACATCCATTGCCTCAATTTCACGTTATTGAAAACAAACTTCTTGGTTGTTAGACCATTTATTTTCGCGGGGTGCACATATGTTCATCTGTCGTTCAATAGTGCACGACACAGTTTTATTAGATTTTTATAATTAAATTCAAATGTTGTACTATGTTTTTTATACAATTTTTATTATAATAATACAAATAAAAAACCAGTATACCAACTTTAAAGCTTTCACGAAAAATTTTGGAATTCTTGTTTTAAATAACGCCAGTAAAGCTTATTTTATATTCTACAGTATACAGTAAGAAAAAACCAAAATTTTTTGGAAATAAACAACTTATCAGTGGAACGCCTTAAAACTATACATAAGAAAAGTGTAAAGTAATCGTGCTTAAGGAAGTATATATGCGCGTGTTATTTTAATATTCTTATTTTTTTAATGCTGATGACAAATGTAGTGATCCAGAAAATCATTCGTTACATTCTGTTGGTGTCTAATTTTTTCAGCAAATAAGTAATTATTTCTTCCTAAAAAATTAAGAATTTCAAATATACCAGAAATCAAGCCGAATTAAAAGTGCTCAGTATCAAAAAACAATTAAATTAAAATTGAGAGTGCTGTTGCCTCGAAAAAACTTTATAAATTTAATCACATACTGATTCTTGATAACCTGTCTAATAGATATATTGCAAAATATAAATTTTTCAGTGAATAATGAATTTTCCCCAGAGGCTGCGCTCCTTTATACACACAGTAAATTATATGAAGTTATTTGAAATTTTTGATATGCAATCACATTTGGGAGATTTTTAATAATATTTCAAAGCAAAGTAGCCTCATCCTTTAAATAACACAGATAAAAAAGCATCAATTGTATTAAGCATTTCGTAGAAATCAGAAAAAAATTGTTGAGAGTAGGAATTTTGAAAAAGTAAATTAAAGTCAAGAGTACAATGAATATAAACAAATGTTAAGCACAATCTCATACCAAATACTGTTGTTGAAGGAGGTGAGTAAAACAAAATACATATAAACAACGTAAAACTAAAAATAATATTTTTTGCAATAATACTTTTCTAAAATTTCCAGTCTTTTTCATACATGTATTATGAATGCTTTTGGTATTAATAGTAATTTAAAATACATGCAATAAATAATACGAGGTGCGTTAAAAAATAAAAAAAACATTTTCAATCAACTCAAAATAAGTTTGAATATATTTTTTATGAAAAAAAAAACTAATGCTTTCTACAACAGTGGATGTGATACCTCCCACACAAAGTAAAATTATCAACGCGTATCGAGTTATAACATTTAGAGCTCTGAATTTTTGAACTAGGAACTTCCTTATTTATACGAAACACTGGATAGATTTTGAAAGTCAGCTCGGTAGCTTCCATTTAAAGTGAAAAGTTGCTGCCGCTTACATAGGGAACTGTTAGAGGAAATGTCTTAAAAATACGTACAACTTATTATTATGATTGGAGAAATTTTTGTGGTAAAATTATTCCCACTAGGGTAGCGAAGCGCGCTGGTAATAGTGAGTTATACATATATATAGACGCACCTCGTACATATAAACTTGCATCTGCATATATAAGGTTAAACGCACTTTAATGTTTAATGTTCAAATGTGTTGTGTAACATGTATTTACAAGAGTGTATATGTGTTTTTTCCAAATAGTCTCGGCTTTCCTATATGTGATTGCTGTACTTGCACAAGTAGAATTTAATGTCCATTTGTTTATTGAAGCAAATTTTTTATTATTATTATTTTTTTTTTGGTTTTTTCAAAATATGAACAAGTTCATTCTGTACGAACAATAACATGAGGAGACTATTTTAGATATTAAAGTTTAAATATGTCGTTGGGATCTCCAACTGTGATTTTTGGGCATAATTATAGGCACAAAGTATGTTGTAAATATGTTTTTGACTACAAATGCCACATACATATGTAAGCACAAAATACATATACATTTTTTAAATGCATTAATGGAGATAGAGACTTTTTGGTTCAAAACCTATTATGCATTTTTTTATTATTATGTCACATAAATATTGTTTTTATAGTCTGAATGTTTTTGATAAGTTTGTACTTAATCTATTTAATAACAATATTTCATTCAACAAAGTTGGTTTTTATAGTTGTTTAATTAAATTTTAGATATAGATGAGATATTCCGAAAAAAATCGCTACGTTTTATTACCACCATTAAAATTAACAAAATTACAAATATGCCAATGCTTATATACCCTTGTATTTAGGTCTAGTTTAATGAAGTAACTCAAAAAACAAAACATATTAGGGTAACAGGGAAGTAAAAAGTAAGAAAACACAAATAAGTACCATATATAGTTTTACATAAAAATGTCACAAGCTTACAATTGGTTAAACAATAAATAAAAATTGTATTTCCTTAAAGACCCATCAAAAGCTTTTATATGCCACCCATCTTGATACCTTAAAATATATGCTGCACAATCGTATTTTTCTATAAAAATTTCAGAGGCCCATAACTCGGAAAATATGCGCAAGCGCCAAATTCTTCACGTGATGTCTTTTTTTATCTTTTAATTCTCTATCGCTCCATATATTTGTTTTTTTTTTTTTTTTTTTTTTTTTTTTTTTGGAGTTACTTTAATGAATGATATGTAAAAATTAGAGGCAGGCGTAGTGTTTTCCTCTGCCTCCAAATAAATGTACCGATCTTGCTGGTTTTCAGTAGGCAAATTTTCGAAACTAAGTCTGATCGTTTGGCATATTGACATTTTCTCTTGCACATTAGAGCCCTTGTAAAGTTGATTTTCACACTAACAGCGACAGACAGACAGAGTGAAGTACATCGCTCCCTCGACTTTGCTATGCATAAAGACTCAGAATATATATAAATAGTTTGCCATTCCCTTTATAGTGTCTACGTTATCTATTTCTAACCCCATAAGGTACATATATATATATATATATATATATATATATATATAGATATATATATATACCTTATGGGGTTAGAAATAGATAACGTAGACACTATAAAAGGAATGGCAAACTTAGTTATACCCTTTTTCCACTTGTGGTGAAGTGTACAGGTGTAATAAGTAAGATTGCTATATTCGGCCATGCGAAATCTTTAAATTCACTTCAGAGATTTTCAATCAAATTGTTCAAATAAAAATCGGCATAAAAATTCTTTCCTACCACAAAGATTTTATATTCAAAAGGAGCTTTTTCCGATATTATAAGTTTTTCTTAAGGTTGCTGTCCTAACTTAGTTTCATTAATTTTTACCATAAACAACAACCATCCATGTTTTCTTACATTTTATCATAAAAAATAGCCACCTGCATGAATGCAAGCGAAAGTTGAAAAAAACAGGAAAAAACATATATTATTTTATGGGGTCAAGCGGAATGACAAACTTTGATATACCCTTTTTCCACACGTGGTGAAGGATATAATGGGAAAATTATCTGTTCGATAACCTTTTCGTAATTGTACTGAATAACAATTTTTTTGATTTTGTGTTATTTTGGGGAAATTTTCATTAATTACTGAAAATCCGATTTATTCGTAATTTAAGGTTTCTTCTAAAACAACTAGGGCCTTGACAAAATTTATTTCAAACCGGTTACGAGCATCAATAAATCAACATGCTCATGCATAAGTATTCAAAATATATGTGCGTATAATTTAAGGGCGTCGGAAGTGAATATTGTAAAATAACAAATTGGCTTAGGAACACCTTAGACATATGCATAGAAGTATCAATGAAACCGTAGTCTATTAACCCTGCGTGTACGATGCGAGATACTCACCGGCGCTTCAACTATAAACGCTTGTTTTCCTTTTAGCTGCGAATGCGTTATTCAACCTTTGGAAGGTGTTATTTTATAGTCTAGTAATATTATCAAAACACATAACGCGAGTCAAAATACCCTAGGGAACCTCAAACTCCACCAAGTATCATGCAACAGTGTGTGTTTCCAAGCAATTTACTTGGCCATTTATGATTTGAAGAAAGCTTTAATTTTTGTTTTTTAAAACGTATAAAAAATATGTAATTTACTTAAATCATTCATTTTAGTTACTAAAAAATTATTATTATAAACTTCTACACAGAGAAAAGAGATTCGTTGTGACAACTGAATTTGTAGCCAATCGAATTTTGTCGGCTGTGAGAATTTTTCGAAATTCGGTTGAAATGACTGAATGAATATAGTATTCGTAACTAATTAAAAAAATGATTCGAGAAAGAGGACAATAAATTGAAGATATTATTGTAAATTCAATACAAAAAAAACTTGATATCTTTATATAAAACTTTATTTAAAAAAAAATTTTAACAGATAAAAATTTTATAAATTACATGTGAAGAGGACTATAGCACTGCTTCTTATTTTTTCTTCCTGATTTCTTGCTATTTTAAAATTACTTCTATTTTCCTTCTTTATAGAGGTACTACACGTTTGGCAATGTGACCAGAAAAAAACGTTTTAAATTATTTTTAAGATGTCTTTTTTACTCTTGTTCAACCTACCTTTCAACAAAATTGCTTAATTTTTCTCCACTTTCACAGTTCCTTGTGTGTTTCTTTTTAATAAAATATCATTTTGTGTTTTTATTTTGTTTTTTCTTTCTTTCTTTTTTAAAATGTCATAAAAGCTTTCGTTTTCAAAAGTAACATAATCGATTTTTGGTTTTTACAACCAACAGTTAAGTATCCGTATTAACGTGCTGAATTAATTTTGTTGCATTTCCCAATTAACAGAAATGATTATAGTAATGACACAAATCGGTTGAGCTTACTTTTTTAATGGTTGTTGCGACCGACTATTAATAAGAAATATAATTCCTTTGTTTTTAATATAGAAATTAGATCAAGATTATGTATTATCAAGAATAATAAGTAAGTTATTATGTTGGTGATTAAATTTTAATAATTTCAAACGATTTTTTACAAATCTGTTTTCTGTGTGTATTAAAAGTTACTTTATTGATTTTTTAATATTGTTTTGGAGTGCGACACACCCCACTTCGTATGGCATAAAAGGATAAGAATAGCTGCGCACGAAAATAGACAGACTTTTTTAACATTTGCAATGCTGTTCAATTGTTTGAATTTTTTCGTACACCTTTTACGGCATTTCTACTATGCAATTTTTGATGAAACTAGAATTAAATTTTTGGTGAAGCAATATAGTATTGCTTGAAATTTGAGGGGATGTTATTGTTGCTCATGCTTATATATAAATACCGCAAATCGCTGCAACTTTAATAGAAAATTGAAAAAAATGCTTTAAAAAAATTGCTAAAATTTTATTGGCAAGCCATTTTGCACATTACCTTATGGATATTTCGTCATTGTTTCCTTACACTATTTGTTCTTTTGTTCCATGGTATTCATATATATACAGTTGTCCTTTATATTTTCCTTCAGAATGCATACAGCGTCCTCGAAAATAACGTTACGTTTTTTCCAGTACGTTTTCTGAACGTAGGCTGAAACAAATACGATAACTTTTGTAGAGTGTTTGAAATAATTATAACAAAACTATCTTAATAATTATAACAAAATATTCTGTCAAAACGACAAACCAGCAATATGTTTACTATTATATTTGGCTATTATGTCTATTAACTGTTCACTATTAGCCATAACATTCTGTACATTAAGGGTTTTTCAAACCTGTGGACCAATATCTTCGATGGACCACAAAGTAATTTTCGTTAGATTAAAAACTGCGAGTACTGCCGAATAAAAATGAACCCGATTCCTAATACCGAATTTTTGTGTAGTATTGTTTTACATGCCGCTTTAAAATGGACAGGTTCCCTAAAGTTAGAGACTAATAGCTGGCACTGACGTTTTATAGAAGTTATGTTGTTTGCATATACAAACATATTGAAGACTATGTTACGCATTCAGTAGTGGTCATTATGTTAAGCGAGTTAAAATTAAGTTAATTAGCTAAATGTTTTTTTTTTTTTTGTGAACAAAATCAAATCTTAATATTTTTTCTGGTTAATAAATGCTAAAGCTCTGTACAGACGGTTGTCAGATCTTACAATATTGTCAGCAAAATGTACAGAAAACGTCTAACAATCGCGTGAACTTACAATTGTGTTCTGACAACATTGTCAGAAAAACCATTGTCAGATAATTGTCAGACTTCTACCTGACAATAATATTGTCAGATATCTTACAATTGTGTGAACACTTTTATTTGCATTGTCAGAACATTGCCAGACATTTTCAGTTCTAAATATATTGTAATATGTTGGGAATTTTAAACATCTGACAACGAAAGCATTGTCAGATAAATAAAAAAAATTAGAAAGCTGCTTCAAAAAATTTAAAATAAAAAAAGCCAATTAAAATTATAGCAGAAAAAAGAAAGTTTAAATTAACAAAATAAAAAAAATTGACGGAGAGGGTATTTTGATGGTACGAAAGAATTTAGATGCTTAGAATAACTTTGTAAATGGTATATAGGGCTTCCGGAACAAAGCTCGAATAGTTAAAAGTAGAATACGGAACAAGAATTGACCTTAATGGTACTATCTTTTGAGCCTTTATAAACAAACGTTTGAAGACTGGACAGAATGTCGATAACTATGACCATTATATTATAAATAATTAAAATTATAACTTAAAGGGTGACCCAATAGATTATTAAATTTTATGTATATGATGGTTGTAAAGAAACGATTGATATTTACAAAGAACCTATATTGCTAAGTCCGCTATGAGAGCAAGTATACAATTTGAATTTAGAAATTAAAGGGTGTGCTTCTGACTGATGTAATTTGACATATATAGCCTTATCTTTTGAACCGTTATATACAAACATGAAGATTAGGCAAAATGTCCACATATTTGTATGATATATCAAGAAATATAAATAGTTAAAACTTAAAAGTAAAGGGTGCCCCATATAGCGGATGATCGTGGCTAAACTTTTGAACCTTTATATACAAACAGCTGAAATCTGTTTGAAGTGGGTTTTTTTGCAAGGATTACTCTTCTTGATCCTTGCTAAAAACGGAGGCTATTAGAATCGTTGCAATTTCTTCGTTTTGATTAATATCCATTTGTTTTGATAAAGATTTATTGTATAAATTTTTATAATAATTTACATTAAAAAAATTAAAAAAAAAAAATTGTCTCTTGAATTTTTTTAATTCTGACAATAAATTTTTGCCACTTCACAATTCTTACTGCCGTGTGAACTAACAATTTTTTGTCCGATAATTTTTCCAGATAATGTTATTGTCAGATAATTGTCTTACAATGGAATTTCCAGTTTTCTAGCAAATGCCTTGCAATCGTGTGAACTGACAATCTACATTGTGATGACAATTTTTTTTGCTTTGTCATTGTCAGCACATTGTTAGGTCTGACAATATTGTAAGATGTGACAACCGTCTGTACAGAGCTTAATAACATTCTTCTAATTTATAACATGTACAAACATACATACATATAAACAAATGAAAATATAAAAATGTCAATATCGTTCATTGTGTGAGTATATAGACATTAGTTATTTCTTGCAGATTTTTGGTCAATACGTTCTATCCAAATTTCAGCTTCTACTTTCAATATAATTTATGTAATCTTAATTTTACGATTTGGTCACAAGTACTTTTCCAACTGAATAAGCTTTTGCTGTTAGTTAATAAATGCTTATTTATGTTTGTCCAGCTGTATGTCTGATTTTTAATTTAACTATTTTTTGTATTAAATATATTTATATATATATTCTCATGATATTTCAGTGTCATTATTCTATTTTAATATATTTGTGTTCATTATATACAAACAATAATACAAATGTATCTCTCTATAAACTTTTTTTATCACCTCAATTTGCATTAGAATTGAATATATCTGATGTGCTCCATTGACGTTTAATAATGACATTCAGTGATTAGTAATAAATTTTCCATTTTGCCCAAAATGCAGCGGTGGACAAAACACTGTAGGGTAAAATAGTTGTTAAGTCTGTTAAATATTTTTTTGTTTCATATTTAAAATTATGTTGAAATTTTTGACAGCAGAAGAAATTAAAATCTTTATATCTTTGTTGCTCAAATATCTATCATTTCGGTTTATCAGATTTATTCAATGTTTGGCTTTTTTACTTTACATTGAATAAGATAAAGTTGTTGACACAATCATTTGTAAAACAAAAGTAGAACAAATTCCATATATACTTTTTGAAAGTAAAGGGTTATTCTTAATTTTGTATTCAAGGGATACTTCTACAGAGATAGGAAATTTGCTTAATAATGCATAAGAAAAGAGCAAGAGTTTCGGATTGCAGTACATAGGATATCATACATCATGAGGATGTCAGTTATATACGTTCTACAGAATAATAATACTTTCTACGTACTGCTAA
This sequence comes from Cistogaster globosa, assembly GCA_937654795.1. NCBI lineage: Eukaryota > Metazoa > Arthropoda > Insecta > Diptera > Tachinidae > Cistogaster > Cistogaster globosa. Next base: position 33,329,303 of record OW569407.1, read on the forward strand.
CTGATCTGTTAAAATAAAATATACAATTAAAAAACTGAATTTTATAAATTAAATTTCGGTGTATAATCTTCCCGACATCGGAGGTATGAATTTTTGAAAATTGGTTTTTTGAGAAAAATCATTTGGGGAAATAGGATTTAGAAAATACACGAATTGGCCCACCGATAAAGCTATAGTAGCCTAAATTACTAAACTCGCATGATGTATAATCTTCGTTTGGATTTAGCCGATATCGGAGAAATGAATTTTAAAAGTTTTGCTTTTAGGAAATAAAAATTAATATGAAAAAATTTGATGTTTGGAAGTGGACCTAGAGTGTCAGTAAGTCCAAGAGTAAGTCACATAGTTCAGGAATTTAATCATTCTAGAAAAAAACAATTGCCTCTTTAAGTATTTTTATATCTCACTTAGACATAACTTATGATTTCGTCTTAGTTAAGCACATTTGAATCAAAAAATATATTTTTAAAAATCATCATCTGCACAATAGAAGAATGTGAAACCTCTAACTGGCCTTATAATCTTAAATATACAACAGAATATATTTAATGTTTCAATGTAACACACTCCTACGTAAACATGAAAACTTATATTTTACCTCAAATTCGAAACCTCTCTTTTTTAAACAGATTAAGGCGACCTTATTTATTTTACGATTGTTATCGATTATATTTGGCAAATAAATTTTCGTTGGTAGCAGAGTTTGGTAACCTTGCACTAAAAGTATATTTTATACTGTCATTATTTTTCAACAACGAAGAGAAAATATTTCCCATGTACGTTTCTTTAATTTAATTCGGCCGTAAAGATAACACAAACACTCTTGGATGAATATATTTGAGAGAATAAAATTTCCATATATTAAGTACTTAAAACCGATGGCTATGATGATAGTGATTGTTTATGGTTAGTTTATGATGATAAACATAATAATTAACATGATAGACATAAACCAATGATAATTAAAGCTTAAATAAATAAAAAGACGAAAAAAAGAAAATTAATTTGATTGATTTTCTTCTAAACGTTTGCAATGAATTACAATACACATATTTAAGTACCCTAAAACGACTGGGATTGTTCTCATCCTACTCGTGTCCAATTAAATGTTTATATATTTTTTTGCGGTTTTTTGTGTATTTGTTTTCTTAAAAATTTATTGTATGGTTGTAAGTATTTTGTATAAACACAAATCTTTCCATTTAAATTCTACAAAAAGATAACTTCATATTTTTCCACAGGGCAACTTTATTTCGAAAAATTTTTTTTTTCATTTCAATCATCCTATTCAGTAGACTTTGATTGTGTGAAAATATAAGGGGTTCATTAATTCGGCTTTCAGTGTAGATTTATTCATCTAAAAGAAAGTTGTAATGATTTTTAATTGAGTTTAATTTTAAAATAACTTATAACTTTAAACTTTTTTGAAAACTTCAACATAAACAGATTTTTACTAAGAAAAATGGTCATAGTTTCAGCAAAGCAAGTAAAGTGGATTTAAAAATTTGTTTTTAAAAATGCAAAAATATTCTACCACAAATCAATATCGATTTACTTTAAATATGAACTCTGTTTCATATTTTTAACTGCTTGCTTAAAATAATAACATCTTTAGAAAGAACTTTTATAGCAAAATTTAACAAAATAAATATTTATTATATCGGCTCAAGAGTTAGCTCGCGAATTTCAAGTTTCAAGTTTATTTTCCAAATATTTTCAAATAAGAATTTTAACAACTAAATTAAAAATAATCAATCAAAATCAAAGTTTCTTACATACTAAAGTATTTTCCAAGAACTTCCCAAATACATTTCTCAACAAAAAATTAAATAATAATCAACATAAATTCCAAAAAAAGGGTTAAAAATGGAGGCGCTTCCAAAATCTACTTAAATTTAAAAATGCTTACAAGCTAAAACTTAAAAACTAAGAAACACTAACAAAAAGAACAACAAAAATAATAAAAAGAAGTAAATAAAACAAATTCATATTATACATAATTAAAAACATAAACTAACACTTAACATCAAAAATTATTAAAAAAATTTATATTAATGTAAACCAAAAACCTGAATTAACAATTATATATAAAAAAATTAAAAAATAAATAAATAAATACATAATAAATCATTGAACAGTACGATAAACAGTGTTCCCTTTATCTAATGAACGCAGGCCAGCTCTCCTAAGAATCAGCAGGTCCACAGGCGAAAGATACCTTGACACTTAGACAGCCTCCAAACCACCTACTCTGGAGAAACACTCCCTTACCAGGAGGTTCTCTGAGGTTCGTGCGCCTTCTAAAAATTTCACAGACAGTTTCACCATGTAGGTATCTACACGCTCAAAATCAATAGCGCTTTAGATAACCTACATGATGGCCTGCGAAATTCGCCACTTGGTCCTAAATATGGCCTCAAGCCAAGGCAAGCAACCAAAATCACTCTCTCCCAACGCCTAAGCATCTTCATCTGGTGAGAAGAAATCCCAAACCAAACTCGAAAAGCATAAGAAATAACAGGGCGAATGACGTGGCGATATACCAATAGACGCACTCTCCTGTCGAGACCTCCCGTACGCTTCAATACGCCTTGGTAAAAAGAGCAGATTCTCTTGGCTCTTTCGAGAGTATCATCAATATGCCTATAGAATTCGAAATTTTCGTGAAAGGTGACACCCATGCTAATCGGCATAAATATTTAAAAGATCCTCCCGTGACGTGACCTAGCAATTAGCCCTGTAGCACTCTACCATAAATCGCTCCCTCCTCTGACCTAACATCACCCAAACTTACCCTAAAGGAGTTAGCTCGCGACTGCCGGGACGAGTAGTGGTGTGCGATAGAAAACATTTGAAAAGAGAAGGAGAACTTTTAATTTTCAGACACTGGACTACAAATCGGACTACATGGCGGTAGTAATAGAGCCTTCCAAGATGCTATGGAGCATTCCAGACCGAAAGTTTTCACTGGAGGTAGGGGATTGCGGAAGTTGCCCCAGCACATTTTTCATTTCATTGACCAAAGAAGCAACTACGACGAACATTACATAGATGTAGATGTAGGTAGACGAAACATTTTAAAAGCGGACGTGCGAAATTTGGACAAAATTATACAGGGCGCCATAGCAGCTTTTGAAAGTGACCGCTGGACTGATTTTCTTCGGAAAATTCGACTTAATGACAGGACAGTTAGAAACATTAAGTCAGCTGCAGGACTATACAATCGACCCGTTATCCGAAATCTGGTGGATACTCATAGCAAAATTGTTTCTGACAGTACTGGAATAGCTAACCTATAAGCAACCCAGTTCTTTCAGGTTAGTCATTCTGGTCCAAGTACACATTTAGATCGATTTGGTGCGAATGTGCGGGCGGTTGTCTCGTCTTTGGATAGGACGACACCTTTGACAGTTTTTGACAGGAATCTTACCACTGACGGAGAACAAATTGCTGGACGTATGTAGACAGACTTGGTTTCATTCACTCTGCATCTGTAGCCAATGCGTTGAGGCGTAGGCCAAATAAAAGATCCTGTAGTATGGACGGAATAGCTGATGTTGTACTTAAAAGAACCAATATTATAGCACGGAGATTTCTAGCCATAGTTTTCAACCATTGTTATAATATTGGTTATATTCCGGAAGCGCGGAAATCGGCTCTTGTCGTTCCTTTACTGAAACCCAGGTCGGATCCTGAAGTGTGTGGAAGCTATATTCTCATTTCCCTGCTATCAGCTTTTGGAAAGCTTTTTGAATTCTTTCTCTTGGCAAAGATCAATGATGTTATAATTGACAAAGACATCTTAAAGGACTTCCAATTTGGATTTAGAAGTGGGCTTTCGACATCGCACGCTCTGACTGTACTAACGAACTGCATTGCCAAGGGATTGAACAGAAGATGCCCCACGATAGCTGTCAGTTTGGACTTTGCCAAAGCCTTTGATACAGCTTGGCATGATGTGGTTATGTTCAAGATAGTGGACAGTTTCCTAAAGGATCGTTCCTTTATGGTACGTTTGGGTGATGTTAAGTCAGACGAGGGAGCGATTTCTGCTGGAATGCCACAGGGATCATTGCTAGGCCCTGTGCTATACAATATCTTTATGTCCGACATACCACAGCCGTCGCTGGAGGATCTTTTAATTATCTATGCCGATGATATTCTTATTGCGTCTTCAGGTGCTAGAGCAAGGACCACAAACGACCGACTTAACCGATATTTGGCGGTACTGACAGACTAGTTTGCAAAATGGGGTCTTAGCTGGAACATTTTGAAGACTGTCGCCGTAATGTTTAAGGGTAGACATAAACATATTTACCCAAATTGTAGACAATACATACCATGTTTGACTATTAGACAAGAACGGATTGGGACTTCGGACAGTATTAAATAGCTAGGCGTCACCTTCCTCGAAAGTTTCGAATTCTATAGACATATCGATGATATTCTCGAAAAAGCCAAGAGAATCTACTCTTCTTATCAGGGCGTATTGAAGCGTACGGGAGGTATCGACAGGAGAGTGCTTCTTTTGGTATACCGCCAGGTCATTCGCCCTGTCAATTCTTATGCCTTTCCAACTTGGTTTGGGATTTCTTCTCACCAGATGGAGAGGCTTTGGAGATGGGAGCGAAGAATTTTGGTTGCTTGCCTCGGCTTGAAGCCATACTTCAAGCTGCGTTCATTAGATATAGGGAACACTGTTTATAATACTGTTCAATGATTTATTTTGTATTTATTTATTTTTTAATTTATTTTTGTAAATAAAATTGTTAATTCATGTTTCTTGTTCACATTAATATGAATTTTTTTTTTTATATTTTTTAATAATTTTTGATGTTAAGTGTTAGCTCATGTTTTTTTATGTATAATATGAATTTGTCTTATTTAATTCTTTTTATTATTTTTGTTGTTCTTTTTGTTATTGCTTCTTAGTTTTTAAGTTTTAGTTTGTAAGCAGTTTTAAATTTGAGTAGATTTTGGAAACGCCTCCATTTTTAACCCTTTTTGTTTGGAATTTATGTTGATTGTTATTTAATTTTTTGTTGAGAGATGTACATTATAATACGTACCTTTAAATTAGATTTAGAAAGTTCTTGGAAAATACCTTAGTATGTAAGAAGTTATAATTTCGATGTTTTATTTTTAATTAAGTTGTTAAAATTCTTGAAACTTGAATTTTGTTTAGAGAGTCAGTGTTTGCCTTTCAAACTGAAAGGTTTTATATGCGGACAAAATAAAATTCAAATATATAAAATACAAAGAAAAATATATAAAAATGCATAGTCACTTCAAAACAAATGAGAGTGGGTTTTTGCCTTTCGAACAGAAAGTTTGTGTTCCTGAGCAAGAATATTGCTTTTAATACCGGAAGTCAAAAGTATCAAGGTCGGTCGAAAAACAGTTCTGTGTGAGAGAGAGTCGGTGTTTGCCCTTCGAACAGAAAGGTTGTGTTCTTAATTAAGAATATTGTTTTTAATACCGGAAGCCTAAAGTATTAAGTTCGGAGTGATGGCCTTTCGTGCTAAGCGTGTGTGAGTGAGAAAGCACGTTTGGAGGAGCAGAAAGTTCTGTTTTTTTTTACAGAAAAAAAATTAAAATTTATTTGTTTTTAAAATAAATTTTTTGGCGCCTCAAATTTTTGAGAATCGTATAGAAGTCGACAAACAAGTAGTTTTTTTTAAAGTATTTTTTTTAACTTGAAAAAAAATATATATATATATATATATAATAATGGATGAAGATGATGACGGTAGTTCCGTTAAAAAAAGGAAGAAGGTCGGTGTTGAAAAAACGACAGCGAATGAGTTGGAAGATCTGCGGAGGCTAAACGCGGTCTTTGTGCAGAAGCTGGAGGATGCTGGAAGTAAAATTGGGCTCCTTGTTCATGAAAATGATGTTTTAAAAAAGCGAGTGGACGAAATGGAGAAGAAAGACGATGATGGGATTCAGCAAGATGCCGATAGCCTAATTTCGATCGATGAAAGGGAAGTCTAAGCTCTAAAGATGAATAATGTATAAGATGTGAAACCGAAAAACGTAAATTATAAATCGGCTGATGATACTGCAAAACCGGCAAGTCAAAATGGAAAGCAAGATGCCGAGGGGCAAGTTCAACAAAAATCTGAAAGTAAGTTTGTTTCCGTTATTACAACTTATGACGCTGTGTTAAGGAAAATGATAGAGATGATAGATGCAAGTTTTGGTCATAAGAGTTTTAACATCAAAATTTTAAGTAAGAGCGTTGCTAATGTAGAGGTCTGCACTCTGGAGGATTTCCAGAAAGTTAAATATCTGCTAGAAGCTTGATTGATTGACTGATTGATTTATTATTTTTCCAAAAAATTATTACAAAAAAGAAACTTAAACTTACAAAAGATCAACAAATTCCTTACATACTAGAGTATTTTTCAAGGACTGCTACATTAAAACAATTAAAAAAAATTCTGTACATTTTAATACGACAAGTAACAATTTAAACAAAGATTTTAAGAAATTCCCAAAAAAAGGAATAAAAGGGGAGGCAATATAATTTAAAAAAAATGATAATAAACTTAAATCTACTTACACACTAATGAAACAAAACAAAACGAAAAACAGGAATAAAATTTATAAAGTCACTGTGTAGTGTTATACACTCTATCAATAACATTTAAAGTATTAACTCTTCTATGATAAAATAGAAGGTCTGCACCCTGACAATGACATTCTAAAATATTTTTAATTTGGATTTAGGAGCGGACTTTTGACGACACATGCACTAGTTGTACTTACGGACTATATTGCCAGGGGTCTGAATAGGAGATGTGCAACTATTGCAGTAAGTTTGGATTTTGCCAAGGCCTTTGATACCGTTTGGCATGATGGTCTTGGTACGGACATCTGCCTTATGATTGATAGCTTTCTAAAGGACCGCTCTTTTAGGGTTCGTATTGGAGATGTCCTCTCTCATGAGGGTCCGATTTTTGCGGGAGTGCCACAGAGATCGTTGCTGGGACCAGTTTTGTATAATGTCTTCATATCAGATATACCTCCACCTCCACAGGGAGATCTTTTGTTGATCTATGCTGATGACATTCTTATTGCTTCTTCAGAAGCAAGAGCAAGGACTGTAAACGAATGAGTCCATCAATACTTGACTGTACTGACAGACTATTTCAATAGGTGGGGCCTCAACTTAAACATTCATAAGACTGTTGCTATGATGTTTAAGGGAAGGAGGATATACATATACCCGAATTGCCGATACTTCAGACCGTGTTTGAGAGTAAGAAGCGATGTGATTAGGACTTCGGATAGGTTAAAGTACTTTGGCTTCACCTTCCATAAGAACTTTGAGTTTTATCGGCACATCGACAATGTGCTTGAGCGCACCAAGAGGGCTTACTGCGCGCATCAGGGCGTGATAAAGCGCAGAGGTGGACTCGATACAAAAGTACGCCTTTTGGTGTATCGCCAGATTATACGTCCTCTTATCTCCTATGCCTTTCGAGCTTGGTTTAGAATTTCTTCTGCCCAGATGGAGAGGCAGATCTTAGTTGCGTGCCTTGGTCTGAGACCATATATAGGGCGAAACGGAGAGTTCCGTAGACCCTCTTGTAGCTCTATATACAGTGCAGACGATTTTAGTCGAATAGACTCGTTTAAAGTCGAGAAAACTTTGAAGTTCACGGAAGGTGCGCGATCCGTAAAAAATAGGTTAGTGAGAGAATGTTTTTTCTCGAGCCGTGAGTCTAGAGACCGTTTAAGGAGCAAAGTATCTTTCTCCTGTAGACTTGGTGATCCTTAGGAGAGCTGGTCTTCTTTACGAGGGTGCAGACCTTCTATTTTATCATAGAAGAGTAAATACTTTGTTTTGTTTCATTAGTGTGTCAGTAGATTTAAGTTTGTTATCTTTTTTTAATTTAATTGCCTCCCCTTTTATTCCTTTTTTTTTTGGAATTTCTTCTCTTTGTTTAAATTGTTAATTGCTGTATCAAAATGTACAGTATTTTTTAATTGTTTTAATGTAATAGTCCTTGAAAAATACTGTAGTATATAAGGAATTTTTTGATCTTTTGTTAGTTTAAGTTTCTTTTTTGTAATAATTTTTTGGTAAAATAATAAATAAATCAATCAATCAATCAATCTTCAAAACAAATTTTGAAAATTTCATTCATAGTACAGTTTTTTGAGAAGCCTATAGAAGGCAAACAAGTGCTTTTTACACTAAAGTTTGAAATAAAAACAATTGTATAATTTTTTTTTTTTAATTAATTGAGCCCTTTGGGCAATAAACATTTAAAATGGATTCATCTCCAATGAACGATGAAAAAGTTATCTGTGGAAAGAAGAGGAAAATTCCTGCAGAGAAACTAGCAATTGACGAAGAGACTGAGCTGGAGATGCTGGCAAAGCTAAATTTCGAGCTGATGGAAAATTTAGATGATGCGGGAATAAGAAAAGGGTTCCTCGTGCACGAAAATTAATCGCTGAAAAAGCAGATTGAACGCATAGAAAATCGCAATCGTCTTTTTTCACTTGAAGATATGGGAGAAATTCCTGAGAAGGTTTCCGTTCCTGCGAGCGCTCCTGTGAGTAAAGATAAGGCTACAAAGGAAGGAAAAGCAACTAGCAAAAGGGCAGTTATGCGGCCAAGACAAGATAGTTCCGGTAAGCAAGCAGGAAAAAATTAAGTAATTCTGTACCCGTTTTAATTACGTACAAAAACTATAGTATCTAAGTGTTAGGAAAGAATGTTGCGAATATAGAGGTCTGCATTCTTGAAGACTTTCAGAAAGTTAAGTTCTTATTGGAGAGGGAAAAATTACACTTTTACACCTATACTCCTAAGAGTCTGCGTCCATATACGTTGGTGATTGAGCGTTTTCCCGACTCTGTTGATTCGGTGGAAATACTGGAGCACTTGAACGGTCTCCAGATTAATATGAACATTAATATCAACAAATGGGTTGTCAGATTGACGAGAGACTCGGACATTGAGAAGTTTTATGCTGTCCAATACGTCTTCCGTTGTAAGCTACACATCAGGAAATTTAGACGGAGAGGTATTACGCAGTGCTTACACTGCCAGCGGTATGGACACGTTTCCTCAAACTGCCGTATGCCTTATAAGTGTGCGTAGGCCAAATAAAAAGTCGTGTGGTATGGACGGGATACCTAATGTTGTGCTGAAAAGAACCAATGTTGTGGCATGGAGATTTCTAGCTATAATTTTCAACCATTGCTATAACATTGGTTATTTTCCGAATGCGTGGAGATCGGCCTTCGTCGTTCCTATACTGAAACCCAGATTGCATCCTGGTGTGTGTGGAAGCTATAGGCCCATTTCCCTGCTGTCTGCCTTTAGAAAGCTGTTTGAATTCTTTCTCCTGGCAAAGATAAATGACGTTATAATTGACAAGGACATTTTAAATGATTTCCAATTTGGATTTAGAAGCCGACTTTTAACAACACATGCACTGACGGTACTGACGGACTTTATTGACAGGGGACTGAATAGAAGGTGTTCTACAATAGCTGTTAGCCTGGATTTTGCCAAGGCTTTGGCATGATGGTCTTGTATTCAAAATGATAAGCATGGGATTTGGTGTCGGCATTTGCCGTTTGGTGGACAATTTCTTAAGGGACCGATCTTTCAGGGTACGTGTTGGTGATGTAAGGTCTGTCGGGTGGTTGATTTCTGCTGAGTGCCTTATACCGCCACCGCAAAGGGAGAATCTTTTACTTGTGTATGCCGATGATATTCTGATTGCCGCATAAGGTGCTAGAGCAAGGAATATTAATGAACGATTGAACCGATACTTGACGGTACTAACAGATTATTTTATTAAATGGGGTCTTACTTTGAACAATGCGATGACCGTGGCACAAATTATAGACCTTACATACCTTGTTTGACTATCGGACGAGAAGTTATTGGGGCTTTGAAAAGGCTCAAATACCTAGGTGTCACCTTCCACGAAAATGTTGAGAGCTATCGGCTATCGAAAGTAAGGGTGTTTTGAAGCGTAGGGGAGGTCTCGATAGGAGAGTGCGTCTTTTGGTCTATCGCCAAGTCATTCGCCCTGTCATCACCTATGGCTTTCCAGCTTGGTTTGGAATTTTTTCTTACCAAATGGAGAGGCTTAGGCGTTGGGAGAGAATGATTTTGGTTGCTTGCCTTGGCTTGAGTCCATATTTAGGACCAAATAGAGCGATGCGCAGGCTATCATGTAGGTTAATTTACAGCGCAATTGATTTTGTGCGCATAGATGCCTCCATGGTGGAATTGGCTCTGAAGTTACTGGAAGGCGCGCGATCCTTAAAGAACTCCCTGGTAAGGAAGTGCTTTGCTAGAGTGAGGAGTTTGGAGACCGGTTGAATGTCGAGGTATTTCTCGCCTGTGGACTTGTTGACTCTTAGGTGAGCTGGCCTTCTCTATGAGGATGCGGTGATCTTATTCTATCACAGGAGGTTGCGTTCGCTAAATATAGAGAACACTGTATATAACACTGTTCAATAATTTATTTTGTATTTATTTATTTTTTTATATAATGGTAAATTCATATATTTTATGTTAATATGGATTTGTTTCCTCTGTACTGTCTTTTTTTATGATTAATTGTTAATTCGTATTTTTTCCAACTTTTATAAACATGAATTCTATTATTACCATTTCTATTACCATTTCTATTATTATTTTATTATTTTTAGTTTTTAAGTTTTAGTTTTTCAAGTTTCAAGTTTATTTTCCAAATATTTTCAAATAAGAATTTTAAAAACTAAATTAAAAATTAACAATCAAAATGAAAATTTCTTACATACTAAGGTATTTTTCAAGAACTTCCTAAATCTAAGCTAAAGGTACGTATTATATTGTACATCTCTCATGAACAAAAAATTAAATATTAATCAACATAAATTCCAAAAAAAGGGTTAAAAATGGAGGCGATTCCAAAATCTACTTAAATTTAAAAATGCTTACAAACTAAAATTTAAAAACTAAGAAACAATAACAAAAGGAACAACAAAAATAATAAAAAAAGTATATAAAACAAATTCATATTATACATAAAAAAACATGAACTAACACTTAACATAAAAAATTATTAAAAAATATTAAAGAAAAAATTCATATTAATGTAAACAAAAAACATAAATTAACAGTTATATATGTATAAAAAAATAAATTAATTATATTTAAAAAAATAAATAAATAAATAAATACAAAATAAATCATTGAACAGTATTATAAACAGTGTTCCCTATATCTGATGAATGGAGCCTCCTGTGGTAGAACATTAGGTCTGCACCCGAGTAGAGAAAGCCATTTCCCCCAAGAGTCAGCAGGTCCACAGGCGAAAGATACCTTCAAATTTGTACAGCCTCCAAACCACCTATTCTGGAGAAACACTCCCTCACCAGGGAATTCTCTGAGGTTCGTGCGCCTTCTAAAAATTTCACAGCCAATTTCACCATGTAGGCATCTACACGCTTAAAATCAATAGCGTTGTAGATTGACCTACATGATGGCCTGTGAAATTCGCCATTTGGTTCTAAGTATGGCTTCGAGCCGAGGCAAGGAACCAAAATTCTTCGCTCCCATCTTCTAAGCCTCTCCAATCTGTGAGAAGAAATTCCAAACCAAGCTGGAAAGGCATAAGAAATGACAGGGCGAATGACCTGGCGGTATACCAAAAGACGTTCTCTTCTGTCGAGACCTCCCTTACGCTTCAATACGCCCTGGTAAAAAGAGTAGATTCTCTTGGCTCTTTCGAGAATATCATCGATATGTCTATAGAATTCGAAATTTTCGTGGAAGGTGACGCCTAGATATTTAATCCTGTCCGAAGTTCTCGTCCAATAGTTAAACATGGTATGTATTGTCTACAATTTGGGTAAATATATTTGCGTCTACCTTTAAACATTACGGCGACAGTATTCGAAATGTTCAACGTAAGACCCCATTTTGCAAAATAGTTTGTCAGTACCGCGAGAAATCGGTTGAGTCGGTCGTTTGCGGTCCTTGAGGATGAGGATATCATCGGCATAAATTATTAAAAGATCATCCCAAAAAGAATGTGGTGTGTCCGACATAAGGATATTGTATAGCACAGGGCCTAGCAATGAGCCCTGTAGCACTCCAGCAGAAATCGCTCCCTTGTCTGACCTTAGATCACCCAAACGTACCCTAAAGGCTTGATCCCTTAGAAAAATGTCCACTATACGGCAAATGCCAATACCAAATCCCATTCTAATCATCTTGAACACAAGCTCATCATGCCAAACTGGGGCATTTTCTGTTCAGTCACCTGGCAACGAAGTCCGTCAGAGCGTGCGTTGTCGAAAGTGCATTTCTAAATCCAAATTAGAATTCTTTTAAAATGTTTTTGTCAATTATAATGTCATTTACCTTTGCCAGGAGCAAAAACTCAAATAACTTTCCAAAAGCTGATAGCAGGGAAATGGGTCTATAGCTTGAACATACTTCAGGATCCGACCTGGGTTTCGGTATAATAACGACGAGAGCCGATTTCCACGCTTTGGGAAAATAACCAATATTATAGCAATGGTTGAAAACTATAGCTAGAAATCTCCATGCTACATCATTGGCTCTTTTCAATACAACATCCGCAATTCCGTCCATACCACAGGATCTCTTATTTGGCCTACGCCTCAACGCATTGCCTACAGATGCAGAGTCAATGAAACCAAGTCTGTCGACATTCGTCCTTGAATCAATCAGTCCTCCATCAGCGGTAAGTGTCCTGCCAAAAACTGTCAAAGGTGTCGTTCTGTCCAAAGACGAGACAACCGCCCGCACATTCGCACCGAATAGATCCGAATGCGCATTTGGACCAGAATGACCAACCTGAAAGAATCGGGTTGCTAACAGATTGGCTATTCCAGCACTGTCAGAAACAATCGTGCCATCAGTATCCACCAGGTTTTGAATAGCGGGTCGACTGTATAGTCCTGCAGCTGACTTAATGTTTCTAAATGTCCTGTCATTAAGTCGAATTTTCCGGAGAAAGTCAGTCCAGTGGTTACGTTCAAAAGCTGCTATGGCCCCCTGTATAATTTTGTCCAAATTTCGCACGTCTGCTTTCAAAATATTTCGTCTACCAGGATCGTTACATCTATGTAATGTTCGTCGTAGCCGTTTCTTTTGGTCAATGAAAAGAAGAATGTGCCGGGGCAACTTCCTCAATCCCCAACCTCTAGTGAAGACCTTCAGTATTGAATGATCCATAGCCTCTAGGAATGATCTTGCCATCGCCTCAACGCATTGATCAATTTCCGTCTCCGTCACGTTTCTGTCCACAGGTAGAGCACACGTGTCAAGATTTGCTGCCAGTCTGTTAATAAATCTGCGTCTGTCCATTTTGTCATAGTTATAACTGGTGGATCGCTCACGAATTATAAAGTTAGTTGTAAAGAAGTTTATCACTACAGCCGTGTAGTCTGATTCGTAATCACAAGTCTGAAGGTAGTTCGTATTCACTGTAGTGATGTCCACAGAAGTTAAGAAAAAATCAATGAAGGAAGAGAAAACTTGTTGGATCGTCAGTTCGTCTTATTTTCATGTCAGGGCTTGAGAATAAATATTCCCGGAGGTAACGCCCACTCGCATTTTTAAGCGGATCTCTTCAGTAGAGATGCTTTGCATTAAGGTCAGCACCAATTACCATACTACAATTACGTACCAGTGGCTGTATTGGATCATAGCATTCCGCAGTAAATGTGTCACTGGGTTTAAGGTACATTGCTATGGCAATCAGATCCACTTCGCTCAGCCCTCGAATACGGACAACCGTATTCTCAACTGATCCTGTGCGCAGTACGATTTCCTTACAATACAAATCATACCTAATAAGGACGGCCGTCCCTCTTCCGTTCTGTTGGTCATGCCTTAAAACTCTATATCCTGTGATGTCAAATTTATGGCGAGCACCATCCTGACGTAGGGTCATTAGCATGCCCAGCAAGGCACGGGATCTGTCCTCATCGTTGTCTAACTCACGATATTTCACAGCGAGTCCACCAATTTTTCCGAGGCAGCTCAAAAGTCCGCCACCAAAAAACCGTTTGCAGACTTTGTCAATAATGTCATATTGAGTCATAGCCACTCCTAAGGATATCTCAGTCCCATTTGTACGACCCTGTCCTGTAGCGTTAATCCTTGGTACTTTCGCAGGAATTTCCCGACCAACAGCTGCTCCAGCTGCAGCAGCATAAGAAACCCTCAACTTAACCTCACTCTTTGTAGTATGTGCAACACGTGTACGGCGTCCAGACCTGGAAAGTTTGAACTGCTATTGCTTACGAAGCAGTTCTAGCTTACGTGGACACTCTCGCGAGCTAGCTACATGTCCTTCGCTTCCACAATCACAGCATCTAACTGGATGCCCAATCCGCTTTGATAGTTGACCAGTCACGGGATTGGTCACCAAAGTTTTCTGCACATTCTGGTCACGAGGCAGCACTTCACACTTTCCAGGACCATACGATCCCGCACACTTAACACACCTATAAGGCCTTCGGCAGTTGGTGGAAACGTACCCGTACCGCTGGGAGTTGAAGCACTGCGTAATGCCCGTCCTTCTAAACTTCCTGATGTGAACTCTGCACCGGAGGACAAATCGGACAGCGAAATTTAGTTTTTCATTATCTCTAGTTTTAAGTAGAATTTTAAGAGCCTCCTTTTCTTAACCCTTTTTTGGAATTGATTGATTGATTGATTGATTTATTATTTTCCAAAAAATTATTACAAAAAAGAAACTTAAACTAACAATAGATACAAAAAATTCCTTACATACTAGAGTATTTGTCAAGGACTGCTACATTAAAACAATTAAAAAAAATTTTGTACATTTTGATACAACAATTAACAAATTAAACAAAGATTTTAAGGAATTCCCCAAAAAAGGAATAAAAGGGGAGGCAATTAAATTAAAAAAAAGATAATAAACTTAAATCTACTTACACACTAATGAAACAAAAACAAAACAAAAAACAGGAATAAAATAAAATTTATAAAGTCACTGCGCAGTGTTATACACTCTATCAATAATATTTAAAGTATTAACACCTCTATGATAAAATAGAAGGTCTGCACCCTCGTAAAGAAGACCAGCTCCCCTAAGGGTCAACAAGTCCACAGGAGAAAGATACTTTACTCCTTGAACGGTCTCTAGACTCACGGCTCGAGAAAAACATTCTCTCACTAACCTATTTTCCACGGATCGCGCACCTTCCATGAACTTCAAAGCTTTCTCGACCATAAACGAGTCTATTCAACTAAAATCGACTGCACTGTATATAGAGCTACAAGAGCGTCTACGGAACTCTCCGACCCTATATATGGTCTCAGACCAAGGCACGAAACTAAGATCTGCCTCTCCCATCTTCTAAGCCTTTCCATCTGGGCAGAAGAAATTCTAAACCAAGCAGGAAAGGCATAGGAGATGAGAGGACGTATGATCTGGCGATACACCAAAAGGCGTACTTTTGTATCGAGTCCACCTCTGCGCTTAAGCACGCCCTGATACGCGCAGTAAACTCTCTTGGTGCGCTCAAGCACATTGTCGATGTGCCGATAAAACTCAAAGTTCTCATGGAAGGTGACGCCAAGGTACTTTAACCTATCTGAATTCCTAATCACATCGCTTCCTACTCTCAAACACGGTCTGAAGGATCGGCAATTCGGGTATATGTATTTCCGCCTTCCCTTAAACATCATAGCAACAGTCTTATGAATGTTTAAGTTGAGGCCCCACCTATTGAAAAAGTCTGTCAGTTCAGTCAAGTATTGATTGACTCGTTCGTTAACAGTCCTTGCTCTTGCTCCTGAAGAAGCAATAAGAATGTCATCAGCAGAGATCAACAAAAGATCTCCCTGTGGAGGTGGAGGTATATCTGATATGAAGACATTATACAAAACTGGTCCCAGCAACGACCCCTGTGGCACTCCCGCAAAAATCGGACCCTCATGAGAGAGGACATCTCCAATACGAACCCTAAAAGAGCGGTCCCTTAGAAAGCTATCAATCATACGGCAGATGCCCGTACCAAAGCCCATACACATTAGTTTGTAGATGAGACCATCATGCCAAACGGTATCAAAGGCCTTGGCAAAATCCAAACTTACTGCAATAGTAGGGCATCTCCTATTCAGACCCCTGGCAATAAAGTCCGTAAGTACAACTAGCGCGTGTGTCGTCGAAAGTCCGTTCCTAAATCCAAATTGAAAATCTTTTAGAATGTCATTGTCAGTAATAACGTCATTGATCTTTGCCAGAAGAAAGTGTTCAAATAGCTTTCCAAAGGCCGATAATAGGGATATAGGCCTATAGCTTCCACTCTCATGAGGATTCGTTTTCGGTTTTAATATGGGAACCACCAGAGCAGACTTCCATGCTTTTGGGAAATAGCCGATATTAAGGGAGTGGTTGTATAAAATGGCAAGAAACCGCCAAACCACAATGTCCGTCTTCCTCAAAACAAAATCAGATACACCATCCATACCACTAGACCTTTTGTTTGCCCTCCGCTTTAGAGCATTACCTACTGCGACTTCATTAGTAAAACCAAGTCCACTAATGTTCCTACTAGAGCCAACCGCTCGTCCGTCAGCTGTCAAAGTCCTTCCAAAAACCGTCAAAGGCGTCATCCTATCTAAAGTAGACACTAATTCTCGAACCCTCACACTGAGTGGATCTGCACGCGCTGCTTGACCAGGACTTACCTGGAAGAAATGGTCCGCAAGTAGATTAGAGATACCACTATTATCAGAAATGATCGATCCATCACTATCAATCAAACTTTGAACCGAGGGTCGAGAATTTAAACCTACGGCCGTCTTTACTTTTCTAAATGTCTGGTTATTGAGTCGCACACTTTTTAAAAAGTCCGTCCAATGTTCGCGTTCAAAATTTGCTATGGCACCTTGCACTATTCGGTCAATGTTTCGTAAGTCCGCTTTCAAAATGTTACGTCTTCCGGAGTCCTCACACCTATGCAATATTCGTCTCAGTCGTTTCTTCTCGCCAATGAAATGGAGTATTCTCTGCGGCAGCTTCAACAAGCCTCTTTTTCCAGCAGAAACTTTGGGAATGGAACGTTCCATAGCATCCTCAAAGGCCTGCCCCAATTCATCAACGCAGCTGTCAATCTCTGTTCGAGTCACGTTCCTGTCAAGGGGAAGACAACATGTTGCCAGATTATCGGACAGTCTTTGCAAAAATGTCCGTCTATTTAGTTTGTCCAGGTCGTACCTTGAAGGCTGTTGCGCCGCTAAGCAGGGGTTCATCAAAAAGATCATCTCCACGGCTCTGTGATCGGATTCATAATCCAGTGTTCTGAGTCGGTCCGCAGTATTTATGTCCACAGTCGCCAGAAAAAAGTCAATGTAGGACGATACATGAGTATTCATCCTAGTTAGTCCGTCGGTTGGCCGAACGTCCAAGTCCGGATTCGAAAGCAAAAACTCTCGGAGGTTACATCCACTCACATTTGTATACAGGTCACCCCAATACGGATGTCTTGCATTCAGATCTGCACCAATCACAACACTGCAATCCCGTGACAGCCCCTGCACTACTTCAAAATCTGAAGAAGTGAAAGGGGATTGAGGTCTGAGGTACATTGAGATAACAATTAAGTCAGGGGCATTTGACCTCTTAATACGCACAGCTGCATTCTCAATACACCCTGTATTAAGAATTATCTCTTCACAACGCAAGGCATCCCTAATGAGGACAGCTGTACCACCTCCACGCCCGCCTTGTCGGTCACGTCTAAAAATTTTATATCCTGTTATATCTAGTTTGTGGCGAGCACTAAGACAGTGCTCAACCACCAGTAATACGTCCGGTTTATGTCTACTTAAGAACAAACTTAAGTAATGTCTTTTGTGCCTAGAAACAATAGAATTTACGTTAATGAATATAATTTTGAATAAACTATCCATCTTGTCGCAAAGTCAATAACAGTCCAAGTAATGCTCGGGATCTGTCCTCGTCACTGCTTAGCTTATGGTACTTAGCCGCGAAGCCACCAATCTTACTCAAACATTTCAACAATCCTCCACCGAAGAAACGTGTGCAGTCTTTGTCTATTTCGTCAAATTGTGCCATAGCTGTAGCTAGCGTGACTCCGGATTTGTCCGAAATTCCCTTAGGCGAAGCCCCAGGCGCCTCCCGAATTGACCGACTATTAGCTGCAACTGCTGCAGCATAAGAAAGTCCTGCCTTAACATTA
Source organism: Cistogaster globosa (assembly GCA_937654795.1). Lineage (NCBI taxonomy): Eukaryota > Metazoa > Arthropoda > Insecta > Diptera > Tachinidae > Cistogaster > Cistogaster globosa. The sequence continues at coordinate 33,347,543 of OW569407.1, forward strand.
TTTCGCTCAAAAGATTGAGCATTTGAACGATATTCACCCCTGGAGAGCTTTTTAGATTCCATCTTCCGGATGAGATCAATTCTCCTCGGATACACTTTTGAGCAGGCCACATGGCCCTCAGTACTACAGACAACACATCTCACTGGGAGACCAATTTTTCGCGAAACCTGACCAGTTACAGGGTCAGTAATCAAAGTCTCTTGGACATTTTCCCCCTTAGGTGGCACTTGGCATTTGCCCGGGCCATGAGACCCTCCGCATTTTACGCACCTATAAGGCATCCGACAATTTGAACTGACATGACCATAGCGCTGACAGTTGAAACACTGCGTTATGCCAGTCCGTCTAAACTTCCTTATCTTTACCTTGCAACGCAATATGTATCTGATGTCATAAAATTTTTTTATGTCAGAATCCCTGTCCAATCTGACAACCCACTTATCTCCACCCAACCTGACTAGCCCTACAATTTTTATGTTTATCTGCAGGCCGTTCAAATATTCAATAATTTCTTCAGATTCAAAAGAGTCTGGAAGCCCCTCAACAACTAGTGTAAAAGGCCGAAGACCCTTAGGGGTAAAGGTATAGAAACTAACCTTTTCAGCCTCTAGCAAATGTTTAACTTTCTGGAAATCCTCCAGAGTGCAGACCTCTACATTAGCAGCGCTCTTACTTAAAATTTTGAAGTTAAAATTCTTATGACCTAAACTTGCATCTATCATCTCTATCATTTTCCTTACGTCAGCGTCATACGTTGTAATAACGGGAACAAACTTACTTCCAGATTTTTGTTGATTTTGCCTCTTGGAATCTTGCTTTTCACTTTGACTTGCCAGTTTTGCAGTATCATCAGCCGATTTATTCCTTACATTTTTCGGCTTCACATCTTTTAAGTTATTCATCCTTAGAGTTTGGACTTCGCTTTCATCAAACGAAATTAGGCTATCGGCATCTTGCTGAAGCCCAACATCGTCTTTCTTCTCTATATCGTCCACTCTCTTTTTTAGAACATCATTTTCGTGAACAAGGAGCCCAATTTTCCTTCCAGCATCCTCTAGCTTCTGCACCAAGACCGCGTTTAGCCTCCGCAGATCTTCCAACTCATTCGCTGTCGTTTTTTCAATACCGACCTTCTTCCTTTTTTTAACGGAACTACCGTCATCGTCTTCATCCATTATTATATATATATATATATTTTTTTTAAGTTAAAAAAAAAACACTTAAAAAAAACTACTTGTTTGTCGACTTCTATTCGCTTTTCAAAAATTTGAGACGCCAAAAAATTTATTTTAAAAACAAATAAAATTATATTTGTTTTCTGTAAAAAAACAGAACTTTCTGCTCCTCCACACGTGCTTTCTCACTAACAAGCAATCACTCCGAACTAAGACTTCCGATATTAAAAACAATATTCTTGATTGAGAACACAACCTTTCTGTTCGAAAGGCAAACACCAACTCCCCTTTTTTGGAATTCTTTTGATTGTTTATTTATTGTGTGAATACGCACTTTTAGTTTTAAATTTTGGAAGTTCTTGAAAAATACTTTAGTATGTAAGAAATTTTATTTTTTAATGTTTAGTTTTAAATTAATTCTTAAAAATTTTTAACTGAAAACATATGGGAAATAAATAAACTTGAAACTTGAAAAATAATAAATTAATAAATGAGCATAACAAACTCTCCGACTAGAAAGAAAAGGCTTAGTAAAAACAACAAAAATGCATACATTGTATTAAATTCTGATCTTATCAATAAACAACAATAACACTGCTGAACCAATGCTAAATAGACAGTATTTAAGTGCAAAAACAACAAACACAAGTTTAAGTGCAAGTAGAAGTGCGCCACAGCTAAACGAATTTTTATCTAATGCCAAAATTAAAAAATAGCTTCAACAATAGTAAGCAAAGAACGAATTAACGATACGTGTAATATACCAAAACCAACAACAACAATGTCATCAGACAGAGTGCAAACAGATATGGATCGTTACGTAATCGTAACGATTACAAAACGTAAGTCCAGCCCTCAGTCGGCAAAATTTGCGCCAAGCTCTAAGCAGCCTAAAAACTCCGCGGCATCTAAGAATCGGGCTTCAGTCCTTGACAATCCTGAGACTGCAGAATTAACAAGTGCTCTTTTCAAGAATTCCAAACCACCTCCGCTATATATAAGAGAGGCTACAATCAATGGATTGGTCAACAAGCTGACACAGTTAGTTGGCAAGGAAAATTTTTATGTTGCATCGTTACGAAAGGGGAATGTCTTTGAAACAAAAAAACAGGTAAAAAATGGAATTGTTATAGAAAAGTGGTAAATAGTCTCAATTCAGAGAAAACAAGCTATTATACATACCAACTTAAAAGTGAAAAGGGTTTAATAGTTGTTATCAAGAGCATTACTAGCTGGGTGACAACAAAAGATTTGCAAGACGCCCTGGTACTCGATGCCAACAAAAGATAAAATTCCTCAACCAATGTTTAGAGCTAAAATTACGTTCAACTGTTCGCAACTGAAAACAAAGGATGAGCCGCATCCAATTTATGGCTTGAGGTATGTGCTAAACCGCAGGATTGTTTTGGAGGAGCCTGTTAAGCGTAAGGGACAACCACAATGTCAAAACTGCCAAGAATTTGACCACACAAAAGCTTTTTGCAAGCTACTATCAGTTTGCGTCAAATGTGGAGATATCCATAAGAGCTTAGATTGCCCCTACGCTAAAAATGATGCCAAAGTTTTCAAATGCAGCAACTGCGGCGGTAACCACACAGCCGACTATCGCGGTTGTAAATTTTACTTGCGACTTAAGCAAAATACTGCTAAAAATCCAGTCCACAATCAGCATCGCAATACTGTATTTCTAAATATTCTATCTACTTTGCAGCAAAAAAACACTGGTTATTCAAACGCAAATCACCATCAATTGTCATATGCACAAACATTAAAAAATGGTACAGCTGCCCCTGCAAACCTTAGCAGTGAAAATTTAAAAAATAAAAATTCAACCTATTCTGGGCAAATTGATAATAACAGAGGCCAACACTCAATTTGCTTCTTTGAATTTATCAACTGATTCTAGTTAATTTGGGTGCGCTGAATTCGTACTCAGTTCGTCTCTATCAGCTCTAGTTTTCATGATATAGCTTTTTTAAACTTTTCACTGTAAGTAAGAAGGGTATATCAGTTTGTCATTCCGTTTTTTTTTTTTCAAAAATATTATTTTATGTGTAATTGCTAGCTGATTAGCGGGAATTTTATTTGTGCAATATTATTCAGAACATTATTTTTTCTTTTTGCACTCCAATTGCATATCGGAAGTTAGTTGCTTGTAAGAAGTGGTTTATTGCAGTTGGCAAAGTTTATTAAAAAAGTGTTAATCTAAATAGAATTTCGATATTTTTCGATAAAAAATTGTTTTCGAATAAATGGGTATTATACCTATGTTAAAAGGCACCCAAATGGTAGAGCTTGTGGAGGTTCAGCAGTTCTCGTTTAAGAGAACGTCGATCATTTTCCCATGCCAGAATATAAAACAGATCACATACAGGCCACAACTATCAACATTTGCGCCACAGGGATCGCTATATCAGCGGTGTATTGCTCTCCAAGGCACAACATTAACAAGGAGCAGTTCACTAATTAATTTAAAACGTTAGGTCCAAAATGTTTAGCCGCTGGCGACTTTAACGCTAAACAAAGGTTTTGGAGCTCTCGCCTCGTTATTCCAAGAGGTAGACAACTCCTTGATACTGTCATGTCAAATACCTTGGATGTTTTATCCACAGGACGCCCCACACACTGGCCCACAGATTTAAACAAAATTCCCGACGTGATTGACTTTGCAGTGTTTAAAAATATACAACACGAGCATATTTCGCTGATTCCCTCCCTGGATCTTTCGTCGGATCATTCAAAATGGAATTTAGTTTCCAAATAGAAGGACAAAGTGGCACACCTGTCGCAAAATGTTTTACTAAAAACCGAAGATGAAATACAGTCTGCTGTAAGTCAATTAACAAATATATTGACCGATGCTTCCAAGTTATCAACGCCCTCTACCTCTGTATGTACAAAAAGGTTTACCAACGTTTCAATCCATATCCAGTCTCTAATAAGAGAAAAAAGACTACTAAGGCGCCAATGGCACGAGCTTCACTCGCCGATTTTAAAGACACATTTAAACCAATGCCAGAAAATATTGCGCGAAGCACTTCAGCGGGAAAAGGAGTTTAATCTGAATAAATTAATACAGAACTTGGATGCCACCGAAAAGACGGAGTACTGCTTATAGAAAGCAGTACGAAATATGAAATGTGTTATCGTCTATGCGGCTACAATTCGCCTACAAAATGGAAAGTGGGCGAAAAATTCCAACGACAAAGTTAAAGAGTTTGCCAATCACCTGGAGACGGTTTTTGTCCCAAACGTAACAGACTCCTATTTAACACTAAGAGCTATTCAAAAACGTGTTTTATACCCGCCAAAAATTGACCTACCTGCGCTCAAAGCAGTTATCAGTGATCTTAACCCAAGAATTCTTTCAGTGGTGACAAAATCCCGAACACTATGATTATCAATCTGTTAGTTTCGGCTTTGAGAATCGTTATGTTTATTTTTAACTCAATGTTAAGAACTGGTTGCTTTCCACCATCTTTGAAACACTCGGTAATAATTATGATCCTCAGGCCTGGCAGAGACGTAAGGCAGGTGTCTTCATATCGCCCAATCAGCTTATTGCCTATTCTTTCAAAAATATTTGAAGGGCTAGTCTTGAAATCTTCAGCGCCGTATATTGACTCAATAAACTTAATCTCCAACCACAAATTTGGGTTTAGGGAAAAACACAGCACCATAGAACAAGCAAGCAAAGCAAGCTGTACTGCTCTGTATCGTCCACAAATTGCTCACGAACTATTTGGCGAATAGCTCTTTTGTAGTAAGGTCAAAAAGTACTTATTCGTCAATCAAACGAATTTCAGCTGGTGTCCCTCAGGGGAGTATACTCGAACCACTCTAATACCTATTGTATACCGCAGATTCGCCTACAAATCCACTCACACACACATCCACATTTGCTGATGATACTGCGTTTTTAAGTATACATAAGCACCCAGAAGTGGCGTCCCAACAACTTAAAGCCCACATTGCTGATTTGGAGAAATGGTTGAATTAGTGGAAAATAAAAGTCAATGCCTCGAAAAGCGTTCACATTACTTTTACTTTCAGATAACATTCCAGAGCAGAGCCAAGTAAGTTACTTGGGAATATATCTCGACCGGCGTCTCTCCTGGATCCATCATATTGCAGATAAAATTACACAGATGAAAATTAGAACGACCCAGCTCTTTTGGTTTATTGGACCACATTCCTCGTTAAATTTGGACCTCAAGGTTCCCTTATATAAAGCAACTTTAAAACCATTATGGTATTATGGTATTCAGTTGTGGGGTTCCGCCTCCGCATCAAATTTTGAAAAGCTACAAAGAAGACAATCAAAGATCCTGAGAATGATTACGTCCGCTTCTTGGTACATACGAAATAATAATATCCGCAAGGACCTCAATATTCTTACCATCCGAGAAGAGATTAAAAAATCGTGCATGAGCTACGTTATAAAAGTAACAGATTATCCATCCCAATCCATTTGCGAGGGAGCTGCTTTTATTTGAGGGTCATAGGCGCCTCAAACAGTTGAAAACTTTTGATTTAGCAACATAAATTTTTTTTCAAACTAAACGTTGAGTGCTGCAGTGGCAGCTTACCAACTTAAATAATTTTTAGGTTAAGATTATAATACTTATTGTGAATATCGTACAGACAGATTCAATAATAAAAAGAATATTAAAAAGAAAATTTCGGCTCAAGTGTACGCATATTTTAGTTTCTACATTTATTAAGAAAAAAATTATTTTCAGAGTTTTGTAATGCAGTACCCTCTGGATTGCTTTTTTTTCGTTTGTAAATAATTTTTCTTTCTTTATAAGATTAGAGTTGAAATATACGTTAACCTAAGCCGAATTAATATTATTCATTTGTCTCTAGTACTAAAGTTTTGACAAGTAATTTAAAGATTAAAAATGTTATTGCAAACCTTACTTGCACTAATTTTCTATCTTAACTAGTGTTAAAAAAGTTATATACTCTTCTTTTAAATAATTTGCATTAATTAAAGAAGTTGTTTTTTTAATTTTTATCTTTTTTTTAATCATAAATAAATTTATTTATTTTTTTTTTTTTTTTTGAAAACCTTTAGTCGTATACTGTTTGAAAAAATACACAAAACCCAAGATAACCGAATAAATAATAATCGACTGAATACCATAGCATAAACGTGTGTATGTTCGTATATAAAAATGTCTATTGGGTGTTTTTGTGTTTTTCGTATGCCTAGAAAATATTAGCATCTTAAAAACAGCTCATGGTACTTTATAAGCAGTTATCGGCAAAAAGTATTTAACAATGTGTGCATGGGTTAGACTTTTGGCCTGGTGCCTTAAATTTAAATTTATGAATTTTTTATAACAATCGTACTATATGCAGAAGAAAAGCAAAATTTTAAATGTAATGTAATCAATTGGCAGCTATTGCTTTTAAGCCTTTTTCTCTTAGTGCTTCTTAAATGTATGAATTAAAAAACTTAAGCATCTTTAAAAAAAATCTTTTACATAGAAAGTTAAAAATGTTTGTTTAAATAAAACAATATTAACTCAAAGTAGGTTATGAAGTTGTTTTCTCATAAAAACTTTCTATAAAACTTTTCTTACATTAAAATTGTTACATGCCAGTATTGTAAATATATAATAAGACGCACAAAAAACTAATTTGGACCTACTGCTCCAACGCGCGCGTCGTAAGACGTGCATTGCATGCAATCAACTATACGCAATAAAGAGGAGATAATGTAGCATTTGAATATTCATATTTAAAATACAAAACGCTGCACAAACGTAAAAATTTTCGTGTTAATATGGTGTAATTTGTGGCTTAATGTATGAAGACAATTGACCGTAATTTTATTAAGAGATGTTGGATTAGCCGAAAGTTTTAATTATAAGACAAATCTTCTTCCTGGTAGGCTCTGAAAAAACTGTTGTCTTCTGCACTACTGGATGCACAGAACTTACCCGAAAGATCGAAAAAACATAAACTTATTTTTTTGGTTTATATACTTTTCAGCGTGATAATTTTTTAAAATTTCATTTCATAAGCTTCTTATAAATTGCCAAGAATTAAAGTCCTTTTAAGAGAACTTTTTTAGCGAACTAAGGTAGTTTCAATTTTTTTTACACACAGCTGAAGGCCAAAAACAAAGATTTATATTATGACTTCTACCATATATTTTTTACAGATTAAGAGATAATATAATGCAGCCAACATTTTGCTTTGATCTTCTTAAATTTGTTTTTTTTTTGTTTCAGATGATTTGAAAAAAACAAATAAATAAATTACTTTTTGTAATTTTATAGACTGCAGTATACATGACCTATTTGGAATGCATATTCCTAAATTATGCACTGCATAAATTTAGAAATATTTGTTTAACAGTTTTCATATGTATTTATTAAAAAGAGATAAAGAAGAAAAGGTAATCAAAAATCTATTTGTTCGTGCAAGACGTTTATAGAATTTATAGTTGGTATAATTTGCTACTCACGTGGAATCAATAACTTCATTGTTGGCCATTCTACATGCTAATATGCCGATGATGAAATAAGTCGAAATCAATGAAGTCATAAATAGAAGCATTTTAAATATTACTTATTTTCATTTCTACGTTTTTGTGTTCAGTGTTGCCAGAAAAATTATACCTCTTATCCCTAATTTGACGTATGAGTCCCCAAAAATTCCAATTTCTGAACGAAAAAAATTAAAATACGCTTCTTTATTAAAAAAAAAAAAACTTTAAAATTTGTTGTTTTAGTTTTTGTATAAAACATTTTTGAGTTTTTTTGTCTTCTTGCTTTGTTGACTCAATGAAGTTATCATTTAATTCGGCTATTGATATAAGACTCTCTCTAGGTTTTCTATACAAAATTTAGGTAAAATCCACTGATGAGGTCTATGAGCAGTAGCGAAATGGACATATGGATATGCTTTCCCCGCAGTATTACATTTTATTTTTTAGTTTTAAATAATAAATATTTCATGAGAATATCATGAAGTATTTATATTTGAAGGAATCAACCACAATTAATATAAAAAGGATTCAAATAATAAATTTTGATTGTAATAATGCTTAATAATAGTGCATGATATTCTAAATTAAACCTAAATATGTTTCGAAGTTATTTTAGTCTAGAGACCTAACACTCGCAACAAGAATGTTAATTTTAAAGTTATCTTGAATCGAGAAAAACAATAAGAAATGAATTAAAATTTACTTTTTTGGCGTAGGTTTCTTTTTAAATTTAATTTTTAGCCAGAAAAATTATTTTACAAATGTATGCGAACAAGAAAAATTATACTTCCTTTATTAGCATTCTTCGCATCTATCTACCTAAGGTATGTATATTGTAAATATCATCCATTTAACCAAATAATAAATATTAATTTGGTTGATCAAAATTCACACATAACCAGCGATCCAGATAAGGGGATTTCTGCCCAAATTGGGGATTTCTGCCAAATTGGGGATTTCTGCCCAAATTGGGGATATCAACATGAGTTTGTGGAATGAAATTCGTCGGGAGAGATTTGGGGATTTTTCATTCTTACTGCCAGTCCCATGATGTCGCAATCGTTCGTTCGTTCGCACAATTACATTCAAAACAAAAACAAATTCTTAAAAATTGTTTTTGTTTTGAATGTAATTATGCGAATTAACGATTGATTGCGATATCGTTGGACTGGCAGTTAGCTTTTTTTATTATCGACACTTTTTTGATTAACAGGCATTAAACTTCATATTTTAAATGTTTTTTCTACCTGCCCTACTCAAGTTGACATTACAAAAGCATCACGATATAAACTTATATGTATAGAAACTTGATAGTGGTTGAAATATTTTTGTACGCAAATTAAAATTACACGTTCTAGTATCATAGCAACTGACCATCTTTGTGACTTATGTTAAAAAACTGTGCAAAGTTATTACAATGCTATAACGCTAAAAGTGCATAAGCAAAATGTTAGGCAAAAATAAAATTTGTTATAGAGCCTGCTTTACTGAAACAAAATCTAATGTTAATGGAATGCCTGTAAATACTCTTTATTGATAGGTCATCGGATGTATCGAGTTAAAAGGTTGCAGTTTGCAGAGTTTTTTTTGCATTTTAGTTAAAGCAGAGGTAACAACAGATGCATTATAAATTTTTTTTTTTTTTAGAAACATGGATTTAGGTCATAATAATTTATCTGCCATGGAAACAGACGAAGCAATCAATATGTGTGACGCAAGAAAGTCTGGTTTATGAAAAATAGTTCTATTAAATAAGTTAAATACGTTTGCTATTCACTAAACTTATGTAGCTCGGAACCGGCAAAATCAATCGCTAACCCTTTCGAATTTCTTGTGTAACTACTTCTTGCACCCTCCATTAAATTGAATATTGATAAAGCAAACCCCGACATAGATTTTGGCTAGAATATTCTAAAGAATGGCAATTGTTACAAAATTATTTTAAAGAAAATGTTTAGAATTGTTTGTTTGTTTCCTTTTAGCGAAAGAAAAGCTTAAAAGATTCCCCGAAAATATGACAAACTACAAACTGTTAAATAATTACAATTTAAGAATAATTAAACCATAAATAAATAAATTTTAAAAATATTCATAGACTCCTAATCTTACTACATACGAAAACCAGTGAAATAAAATTGCACATAATTATTGGCAGAAGCACACGTAATATTCCATTGCAAAATACATTTTTGGCTTCTGGGCCAAATTTTAAACATACAAAAAAGTGCTGAAATTATTTCTTTCTTGAAATCGCTGCCTCTATGTTCAGTCTATTAATTATGACAAAAGTAATGCAGTTTTAAAAAGAATATATTTCTGCATAAACACTATGAAAACCAAACTGAGGAATGAGCTACAGTCTGCTATTAAATTTAAATGTTTTTTACCTTTATTCTTTTCTTTTTAATTAAGCACTAGGTCAGATTTAAAATAATAAAAATATTGTTTTTTATTTATTTTTCAATATTTCGCCACACCGTTGGGTGGCATCTTCAGGAACCAGGAAACAAAATTATTAAAACCATGGCGAAATAATTTACCAGGTGGCAGCATAGGCGAATTCAGTATTTTTTGCTGGCGTACACCACTGTCAAACTCCATATATAAAAAATTTGTGTACATTTTTTATATATGGACTTTGACAGTCGTGTATACCAGCAAAAAATACTGAATTCGCCTGCGCTGCCACCTGGTAATTTATTCGCCTTGATTAAAACTATGTTATTTCAAATACAAATTATAAATTCATTTGAAAAAATTTGTCAAACTAACTCAAAAAAATTTTCAAAAAACAAAGACAAAAAATTCAAACATGTTATACATAAACATTCATATAAAAAATTTTTCAAAACTCAAAATACAAAAAATTTAAATTATACAAAAAACAGTATACATACATATACAAACACACACAAAATTTAATGTGATAAAAATGTTACAAACAATTAAGTTAGATACATTGTAACGTTTACTATTTTTTATGAACTAAATGTCTATAATACTGTGCAACATTATCAGTATCAGCTTTAATGTTTATTCTTTTTGTTGTTGGAACTTTAATTATTTGTAACATCTCTAACATATACCGAAGTTTATAATTATTGTCTATATTTAAAACTGATGCATCTTCAAAGTTAGGATGATGATTTAGACTGGTACAACGGGAAGATAATGCAGTTTTTTGAGTATTATTTACGTCTCTATATCTTTGATCAGATTTATGTACAGCTATTCTAGTTTTAAGTTTATTCTTTGTTGTACCTATATATACTTTATTACAATCTTCACTATCATTACCATTACAAGGTATTTTATATACTACATTAGACAAGTCCCATTTCTGTATTCTATCTTTTGTTTTACTAAATAATCCATTTAAAGTATTGAAAGTTTTGTAAGCCATTTTATATTTTTCCGAATCAAAAATTTTTGCTTTTTCTATCCTTTCTGCTAATTCTGGTACATAAATTAAGGACTTGTAAACTTTTGTTTCTGTCACACTTCTTGTGTTACATGCTCTTCCGTACCTAATTTGTTTAAACAAACTCTTTATTAATTTGAACAATTTTGATTGTTATAATTGATTTTGTCCCAATTAGAATATTAGGGTGGAGAGTATAAAGAAATAGACAATTTTATTTCTCTGAAACAGAAGTGCAAATTATAATTACTCGTTTGAGATAATTATAATTTAGCGAGAAGAAAAGAAATGTTGGGGATTTATTAATAATAGTTTTCCTTTAATGAGATTAATAGGCCTGTAAATAATTTCTCACCTTGACTCGCGTAATGTTGCTTTTAGCAAATAGATTTCTTCTTCAGAGTTTTTCACAAAAGTTAAATTCTTTTATTTAAATTTTACCTAAGTACTATAATACAAGATTTGGGTTTTAATAATTCAGTTTGGGGGTTTCACAATGATGTTGCTTGGTAGGTTGCTGATTAGTAAGTAAGTATTTTTAATACAGTTTAAGTCTTTTGTGTTTAGGTGAAAAACAAAGTTAACAACTTGACAACTGGAATTATTCCATTATTAACTAAAAGGGCAGCTCGTAATTCTACGATACATTTTTATGGTAAGTATAATGAGGTAAGTTCAAAAAAGGTAAGTAAATAAAGGTAAGTATAATAAAGGTAAGTATCATAAAGGTAAGTATAATAAAGTAATAATAAAGTAATAATATTAACAAATATACATTCAATATATAAGTAATTAATTCATTGAAAACATTTTACATATGTATAATAAATTTTGGTATACTATAATGGATAGAAGATGTTTTAGGTTTCAAGTATTTAAATTTTGTGTCCAAAAGTTAGTTTGGACAAATTGTATTGGAAAATTATTATCGGTTAGTATCTTCATAACTTTATCTTTATTTATCTTGTCAAATTCCTTATCGCTTATCTTAAATACTTTTTCTATCAAATTTTTGCTTGTATTAATAATAACTCTTATGTTGTGTTTGGAATAAAAATTAATAATTCTTCCGGAAGCCGTCGGCTTTTGATACCAATCCATTTTTAGTTTATTACCTTTCCTTATTACCAACGTATCTAAATAGGGAAGTTTGAAATCTCGTTCTATTTCTATTGTGAATTTTATGCAACTATTAAATTTATTAAATGTTTCCAGCATATTTTCGATTCCAGTTTCCGAAATAATACAAAACAAATCATCTACATATTTAATCATTAATCTTGGTTTAATACTAAGTTCTTCAATGCAGATGTCTAATAATTTCTCAATAACAATGTCTGCCACAATTGGAGAGGCTGGGGATCCCAATGGAAATCCTTTTTGTTGCAAATATATGTTATTATTATATTGAAAATATCTATTATCTTCTATGCAAAATTTTAAAATCCGTAAAAATAAACATTTCTTCATTCCAGTATATCCCTGTATCACGTTCCATTTTTCTTCTATTATATTTATCGCTAAGTCAACAGGTATACTCGGAAATAATGATACTACATCAAATGAAACTAGCTTTTCCTCATTCTGAATACACTGGTTCTTTATCCTTTCCTTAAATTCTATTTTCTTAATATTATATTTAGAATTCTCTGTAAGCTTTTTCAATATTATTGTAATATATTTACACAATTCATAAGATGGAGAATTAATAAAAGAACAAATGGGTCCTAAAGGAAAATTCTCTTTATGAATTTTAGGTAATCCATATAACCTAGGAGCTGTAGCAACATTTGTTTTAAGTTTGTTTTTCTCTAAAATAGTAATAATTTTTTCTTTAAAAAGTTCTTATACTAAGACATTATTTATTTTTTGCAATTTTGTTGTTGGATCTTTATTTGCTAACTTATAACTAGTAACATCCCATACAATATTGTTAATTCTTAAATCATAATCATTTTTACTTATAGCTACTGTAGTGTTACCTTTATCTGATTTCAAAATAAGTATGTCTTTATTTCTTCTTTAAAATTTTTCAGCCTTTTCCACGTGCTCCAACATGAATCTATCTCTATTAGTTAGTTTTAATTTATTTAAGTGATTATCAATCATTGAAGTTAATTTAGTCCTAGCTATTTCCTGTTCTTCTTTTGTTTTTAAAGTTTGTACAAAATCTTCTCTCTTAATTGGCAAAGCATGCTTATGCCCTAATGAAAGAATCCACTGAACCTCATCTGGAATATCTAACTTAGCCTTATTGACAAACCACTTATTGTTAAATTCAATACCTAACTCTCTCCTTTGCAACTCTCTTAAACAGTCAAACTTCTTTTTATGAATATTATTTACCTTAATTTTAAAAGCAGCTCCTAATCTGTCCTCAAACTGCAAAAATCTTTCCATTTGTTCTCTTGAAAACAGTTTTCTTAAATCATATTCAATCATCATCAGCTCTCTTTGAAAAATACCTTAGTAAACTATGTTTTTCCATAATTACACATCTTAAAATTTTGTTTCTTAAATCATCCAAATATTTTTCCATTATGTGTTGAATTTTTCTTTTTCCGTCCATCTTGAAAATATTAAGAATATTCTTAGTAGAATTCACAGTAAATTTTGGTATATGTAGGTACAACAAAGAATAAACTTAAAACTAGAATAGCTGGACATAAATCTGATCAAAGATATAGAGACGTAAAAAACTGCATTATCTTCCCATTGTACCAGTCTAAATCATCATCCTAACTTTGAAGATGCATCAGTTTTAAATATAGAAAATAATTATAAACGTCGGTATATGTTAGAGATGTTACAAATAATTAAAGTTCCAACAACAAAAAGAATAAACTTTAAAGCTGATACTGATAATGTTGCACAGTGTTATAGACATTTAGTTCATAAAAAATAGTAAACGTTACAATGTATCTAACTTAATTGTTTGTAACATTTTTATCATATTAAATTTTTTTTGTGTTTGTATATGTATATTGTTTTTTGTATAATTTAAACTTTTTGTATTTTGAGTTTTGAAAAATTTTTTATATGTATGTTTATGTATAACATGTTTGAATTTTTTGTCTTTGTTTTTTGAAAATTTTTTTGAGTTCGTTTGACAAATTTTTTCAAATGAATTTATAATTTGTATTTGAAATAACATAGTTTTAATAATTTTGTTTCCTGTTTCCTGAAGATGCCACCCAACGGTGTGGCGAAATATTTAAAAAATAAATAAAAAACAATATTTCTATTATTTTAAACCTGACCTAGTACTTATTTAAAAGAAAAGAATAAACAAAATCTGCTATTATAAGTTTAAAGTTCCTGAAGCAATGATAAAAATTTACAATCAAAAAATATGTAAAAAAGAGTTTAACGAAAGGTACGAATTCATTCATATATATTTATATAAAAAGTATATTTTCTCAGCCTTTAATTCTAATTCAGAAAAACTATTATGAAAAGCGAATAGAAAAAAAATATAACTTAGAGTAATTAGTTCTTCTGAGCGAATTTGTCCGCTTATGTATTGAATTGTACTTTGCTACTAAAATTAAATTTTGATAAACAAATAATTTGGATGTTAATCGATTCGATCTGTATTATACTTTCATGTGGTCAACTAAAATAAAAAATCATGAAACTAACAACACATTCAAAATTTGTTCTTATATTGAATTTCATGTCTCAAATGAAAATGTATCTTCTTGCAAAAAAAGCAATATTGAATATTTGTTACATGTTTTTGTTTTAGCTTACTATATACCCTTGAGTTTTGGATGTACCATTTTTAATTTGTAAGAAATTAAAAAATATATACTTAATTTTTGTATAGGCGAAAACAATAAATTAAAAAAGTTTTTGTTTAATAAAGATGCGAATTTTTGATTGTTTATTTTTGGGAGACAAAATTGGTGATTTTCGTTTAGAAATTGGGAATTTTTGGGAACATCATGAGTCCAATTGGGAATAAGAACCAGAATTTTTCTGGCGACACTGCACACAACTTAAAGAATTTCCTTGTTGTTTTCTTTACATATTGTATTGAATATTTGTTTTTGCTTCTGTAGCACAACCATGCCACGAAATGCAAATTTTGTTTTTAATCATTCATACTTGTTTTCTCACAACACTATGGATGCTGTTCCAGTATCATATTATGAATGTATATACGCGGTGCCTTACGTGTTTTTAAATTTTATCCGAATCAGGGATTGACTTGTTATGTACACTCTAACAACAAGTATAAAAATTGCAGTTCGAGATTAAAGGAATAGTTGATATAATTTGATGTATGTGGCTATACGTTATAAACAGAGCTTAAATCTATTTGAAGTGGGTTTTTTTATAAGAATTTTTATTCATCGAACTGTCTTATAAAATATATAAATAATGTTTTCAATAACTGCATCAAGTTTTCTAAACATTTTTTTTTTTGTAAATACGCTTCATGCATGTGATGCTTAAATAAGAAATTATTCATTTTTAAATACCGTTAGATGCCTAATGTAAGCCTGCTCATCCAACCACTCTCTATTTTTACAAAATTTTTAAAAATGTTGATTTAAAAAAATTTAAGTTTGTTTCAGATTTTAAAATTATTTCAGTTACCCTAATAATATGGATCAAAAAATTAGTCCCTGGACCTTTATTTTTCCATAATGACTACAATATTTTTTAGGAATTTTTTAAAATAATAATAATAATAATAATAATAATAATAATAATAATAATAATAATGTTATTCTTTAAGAATGGTTGTGCAAATCTTAATTTTTACAAATCGCACTCAATATGGATCGGACTCCGATTACGAGTTAAGCATGTTAATTAATGAGGGTCAAAATGCTCTGTTAACTGCAAAAATAGCTATATAAAAAAATTTAGGAGTTATTTATTTTTTCTAAAAAAAATATCTAATAATTTAGCCTACTACACTTTAGCCAGTGATTCTTCAAAGTAAGATTACGGAAGACTCCTCAATTTATATTCTTAATAATAATCTTTCAAAGGGACCTTTAATATTTTTTTGCCGAATATTTCCTTTATAGCCTTTACCACAGGTGGAAAAAGGGTAAGTGTATCTGAGTTAATCATTTCATTTTAATGATATACTTTCGAAAATTTTGCCATTGAAAATCAGAAAGATCGGGCAAAACGCTACGCCTGGCTCTAATTTTTTCATATCTAATAAAATATTGGGTATATGGAGCGATCAAGAATTAAAATATAAGAAAAACCATCACGTGAAAAAATTGTAGCTCCTGCATATTTTCCGAGCTATGAGCCTCTGAAAAGTACGATTGGGCACCATATTTTTTAAGATATCAATATGGGTATGATTTAAAAGCTTTTGAAGAGATCTTTCAGAAAATACTAATATTATTTTAAACTTCCTAACCCATTAAGAGCCGATGAAATTTTTATGCAACCTTATGTATTGTATTTATTTTTTTTTTCTTTTATTTTTTTCTTATTTTTAACTATCTATTTCTCCAATATTTGTTTTCTTTTTTGCTTTTTCTTGTAGTAACTTAACTAAACAAGGTTTACATATATGATGCAGGGTACATAGATTCGTTATAGCTGATTTTAAATTGTTATATTTGCAAAAAAAAGAAAGGTTTAAGATGTTAATTTAAAGGATAAACAATTCGATCCAAATTTGTCGAAACTGTACATATCCTGGATATTATCTTTTTGCGTACATGTACATGTATTAAAAATCAATGATAAAGAATATTCCCCATCATAGGTTTCTTTTATAGTTTCGAAGTAATTATTGTATGTAGTTTGATGCGCCATTTAACAGCTACAAACTTTGAAGGCAGTTAGGTTTCAGTAATGATTTTTGCAAAAACTGCAACGAAAACGCATTAAACCACTAAGTAGACGCAGAACCAACGTAACCGTTACTATTTTCGAACAAAACTTAATTCTCGTAATTGAATTTAATAACCCATGTTATAAACAACTGACTTTAAGTATTTGACGAACTAAAACTTGTCCATACCTTAAAAACTTTTTCGAAGAATTCTAAATAAACTTCCCTGAACGCATTTATCCAACAACAAAAAAGTTATTTTCTTTATCTTCCGTTCTCGAGCAATGGCTCATTAATCGATTACAACTTGGAAGATTTTAAAAGTAATTATAAATTTAAAAAAAAAAAGCTATCAGACACTTGATGCTTGTTACGTATAAGCATTTTATTTTTATAAAGACATACTATTTGCCAATTATTCGAATATTTTTATTCATAAAACTTCTCCTCCATCTCACTAAACACAATTTTCCAATAAAGCCAAAAAACGCAGTACCAAAGTTCAATCATTTTTTGTTTTTTGAAGCATTTTTCTTTTTTTAAGATAAAGCTATTTAAAAAATTGTATTTTTTTTTAACAAGTAAGTATTTCCTCATAGCAAGAGTAACATATTGTTGCAAAATTTTTGTTCCATAAATGAAATATTACTTTCGTAAAAATTATTTTTTGTTTTTCATTGTATATATTTAAAGTATTTAAATTATAATAAATTTTTGGAAGAACTTTCAAAATTTAAAAAATGCTTTATAAATTAAATACCATTCCTTGAAGTTCATACCGTATATACCTACACATCTTATACCAGACACAACTTTTTCAAATTAACTTACATATGTATGTAATTACGAGTATGAACAAATTTATCCAAGAGAAAATTGTGTATGAAACAAAATATAAGAAGTGTAAAATTTATATGACAGTGAGCTTTTGATTTCACACACATTCAACTAATAGAGTGTTTGGTACAAAAAATTTATGTATTTGTCAAACACCCACCCTAAACGTAGACACATAGATACGAGAAAATGTCTTGTATAGTTAGACACATACTCGCAAAAATGAACGCATCAGTTTCTTTCTTTTACCTAATCCACTGACTGTCTGACTGATTGACATATTGCGTACAAATTAAAATTTTATGACACTGGTGCAAGACTACTAGCAAATGAACGAAATTCCAAAAAATAACGAAAAATAAAATTAATAGGAATAAAAGAAAGTCAAACAGTTTGGTAACAAGTTTCTAGGGAGAAATATTTTCATTTATTGAACTGTTTGAAGAAGTTTGAAATAAAAAAATTAAATAAGTTTTACATACACTAAATCACATAAGTCTGCATACAGGAACAAAAGTTCAATATATGCGCTGATTAGAAGTGTAAAAATAAGCGGTATTCATTTGAAGTTAAACAAACAAAATGTTGTATTCATTGAACAACATATTTGTTTTTGTTAAATGCAAAATAAGAAACACATTTAAGACCTTAATTTCTAAAAAAACTTGATTTCAGGGTTACTCAAAAGTCTGCGTACAAAAATATTATTGATTAACATACCCAATTTTTTAAAATGATATTGGTAACGAGACGAGGTTAAGGCGCCTTGGCATTTATAAACATTCATCTGCTTGTACATTTAGAAACATTTCTTTAGATGTTATAGTGATTTCGTATTTTTCTTTCCAACAAATCTTAAAGATGCTCAATAGGATTGAGATCTTGGGATTACGGAGGTGTTTTCAATTGTTTTTTTTTTTTTTTTTTGCATTATACAAAGTCTTGTGTTGTGTACAGTATGCTTTGAGTCGTTGTCCTCCATGCCCAACTTTCTAACACTTTCGATGAGATTTTCCTTTAGAATATCTATATAGGCCTTGTGATCCATTGTCGATGAAATAAATTTCAAATTACCCACACCCTTACTTGCCATGTACCCACATACCATCACGCCGCCACCTCCATGTTTACCGGTTGGCTTTACATTTTTTTTGGGCTAAGGGCTGTGCAATCCTTTCTCCAAACTAGCTGACGTCCAAAGATGCAGTACTTACTTTCATCAGAAAAAGAAAATTTTTCCAGAACTCTGCAGGTTTATTTACATGTTCTTTGGCAAAAGCAATTTTCTAAGGATACTGAAAGCTCTATTCTTGCGACATGGATTCTGTACCTAGCCTTATGCAAAATTCTGCATACTGTTTCATGAGATACTTGTTTGTTGAATTGTTGTTTTATGTTTTCAGCAATTTTTGATGCCGGAAATCTTGGGTTTTCCTACACCAATTGCACTATAACTTTTCTTTCGCAAAAACTTAGCTTTGGTGGACGATCAGAAAGAGGCTTTGAAACTCCGGTGTCTTTCAAATTGTGAACCACTCTCTGGACAGAGGAATGAGTCTGTTCAACGAAACGGCCTATTTCGCTCAATGGTTTTCCTTGTTTCCATAAGTGAACTATAATTTTGCGTTCATTAATATTTATTTATTTTCTTCCTGGCATGTCTTCAAATTATTTTCGATTTAAATATGTTCAAAAATCGACTTAGTAATGCAGAAAAAACTGCAAATTTAAAGAGCAATTAATCTAAATAAACCTGTTACAAAGTACCGTTGATTTTTTGTGTACGCAGACTTTTGTGTAGGTGCAAAGATGCCATATCAATGTTTTTAATTTGTTTACTTTTACCGTACTTTGTAAATTAAATAAAGTATAAGGCATAATTTTCAGAAATACATCTTTAACTCCAAGCCAATTTCCAAAGGTTGTTACTCCTAAAACATTATGTACAAATATTTGAAATAGCTTGTACCCATACTTATGTGACTATCTGTATGTAACGCAATATTCAATTAGAAATTGTTTTTTTTTTTTTATTAAACTTTTTCTTATAATTATATTGAATATTTTGCATCAGCAGCAGTTACAGAAACCACACTAATGGATTATTTTTTTTTTTGGACTATTATGAGGAAAAAACCGGAAGAAAAACAGAAAAACTTATGACATTTATTATTAATTCTATTTTCGATTTTTTTAAATAAGAATTTTTGCCTTATTTTCAGTGCAATAAAGAATTTTAAGAAATATTGTTACAAATGATTTTTTATGTACTTAATTTTTCCATAAATGCAAATGACAAATAGTGTTGCGCAATAAGGTTTCTTTTTTAAATTGTTTTTTTTTTTTTTTTCATTTACGTCTCTCAGAAAATATTAATTTATTTCAAAATTGTTTTTAGCAGTTCTTTGTGTTCCTTACTATAATTGAAAACAAAACTTCCGATAAAATGTACAACATTCGACAACTTAAACTAACATAGTTGACAGCAAACTTAAAGGGACAATGAAGATAACTGCACTCTGCTCCACTCAAATTTAAATTACTACACAAGTCCACACGTATGTAGAAACACTTATTACTTTTCAATCTTGATTTGCATTAATTTGCAAAAATATCTAAACCGAAAACAGGCAAAAGTAAAACTTAAAACTCTTTGAAATAAAGCATGAAACAGAGCAAGGTACATTGGTATCGTTTTCAAAAAATATACTCTCTATATTATTAAATTAAATGAACTGTATCATTTAAAAAAAAATATGAATTTAAAAATTTTTTAAATTCTAAATTAAAATCAAATATCCAGTTACAGCTAATAAATTATTAAAATGTGTATATAAGCTAAAATTTAATTTTCGAATGACATGGAAAACATCATTAAATGACACATATCACGTCATTGAATGGCCAACAGTTTAATATGAATATAAATAAACCCTTTTTTGCTTTCGACCATTAACATGCAGAAAGAAATTTACACATGTGTGCTTGAAAATTTTAATATACATGTTCCCTGCTAATATTTTTGAGATTTGTTGGCGATAATTGCGCGATTATTCTCAAGGAATACGAATCGATAACCATCGTCTATGCCTTAAGGCCCAACTATAATGTGCATATACTAGCTTATGCTAACTTATACAACTGTGCAAATACATATAAATCAAATGTGGTAAGCTATAACGTACTTGAGAGAACTTTTCGTCAAGTTTCGTCAAATGTCATTTGCTTATGCAATGTACGAAACTGATCGCACATTCCGTACAGAAACATCTGATTGCGCTTGGTGTATACATACATAAATTGATAAAGAAAAAATTGCAATGGAGAGCAACAGTGAAAAAGAATTCTTTTAATATAATAGAAGATGTAGAAAAAAAGTGTTTATATGAAAAAAGGGACGCGTTTTATAATAACAATTCGCTATAAAATTTATTTTTTAATTGCTTTCGAACTAAAGGCCCAACTATAATGTGCATATAGTTTTGTAGAATAATTATATCTTGTGAGTTTGGTGTCTTTCCATAAACTGACTTTATGTAAAAATTCTTTTTGTTTACAAGCTAACTTAACATACAACTTAAAATAAAGAAATCCGTTGACGGTGCAATTTCCCACGGCCAACGGAAAACGTTCATCAAATTACCCAAACACATGCATACATTATGCATGCGCTTGGGCATGAACATTTGCTTCATGCATTCGGTCAGCATTCAATGTAGATGTAGATAAGACGAATCTGCTGATTAGGCAGATTCGTTCATCAACAAAACAACAAAAGTATTATTCCAATGCAAATTTATTTTAGGCGCGTTTGCTCCGTATGACTCCTCCACCCCTAGATTCTACAGTCTCTGTTGAATGCATGGTAGTAGGTTTCAATTCGATATTAACATCAATTTCCCGATCCTTTTTTCCAAATTTTTTGCAGACCGAATACATTACAGCGATAAGTATTTTTAGAAAGATTAACGATATATTTAAGCCGTAAGATACATTTTTGTGGTACATTAATTCTTCAATTTGCTTAATATTTTCGAATTGGTTAATTTTAATTTTATCAAAAGTAAGTTTTTCTTCAAATACTACACCTATTATGTCATTATTTGGGTAGATAAATTTTTCTTTTACAATAGTATTCTTATTTACAAAGGTTTTGTTTAACAATTTAAGTTCACAATCGCAAAAATTAATTAGATTATTTTCATTTAGTACAATATTTCTATTGTCACAATCTTGAGTCAATCTGGTCAGTACACCTGGGTGCACTATATTGCTTCTAGCTGCTGCTATATTCTCCTGAATTTCCGTTATCTTGGCTTCAAAGTTTTTCAATTTAAGCATTTGATCAGTGTAAAGAAGTTTTCTAACTATTTCTTTGTTACGTTTTCCTAATTCTGCAAAGGTACTATTTATTTTAATTCTCAGTTTCCATAGCCTCTCGCATAATTTCAATGGAGTCATTAAAGTGTGTATTAATTATGATTTGCTTATTTATTGCGTTTATGGCATTGTGATCGTTAATTTCAGCACACTTTAAATGTTCTATAATTTCTTCTCTGTCATCGTCGTCCACCAGTTCAAACATCCATTTATAAACATTTCCCATTCCGTTAATTAATCCTCTCTTCTTTCTACTAAGTTCAGAAGGTATTAAGGTCTTTATTTTTGCCCCAATAATTCTAATTTCCTTTCTTAAAATTTCACTATTATCGATATCTATTTCCTCTATATTTTTGGCTATCTGTTTAATTATATTTAGGTATTCAGAAGGGTGTATAATGTGTAAGACAGTGTTTGTTGCATTAGGGATTTCCACTTGCTTTACCTGCAGCATCGCGTACCCCGTATTCTCCTCAGCCTTTTCGATTCTTAGAAGGGCTTGAACCGCTGTCAGTACCATCATTATCACGATTTTCATTGTTGTTTTTCTGGAATACATTATATTTTTTATAATATTTTATATTATATTTTATTCTTGTTGAAATTTGTTTTTTCTTTTTATTTGTGTTTTATAAATTTTAGGAAATGTTTCCTTCTATAGAAATAATATGGTTTAAATTCTTCTCGAAATTTTCTATTCTTTTATATTTTGGGTCAGACTTCCCAACTCTGTTGTTTCGTACATAACAATTTTCAAAATTATCTATTGAACATCTATATGTTTTCTCATTTATTCTTTGAATTTGATCTACTTTTGATTTATGGAAAAATCTTTTACTTCTTCTATGGATATAAAATTGTTCAGAAAAGATATTGGGTGCCTTTTTGTACTAGAATGTATAGTATTATTATAAGCTATTATAGCCTCGTGAATTTTGTCTTTTAGCTCGTTAGAATTATTCGGATCAGCATTGAAAAGTTTTAAATGTTCGTTCAATGTACCATGAAGTCTCTCAACGTCTGAATTTCCTGTTTTCATATAAGTCGTTGTAAAATGTACTTTGATATTATTTTCTTGTAAAAATTATTTAATCGCCGCAGTTTTTAGGTCATTGTCCGTAATAATCAACTCAGGCTTACCTAAATATTGAATTCTAGTTTTTATCGCTTCTACTATTGACAGAACGTCTTTTAGTTCACATGCATTTGCGTATTTAGTTAATCGGTCAATAGATGTCAAGTACATCACGTTACGTTTAGGGAACCATATGTCTATGTGTATGATATCATTTTGTCTTTCCGGCGTTTGTGTCACATTAAACGAATGTTTTATGGGTTTTCTATCAAATTTTGCCCTATTCCAAATATCGCAATTATTTATATATCGGTGAATCTGTTGCTGTAATCCTGGATAGTAATAGTTTTGTTTAATTTCCGAAAATATTTCGCTTATTCCGCGGTGATTATTTTTCAAGTGTTCCCTTTCTATAATTTCTAAAAGTTTCCCTTTATCCGTGACGTCCTCCAATACTATTCTCAATCTTATTATTTTAAAATTTCTATTTCGTACAAAATGCGTTCGGTAAAAATCTTCAAATCTTTTAAATAACTCACCGTCTGTGCTATATATAGCCACCAACCCTTTCTGTGGGATATTTTCCTGCATAATTTTAATCATATCACTATTATCTGCAATTTCGACTGTATGTCTGATCATCTTTCTAAAAATTATCTTCGAACTAATTCTTTCCTTATTTGATTTAGTCAACACAACTTGCAACTTAAACATGTTTAAGGGTTTTTCAGTTATTCTAATGAAATCCAAACTGTCAGTTTCCGCACTATGTGCAGTTTCTACGTCATTCTCATCAAAAGGTTCATTTAAATTGAATATACAATCAAATTGTACGCTACTTTCGAATAATCTTTTATAAATCTTCTATAAAATCCTGTAACTCCCAAAAATGTTTTAATTTCCTTCTGTGTCTTCGGCAGTGCGATTTTCTCAATAGCTTCGACTTTTATCGGGTTTGTTTTAATACCTTCTGCGGTTATGTGGCCCAAAAAATCTGTTTCCCTTTTTAAAAATGTATATTTCAAGATTTGCAATTTAAAATTTGCTCTTTTTAGTTTCTGGAATATTTTATTAAGTGATTCTTTATGTTCCTCAATGCTAGTTGAGAAGACTAAGATATCGTCAAGGTGCACCACATAAATCTTATCGATGAATTTCTTAAGCACACTATTAATCATTTTTTGAAAGGTTGCAGGTGAATTCCGCAACCCAAACGGCATACGTACGAATTCATAGTGGCCTGTTGCCGTTGAGAATGCAGTGTTCTATATGTCTCTTGGGTGCATCTCAATTTGGTGGTATCCTTTAGCTAAATCCAATGTGAAGAAATATTGACATCTCCCCAATCTGTCAAACATGTCCTCAATATTAAGTATTGGGAATCGAACCTTTGTTGTTACACTGTTGAGTTTTCTATAGTCAATGACTATCCTCCATTTTTTCTCGTTTGACTTATCCAGTTTCTTAGGTACGACCCAGATTGGACTGCTGTACGGGCTAATCGATTCTCTAATTATCCCTTGTTTTAACATTTCTTTGATCTGTCTATCCACCCCTGCTCTGTGAATTTCAGGATATCTATATAGTTTTGAATAAATTGCTGTATCTGTTGTATCTATTCTATGTTTAACTTCGTGAGTAAACGACAGTGTTTCATTTTCGTTATAAAACAATTTTTTATTATTCTTAATCAATTGGATTACTTTATCCCTTTCCCAATCTGTTAAATGTCGAAGATCAATCAATTCAATTATATCACATGGTATTGCTTCGTTACCAAACATTTCAATAAAATTTTCCTTATAAGATTCGCAATAATAGCTTTCTTCTTCTTTAGACAGAAACAATGGCAAAACTGCATTTTTGTAAAAAGTTGTCTTTTATTAAAATCTATAACTGTGTTTAATCTAGTCAGAATATTATTCCCAATCAGGCCATCGCACCTATCACTAACTTTCTTTTCCAAAATCTCACACATTTAATTCTGTAAATTAAATTCCTTGAATAATGGAAAACGATATAATACCATAAGTGTACTTTCTTTTCCCAAAGCCTGCACTCTCATATTAACTTTATGCTTCCATATGGGGCCACAAACATTCGGATTGATTAAGCTAAACTCAGCACCGGTATCTATTACAAAATACAATTTCCTAATTGGGGTATTTATGATTATATAGGGAAGTTGTTTAGGGCTCCTGTTGAAAAATTTACACTAGAAGAGCCCACTTCCATGGGAACCACACGTTCAGACCTGTTAGTATTTCTACTCTGTCCGGATCCGGTGCCATTCCTCGTACGAAAGTTTCCTGATTCATTGTTATTGTAAAAATTTCTATGTTGATGATTGTTGTGTCTACGGAAATTTCCCGATTGATTATTGCTGTAAAGATTTCTAGATTGGTCATTGTTGTATCGATGGATATTTGCCGACCGCCCTCCAGGATAACAATTGGAACCCAAGCTTTCGAAGCCGTTAGAATGTCTACTTTGTCCGAATCGATTGTCCCGATGCTGACTCGTATTATAAGAAGCAAGATTGTTGTCTCTATAGTCGCTATACCGGGTGCCATTTCCTCTATTTTGATTCTAGTTATCAATTCTATAGTTAGTCCTGAGTTGCGCACTCAATTTCCGATTATCACCAGATGCGGTATAATTCTGGTGCTCGCCTCCAGAATAATTTGGTACGCTGCCTCCAGTGTTTTCGGGTCTTGCGCAAATATTATGGTTTTAGTTGGTTCCGGAAGGTGATCCTTAAACACCTGCAAGGAAATCCTATTGATTTCTCTCGTTGAAAATCCCTCCTCCGGATGAGTTAACCGCCCATTGTGAAGTCTGTTAGCAATTTTATTAACGCCAAGGTAATATTTTTCGATGGTTGAGTCCATCCTCCATGTCTTCAATCTGTCCATCAGTTCACTACAAGTCTGTCTCTCGCCAAAATCACTAAGTAACACGCCTTTTATTTCCAACCAAGTATTAACTGTTCCATACCTATGGAGTGCTTCTCTTGTTGAGCCGGTGCATTTGTTTTTTACATAGCCCAATAGTATGGTTTTGTTATTGTCCTGAAAAAAAAATCGATTGATGGCAACAGGGCTTCAACCTGTGCCAAAGTCTGGTAATTGACAGGGGTCGGTACCGTCGAATGATGGAATTTTCCTGATACAATTTAGAACAAGATTAAATTGGTGTACAACGTTAGCTTCCATTTTTATTAAGGCCTCACTTCACTTCTAAACAACAGAAAAAAACCGCCCTTAACGCCTGTCCGTCTTTTCTTTTCTCAACCTGAGCCTCGGCAGTTATGTACAGATCGCAAAAACGTCAGAACTTGCAAAAACGCGCTATAATTCAAAGAACGCAAGACTTGACAACCAAGATATTGTTTCTTTCTTTTTTTCTGATTCTTAATTGGTTTTCTATTTATTCGTGATTTGTTTATAATTTCTGTATTTTATGTTTAATTTAGTTTTTGTTTCCTTTCTTTACTTAATTAATTATTGTCAAATAAAATAAATATAGTTAAATAAAAATATAAATATAAAAATACTATAGTTAAATAAGTATTCTTACATCTACTTTAAATCCTGCTGAACTGCCCTCGTAGTTTGCTGTTGTTATTGTTGTTACTCTTGGGATGATGTTGTAAGCTTTCTGTTTCAGTCTCTGTTTAAGCTTTAGTTATCTTCAAAAAACTTGTTGTTTTTTTTTCTCTTTCAACGGTTTTTATAAGCCCTCTTTAACCAAAAATTGAACTTCTGTTCTCCTCGACAGATACATTTGAGGATCAGACTTCACTTCCAAATCGTTATTTAGTTTCTTTTCTTTTATTTTCTTTATTTAACTTAGATCTTTATATAATTTGTAAATGTACTTTTAAGTTCACTATTTATTAATATTAACTATTCACATAGGTCTTGTGATTTTTAACGTTTTAGCTTTTAGTTTTATGTATTTATTGGTAACTATTAATATTTTTAATTCACTTTTGTTTAGTTTAGATTAGAGTGTATGATCTTAAGTTTTGTCCATTAAGTTTTCACAATTTAGTTTCGATTATCATTAGCTTAATTGTTGTTAATGTTATCTTAGGTTTACTGATTTTTATATGTTTTCTTCAACAAAAAAAATATTCAACCTTTTTATCTTTTTATATTGATTTTTATCCTCGTCGCCAGTTTTGTAGAATAATTATATCTTGTGAGTTTGGTGTCTTTCCATAAACTGACTTTATTTAAAAATTCTTTTTGTTTACAAGCTAACTTAACATACAACTTAAAATAAAGAAATCCGTTGACGGTGCAATTTTCCACGGCCAACGGAAAACGTCCATCAAATTACCCAAACACATGCATACATTATGCATGCGCTTG
This sequence comes from Cistogaster globosa, assembly GCA_937654795.1. Lineage (NCBI taxonomy): Eukaryota > Metazoa > Arthropoda > Insecta > Diptera > Tachinidae > Cistogaster > Cistogaster globosa. The sequence continues at coordinate 33,375,133 of OW569407.1, forward strand.
GGCATGAACATTTGCTTCATGCATTCGGTCAGCATTCAATGTGGATGTGAATAAGACGAATCTGCTTATTAGGCAGATTCGTCTATCAACAAAACAACAAAAGTATTATTACAATGCAAATTTATTTTAGGCGCGTTTGCTCCATATTACTATATACAAGCTTATGCCAACTTATACAACTGTGCAAATACATATAAATCAAATGTGGTAAACTATAATGTACTTGAGAGAACTTTTCGTCAAGTTTCGTCAAATGTCATTTGCTTAAGCAATGTACAAAGCTGATCGTACATTCCGTACAAAAACAGCTGATTGCGTTTGGTGTATACATACATAAATCAATAAAGAAAAAATTGCAGTGGAGAACGACATTGAAAAAGATTTTTTTTAATTTAATAGAAAATGTAAAAAAAAGAAGGGTTTATATGAGAGAATATGATGCGTTTTTATTATAACAATTCGCTATAATTTCTTTTAACTGCTTTCAAATTAAATCAGTGACACCGTTGCATCTTTTGGTACTTTTGACCAAAAATACATAAAAAAACATGCCATTTTTTATCAAATTTAATTGAAAACTAGTAAAAGAAAGTACATTTATTTAAATCAATGTTATTAAATTTATATACTATATTTTTTCGATGCCTTTTACTTTACAAGTTTTATTTATTTAAAAATATATATTTTTTTGGGAAAGTACGATTTAAACATGAATGTGCAACTGTGGCAAATTATTTTTTAAATTTATGTAAGTACATTGTAGCCACATAAAAATCTTTAAAGAATTACCTAAGCATTTGACAGGCTTTTCGTTGGGCCTTAAATCATGCACACCGTTGCATCTTTTGGTACTTTTGGCAAAAATACATAAACGAAAAGAAAAAAACATGCGATTTTTTATCGAATTTTATTGAAAAGTAGTAAAAGAAAATATATTTATTTAGATCAATGTTATTAAATATAATATATTATTTCGATGCCTTTTTCTTTACAGATTTTATTTATTAAAAAAAATATATATTTTCAGGAAAGTACGATTTAAACACAAATGTGCAATTGTGGGAAATTAGTTTTTAAATTTATGTAAGTACATTGTAGCCACATAAAGAATTACCTAAGCGTTTGACAGGCTTTTCGTTGGGTTTTTGACATAAGCACAAGCTAGCTTATGCACATTATAGTTGGGCCTTTACAACTAGGCGATAAATACGCGAGCGTACACAAGTAAGTCGTTTTTTCTTAAAAACACTTAAATCTGAGAACAATTATGATAACGTTTACGATGTGAATCGCGCGCCATCGCCTATAGCTTTCAACTAAGCGATGAGTGTGAGAGTGCACACAAGTAACGGAAAATATTTCTCACAAAAGTCAACGTATTTTTGCTTGCTAAAAAATTTACAGATAAGCATATGTTTTGACTGTATTCAAAAAGAGGTAACCGCAACTCTTTAAGTAAAGCAATTATTAAGCTTTTCTTATAAGAAAATTAATAATGTCTTGTATCGTTAAATCGAAGTTAGTGAATCACAAATATCGTTACTGCAAACAACAGAAAAAGACGACTAATATAACAATTGTCGTATTGTTTAAAGTTAGTGAAATGCACTACAGGTGAATGCATTAACTTTTACGTGTATTTTGTTTTTGTAAAAACTTTTGAGCTGTCAAAAACGTCTGACAATATGTGTGTATATACATCAATATATTTTTAGTGGCTTTCTTATTTTTCACAAATACATATACACATATTGCTTAACATTTTTGGCAGCTCAAGAGTTTTTATAAAAACAAAATACACGTAAAAGCTAAAACATATGTTGGCCGCATGATCCAATGCGCCTTGGCGCTGAGTTTGGGTGACGTGTTTGTCATATTCAAGGAAATGCCTATATATTACTAGTTAGCCGATTATAGGTCTGTTCAGTAACTAAAATTTTTTACTAATTGCTGCTAATTTTTACTAGAACGTGTTAACGTACTCAAAAATTTTGTAAGTAGAGAATTAAAATAGAGCGTAAAAATGTGAGACCGAAAAAATTTGTTGCAATTTTGGGCTAGTAAAATTTTAACTAGCAAGAATAAGCCTAACAGCTGCTTCTTACTTTTTTTTTACAAAACAATTGACTTTAAAAAAGTCTAATTAAAGAAAATTTTTGTAAGATTAAAGAAAATACAAGTGTTTGGCAATTAAAAGAATATAAAAATAATATTACTTTGTTATTATGCTTTAATTTTGCTATGGAAGTACACAGCAAACAAGCGTAAAAGAACAGAAATTTGGCTTAGAGTCTTCAAGCTTTGCAGTTGTTTGTATTGTTTTTAGATTTAAAAGCAAGACGCATCAAACAGGTGACTGCATCAGATCATGTGTTGATCATTTGTTTTAGCTTTTACATGTGTTTTGTTCTTGTAAAAACTTATTCGAGCTGTCAAAAACATTTGGCATTATATGTGTATGTATTTGTGAAAAATAAGAAAGCTACTAAAAATATATTGGAATACATACACACATATTGCCACACGTTTGTGACAGCTCGAATAAGTTTTTACAAAAACAAAATGCACGCAAAAGTTAATGCATTCACCTGGTATTATTGTACCATAATTAAAAGTAAACAAGCCAGTGATAAAACATTCAATGCAATGTAGTTTTTTCGGTACAATTTAAAAAAGAGTATTTAATTTTATTTTTTATAATTATCAATAAGCTATACAAATGTATGAAGTATTATTACCTTTAATATGCATAAATATTTTTACATCTAAATCACAATAAGAATGTTTTTTAGAACTTGAGCAGGAAAAAGTTATATGTATGATGCGCTTAAATATCATAAACGCGTTTGAAAATTACCTAATAATTAAAAAAAGTAGAATATTTTATGTAAAAAGTTATGCTATTATGTTACTTGGAGTATTATTTTAAATTTTTTCGTGTGGTTATCAGTTTGCTGGCTTTTGGTGATCTTTGTTTTATACATTTTGTCACTCTAGTACATTTTCTTTAAAAAAGGGACTATTTAATGATCATACCGTACAGTTTTTAAATCTTATTTATCATTCCCGAAGACACAACAATTTTCATTGCCAAATTTTTGCTAGTAAAGCGTTCATTTACCTCTTTACATTTGGGACATTAATTTTGAAAACTTATGTTTTACTTTCTCGTTGCTAATTCTTGCTAGTAAAGTTAGTGAACAGACCTTATAACAGCAGAAAAACTCTTGCTTTTGTCATCTTGGTATTTCGAGTGGAATTTTTAAAAGTAAAAGTAAGTATCACTGTAAACATCTGTTGTCATAAGGTTATACATATCAAATAGAGCGTGCTCTAAATGAGAAACTAACACATGTTATAACACATAGGAAAATAACATATGATATGCTTCATGAGGTTTACATAAAGAGTGTTGATGTACATATGGAAAATCTGACATTCCATATGACTTGTACACATAATGTAAACACACCTTTAGTTGTTTGTAAGATTTTTATTAAAAAAAATTATGTGCTTGTATTTGTATTTGTTTTATGTATTTTTTATTTTTTTAAATTTAAAAATTGAATGTGTTGTTTGAGTATTAAAAGTTTATGCGTACTTTCCCTAAAGGAAAAATGGCGACAAATGTCCCCAAGTCACCACTTTTGTCCTCTATTTTGGTGACTTATTTGACAACAATGTCGACATTTGTATATTTGCCTTTGATGGAAGAAATGTGCGGTGGCGGCAAATGACTTATAATGTTCCGGCGGATCACTGGTTTTTTTAATTTGTTTATTTTCTTAACTGTGCTTAAAATTTTTTTGTATATTTGTACCTTCAATTTGAGAAGGCACTTTAGAAACCAATTTAACGATTTACTGCCAAATTTATAAAAAATAAAGTAGTTTTAAAAAGTGTTTTATGACAAAATTTTCATCCAAAATTTTCCTAAAATATATTTCAAATCTATTTAAATATTTTATGATTACGGCAGCTTAGTAATTTTATTCGAAAGTAAGATTGGTGGCAGCTTATTCAAAAAGAAGTTGGGCGGCTACTCTCAGAACACTCTAAGCCAGATTCTAAGCGATTCGCCGGCGTTTCGTAAATAGAGATCCGCCGACGATTCACAATTAACGATTCGCCGGCGCTTCGCAAATAGAGATCCGCCGGCGATTCACAATTTTTTTATTAACATATTAATATATATATATATATATATATATATATATATATATATATATATATATATATATATATATATATATATATATATATATATATATATATATATATATATATATACGTGTATATAATATAACGTAATTAATTTTACACCCCACACCTTTCACTGATCACTACATATTTATTTATTATTATTTTTTTTTTATTAATTTACTTTAATTGTGCTTGATTCCTTCAAATATAAATATTTCATGATATTCTCATGAAATATTTATTATAATGTATTACTGTGGGGAAAGCATATCCATATGGCCATTTCGCTACTTATAGCTCATCAGTGGATTTTTCCCAAATTTTGTAAAGAAAACCTCAAAGTCTTATACCAAAAGCCAAATTAATTAAATGAGAACTCCATTGAATCAATAAGGCAAAAAGGCCACAAATAACTCAAAAAAGTTTATTACAAAAACACAGTAACCATTGAGTAACTATTTTGTTCTTTATCTTTTAATTGCCAAACACTTTCTTTAATCTTACAAAAATTTTCCTTAATTAGACTTTTTTAAAGTCAAGTGTCATGTAAAAAGAAGTAGGAAGCAGCTTTTTGGCTTATTCTTGCTAGTTAAAATTTTACTAGTCAAAACTTGCAAAAAATTTTTTCGGTCTCACATTTTACGCTCTATTTTAATTCTCTACTAGCAAAATTTTTGAGCAAGTTAACACGTTCTAGTAAAAATTATCAACAATTAGTAAAAAATTTTAGTTACTGAACAGACCTGTAATCGGCTAACTAGTAATATATAGGCATTTCCATGAATATGACAAACACGTCGCCCAAACTCAGCGCCAAGGCGCATTGAACAGGTGACTGCATTGGATCATGCGGTCAACATATGTTTTAGCTTTTACGTGTATTTTGTTTTTATAAAAACTCTTGAGCTGCCAAAAATGTTAAGCAATATGTGTATATGTATTTGTGAAAAATAAGAAAGCCACTAAAAATGTATTGATATATATACACACATATTGCCAGACGTTTTTGACAGCTCAAAAGTTTTTACAAAAACAAAATACACGTAAAAGTTAATGCATTCACCTGTAGTGCATTTCACTAACATTAAACAATACGACAATTGTTATATTATTCGTCATTTTCTATTGTTTGCAGTAACGATATTTGTGATTCGCTAACTTCGTTTTAACGATATAATACACTATTAATTTTCTTATAAGACAAATTAATATTGAGTGGCATCTCCGTCAGCAAATATACGAATGACACGAAAGAGAAGAATAAAAACATGTGAATTCAAGCAAGGCGCATGCATGTGTTTATTTCTTCAATGTCAATTTTCACACATGAATACGTGTTATCTAGTATGCATGTATGGAGTTTGACATTAAGAAAAGCTTAATAATTGCTTTAGTTAAAGAGTTGCGGTTACCTCTTTTTGAATACAGTCAAAACATATGCTTATCTGTAAATTTTTTTAGCAAGAAATTTATTTTTAAAATAAAATTTTAATGCTCTTAGTTAGTTAAACTTAATAAAACAGTAATGTTTAATTTAATTAAATTGAAAGCAAACTATATTTATTTTATTTACATTCATATTTATTTTGTATTCGAATATGTATAAATTTTCTACGTTTATGCTTATATGCATGTATGTATGTATAAATGTTCATGCAAATTTTGTAGGTTGTTTGTTTCGTCGACAAATTTAACAGCGCAAAAATTATAGTCACTTTTTAACTATGAGCAACTTGCTAACTATAACAAATGGTTTTAAGCAACTACGAGCATCGTTAATAGTATTTCTAAGTAGCAAAATCGTAAATTTTGTTGTTAAGTCAAGCAATAGTCGTTAAAAAAAGTAGTGAATCACACTACTGGTAACAATGCGTCTTGCTCAGCGCTAAAGTATATAGAAAAAACTGAATTGAAATCTGAAGTATTGCCCTTATTACCTCTTTTTTTTTCTTAGTGGAAGTGTACTTCAAAAATCATTATTACTTTTTTGGTTCGACGAGTATTCAACAATTTTTTTAATTATTTGTATGTATGTAAAGAAAAAAAGGAACAAGTCTAGTTCCGTGAAGCTTGACCAATCGAAAAAAAATTATACAGGGCGATAGAGAATCAAAAAATAATAAAAAAATGTTAAATAAAAAAATTGGCGGTCGGCCTTATTTTATTTTCCGAGTTATGGGCCTCGGAACTTTTCATATAAAAATGTGATTTTATACAATAATTTTGAACAAATTAGGTCAATATGGGTATCATTTTGAAGCTTTTGGAAATATCTATTAAATGGTGCGAAATTTAAAAAAAATTAACCCATTAAGAATCAAACCTGAATTTGAACTTGAAACTTTATGTTTGCTTCTTACATAAGTTTTCCTGTATAGCCGGCCTTCGGCCGGACACAAGGATTTCTCCTCTATGGTATGACCAACACCGGCTTCGCTTACTAAAGCTTTCTTGTATAGCCGGCCTTCGGCCGGGCGCAAGGATTTTCTCCTCTATGGTATGACCAACACCGGCTTCGCTTACTAAAGCTTTCTTGCATAGACGGCCTTCGGCCGGGCGCAAGGATTTTCTCCTCTATGGTATGACCAACACTGGCTTCGCTTACTTAAGCTTTTTTGCATAGCCGGCCTTCGGCCGGGCGCAAGGATTTTCTCCTCTATTGTAAACCCAACACCGGCTTCGCTTACCAAAGATTTTCTGCGTACTATACACATATTTCCATTAGGAAAAGCTATTGATTCCTAATAGCTTAACTTCTGTAAAAAATTTGACCACTATTTAGTAGATATTTCCAAAAACTTCAAAATGATACCCATATTGACCTAATTTGTTCAAAATTATTGTATAAAATCACATTTTTTTATGAAAAGTTCCGAGGCCCATAATTCGGAAAATAAGGCCGACCGCCAATTTTTTTATTTAACATTTTTTTATTATTTTTTGATTCTCTATCGCCCTGTATAATTTTTTTTTTTTCGATTGGTCAAGCTTCACGGAACTAGACTTAATCCGAAAAAAATAATAATTTAAAATTTTACATGTAAATATTTTAAATAAACTTCAGAAAACATCCTAAAAATGAAATTATTAACAACAAACCTTTCTTCAATGAAAATTTTTGAAATGTTTTTCTTTTTTACAACTTATCAATAACACTTGCGTACTTATGCATCAATTATGAGCAAGAATTGTATGTCAGTTGTTTTATTAAGGCAATTAACAATTTCAAATGTGAAAATAAATTGGTAAGATGTACTTTATACGCAGTACGCCACGTATCTGAGAACTTGTAGTTTCGAGCTCGTGTTTTAAAAAAAGAACATAGCAAAATACCTAAGTGCAGACCTTTAATATATATTATAGCAATTTTTGTAAGGAAAGACAGTCTTGTGCTTAAACTTTTTTTGCCATAGCTATTTAGAACGTTACAATTTAAGTTTAAGCACATTTTTTAGTTGATATCACTGTTTTTAGTATTTTTTTTTTTTTCTTTTCGACGACAAGAGGTTATGTCATATGTACATAACATATGCAAGTTTGAACATGAAAATTATAAACCGTATGTTAAACACTAATTTTGACATACACATGAAATTACATATGGATAGCAATTTTGACATTCCATAAGACTTGTACACATAATGTGAACACACCTTTAGTCCTAGCCAGTTCTTTTTTACACAACTTTTCTAAAATCTGCAATACACTGCTGTTACTTCTCTATGCTAACTTTTTCTATTATTATAAAGGCGACTTCTATAAACTTTTTCCCCTACTCTTATATTAAATAGACTTCTTCAATTTAACGTATCTGGGATGGCTTCAGACAATAACTGTATTTTCTAATTTAGACTCTTAAAGGTTTGAACTGCGACTTTCTATTTAATTAGCTTTACACTATAGCTATTATTTCTCGTTTGCACGCATGTCTGATGATGGGCTCAAAAATTCATAAGCCTAGCGAACTTCTGTTTTACAACAAGCAGCCATTGAGTCTGCTTAACTTTTCTTAGCTAATTTTTGTATTTTTTTGTACACACACTACTGGTGGATGTAACTTAATTTACCTTTGTTTAAGGCGTATCGAACAGGTGACTTCATTAGATCATGCGGTCAACATATGTTTTAGCTTTTACGTGTATTTTGTTTTTGTAAAATCTTGTTAAGCTGTAAAAAATATCTGGCAATATGTGTGTATGTATTTGGTGAACAATAAGCAGACTGTTCCGTCAGAATAATTATGAATAACAATTTATTTTACATTTATTTTTCATAACTCAAGGAACACACTCTTTTACTTTAATTGTCGCCTAATTCCTTTTTTTATCTTGTTTCTCATATATGTATGTATGTAAATATATTTAAGTAACACTACAATTTCTTAAGTTTCTCTTATACATGTACATATCTGTGGCCACAAGGAATAACAGCTAAACTCGTTTTTTTAACGTTTTCAACAGCATTTTTAATTTTAATATTGTTGCGTTAAATCAGGGAATATCGACCTTAGCTGTTTAGATTTTAAGGTAAAAAATACTTAGTTTTTAAACTACAAACCTGAAATATGACTTTCATTACAGATTCGAGTGTCAGAAGTATAATATTAGCAATAACTCAATTTTTTCTTAACTCGACTTTAGCTGTTATTCCTTGTGGCCACAGATATATTTAAATAGTATTTAAGCAATCCATAAAACATAACTGTATTATAGCACACGTCAAAATGAAGCACTTGCTTCGCTCTTCGAATCATGATTGCGAAGCACGCTGTTTACACGACACATTCTACATGCTTCGATTGGACATCTGCACAAAAACTGAAATAACTCTCAAATAATTTGTTCAAAGACTTTATTTTTCTTTTTAATTTTGTTTGTAATTTATTACATTTAAAATTTTAATGAAATTAATTGTGTTTTATATTACACATATCCACACACCACTTTAAACATTGTTTTTCTCTTTTTGTTTACATTTTATACAGCTAGTTCAGATAAACTTGCGATAAAAATTAGAGAAGACATAAATTTTTCATGCTTCGTAAGTAGATTCAATATGAATCTACCAGCTTCGCTCTCATAATTTTGTATGGCGAAGCAAGTAGATTCGCTCATGATTGGAGTGTGAAGCAAGAATAGAGAGCGAAGCAGGTGCCGTGTAAACATACTATAACATTTATCATTTTTAGCAGTTGAATAAGTTGCAAAGTTCAAGGCTAATCATTATCGTTTGAGCGTCTGAACAATAAAGTTGTGGATTCAAATTAAAGTCTTTTTGTTTCGCTTTTTTATAAATTTATTTTGTTCTAACCACACACAAACCACTAAAAATATATAGAAATACATACACACATATTGCCAGACGTTTTTGACAGCTAAACAAGATTATACAAAAGCAAATTACACGTAAAAGCTAATGCAGTCGCCTGGTACCATTGTGCCATGCCTCTATTTTGCACACGAACTACAACACTTATTTTTCAGATATGTAGTGGTTGCCAGATCTTAACCTCGCAGATGTATTAATGATGGTATCTAAATGAAATAAATATTTTGCTAACTATTACGCAGAGGCTTTAATTGATTTGATTTAACGAACTGAACAGACTAATAAACATAAAAACTTAAAGCAGTCGTTGAACATAAAGTGGGCGTTAATTAGAAAAGTTATAAGAAAAAATAACACTAAACTTTAAAAATGCAGCAATGCGCGAAAACCTTATATTGAATTAAAATTAATTTAATAAACTCTAGTATTTTTTTTTAGCACGAAAACTCACGTTGGTAAAAATCTCAATGTTAGTTAATTCATATCCATAAAGCTGCTTAAACTTAAGAGGTAACGCATCAAATAAAAGATGATAAAATAAAACCGTAGAGATTATCAGTGTAGGACTAAGATTTATTTATAAAATTTTCCTACGTGTCAGGATTATATATAAAAATAAAAAAAAAACACTTTTTCTTTTTCAATAATCTTCGAAATGACGTTTGTAGCATTTTCTGATGTTTACTTAATTTTCCAGATACTTTCTTCATATATTATTCGATATGGAAATATTTAGAACTTTTCATTTTTAAAAATTCTGTTTGAAAGAATAACAAAAATAGTTTAATATTTCGACAATTTTTGCATGCTGGAGTCATAACATATTAAAAACGAACATTTGATATTGGATATGATTTTTTATTTTATTTTGTTAGATAGTATTATTAATGCTCATTTACTATAAGCCGTTAATATTCGATGCTGCTGTTCATCTATTGATAGATATTTTACGCTTCCGTTAATTAACTATGCCAGAATTTTACACCAATTTCTGTCACACAAATATATATACCTAAGAAATAGCTCATTTCGCTTTGCATTTCATTGAATAAAGAACAACAACAAAAATGTTCTGCCACAACATTTTTCTGGCAAATGAATATTGCTTTTTAACGTATAATGTTTATGTATCATAAAACAAAGTCGTAAGCATTATGTGAATAAAAAATACAGTTCTGGTTTAAATGAAATAAGTTGTTATGAAATTAAGTTCTTACAACAAATTAACACACACACTTGTACAATAAATGATGATGACGATCATGATTGATGGTAGGTTTTTAGTTGTGCTAGCAAAGGTGTGGTATTGTCCAACATTGGCTAAAAGAAACGCAACACAAAAGTAAATCAAAGAATTATTATCACTTAAAAATAGCTGCAATAAAACAATATCGAATCATAATTTTTTACACGCGTCTTGTTATCTTTTTCATATCGCCTTCTACTAAACCAAGTAATAAAACAACCTGTTAATTTGTGTAAGAATCATTTCTAATAAACTATAGTAAAATACTACTGAATATCAAACCAAATCAAATAAAAACATTCTTTAAAAATTCGTACTAATTATCCCGACCGCATTAATTAAATCACCGATCTATAAATCAATCACAAAAAAATATAGCAGAAATAGCGATAGCTAAAGAAAATATTTCCTTGTTAAAAAAATTAGTGATACCACAGTTTTCCATAGTTAAAAAGGTATTAATTGTCTCAAATAGAATCGTGTTAGTTTATAAAATTTTTGTTACAACTTAATACCTTTATTAGGAATATCGCTTACATAAAAATGAGTTTTAACAGTGGGAAAAAAACATACGGATGATTAGTTCTTGTAACAGATAGTTTTAAATAAAAAACTTGTTTTTTAAACTCAAATGGCGCCTGTTGAAACAATCAGCATTCAAGCAAGATTACAGGAAGAAAAATTAAGACATAAAATTCTTTGACAACCTGATTATCAAATATACAAATTTATTTACTTCTACCCACAATTAATTTCACTTAAGGATTGAGAAATAGACATGTTATATTATTTTTTCTGTTCACGGAATTTCTGCTCAAAATTAGGGTGTGGATAAAAAGCTTGTAGAAGCTTTTTAGGAAATATTAAAAGTTTAAGGGAGTTTGCTTAGATTCATATTCTATATTTAATTTAATTGGAACTTAATTTAATTGCAAATTATTTAATTATTATATATTCAAGTTTTTTAATTTAATAACAAACCCATCGTTCAAAATTGTATATATAATAATAAATTTAATTCATTCAATTTTTATTAGATTCTGATTAAGAACAAGAGATGAAAACGTTTCTAAACGAATCTATTTTTTTAAACATATAAATAATAAGACCGGCAATGAACTCTACACCAAACTAAGACACAACATTGGAATCATAAGGAGGAACTTTGGAGTGAAAGTCGTCAATGAAATTAATACAACCCAAAAAAGGTATACCTGTGCTTTTGCTTAAATGTATTAAAGTTAAAATGTTGATATTTCTATAGGGGTTTTTAAGTACAAAAATTTTTAGTTTAGGAGATCTGCTTGAAAATAATCTGGGACCTTGCTGTTAAAATTAATATTTATGCAGATTTAAAGCAAATGTGTTTAATAATAATAATAAAATAATAATAATAACAATATGTTTAATAATAAACAAGAACAGTAATCATCATTTGATCCGTCAAATGACAATCACTAATGATGGAAAGATGGAACAAAGTTTCTATCACATTATTAATGGGAAAATGAAAAAATTAAGTAAACATTTGTACAGGTGTGATGCCTGTAGCAAACAGCGTTGCCAGTGACTTCTTTTTACAAAAAATATAATGCAAATTTTGCCTGATTTTTGGAACAGATTTAATTAAAAAATTTTTATAAGCTGTAAATTTACCTATTGTAATCAAATTTGTATTAACACAAGCTAAAACTTATATTTAATTAGCAAAAACAAAAATTCATTCAAATTTAATACCAAAAACAGAACAACGGTAATGCCGTTTCAGTATAAAATTGTTGCAACTGCTGAGCAGTTTTAATTAGAGACGAGCAATATTTCACTGTGATAAAAAATCACTGGTCACTACAGTGACTGACTTTATAAAGGAACAGCTCAGCGTTAGAACGTTCTTCTATATTTGCACACATATCAACTTAAATTTAGTTTTCTTTTTGAAGAGAAATATTAGTACTTTTGACCCTTTCATTCTTTCATATGTTAATTGCATTTTTTTGCTTCTTATCAACAACAGCTATTTTTTTTCCAAACTTCACACATACATACATACACATACCTATATTCAGTGTTACTAAATTTTAAATTAATGGCCAAAATTAATTAAAGCTGCTTTGAATAAATAAATTAAATTACATTTTGCATTGCTTAACTCGTTTTTTGGAAGTTTTCAACAGGATTTTTAATTTTAATATTGTTGCGTTAAATCAGGGAATATCGACTTTAGTTGTTTAGATTTTAAGGTAAAAATACTCAGTTTTTAAGCTAGAAAGGTGAAATTTGACTTGCATTGCAGATTCGTGTGTTGGGAAGTATAATATTAACAATAACTTTATTTGTTTCTAACTCAACTTTAGCTGCTATTGCTTGTGGATACAGATATATTATTTATTATATTTACTATATACTTTCTGTATAAATTTGTATGCTCAAATAAAAAAAAGCTGCAAACGGTGATTACGGTAACTATTAAAAAGATCGGTAATTTTAAAATCATGTTCACTGGTAACGATGTTCCTTAAAAATCACGGGATCGATCGTCCCTGATTTAAATAATCGTATATTATATATTAAACAATTGCCTACGTCTTTGTTTTTTGCCTTTCACACAATTTCTATAAATATTGTTGAATTCTGATCTTATTTTTTCGCCTTTTTAAAATAATTAATTTAGATTAATTTTTTTATTTCATTCTGTAGGTAACTTTTTATTGCAAAGTGCGGGTAAAGTGACCCATAATATGTCAAAAGTGCATTAATATCGTAAAACGTGAAAAACATTTTCACACACTAATATATGCACAGGTGCCTGGGTGTAAACATAAATACCTGGTGTTTTGTATGGTTATGTTCCAGAGAGTAAATAGAATATAGTTATACTGAAGAATATAGTTATACTAAAGATAGAGAGCAAATAGATTCTTAGTCATAAAAAAATTTTTAACTGATATATTAAAGTGCACATGTGTGCATTGTAAACTTGTGCGTTTACAAAGTATATGAATAAGCAAGGCATCAGAATGCTTGAATATTTATTATGTTAATCATTTCGCCCGCTTTAAAAACTAGTTTTTTAAATAAGAAGCTGGTTATTAAAATCCTATATGCACAAAATAAATAAATATTATTTATTTAAAACCTATTTAATAAAAATTTAGAAAGTTTTGCAATTTAAAAAATTATTTAAAATTAAATTTGTATTATAAGAGTACCGTATTTCTGAAGGGAAAAGTTATGAATAAACCATTTTAATTCAATCATTTGCAATTATAGATGTAAACAGCTTTTGTGATGGGTATTTTTGTACCCTTTACGACAGCTGCAAAAGGGTATATCAGAGTTTGTTAATCCGTTTATTAATTTTACAATATATAATAATCTAGGTCCTTATGCATAGCGAAGTTAAATGAGGTGTGTTCGTCTGTCCATCCGCCAATCAATTACACATAGTTTTGAAAGTTTTGCTATCGAAAGTTAGCAAGCTACTTTTTAGATTTGCAAAACTTCATTGAATAACACACCGAGTATTAAAGAGTTACGAAAATCTGAATAGCCACATAGAAATTGGCATGTTTAGTCGTGGTTTCTAATTATTTAACAAGATCTGCTACCGGATCATAAATATTTGTGTCATTACCTCAAACTCCAATACGTTTAACAAGGATAAACCTAAAAGAACTCTAGGAGGTCTCCTACGTTATTTTGACGATAATGATTACTGCCCCTTCCTTCTTCCCGTTGATGGATAAAACTATTCAGCTACATATACCACACCTTTACTACATATGGTAACATAAAAAATAAATTTCATAGTTGTTGCAAGTTTTATTTAGCATTTAAAGCATAATATCAACAATTAATCGAAACAAATGAAATATCAGAATCGAAAAAGGGAACATAAGCTGTGATTCTTTCTTTGCCATTTATTAAAATATTTAATTATGGTTTACAAAACTAAAAAGATTGCAAAAAATATGGAGTTAGAACAAATAGAAAAAAAACTGGCCAAGAAAACAACAACAAAGTACAAAAAAGTAATCATTTTAATGCACATGATACAATGAAAAATAACAAACAAGATTTGCAGTAAAAAAATGCATTTATAGTGTTAGTTGGTTGCTGTACTTACCAAACTAGATGAAATAAAGATTTTTAAAGCAATATGCTGCTTACTGATTTAAGCGATAATAATGATGTTTTTGTTTGTGATGTTGATGTTCTTAATGTAGTTGATTTCGTTTTTTCTGATGAAGTTGATGACAATTCTGGCATAAATTTCTAGAGGTAGTAGCAGCAACGACAACATCATCCGCTTTTTTTTTAAATGGCAAGGCGTTTTTAAGGGTTCTTTTAAATTCATTTTGCTAGAGATAGCAGACACTACGGAAAAGCAATCCAGCATTTTTGATGCTATATTTGAATTTTGTTTATTATTAATATTTTTTATTAATTAAAGTTATAATTGATATATTTCTTATAATGGGGACAAAAGCAGAATAGCTTTCGTAGTTGAAAAGACTTTTAAAGAGTAGAGAAGAAGAGCCGATTTAATTGAATAGTTTTCCCTTTTTTAAATAATCATTCTTTAGTAGAGTTTGTGTATGTGCCAAGAGCCGCAAACTAGGTTTTGGTCTAATGAAAACATTATTTCATCATTTTTCATCGGGAGCAGTTGTTGCTGCTACAAATATGGCAAAAATAAATATAGCACACATTAACACATTTTTTAAATTAAAATGTCGATGCTGTTGGAATTTCTGACATTTTATTAAGAATTTCAAATTGCTTGTCTTTTATTTTTTATTAAGGATAACAACATTGTTATTGTGCCACCACGTAGTTGCTGTGCAAATATTAAGTTGAAAAATGACGAGCACATGGCAGATAGCTTGTGAAGCATAAGTAAAAATGTATGTATTGTTAGTAGCTATAGATGTCATAGGCATTAAGGAGGCCAGTGACCAACGGGCCAAACAATGAAGTTCACTTTAGTTGAAATGACCTCCATAGTAACTCATTAATTTATGATTTGATATTACATTGTTTCTTGTGTAATCTGTAGCTTTCTTGTTTGTTAACCACCTATTTCCAGTCAGTTAGAAAGTTTTTGCTATTGTATTTATGTGTTAATGTTTCGAAGTGGATATTGGATCCTTTATGATTTAATGCTAACATCGACTGAAACTATTTGTTTGCTGCTAATTGGGCCAACAAACGTGATACAACTTGCAACGCTCTAAAACGTTAAGTTCCTTTTTGTACAAACTGAAGCCTAATTTATAACTGAAATATTTATTTAAGGCCTTATTCGTAATCAGTTTTTAAATTTATTACAGGTTAATAAAACCAATTTTGTATGGAAATTTTGTTTTATTATTTTAGTTAAGGCCTTTAATATTTATTTTATTGTCATAAGTATACCATTTTCTTTCCATGTGAAACCTGCATTCTTAAATCTCCAGATCGGAAAAGGATAGCGAAACTTAAAATTAATTTATTTCTCGTATCACCAGCACTTCAATTTAACGCGACCGTTAATTTGTTAAAAGCTCTGTAAAACATTTAAAACATAACGAATCACGAAATTTTTTTATGTGTTATTTTTACTTATTTCAAAACATCTTTTTTACAATAATTATTTTTTTTTCGCAATATTTTATACTCACAGTCACGCACTATTTTCTTAGCTAAAGACCTTTCGTTTTATTTATATATATCTATGTTTATATATATATATATATATATATATATATATATATATATATATATATATATATTTTTTTTTTTTTTTTTTTTGAACATAATTTTTTAATTATTTATATTTTTTAATTATTAATTTTTTATTTTATTTTTGTCGATTTTCTTAACAAACATAGCTGTTACGACTTTTCTTTTCTGTTCCTGTGTTTATTATTTCGAGCGGAGGAAGGGATAATTAAATAAATTTTCTTGTTAAAAAGATGACAGTTGAAAAATTATCAGAGTTTTTGTTTGTTGTTATGATGCTATTTTCCTACTCCTGGTTTAATTTGTTTAATACATTTCGTTGAAAAGAAATATTTATGCGCGTAGCTTTAAATACAAACCGTCATAACCGTTTTAGAGCTAAAACCGAACTAACGGTAGTTTCCGCATAGGCATTCCAAAAATGCAGTGCAACAGCTAAGTACACACTTGTAAGAGCTTATAACTCTCCCGCTAAGAGTATCTTGCATGAGAGATGGAGTATTTAATTCTTACCAGATATCAAAGTGAGCATGTGCGTCTAAAAAGGAATATTACAACAAGTTAATGTTGTCAATTTAAGTGTATTTAAAAACCAGACGAAACATAAAATAAAATTTTTATTTATCTCAAATGCATTATTAATATTAGAAGCTTGAATTTTACGTTAAAAGATAGTGAAAAGCAAGAGCTGTCACTAACGTTAGCTAACAATATTTAACGAAACTAAGGCAACTATCAATTAAATCTGTAATTTAGAAATGTTGAAAATAACTTTAACGGAAGAAACTTGCGATAGAGTAGACTCTTTCGATTCTAACAGTATTTTCAATCAAAGGTGATGACAATATCTGAAATCTTATATTTATCTGACGTTTTAATTTAAAAATTTATGAAACACACTATATCAATTTTACACATATGGCTGATTAATAAATTCAATTAAGAAAAGAATAAAACCGCGTGTTAATTGATAAATAAGACGAATATCAAGGATGCAAAGACCAGCAGGTATTAAAAAAGAAAAAAATAGGAGAAATAAATTTATAATCGGCAAAACAGAATCATTTTCAACGCGCTCTAAGCATCTAACGAATTATACGCCTCACAATATAACCTATAGCAGATCAAATTCGAAATGCACGGCTCATAATGCCTTGGATTTAAAGAAAAAGTTACCTTTGATCCTCAAAAAAGTTATAAAGTCAATTCATTTTTTATTTTATCAGACATTTCACAGAACTCAATTCCGATCGAAAGTGTTTTCAGTTCCGCAAATTGGCTCTTCAGAAAACGAACAATTTTTTTTCGGAATTAAACCATTATTAAATTCTAAAAACGAATTAATTTTCTTTAAAATTGTATATTTTGCGGTTCTTAAGTTTACTTTTATTTTGTATCATTATTGAGATTAGTTTGCTTGTTACTTTGGTGTGACCATTGTTGCCATTTTAAATTTAAAAAGAAGAGATTCAGCTTTTATTTTTGAAAACACAAAATCGATCGGAATCTGAAGAAGGTAATACACATCCGATCGGAATTGTTACTACGGAATTAAAACCATTCCGCTCGGAATGTATGACATGCCTGTATATATTCATTAGGACTTCGCAAGAGCTTGCCGAATCCTCTAAAATTTAACCCTAAAATGCAGATGAAATATTGTAATTCGTTTTCAATAGTATTTCTAGTTCAAATTTTTAAAATATAGCAGAATTTTTTGTATTGATAAAGAGATGCACTTTGAGACTTGTTGTTTGAGTTAAGGTAAAATCGTAATTTTTGCTGCCATTTACGCCAAATCTGGTTTTTTAAGAGGCCTTACCAAATTCTCATTACTTAGATAATTACCCCAAAAAAAGGGTGCAGACAAAGAAACTGTTGCATTCTGTCTTTTTTTTTAATTTTATGGTTTTTTAAAAGCGTCATATTTTAGTAAAGTAACGTTAATATGGCTTGCCCTTAGGTAAAAACTAGATTTAAAAATAATAATATATTTTCGATGGATTATTAACTCTTAAATATACAGAGCATGGTAAAAACGATGTAGCGATGCAGACCATATACCGTATTCTGCTACCATTTGTTATTTTTACAATTAATTGCATCCAATAATTAAAGCTCTACTGAAGGTAAATAATTCATTAAAAATTTTATTTTATTGCTTTGTGCAAAATTAAACTAAGACTTCGGCAACACTCCTACAGGGTTAAAAAATCCACAACAAAGTGAGCATATAAATAAAAATAGTCAGAGAGAAGTTTTTAAAGTCATACAAAGCTATACACAATTTATTATTATTATTTTTTACTTTTGCCTTTTGGTATCAACAAAATAATTACAAATAGAGAGCAGAGAAACAGTAAACAAACATGTGTTTATTTTCAGTGTTTTTTTTCATTTTTCTTCTTTAAACGAATATTGAAAATATGTTAAGAAAACTAACAGTCTGCGTTGGTTACAGTGTTATTAAGCTAGCTATTTAGTTAACATAATACTGTTAGCCACAGCGAGAGTTTTTCTTTCGGAGTTCGGATAAGAAAGTTTGAAATTTTAAAAGGATGCTTCATCTGTGTTTGTCAATGAAATGTTGTTTTCTTTGTTTGTGATTCATAAATCTCACAAGAGCTTAGTGTTGGTATCTTAATAAAGTGTAATAAAATAGTAATTAAGACAACTGTATCTTAAACTTTGTGACAACAGATATTTTAAAACAGACATATTTAAGTTGAACTAAATAAAGGATTTCACTTGTTTAAAAAACTGACTTAATAATTTAAGATTATCTTTTTCCACCAATTTAAAAAAAGAAGGAGGTTATCAATTCGTGCGTATTACTATAGATATAAATAGCAAAAAGCAATGCAAAAATACATGTAAAAGTTAAAGGGTGTCCCATAGGTGACGTAAATTGACTAATATGCGACTACCTTTTGAACCGTTATAGACAAACGCTTGAAAATTGTACAGGAAGCCAATTACTATAACCGTCATTATAACAAGTATAAACATTTAAAGCTTAAAATTAAAGGGTGTCCCAATAGTATATGCAAATTGACGTATATGGCCAAACTTTTAAACTGTTATAGTCAGATACTTGAAATTTACAAAAACTTGTATTAATAAGTCGGCTACAACAACAAGTATAAAATTTAAATTTACAAATTAATGGGTTCCCATATTTGAAGTAAATTGACCTATATGACCCTATCGTTTAAATCGTTATGTACAAATACTTGAAAGTAAGAATGTTATATACTTTGTCTGTTATATTAAGAAGTGTAAATATTTAAAAATATAACTTAAAAGGTGTTGCAATTGTTGATGTATTTTAAAGTATATGACCAAACTGCCTTAGGCAACCGGATAATATTTAAAAAGAAATTCTATTGTTAAATCCACTACAACAAAAAGTATAAAATTTGATTTGGAAATTAAGGAGTGCTCCTATAGTTGATGTAATTTGATATATGTGGGAAAACTTTTGAAAAGTTTTAGAAAGCAGCTGAAATTTATGAGGTTTCTGTATTGCTAAGTCTGCTATAAGAAAAAGTATAAAATGAATTAAATTGCCAATATGTTATAGACAAACGGTTGAAATTTAAAAAGATTGCTGAGTATTGCTAAGTCCGCTATAACAAGAAGTATATATTTTGGATTTGAAAACTAAAGGCTGACCCAATAGTTGATGTAATTTGATGTATGTGGCAAAACTTTTGAACCGTTATGGACAGACAGCTAAGATTTGTTTTAAAGTCGGTTTTTGTGCAAGAATTATTACAATTGTACTTTTTTCATTACACTGAGCTACTAATACATCTAATAAGAACACCACTTATCCAATAAGAAACGCAATATCCTTTTGAGCCTCTACCTACAAAAACATATATTATGTAATTTTGAATTTATACAAACTATGCAAATAAATTTTGTAAATGCTTATTAACGGCAAATAAAGTCTCTGTTTCTTTACAGTTAAAAAATTCAAAGTTTTGCTAGGAATTTGAAATTTCTCTACAAAATTGTTTGCAATGAAGAGAGAGTTTTTAATTTTTGCTTTAGAGGTAACAACTATCTGTAGATCAGAGCTGTAAACGAATGGTTTATATTTTGTTTTTAATATACTTCATTACCATTAAATTTTTATTGAACTTGTTAGAAACTATGACAATGAAAGAAATTTAACTAATGATTTTTTTTTTAATTATAATTTTTTTCTAATGGTAACGAAATTTTAATGAAAAATTGTATAAAAAATTATTGTTTTTAAGAAACACAAATTTTTAATTACAGATGTTAAAAAAACAGAAATTAATAAATTTTAACACTCTTTTAGAAATACCTTTACTCAAAAATTTTAATAATGTATCAATTTTAAGTGAGATAGGTATTAAACTTTAAGACTGAGATTTTAAGTCACTTAACACCCCAGCTAGCAGACATTATAACCAACACAAAAATATGTTCCCATAATGTCTCAATTTTCCTGAGATAGTTTAAACATACATATATGTTTCAAATGCTATTATAAAATTATTCTTTACTATACTTTAAGATGTGTGTTTAGTGTGCAAAGACAAGGAAAACAATTATAAATGATAATTATTTGTTTATTTACCTATTATCAATGAAACCTTTAAAAGCATTACCATTTGTTAAAATAGTGATAAAATTAAAAAATTCATTAGCAGTATTTATCATTCAATGCTAATGAAATCGTCAATTAATTGGTTTAATGTATGAATTTTAGCTCTCCGTGAATTACAATATTTGATTGTATTCATTTATTAAAAAAATTAATTGTATTAAAATGAAAATTCTCGAATACATTTTTTACGAATAAAATATTCGTATATTTCTTTACACACCACCAGATTAAAAAAAAAAAATAGCATTAGTATAAAAACAACTGTGATCAACAAAGCTATAAAAAAATTTTTTACTGTGATATACTAGTTAAATTTATTTTACATTCTTTTTGAATAATTTAAGTTTTGTGTAGTATTGTCCAAGTTTTACAAAACAAAACTGTGATAAAAATAATGTTAACTTGACGAGAAAAGAGTATATATTTAATAAAAAAATTTCCCTGATGATGTTGGAAAAAACCGCCAACGAAACGTCGGAAAATAATATGTTAAATAAATAGTCTTTTTATTTAAGCTTGACCTTGAAAGCCTAACTATAGGAAACTATAGAGAACAAACATTGAATAAATCAACAAAAGGTCGATGAAGAATTAAAATCGTAAGAACTCAATTGTAATTATCAAGAAAAAAAAACCTTAAATTTCACCTTTTAACTTTTGTCTTCATCTTTTTCTTGTGTTGTGTTGTTAAAAACTAAGTTGGTTATTATTAAAGGTTAAAACAATAAGAACAGATTCGTCTCAATTACACCCTCTATTGAAACACCCTTTATTTTTTAAATTCGTACTAATTTTAATACCAAACATATTTGTACATACTCTCTGTTATTTCTAAATGTACGCCTACTATGCTTGAAAAACTAAACCCATTTACATACGTTAAAATCACGTCACTATAGGTACACTCTTTAGATTTTATACTAAATATTTTGTGTTTATTTTTATAGGCATAAATGTTATTAAGATTAAAATATCTTCATATTGCAGTTCAAAAACAAGACCACGTATATAAAAAAACGTCCTTATTAAGACATTTATTAATTTAATTTTTTTGTCTGTTAGTATAGCCAACATCGTTTTACGTACAGTGTTCAACTTAATATTTAATAATATTTAATAATTGTTGTTGTAGTGTCTATATTAAACACCTTTAAAAGTTTCGAAATATAAACACCTTCTGCAAAAATTTTCAAAACAAGGAACATATACTTTTATTTAAAAATCTGGAGAAGAAAATTAATTTATAAAGGTCAAACTAACATTGAAATTTCAACAGGGAGATATAAAAAGTTGGCTTTTCACACAATTATAAGAGTCTACCGGCGCACAAAGGAGTATTTTGGCAAACTAAATATTCTTTTGTTCTTTTTTTTCATATTAGATCTAAAAAATTATTGAATTCGCCTAAGTCAATGCAAAAAAAAAAAATATATATATAAATTAAAAAATAATGTGATTATTAAAAGAAATTAAATATAAACATCATATTACCATTAAACTAAAATCTTTTACTTGTTAGGGGCATGCGGAAATATCCCTCTAATCTTACCCTCGAAATATCCCTGTGAAGTTTTTTTTTTTGTAATTTTCGAAAATTGTTAAAAATTTAATTGGCCAACTATAAAGTGGACAAAGATATCAACACACGCAAGCATTAAAGATTAAATAAAATCTAATAAATAAGAGTGCTATATTCGGCTATGTTGAATCTGATATACCAGTCAGCATATGTACATATTAATGGGCATATTAAATTCTTTCTTGTCGTTAAATTATTCTTTGGAAAACAAGCGTCTAAAATTGTAAGTTTTGCTTGGGGTCGTTGTCCTATAAACTTTCGTTAGTATTCCTGCAGGTGGCTGTCTTTACTACTTAGTACTAAGCTTGGTAACATATATTAAATTACATTAAATATTAGGACAGCCTTTCAAATACAAATCAAAATTTTATGCTTGTTGTTATAGCGGATTTAGCACTACAGCTCCTTGTAAATTTCAACCGTTTGTTTACAAAAGTTCAGGAGTTTGTACAAATAGATAACATTATATTAATAATTGTAAAAACCTGTTTTTATAATTTTAAATATTAATATACTTTATTAAATCAGATAAGATAGTGGATTTTCTCTTTAATGCTCAACTATTTATATTAAACGTATCAAAAGATGGGGACATATAACTCAAATAACATCAATTATATGAACACCCTTTGATATATAAATTCAAAATTTATACTTGCTGTTGTAGCTTAGACAGCAGGCAGCAGACAGCAAACTGTCAAAAATAAAATACATGTGTTTAAATGAAAACGATTATTTTCACGACTTCACAGCAGCATTTGCTGCTGCTGCCAGCTTAGGCTATTGTCTATTTTGACGGGCAGCAATAAACAAATATAGTGTTGCCATAATACATATAAATTAGAAATATAAAAACAAAAACTTTTTTTAATATTAAACATAAAAGAACATTACAAAAGTACAATAAGAAAATAAGTTTTTATAGTTTTTTGTGATTTATACAACTTTTTATCAAAAACTTTAATTTTATTCATTATAAAATATATATGTGGCACCCCTGAAATTTGTTTTGCTAAAATACACAGCTGTTCATTGTTTTTCGTTTAAATTAATTTTTGTCACATTTAATTTCATTTTTCGTTTTAAGATGATGGTAAGGTAACTATTTGTTAGATTTTCTGTTGTTATTTTTAATACGTTTGTAAAATTTTGCAGAGAAATAGTATTTTAAGTAATTTTTAATATTTTTAAAAATTTGAAATTGATTTACACATCAGCTGATTATTATGTTATTGCTGTCTTCAAAATAATTATGAAGCTGACTACAGAGCAGCATTTGAAGTTGGCATCATTTGAAGCCGTGAAGTTGTGAAGTCCGCTGTCGTCTAAGTGGTTAGAGCTTTAGCAACATCTGTAATTTAAGATGCGTGTCTATAACTTTTCAAAAGTATGGTCACATAAATTAAATTACATCAACTACAAATAGGTACAACCTTTTTACATTTGTGTTTCAAATAAATTGCACGGGAACTTGCAGTTTATATTTTAATAATTATACCCTTCGCCACAGTTGGAAATTATAATTTTTGTTATAATTATTATATTATTATAATATAATTTTTACAATGTCCAATTCCGACCACAAAAAGTATATATGTATAAATTCTGAGTTTTTACGCACGGCGAAGTCGATTGAGCGAAGTCTGTCTGTCCATCCGTGTTCGGGTTGAAGTAAACTTTGCCAAGGGACTAGACGAGTTATATAAAGTTTAAATACTCCAATCAATCAGAGATTGTTTCGAAATTTTGTTATTGAAAATAAGCAAGATCAGTCCATGTTCTTCGAAACAGCATGCAAAACACCACTCCTGCCTCTAATTTTTCCACATTATTTGGAAAAATCTAGTATGGTGAAGTAGCTCCAATCAAAAAAAAAAAAAAAAAAAAAAACAAAATAATATTAAGGGAATTAAAAAATAAGAAAAAAGCATCAAGTGAAAATATTGGCCCTTGCTCATATATTTCAAGACATGGAATTTTAATCATTAAATATAGACTTCAATTTTTTTCTTGTTCTTTGATTCTTCATCTTATCTTATCTTGATCCGAATATTTGCTTTTTTATTGCAGTTACTTCACTAAAACAGATTTATATAGGGCGAAGGGTATATAAGTTTCGGAACAGTAGAATATCGCACTCTTATTTGTTATTAACCAATCGGCTTGCGTGTTCTATACCTTATCAATCTTATTGTGCTGTATAGACTTTTCAATCTGAATTGATGGCCATCCTTTCTTGCTGAGAATCTGGTTCAACTTATTAACTAATTTTCCTCAAATAATTATGACACGTTTATAAAAGGGCAATAATTCAAAGCGCAGGACGACATTAAAAATTATAATAATAAAAATAATAAAATTTTTCGATTTAAACATGCCGGAGATTAGATGTAAGCGGAATTGGTGCTTCACAATTTGCAAGTGGTAATGCAACTATGTTAGTCAATATACTCGAGGTGAAAACAATTTTTAAATTTTCAATAAATAAATGGTCTTTTTTTGAAGTATGAATTTTAACACACCCACCCCACGAAGTTCAGAAGGGAGGCCTACACAAAATTCCTGCTAAACGTTATAGCGAATAATCCATCGAGGTTTTCTTGCAAATTTGTTTAAATCATATGGACTAAAAATATTCTAAATTTGTTGGCTCTTCCTGAAAAAATATCATCCTTCATATTTTGTAATTGATATTTAAGTACTCCTTCTGATGGCAGTAAAAGCCCATCAGTCGCAAAAAAATTAAATAGATATGGTCCGCTAAGTAACTAAAATTTTGTAGGTCTAATCAATTGAATAGGAGCGTACTCTTAAGACAAATAATAAACAGCTCAAACTATTTAAAAAAACCCTTTATAATAAGAAGATATATTCCCCAAAAAATTATTAATATTTTTAAAGTGCTTTGTATTTGGTAAAATATGTGTAAATATATTTAAGTGCTTTAATTTCATCTTAAACTGGTGCATAACCTCAAAAGAAAAGAATTTTTTTTAAATTATAGTATATAAAATCAAAAGAGTTGTTGTTAACACTAATTATAAAAGTGTTTCAAATAAAAATATAATTATTGGATGTTAATGTTAATATTATTGTATTTAGTTTTTATTGTTTAATTTAATTTTCCTTTTTAATTATTATTACTTTAGTGTTTTAACATAATTAAATATTATGTTTAGTTAACATTAAACATTTTGAAAACAAAGTACTACAAATATATTCCCCGTCATTTTAATTTAGTTTATTTTATGGCTCAACATTACAAATAAGGATTTCTTTTTGTTTAAGTTTATTAAAATACTTTTTTAAAACATAATTTATTTTATTTCAGGCCTTTAAATTAACGTTAAACTGTGTTTTACTGAAGCTGAATATTGTTTTTTTTTTTAATTAAATAATTTTTTCTAATTAAATCATTTAGTTGCAAAGCTAAAAATTTTCTCCAAGAATACAGATATTTATTACTTGAATTTAGCGATCCAAAAAATGATGCATAATTTTCAGAAAGCAGTTTCACCTGCATTCTTTGAAAATTAACACGTTTCAAAAATAACTTCTCTTTCTTATTAAATTAAAAAAGTTAAAATGTACATGATTTATAGCTCAACTACTACATTTGAAATAGTTCCTTTAATTATTATTTAAGAATTTGGGAAACGTTCCAACGGTACCGAAAAATTACAAGATACAGTTCCTTCTTTTTATTTGAACAGGAATTAAGGATGCATTAGAAAGCTACAAGCAACAAAAGGAATGCTTAAATATTGTGTGACTTCTAAGAAAACAATATTCCAATTGAAAACAATAAATTTTATGTAACAGATTTAGGT
The DNA here is from genome assembly GCA_937654795.1 of Cistogaster globosa. Lineage (NCBI taxonomy): Eukaryota > Metazoa > Arthropoda > Insecta > Diptera > Tachinidae > Cistogaster > Cistogaster globosa. Next base: position 33,401,688 of record OW569407.1, read on the forward strand.
AATATAAATATTTCTTTCTTTATATATTTTTTTATTTTTGCAGAAAAAAAAATAATTTTTTTTTAGTCCTTACAACTTTATTTTCAATAAAAATATTAAACCTTTTTTATAATAAAATAAATAATTTTTTTTATTGAACATAGATTAAAGGTTGATCTGAACCATGATTGGCAATACACTAGCTATATAAAAGTCCGAACCCGTCCTTTAAGAGAATATTTAAACGGAACGACTCAAGGCTAATTTATTTAACAGTTTTTTTTATTAAATGAATATTTAATGCAATGAAATTTACAATAAGTGTTCATGTCTAAAATTCATGTTTATTAGGTCCAGCCAGTATTAGACAAAACAAGTAAGAGTACTTTATTCGGCTTAATCTCTTTAAATGATGTAACTCCAATAAAAAAATAAATATTGGGGTAGAAGAAAAATAAAAAATATGAAAAATAAGTATTACATATAATTTTACTTAAAAATGTCATCGGCTCTTAATGGGTAAAGAATTTATAAGAAATTTTAGCAATTACTGAAAGATTTCTTCAAAAGCGTCTAATGCGCTCCCACAGACCGTCAATGAAGCTAACAAAAAGCTAAGTTGGACACAGAGGCCAAATGAGTGCTATGAGCTGGCCAAGGCACCAATGTGGCTAAAAAATTACCCTAACAGGCAGCAATAAACGAAGGTAAGAGACATTTACATCATTAACCTCATAAGGCTCGGTAAATTTTTTAAAGTCTATTGCACCACACAAGGTACATTAATCAAAGTTAATCAATCATGATTTTTTATAATATATGAATAAATGTTTATTGATATATAACCATCTAGAGTTACCGCTGGGGATTCCTCAAAAGTGTCCCAAAGGTCGTTTAATAAAAATAAATTCGCATAAAAGTCATTTTAGAATCTAAAAGTAAGTATTGCAAATATACTGCCCTGTATATTCGTCTTGCTTAAGCCATTTATACACCACGAAATGTTATGTTGCTTGAAAGATCATTTAGCGTTGTTGCAATTTTTCGGTTCGACCCCAAAGTTTTTTCTGACTACAGATTAATCGTTTTACTTTCTTTTTGGTTTTCAGCGTTTTTTGTTATTAAGAAAACATGGCCAAATTTGAAGATAATTTTTTGAAATTTTTAAACTTTTAAAGAATATTTTTGCGAAAGACTTTATACTCTATTGAAAGAACTTATTTCGGCGAATGATTACGCTGTTGCCACCTTAGTAAAGTACACAGACTATGTGTAGCAGTAAGTGTTTCTTTTGAATATCAATATTTGTTTGCACTGTAACTTACAGTCTGTTACAGTGCTCGCGGCTGATTTTATGCACTGCATAATTTAATCTTTTGAAACAATAAAACCAGTAGGAATTAAAAAAAACAAATTTGTATTTATTTAAAAAATTAATATTAAAATTTCTTAAAAAGAAATAAAACACAATATACAGCTTTTTAATATCATAGCTTATTTTATGCATTTACGTCTTTTTGTAACGATGCGTTACAGAATGCGTTGTCTAGCGAAAGTTTATTCGTTATTCTACTTTATTTTACTTTTGGATATGATTGGCACTCAACCTATTGTCATATTTATTTAAGCCTCTTTGTCAATTTCAAGAAAACTTCAAATCAGTCCACACACAACTTTAGAGCATTTTTAGTAAACTATCTCTAAGACCGTTACTCGCAATGGAAAAAAAACTAAAATGATAAAAAGAAAAGCTTTATTGGTGCAAAACATTATCAAGCGGTTTCCACGAACCTTCGTTTAATTAGCAAGGGTAGAGAGCACCAAATAAAATATTTATTAAATATGATAAGAAAAATTAAAGCAAAATCAAGGCTGCCAGTTCCCAGACTGGCCTTCAATATTCTGATTAGGGCAAATAATGCTGTCTCTGAACTTTTTGTCGTGTTCTTCGTCAACGCGATTTCAATAGTTGAGTTGTACGCAAGAATCTCTTCATAAGAGTAAAAAACAATATATGTTGGTTCAACTTCGCTATAAAGCACGTTTCCAAGAATGTTATTTTCACCGATAAATCGAAATTTAATGAATTCTATTCGGATGGTATGTCCTACTTATGACGGAAACCTAAAACCAGGCTGAATAACGAAAATTCAAAATTAACAGTTAAACATGGTCGTGACAGCGTCATAGTTCCGGCCTGTATGTCGGCTGCTGACACTCAGAGTTAAGAGTTTATTAAAACAACCATGGGCAAAAATTAGTAGCTAATGCATAGAATCTGTGCATAAGACCAAAATTTCGATTTTATCAGGATAAAAATCCGAAACACAAACCGAGAATGATATAGTCTTGGTTAATTTATAACTGCCCTCATTTGACCAAACCTTAATGACATTGAAAAATCTATTGTCCATTTTGAAAAAAATAATAAAATACAAGTTTTCAAACAAAAATGTCATAAAGAATTAAGACTTACTGTTATAGACATTGAAGGTTAGCACACAAAGTATTTTACGTATATAAAAACTAACAAACACAACTTGAAAGTTTTCAATATTATAAGTAATAGAATAAAATAATCTGTATTTTTATTTTTTTTTATTTTAAAGGTACTTTAATGTTAATTTTTTTAAATAATTGAAATTTTCTTGTTAAACTTTCCTCTATTGAATGATACCAATTTGTTTATATTAATTCCTACTGTTTTTCTTGTTACAGGGCTTTAAAGATTAAACTATGCAGTGCTAAAAATAAGCTGAGTTACTGTATATGTCGCCTTTACTTTATTCCTTTTTTTATACCCTTCACCGCAAAAAGTGGAAGAAAGGTATATATCTGTCATTCCGTGTGTAATTTCTACAATATCCATTTCCCACCCCATAAATATATATATAATATACTCTGACTTCTTATGCATAGCGAAGTCGATTGAGTAATGTCCGTCTGACCATCTGTCTGTCTGTCCGTCCGTGTTAGTGTTGAAATCAAGTTTGCTGAGGAACTAGATGTACTAGAAAAACTTGAGTATGTCATTCAATCAGACATAGTGTCGAAAGAGGTGCTACTGGAAATCAGTACGAAAGGTCCATGCCATTCGAGGCAGCAGGCAAAACACCACGCCAACCTCTAATTTTTTCAGGTTATTTGGAACAACAAATTAAATCCAATCAAGAAATAAAGTAAAAAACGGGAAGTTTTCAAATTTTTTAAAATATCAATACGGGTATCATTTTAAAGGATTTAAAGAGATCTTTAAGGAAATACAAAAATTTTTTTAAAACACTCAACTCATTAAAAGCCGATGGTGTTTTTATGTGAAATTATATATATGTTTATGGTACTTAAGTTGTTTTCTTATTAAAGCATACATGTGGTTATACATATGTGGTGAAGGGTATATAAGATTCGGCAAAGCCGAATATAGCACTCTTGTTCAGTTTATTATCGTTTACTAATAAAATATGGTTACAGAAATGTTGTACTTGCTGCAAGCAGAAATTTTTTAACTCAAAATGTACCAAACACATACAGGTCTGTTCTGCAAATCACAAACTTTTACTTTACTTTTACTTTTTAAAATCACAATTGTGATTTCATGGTGTTCTGCAAATCGCAATAGTTATTACTTTTTGTTGTGCTTTTTGTTTTTCGAAAACACAAGAAAGCAGCTGATTTTTGTTTTGATGTGGCTGCACTTTTTATGCATTGATAAATAATTTGGTGTTTTTTAAACAAAGTTTTTATTAAAAATAAATAAAATTTTCTGTAGTATACGTACTATATATAAAAAATAAAATGCCTGGAGCTGTGTTATTGTCCATTATGGAATTAAAAAGAAAACAGTTAAGAAATGAACGCGCTAAAAATAAGTATTTCAACTTGAGTGTTATTTTTATGTTGTCCCCTATTCAAAATATTTAATGAATCGTTTCGTTGAATATTCTATTAAAGTACTTACATGTTTAAAATTTTTAAGTTTTTGACTTGGAGCGCAATAAAACTTTAAAATAAGTCAATCAAATGAGAAGTTGCCACAGGTTGTTATTATTTTTTGTTGCCATTTGTTATTATTTTATGAGTTATCTTTTACAACTTAGGCAAACAATATAACTTAACAAAAACAAATAAGTTTTATTTAAAATAAGTTCTTTTTTTAATAATAATTAATACATCTTTTGGTAATAGAAATATTTTGCTATTCTGGCAAGTATCAACGTATTTTCGAAGAACGAAAACAGCTGATCGCTAAAAAGTAATTGCAAATCACAAAAGTAAATAACAAAATTTCTAGCAATAGAAGGTGCTTTTATTTTTTTATGATTTCATCAGTTTTTTGAGCAATTATATCAGTTTCATTATTGCAATTAAGAAAAAATATATTAAGTTGATTGCTAAATTCATTTTATTTGATTTAGGAATAAAAACAAGTGCAAAATCAAGAAAGTGATTTCAGATCGACATACACTTAGCTGACTGGCTTCAAACCACAAAAGTTCAAAAAGTTTTGCACGCAGAACAACTTTTTTGTGATTTCAAATCATTTTCACAAAAAGTGATTTCAAGAACAGGCCTGATACACTCGAAAAAATTTAACATTTACTGTTTGTAGTTTATATAAGAAGTTTTCAGTTTAGTTAAAAATAAATGAAAATATAGTTGTTCTAGGAAGAAGATATTTGTTTAACTTTTTATGTCTGCTGCTAAAAAAACGAACGACAGTAATATACTGTTTTTCGGTGCAGTCAAAATTAACAGTTAATTTTACGTTGTTGCAGTAAAAATGAAATACATATTCACAAAGGAAGTTTGTCAGTAAAAAATTATTGTTTACAATAGACTTAAAAAATAAATTTTACAAACAAAATTTTTTGAAAAATATGTCTATTTTTTAAAAAAATATAAAAAAGGAAACATCAGGAAACATTAGGACAGAATTCCATCAGATTTTCCTGCATATGAATACGAAAAGAATTTAAAAACTTTAGAAAAATATTAAATTTATTTAAAGAAAATCAAACGTTTAAAACAATTTAAAATCAGTAGTTTTTAATGTTTTCGTTGGTTATTTATTCTTCTTTTAATTACATGATAAAAACATTTATTTTTCTGTTTTTGTAGATTAACTTTAGGGGGTAAGGATGAATGAAAATTTAGTTTAGTTTACTCGTTTCCTAGGCTTAAATAATTTATTAAAATAAATACAAAAACAGTTGTTACAAATGATTTGGTAGGTTATATTTTTTTAGTTAAAATAAATGAAAAAACACTAAAACAGTTACTGTTCTGAAATGTTTTTTTTCGTGCGTTGGAACAAATGAAAATTATTTGTTTTTACATATTTGTGAGTTAAAAAAATAACATTCAAAAACATTTTTAAAATTCATTAAATTTAAATGAAATGTAAGTGAACCGTTTTTTAAATGAAAAAGTAGTTGTAAAAAGTGATTTTTAACTTAAATTTACTTACATAATATTTTGAGTGTACATATTAATGTGTACACTCAATAGGGGCATATAACATATATATTTTTTTATTTCACTTCACGCGTATCCTTTCTTCTTGACTTCTGCGTCAACCAGGCATTACCACATATTTCTCTTTTTGGCTTTCAGAATCTGTGGCCAATCTACCTCCAGTTGCTCTTGCTTTGTGGTTGCCCAAAGGCTTTCATTGGTCGATTTATTGCTTTTATATATTCGTATTAGTTTATCCACGATGAATTTTCTTGCATTGGTATTCGTGTTGCACTTTACGGCTGACACTTTAATTCGGTTGTTGGCTGTCAGAATATGGTGATCGCTGCCTATATCCGTTTCTCATTAATTGCGTACATCAAGCAGGAAGTCGCGCCACTTTTTACAAAATGTTCAATTTAGATTTCTGTTGTAACTAGTTATCGTTCATAGAAATTACCAGTGGTTTCTTTATCCTTCCTAACTTTTTTAATCCACATAGGGCTTTTATAATACCGTAGTACTTTCACATAATAAATCAGACGGATGGAAAAAACTGGCTTTCGAGACTTATAACAACGAAATGGGCAATCATACTGACGGAGTTGTCAATATTCCGGCAGCCCGTAGAGAACTTGGAGGAAAAACCGGTGGCTTTCTCTTTTTACTGCTATTTTATATGCTTTTAAATAGATTTTAAATTCGACCAAGCAGATTTGCCATATCATATGATTCATCCGTATATCAGTATCCGGTATACAAAAGAACCCCGATCAGATACTATCTAATTCTATATGTAGAAAAATTAGCACGTTGCGATGACATTACTCCCAATCTGCAGAGTGGACCGATTGACCAAAAAAGTTTTGAAGCCTATTACCATCCACTTATTAAATTTTTTCTGATTTCTAAATAATATATGTGGTCCTGAATATCAATATCTGCATGATAATGATCGAGTTGTGAGCATTTTAAAATTAGAACTTTTGATTTTTTGTTACCCTGGTTAGGTTTTGCTAAATATAGGATAAAATTTTTTATAGCAGTTAGCGATCAAAAATTAATAAAATTTTAGGAAATTTTTTCTTTTTATCTTTTCTCACTTAAAAATTAAACGAATTTTAATTTAGAAATCCAAAGTAACTTCATTATTGTGTATTTAAGCTAAAAAATTTTCATCAATAATTTTTGTTTGTTTTGTTTTTTGATAGAAAGAAATTTTCTTAAGAAATAAGTATATGAAAATTTTCTTTTTTTGTTAAAGCTGGCTATGTGTCTATATGTTTAAGCCAAATTTCGTTTAAAACTGCAAATATGGAGGTCCTTCAATTGGACCTGTTTAACATTAAAATGTTGACTGTAGCCTTTATGTTATAAAGTCCCATAAATGGTGTCGGAAAAAAAGACTGCTATAAAGAAGCTTTATATACTCCTAACTGTTGTTGTTTTAAAAAGAATTTTACCGAAATAGAATAACGTCACAACACTTCAAGTTACGGCAACACAACTCAAATACTGAAGATATGTTGAAGCTTATATGAAAGTGTATACCATATGATATTATAACACAGAAACTAATGAACATTTTGTAAAGTATTATAGAAAATACTTTAGTACACAAGCGTGTAGCTATCAGTAAATGTTCTAATATTTAACTTATTTCTTCAGTCACATAAAATGCGCAAAATTATAAAAAAAAAACAAAAAAAAACAAAACATATTTGGATTTTAGCCGTAACAAGTTTTATTGTTAGGGATTTTATTTCTATATGACAAAAATCAAAATAACAAATCGTCCACTCTTTCATTCTAAATTAGCTTTAAATAAATGTGTAACTGTGTTTAATTGGATGCGTTTGTGAAGAAATGTGGTGATAAATTAAATAACGTTCTTTGGGCAAAGCATAGATTTGTTTTTCATTCTGGCTTCATTATATTCATGGTACTCTGAGTAGACAATTTATTTTACAAAATAAAAATTTTGTACGCTTTTTACTTTTATTTTTACCTAACGCTATTACGTCCATATAAAGATAATCCTGTGCCCAGGCGAGAAAATAATAATAAAAAAATGGGAATGAAAATATAAGGTAAATTATATTTTCCTTTCTGTGGGCCTAAGGTGAAATAAAATATAAAGAAGAAAGAATATTGTAAACTAAGTTGAGACCAAGTTTTAAATCCTTGCAAATTAAGGATCACAATAGTACATTTATTTGTTCGATTCATTTTGCATACACAGATGCACATACCATTGTAAAATTGTATGCGTAAAAAAAGGAAATTCAACATATAAGCAATAAAATACTTCGTGTACCCTACACCACTGTTGATAAATAAATAAATAAACCACTTCTTTTTTATTATCTTTAAATATTTAAACAAATACTTCCTCTACATTCCATATTCCAATTCCATATTTATTTTATCTCACACTAGCAGTGCCCACAACTTCGTCCGCGTGTCATTTATAATTTTCTTAAAATTCAAATTTAGAAAAATGTACTTTTAAATACTTATTGTAGAGTGTTACAGTGTTACAGTGTTAAACATTTTCCATGTATAAAAATAAAATGTGCTGACAACTGTTTTAGTATCTCTAGTTTCTCTACGAAATACAAAAAGTATTATATATTTAAACCAATGTTGTAAGGGATCTCCACACAATAAATATTCAAATATATGCAGTAATTTTTAGGTGATGCCAACACAGAGAGGCAGGTCTTTTGTATTCCATTTTGGTTATTATCTACACCAACACCAAAATTTTCCAAAAATATTATATGTACAGAAGTGACCCCGGTATTGTTTTATGTATGTATAGATAAATCAATAATTCGGATATACCAAATAAACACATATCTAATTGTAAACGATTGTATTTTGCAATATGGTTTGAATGTAAATCTATTTCTTTAACGCGCTCTTTAACGCCTATGTTACAAAAGCTTTAGTTAATTGAATAAATAATAATTTAACAATAAAAAGCCTTAGTCTATTTAAAAATATCAAAACTTTGGGCGCTGATAAAATTCTTTTTTAAAAAATAACGTACTTTTTTACATTTAAACTGAAGTGAAGGGCATTTACACATCGTCACATCTTCTACATTTGGCTTTGGCCTGGTCTTTTATCACAAAGTAGATTATTTTCTATAAAATAAAACTGTATCACAACAAACATACAAAAAAGAACAGTTACAGTCATACTTACCCCGACAGTACATTTACAGGATGTGTACAAAATAAACTAATAAAATAAAAACACAATAAAAATGTCTTTTTTGTTGTACATCTTTTAGGTTGCGCTCCATTTTAGTGATGACGCAGCTAGTGATGCATTACAAGCACAACAGCAGCTAGTGATGCATTACAAGCACAACAAGATTTTTGCATTTCTTTTAACATCTCGTAGATACATTATGGCCAAGCCGGTAAGGAGCATACAGGCAAGCACGTTAAGGAGCTCCGAAAACAGCTACTACATAAAAAGTTAGATACAAGATTATTTTATTAAATTAATGCATTTGGTATACATCTACATAAAATTACACTTAAGAATAGAAAACTCATTGTGCTTACAAACGCTAGATTTACTAGGGCGCAACAAAAGACTTTTGTGATAATGATTTGTTTTTTTTTTTTTCTAATTTTTATTGCTGGTCATAGAATTTTTTGGACATTTATTTCCTTGAAACTTTATTTGCTAAATAAAGTGAGTGCTGGATATTTTAAATAAATTTTTTGTGTAATATATATTTCTTAAAACTTTTTATTCGATTTGTTAAACCTGGTTATTAAAAAATTGTGGACTCTATAAAACTAAAATCAAGTACATAAATTAAAAAGAAACATTGAAGTTACAAGAAACATAATAAAGTAAAAAAATTAAAGCTGTCAGTTTTAAAATAGTTAAATTTATTTTAAACAAACGTAAAAATTAATCAGATGAAAGTAAAAGGATACCGAATTGATAAATAAACAACACTCTAATTAAAAATATGGGTCGCCAATATATTTCTTGATACGTGATTGGGGAAGTAAATATAGAAGCTTTTCCACGGAAAGGGAAGTGTGCAAAACCAAATAAAAAAGGCAGCGAAGATGACAAACTAAAATATCGAGAAACAATACAGTTGAGATCCTCTACAAAAAAGCGAGTACGGAATTACTGACAAGATCACTAACTCCCAAGAATGACATGATAATTTGCTTTTATATTAAAAGTCTAAAACACTGGTCCCAAGTTATTTTCAATAAGTTAAAGTCTACAAAGCTTTTACACAAATAAAAGAACTTCTCCGAGAATTTTTATTAGATGCCCAATGTTCTTTCCTCCCTGCCATCGCATCAGTGCTGACACAGGATAACAAAACTTATTTCCTGGTTCAGTACAGTTGCCTAGGCAAAGAAATCCTAAACCAAGGGAAATCTAATAAGGTGCAGTAATCGGTGAATTTCTACAAGAACACAAGCTTTTCCTTCTAATCAGCATCTTAATTTCGTATTTTAAACAAATGAAGTTTGTTCCAAGTAGTAAAAATGACAAAAATAATGTTATTTAAATCTTATATTCTAAAAACAAAACAGGTACGGCTTAAGGCGTATCTAATTAATTCGCTCAGGAGCCTTCTATTTGTGTTGAGTTGTTAAGTATTTTATACAAGGCAAATTAATTATTATAATTTTTTTTAATGATTTCGTAAGAAAACATTTCTTTATTTATTTACATCAGTAATCCAAAGAAACAACTACAGAGGTGCAGGAGATTTACGAAATAAACGCAATAAACTCAGGATAAAATTAACTATACAAAGAAGTATGAACTTGATACATACGGAAGATATGCCACATGAATGTCAAAGCTTGTCGCAGATTTGTCAATTTGGCAAAATCAAAACTTTATTTATCGTATGAACTTAAAACAATAATAATTAAATTGAACAGAAAGCACGGTTATTTATGAGGTAAAAGATTTCAAGGAATGCTATATGTATGGAATACTATATTCTATAATATGTACAATAAACCTCTTGCCCTATATCTTCATTTTGTATAAAAGTAGCAGAATTTTGTTACCGCAGGGGTAAATTTATTTCTGTAATGTATCTTTGGTTGCCACATAAATTAATCCCATTTAGGGATTAATGCTATTTACCCAAACCCGATATTTTGCGAACGAATATCTCCGTTGCATTGACTGCATTAATATCATTTTCTTTAGGAGAAACAATATAATGCAATTCTTTATAAAATTGAAACATTTCATTCTTACTAAAGAAGCTAGCACTCTTTTTCTTTAAAATTAATTTTATAATATAATTATAATTCCAAATATTTTTAAAAATAAATTTTATTATAACACAATTTTTTTAGGGTTACACAGGCAAATAGTACTGTTATGAAGTTCTGTAGCTTAATTTTATAAAAAAATTGTTATTTATCTTTTTTATCTTAAAAAATTACCATTATAAAAAAATATTCTATATCTTATCTTTAATGTCGAAGCCTTAAAAACAACATTGGGCTGCAAAAGTATTTGATGGAATATAAACATGTTTTTAATAATAATAGCGAGTTAAAGGCTTGGCAAACATCTGTGGGATGAGATGGAATATGCGACACAATATAAATGATGCGAATAAGGAACAAACTAATGTAAAAAACAGTTTTCCGAAACGAATAAGTTTTAAATTTGCTTTTAAAAAATACATAAATAAAACAAAGTGTTGAAAAGTATAACTTAAATAAATTGTATTTTAAATACAAAATTAAATAAAAGTAATACCTTGACTATAACAATCGATACCACTCGAACTGAGAATAAGATGGTCTTATCACAACGTAATCTTTTTAAAATAAAAGATGTAATGGAATATAAAAAAATGTTTTCTTTTCGTTTTACGTGTTTTTGACCCAATTGAGTTTTAATTTTTTGATTATTATTTTTAAGCTAATGAGGCCTAACTTCTTTTATTTTAATAAAAATGCAAAATTTGTATTACATATTTTCCCGACGTTTCGTTAATTGTATGTTCACTTTATCAAGGGATTCATCTATTTACATAAAATATAAAAACGTCATTATAGTTACAAATAAATAACAAGTAGTTCAGCAGTATTTACTTACAGTAATAAAATATTTTTGTTTATAACATCAATTGAAAAGTATAAAAAAAAACCAAAAAAGCATAACTACACACATGTATATAAAAAACACAAACATAAAGAAAAACAAAATATTATTTTAAATCGCTATTTTCTATTACAACTCTGTAACTGGCGTTTAAATTGTTTTTTTTTTGTTTATTGTTTTGTTTATTTTTTGTTGAATTCTTAAGCTTTCTGTTATGAATCGCTTTCTCTCATTGTTTTCTTTATCTAGTATTTTTATGTTGTCAAAGTCAGGTTTATGATTTTTTTGTATTATGTGTTGTGACAATGCAGTACTCTCTTTGATTTTATTGATGTCAGCTTAGACGTACCATTATAAACTAAGTTACAGTTGTTGCTGTTACCTTTGCATACATATAATTTCATAAACAATGTTGTTTTGTTGTACTTTGGGTATTGGTGTTTTTGTGTTTGAGAATGTTTGACTTAATGTTTTGTTGGGTTCGTAAGCAAATCTGTAGTGCGATTCATTACTCATTTTTAACGACTATTGCTTGGTTTTACTGACTTAACAACAAAATTAACGATTTTGCTATTCAGTAATACTTTTAACGAGTCTCGTTGTTGCTTAAAACCATTTGTTATAGTTAGCGAGTTGCTCGTAGTTAAAAAAGCGACTATAATTTTTGCGTTGTCAAATTTGTCGACGAAACGAACGACCTACAACATGTGTATGTACATTTGTACATACATACATATAAGCATAAACGTAGAAAATATATACATATTCGAAAACAAAATAAATAAAATAAATACAGTTTGCTTTCAATTTAATTAAATTAAACATTATTGTTTTACAAAGTTTAACTAAGAGCATTTAAAATTTATTTTAAAAATAAATTTCTTGTAAAAAATTACAGATAAGCATATTTTTTTACTGTATTCAGTACATTACATTATTATGATTTTCTTAATGTCAAACTCCATACATGCATATTAGATAACACGTATTCATGCGTGTAAATTGACATTGAAGAAATAAAAACATTAATGTGCCGTCGAGGAGAAGATAACAAACTTTTCGGCAAACTTTTTTTTGTTTTGGCAAACTTTTTTCAGAGTTGCATGGAAAATACTTTTTCCTATGCGTGTGAATATATTGTTGTTTTTTTTTTGTAGGTGTATTAGTGCCACGTGCTTTCATGTTATACATAAAAAATTGTAAACAAACTAAGACAAAAAATAGCATTTTTCAACTCGATCGCAATTCGTTAATTTATTATTAATTTTAATACAAAAAAAAAACTAAAAGCCTACAGATCATAGAATCAAATTTTGCACCTGTCACTTTTGATAATTAAGAAATAAAGGTGGTGCACATCCAGTTATTTAGAGTAGTTTTTCATTCATAACTCAAAAACTATTCCGCGTGCAAATATACTGCTATATACGATCGAAGGAGGATAAAAATACGAATCGATCGTGGTGTAGTTTGTTTTCTAAAAGACTGTACGAAAAAAGTTATTAAGCGGCAAACTTTTCAAAATTAAAAAAATCGCTGAAATTAATAAGTTTAGTTTTTCGCTTATATCGCGGAAACTATTCCGCGTGCAGATATACTGCTATATACGATCGAAAGAGGATACAAGTACGAATCGATTGTTTTCTGCAAGACTGTACGAAAAAAGTTATTAAGCGACAAACTTTATAAATTTGAGAAACCGCTGAAATTAATAAGTTTAGTTTTTTGCTTATATCTCGGAAACTATTCCGCGTGCACATATACTGCTACATACAATCAAAAGAGGATAAAAATACGAATCGATTGTTTTCTGAAAGACTGCACGAAAAAAGTTATTAAGCGGCAAACTTTATAAATTTGAGAAAACCGCTGAAATTAATAAGTTTAGTTTTTTGCTTATATCTCGGAAACTATTCCGCGTGCACATATACTGCTATATACGATCGAAAGAGGATAAAAGTATGAATCGATCGTGATATAGTATGTACGAAAAAAGTTATTAAGCGACAAACTTTTCAAATTAAAAAAATCGCTGAAATTAGTTTAGTTTTTCCATATACTTTAGAACAAATTTTTCATACAAAATTCATTTCAAAATAAACTTGAAATCAACATTAATTTGTATGCATAAGGAAGTATATATTAAGATTCTGATAGTAAAATTTTAAAATCAAAATTAATTTTTAAGGCAGTATATGTTTAGTTTTTGATAGTAAGTAACAAAATAAAATCGATATCCCCTCAATTTAACATATGTACATATATAATAATACACTGCATATTAGAGTATATTATTAAAGATATATTAAGTCATATTAAAACAACAATTAAAATATATTTGAATTATTTGAAAATCAAATTCAATTTTAAAAATATAATAACTAAAAAATTTGTGTAATTGTTACAAAAAAGAATTTATTTGTAGGGTATGGTGAAATATTTTGTTTCAATTCCATTCGTCCTATTTGCTTGGTCTGGCAGCACAACTTAGGTTTTCTTTGCGGACGAATAACGGAATTGGTTTAAGGAAAAAAACTAAAAATTAAAAAAATAGGAGAAAATAAAAACTGCCGCTTAATCATTGTTGCCATTCCAGCTATATAAAAAATGTGTAATTTGTTTAATATCTAATCCGTGTGTAATTTCCCTTTGCACTTCTAAATTAATTTTAATCTCAATTGTGCGATAATAAAAACCTAGTTTCTAAAAAGTGTTAAAATAATTGATTAATTCACTTTAAAATTTTCGGATATAAAAATGGATTTTTAAAAATTTAACCTCAAGTAGTTAGAAAATGTTTCTAGACTATAAAATCAGCGATTCCCAAGTTCTAATCTGCTACAACTTTCAAGCGAAGTTATCCAAGGATTCACTATTGGTCAACACATAGATGCCATTTACACTGATTTTAGTAAAGCGTTCGACAAAGTTAACCATGTTTTATTATTAAGAAAACTTCATTTAATGGGCTTCACCAAAAACTGTTTGAACTGGATAAGCTCATATCTAACTGGCAGATACCAACGAGTGTGCTTCAAAACATCCATATCTAAATATATTATTGTAAAATCTGGTTTTCCTCAAGGTAGCCATCTCGGTCCAATTTTATTTACACTTTTCATCAATGATTTACCTACTGCTATCAAATTTTCAAATGTTCTAATATACGCTGATGACGTCAAAATTTTTCATAATTACAACAACTTTGACAACCACAATTCTCTCCAACAGGATCTAGACAGCTTTTTTGTTTGGTGCACGATGAACTTGATGGAGTTAAATTTAAACAAGTGCAAACATATGCACTTTTCCAGAAGAGTTGATACACACAATCCGTTCTTTTTTGATGGTTATCAGTTGGAAATTGTTGATTCGATCCTTGATTTGGGTATTTTATTAGATGCTAAATTAAACTTTAGCCAACATACTGCTATGATATCAAATAAAGCCCGTGGGGTACTTGCTTTCATCAAACGTTGGGCCAAGGAATTCACTGATATTCATTTCACCAAGCAGCTTTATACATCTTTAGTAAGGCCAATTTTAGAATATGGGTCCGTTGTTTGGGACCCACAGTATATCGTGCATAGTAATTAAATTGAGTCTGTTCAAAAACAATTTCTGTTATTTTGCTTACGAAATATGTACCGAAATAATTTTTTCAATTTACCGTCATATAAAACCAGACTTGCTGAAATTGGGCTACCGTCTCTACAAAGCCGAAGAACTATGCTTAATGTTACGTTTTTGTTTAATTTGATTACTGGAGATGTTTGTTCGGAGTTCCTTATGGGAAACTTATACTTCAACATTCCTGTACGTCCAACCAGAAATTTTAAACCAATTTACATTCAATTTGTTCGCCATAATTATGCCAATGATGAGCCCTTTAGAAGAATTTGTTGCGATTTTAACAATCTTTATAGTTTTATTGATTTTTCTCTAAATGTAAACACTATTAAACGCAACATAATATTGTTTTTAAATACTTAATTTAAATGTAATTTTTGGTAATGTTTTAAATTGTAAAAAACTATATGTATGTATACCAGTCTGTAAGGATTTTTTCCATAGACTCAGATAAAAAAAAAAAAAAATCCTATATTATTAAAAATAGTTCTAACTATATTTAATTTTTTTAATTTTTCTGCTTTTTATTAATCACAATAGTTAAAAACGTTAATTGAAATTTCTTAAAAATCATAATTAATAGAAATTAGAGAGGATATAAATAATATATATATATATATATATATATATATATATATATATATATATATATATATATATATATATATATATATATATATATATATATATATATATATATTATTAATTATGCACTTATATATAAAAAAGATCACATTTAGCTTTTTTCCGATGTGTAATTAATGAGCCGGTCATTTGAAATTTAAAATTTTTCATTGGCAACACTGTACTAAATGGATTTATTTTTGTAACTAGGGTGTCAGACGATCAAGTTTTCATTCAAGTTTCATTAAAATTTCTCTCATTTTTTAACCAATACACTCACACTTTAAAAACTTGCTGAGAATTTGCTTTCAAGTTTTCGTTCAATTGAGTCTTCCAAGGCGAATCGATTATCAGGTGGCAGCGTAGGCGAATTCAGTATTTTTTGCTGGCGTACACCACTGTCAAACTCCATATATAAAAAATTTGTGTATATTTTTTATATATGGAGTTTAACAGTCGTGTATACCAGCAAAAAATACTGAATTCGCCTACGATGCCACCTGGTAATTTATTTGCCTTGAGTCTTTCAAATTACATTCAAGAAAGCAGCTGATTGACGTTTTTCCCTCCAAATTTGTGTTAGAAATTCTGCTGTCAGTGTTTTCTTGACATCTTATTTTGCATAATTACATTTTATCGGACCGATGGTCTCACAGAACACAAGCTTCACTTTGCGCAAGACTATGAACCAATCAATACTCTGGCTGAGGCTGTAGGAAAGCTAAAACCTTCAGTTCTTATTGGAGCAGCTGCAATTGGCGGCGCTTTTACCAAGGAAATACTTGAAATGATAGCCGAATTCAATAAAATGCCCATAATATTTGCATTATCTAATCCCACCAGTAAAGCCGAGTGTACAGCTGAGCAAGCTTACACATATACCAAGGGTAAATGCATTTTTGCCTCTGGTTCTCCTTTTGATCCTGTGGAATATAATGGAAAAACGTTTTATCCTGGCCAGGGTAACAATTCATATATATTCCCTGGCGTTGCTTTAGGTGTTCTCTGTGCCGGTTTGTTAACCATACCGGAAGATGTGTTCCTGATGTCAGCTGAACGCTTGGCAGAACTGTGTGAACCTGAAGATTTGGCCAAAGGCAGCCCCTATCCACGTTTAAGTAAAATTACCGACTGTTCTATTGAAATAGCTGCGTATATTATGGAATATGCTTATAAAAATGGCAAGTTAAACCAACGAAAAATTCAAATTTTAGTCATGTTGATTACGTACTAAAATCCTAAAGTATGCATTAACCCATTTTCTCCATATTTTTACAGGCTTGGCCACTGTTCGTCCAGAACCTGAAAACAAGCGTGAATTTATCAAATCGCAAATGTACGACCTATCATATCCATCATCTATACCTACGGTGAGCAGATTTTCCAACAAAAAATAAAGGACATTTAAAATTTTGCAAAAATTATAAATAGTATTTAGTTTATTGTACATATTAGATACTTATATATTACATAAAATATTAGTTACTAGAAATTAAAAAAAAAAAACAGACAATTTCAAAGAAAAGTAATATTATTAAAAAAACTAAATAGCGGCAAAACTATTACTGATATTTTTCTGTTGAATGTATTTGTTTTACAATATCAGGATTGTTTGCTAAATATAATTTAAATTCTGAACATTCCATTAGAAAATTGCATTTTGATATTAAAAGTGATTCTAAAGTAACAACTTTTAGTTGAGACTTTTCTGTTGTCCAAACATGATTAGCAATTGGAAATATTCTTTCAGTTGGCGCATTAGAAGCAGGCAGGCACAAACAAAATTCCACTAGCTTCATTATATTTTTACATTCAATATTTTGTTCATTAAGATAACAAAAAATTTCTACCCACTTTTGATCCATTGGTGTGTTATCTTTTCTCCATTTCTCAATTTTTTTTGCATTTGCATAATTTTTAACACAAGCTACTTCATCAAATAATTCCTCATTATTTATTTTCATATCATCTCTTAGCTCATTTATCTGAACTAAACTTTTTTCAATAGAATGCCAACATGGAATCCTACGTAAAATGGCCCAATCAAAATGTTCAATGCTTCTAAATTCTGAACCCCATTGATTTAAATATTGAATACAGATATCATAAAAATCACTTACTATTTTTTTAAAGTTTAGAACGTCAATATTACCCTGTATCTCCAGTAATGCAATATTATTTTTAACAGGCAATGGTAAAAATTCTTCTTCTTTTCGTGCAATTACTTTAAGTTTAAATTCCTTTAATACAAGAGCAGCCTTAGCCATTGAAATATGTTGTGCTTTTAGATGACAAATATTTTTATGGAATATGAAAGCTTGACTATGCACAAAAAGCAACCATAGTTCAGCACATGGGTCATTAAAAAATGTTTGCAATATCATCGGACACTTTTGCTCAGAGAGAAAATATTCTTTTAATGGCACGAACAATTGCAGAATTCGCTCTAATGCTGGCATTAATGTCAACCAGCGTGTTTTGCTGTTGCCCAACAATTTTTTGTATTCAATATCAACATCTTTACAAATCTCCTTAAGTTTTTCTACTCCTATTGTGTAAATGTAAAAAAAGGAGTAAATTTTTACAATTATCATTTCGATATCAATTGGTAGGTAATCAGCAGCAGTTTGAATACAATTGTTCAAAATATGGGTAACACAATTTACACCAATTAGATTTTGTCCAATAAAATGTTGCATTTTATGAAATATATTATTCCGTCCATTTCTAGCCGAACCTCCAAAGTTGCCATTAGTATTGTCACCACAAAATGCTACCATCTTACCAATTATTTTAAATTTCTCTAATGTTTCATGAAGACTTTTGGATATTATATTGGAGTTTTCACCTTGAAGTTCATTTACAGCTAGAATTTTCACCATAATGCCTTTATTTGGTAGAAAATATCGTACTGATACTGGGCATAGCTTAATAGATCCGTGGTTGGAACAGTCTAAATATATTGCAATGCAACTAGATTCAGATAAGTCACTTTTTATTGAGTTCAATGAAACGCGTTTAAAAACATTTAGTTCGTGCACACGAATATTTTTTTCAAAGCATGACTTAATTAATTTTGAGGTACAATCATTTGATCGAAATGAATAATTGTTGTAAATTGAATGATAAGCCCAAGTACCTTCAACGATAGCTAACTCCTTTTCCTTATCATTAAAATGTACGTTTCTCACAACGTCTGTCAATGGCTGACTTAAACTGTTAGCGATAACTGCTTTTCTATGTTTTTTAGCTTCTAAATGTTGTTTTATATTTGAACCGCCACCATTTGCCACGAAAAAATGGGCTCCACATTTTATACACTTTAAAGCGTGGTCACTAACCGTTTTATGTATGAATGGAAATTTTTCCTGTAGCTCGCTAGTAAAAGTACATTTTCGCTTTGCCGACATACTTATAAATCTTGCAGAAAAAGATCACTACCATTCAACTCCGTTTGTTACAAAGTTTGCTTTTTTTTTGCACTACACCTGTTGCTTGCTTTAACTTATTTTCCCAAAATAACGTTATTTTGCAATAAGAAAATCATGGTCGGTACTAACGAAAAAACTTCTTATGAGCCGCCGCTAAAGTAAAGTCTTTTGGCGACGATGTTGTTACATATTCGCCGTATTTTGATTGTGTTCACATGTGGTAATTTGAGTTATGCCAACAACATTGTATATTCTCTGATTTTTTACGTTGCAGTATTAAATAAAAAATATAATTTTCCAGTTCGAAGAAAGAAAATACGTAAAAAAAGGACACATTTTTCTCTAAATTTTCAAAGGACAGCGTGTCAAAAAAAAGGACGAATGGTCACCGCATCTATACCAGAGGTCTATTCATGGAGTAACAAACTAAAGGCCGTGTCAGATAAAACTTTTGCTTTGCGTTGCGTTGCAAATTCGCTTTGACATTTAAGATAAAATGTATGAACTTATATGAAACATGTCACATAAAGCACTTTTAACGCAAAGCAAAGCGCAAAGTTGGTCAACACTCATCTTTTGGCGCGCTTTGACAATCAGCTGCTATACATTTGTATATTATTTTTTGCAAAATCTAAAGTAAAAGAGGTAAGTATTTTAAAATGTAATTTTTTTATTAAATATTATTCCTTTATTATTTTTGAAAAAGGCTTCTAGTATTAATTTGTAACAAATTATTTTAACCATAGGAAATAGTTTATTTTAATATTCTTATGTATACATGTAGTTATATAAAAATGCTTCATTCATTAAGATTAGGATTAGAACCAATTCCAATATGTCCTCCAATAACATTTTTTAATATTATTTTAATGAAAATATAAAAACTACTATGCACTTTTAACGTAAACAAACAATAATTAAGCGCTGTCAAAGTTTTTATTGTGACATACCTCTTGCGTTTTACACTTTTTTTTCAAAGTTTGAAACGTCACGCAAAGCGAAAAAGTTCTATCTGACACGGCCTTAAGTCTAGTGTTTAAAGTTTATAGTGTTGTATACACACACAGGCACAAACACAATACATACATATTTTAAACAATAACATAATTACATAATTGTGATGTGTGAAAATTCTAAACCAAAACTTTCCACAACTCTTTCTTAACATAATAGAAAACAAATTGATTCAACTGATACAAATGTTAGATATGTGTGTTTTATTTATTTGTATTATCGATAAACAGTCAACGTCGTCGTCAAGCTGTTAGGGAATACCAAATTAGTATAGTTGTCGTGCTAAATTGATGTTGTTTAAAAATTGACGACGATGTTGACGACGCCAAACAGAATAAGGGTGAATATAAATAAGTAAAACACAAATATCTAATATTTGTGACAGATGATTCAATTTGTTTTCTATTATTTTAAGAAAGTGTTATGGAAAGTTTAAGTTTTCTGAAAAAAATTAATAAAAATTTAAAAAAGCAATTAAATGAAATAGTCTAAGGGCCATTATTGCAACTTGCCGTTAGTTAAAGGTATGATTTTAGCTGCTTGATAAAGAGCTTTGCATTAAAACTTTAAAATTTTAATGTTATCATTTAATGGATAAAAAAATAAGTGAAGCTTTTAATATGCAAATCCATTTATCAGTCCGACGAGTTGTAATAATGCCTCTGCGAAATTCTCTAGCAAGGAAAAGACTTTTTCTAACTCTTCAATTAATTTTTCAAATTGACAGGGGTTAATAGTTTGAGTGTTTCACATTTCCTTTATGTTATTTTATATGTTTCTTACTTTGCTTTTTCAATATCACCGTACTCTTTCTACTTTTTTTTTAAGTTTTCTTTAGCACACGACACAACACAACACCAAAAATGGCGACGACAAACTAAGCGGCAACATCAGCATTAATTGTTCTTAGGGAATACCAAACATATGTCGCCAGTCATCGATTAATGACAATATTGACAACGGGAATACCGATTTACAATAAACGAAGAAAAACGACATCGTCGTGTGTTGAAACCGCCAAAGAGAATAAGGGTGAATGTGATTACTTTCAAATTGTAATTTATTAAATAAAATTTAATTTATTAAATAAAATTTAACATTGGAAACATGTATTTTTTACTTACAATACGTAAGAAAATACATACGTTGTTTTTATTACACTATTAAATAAAATTAACCCCAAAAATTGTTTATATAATCCATATTTATGTACTATATTCAACAAGAACTTCTTTCGAGATCTCTAATCGAGAACTATCTATCTCTTTGAAAACTCTATGCATTTCGCATTATTACAAATAAATAATAAATGTTAATAAAATAAAAAATAAATATATATTTGAATGAATTGGATGTGTTTTGTTTCTGGTCTGTGGTATGGTATGGTGAGTATAAATACATAATAATTTTAATGACTGTTTTCTAAAAGTAAAATCCGTGCATCGACGACATTATTATTATTTAATATATTTATGTTTACATATACAAGATATAACAAATGTGTAGATTTCCACACTACCATTGAGGTATTTAACTTAGTGCGTTGTCAATTCTTTTTAATGGCTGACTTCCCCAGTAGGCCTAAATCATTATTCACGTATGTTTACTATATAAATAAATATATACATAAATAAATAAATAAATTGTATGCCTTCATTTAATCATTTGAGCCGTCATTTGATGAGTGTGATTCTTAGAAGTGTGTGCGCTTTTTTTCACTCATTTTTATCACACAATAAATCTTAATTATAAATTAAAAAGTTTTATAAAATATAATAAGAATGATAAAATAAAATACATATTCTTTTGACGGCTGTGTTGGCATTTGTAACACACTTCTCTAAAATAAAACATGATTGCTACATATTTTACATTCTTTGAAACAATTATTGTATATATCGTTTATATAATCTTTACAAACATTATAAATGCAGTTGGAACATTTAGTTTTCGGTTTTTCAGAATTTCCACAATGGCAACAAAAGTTTGAACACTTGTCAGCATATTTAAATCGCACTGATTTGATAACATTTCTGAACTGATTAGTTGAAGGTAAGTTGGTCATTGGCTCTTCTGTTAACATATTTTTTATGTACATAATTACTAAAACACCGCAGCTCACAAAATCTTTTTGCTTTGTCCTTTGCGTAATGTTTACAAATTCCCAAGTCTCATTATTAAAGATGTTTTGTGCAAAGTGTTTGAAATAAGACTCGCCGTTATTATCATTAAATGAGTCGATAAAAACAAATTCTTTTGTTTCTGGTTTTAAAAAACAAAGACTGAAATGTTTGTTTCGTAAAATTGGTACAAAAACATTTCAGGCTCAAATGAAATTAGCTTATTTAACTTTTCAAAATTTACTTCTGCTATTTGACATGGCAAGCTTAAAACATTTTTTGAATGTTCTGTTATAACTGTCATAATTGCGCAATCCAAAACCAAATTTGACAAAAGATTATTTTCTTTTAATGATTCCAAATCTTCTCGGTCTAAGAAGTTAAAGAACCCGACTTCAAATTGTGTCAGTTGTGGGTAAATTTTAGTAAATAGGACATTATATCTAAGCAAATAATAATTTATTTCTTGTTGCTTATTTGGTTGGGCCCAAGATCTTGGGTCACAGTAACCGTGTTCCTTTTTTATACGCGATGTAATTGAAAGATTACCTACATCGACTTTAATGATGTCCTGAACGTTTTCAGTGTTTTGGATTTATTGCTTTTCTTTTTCTTGGATTATTCTTATTCCATTTTTCTTCCGGTTGAACATCTTGTATTAATCTAATTTTCTGATATTTTGTCAACTTTGAATAGCAATGATCTTCGCAAATAATAGCAGGAGATAATATTTCCACTTGCTGGATTAAATCTATTTTAGTACGCTCTAAGTCTTCAACATGTATATCTTCAAACATGTTATATCGATATCTAAGGTCCTTTAGGGAACTTATGCTGTCCTTTCGATCAATTCTTATAAAATCTCCAGGCCGCATTGACTTTTGTTTTAAAGGAATAAATGCTTAAACCAAAATTTGCACTCTTGCAGCTTTTTTAGATCAAAAGCCATAATTAAGACATGCTTAATGAAATGGCACAAAAAATGTCTTTTGCCTATTTTATTGTTTAAATGCTTGCAGATAATTTGTATATAGTGGGCTTTACACCATTGTACTATTACCTTTGGTTTCTTAGTAGTACCCTGGTTTTCTAAATAGCGGTAGCAGTTAATTAAATACTCTGAAATATTCTCATTGGTACAACATTTTAAAACTGCTCCAAATAGGGAATAACTAACATCTGTACAAACCCTTTGAAAAAATGGCCACTTGAATTTATTTTCAGTAAAATAGGCTTTAATTTTTTCCAGAATAGCAAATATATCATTAAGCGTATGTCTCGAAAGAATGGCAGTTGCAACAGGAATAATCATTTTCAATTTTGTAATTCTTATTACCATTTTGTATATCAGTATCCGTTTCTCGGCACATTTAATTTGGCGTACGCTTTGTCCAGATGCGCCGAAATGGAGTGTGTAACAGGCATCTTTCAGTATTTCAGGATTAATTGCAAATTTTATAAAAGTTGCCTTTCCCCAACAATACATTATTAATGGGGATGCGACGTGTTGTATATAATCTTTATACATTCCCTGGTGCATCAAAAAAACTTCAAAAAAGGGATCTGGATGTAGCCATTTATCAGAAATTCCTTCAGATTTACATTTCTGTAGGGTCTTAAGGTTTTGAACATTTTGCAAATTTCCACTCTTTGAAGTGTCATCAGCTGCTTTAAGAATTTGATCTTTTCTAAAAAGGTAGGCACTTTTTCCTTCTAATGCTTCTTTTACAATTTTACGGGCTACACCTCGCATTTGAGCTACTTTTTTTTCCTTCAGCATGAAAAATTTCTCCAGATCTATAAACTGAAACTTTTCCATCAAAATTAATTTGAAATCTATAGTTAGAGCAATCCTTAAAATTGCAATATCCATACAGTAATAAACCAGATCTTACTTTTTTTTGTGCTATAAAAGCATATAATGCAAGCATTGTCGAATAACGTCAAGTACCAATTTATTTTTAGTTAATTTTAGCCGCTTATCATCTTTGACTTCAAAAATTAAATCCGGACTTACTTCAAATTTGGAGTCAAAAATGTTCTTTTTAAATTTTCTGGATTGTTTTGTTGACATTCCCTTAATACGTAGGACATCTTTATTTAGTTTTTCTTTTTGGTTGGAAGCCTTCCTATATTTTTCAAATTTTGACGCTTTCAAACTTGTATCTAATATTTCGAAAGGTTCTAACTTTACGTTCCTGTCATTAAAAATATCTTCTGAGCTTTTATTTAAACTTTCCTCGTTTTTCATTGAAACGATATTGAAAGAACCTAAGTCTATATTGCCGCTGTTAATATTTTTTGAGATTTCATTAAAATTATCATCACTTCTTATTAAAGTGGAATCTCTATCGTAAACTTCCTTACTGCATTTATCATCTTCATTATCACATTCATTGTGAGTATTTTCAAGCTTATTTTCTACATGTTTTATATTATTATTTTGAAATAAAATATTATCAAATAAGCTTTCAAACATACCCTTTAACTGATCAACAAAATTGGGCAAAATATCCTCGATTCTTCGGAAATTCACTTCTTGAATGCCTTCACACTGTTGATCTGTATAATAAAATATTAAATATAGCAAGTAATATAAAAGAAAAAGCATAAAAATATGAATTGTTGCAAGTAAGAGTGCTATATTCTGCTGCATCAAAATTTATAAATCCTCAACTTGTCTTTGGCAAGAAACACCATAATAATAAGAAATTTATATAGATTTATTACACTTACCATTATAAATGAAAGATTGTCCTATTTCTATTCTTTCTGTTTCTATATTAAAAAAAATAAATAAAAAAATATACATACGAGGGCTGCTATATATATTTCTGACATGGCAACACTGAGTGCTGCCAAGTGCAATCTGACATTTCCATTGGATAGTTTGTCATTTTTAAGCATAATCGTACTCAAAACGTTTTGACGTACGACCATTATTTGTGTTGTTTACAGTGACTTGAAAAAATTAATATAGAAAAAAATGGAATTAACTCGTGTACATTTTCGTGCCATAATTTTTTACAACTTTCGACATGGCTTATCACGACAAGAGTGCATTGATGAAATTAAATCTTTGTATGGCGATGAAGCACCATCCTATAGCACTGTGAAAAATTAGTATAATGAATTTAATCGTGGCCGAAGCTCGCTCAAAGACGAATTCCGTGAAGGTCGTCCAAAAACGGCTGTTGTGCCAGAGAACATTGATGCCGTGCGTGAACTCATAATGCAAGATCGACATTCGACATACCTAGAGATAGAGACATCCTTGGACATTTCTTCCACCAGCATACATTCGATACTGCATGAACACCTGGCCGTAAAAAAGGTTTGTTCTCGTTGAATCCCGCACAATTTGAAAGTCGCTCAAAAAAAGGCTCGTGGCGATTGGTGCAAAGAAATGTTGCAAAAATACGATTGCGGTGCTTGAAAAGACGTTTATAAGACCGTCACAGGTGACGAATCATGGATCTATGCGTATGAGCCCGAAATGAAACAACAATCGACCGTGTGGGTCTACAAAGACGAGCAAAATCCAATGAAAGTTGTTTGTGAAAGAAGCATTTCGAAGCAAATGGTCGCCTGTTTCTTTGGCAAAACTGGTCATGTGGCGACTGTTCCGCTTGCGCAACGCAGGACGGTCACTTCTGAGTAGTACACTACAATTTGTTTGCCTGAAGTCATCGGAGAAATTCGAAAAACCAACAAGAGAAGACGAATCATTGTTCACAATGACAATGCGAGCTCTCACACATCGGCTCAAACCAGAGCGTTTTTGACCGGCCAAAACGTCGAAATAATGGGTCATCCGCCGTACAGCCCTGACTTGGTATCAAATGACGTCTTCTTGTTTCCGCACATCAAGAAAAAAATGCGTGGTCAATGATTTTCGTCGCCAGAAGGTGTCTCGAAATCGTGTCTCAATCGGAGTAGAAAAAGTGCTTCGACAACTGGTTTGAGCGCATGCAAAAGTGTATAAATCATGCTGGAGAATACTTTGAAAAACAATAAGACCATTTTTGATTATAAATATTCGCATTTTCACTATTAGGCCAGAAATATATAGAGCAGCCCTCGTATACACTGTGAATGAAGCTCTAAATTTGGAAAAATATATACATACATATTTATAAATATTTTAAAGGTTAAGATATTACACTTTTTTCTAACAATTACAGTTCTTACCATTAAAAGATTTATATCCATTATCTGCATTCAATATTGCACTTTCTGTTGGTCTTATTTATGGCCTTACATTGGATTTTTTTATGACACACAGGCTCATTAATGCTTCGATAGCATATAATTCATCCGCCGTTAAATATTTAGTTTCTGGGAGAAACAGTTCACTTTCTGTTGGTTGTGGCAATTCATTGTCTTTTTTCATGCCACGCAGACTCATTAATGCTTCCATAACATATATTTCATCCGCCGTTAAATATTCGATATCTGGATGAGAGAGCTCACTCTCTATTGCTTGATTCATCTCACATAGGCTGATTAACGCATTTGAAGCACACATCTCATCCGCGCTTAATAAAACGTTTTCTGGGAGCAAAAACTGTTCTATTCGAACATCTTAGAAATCCTCTAAAAGACATAGGTCTGTGAAATTTGGATCAACACTAGTTTAGTCAATATTTTCAATTGGGGGCAATGTTTTAACCGATTTTAAATCGAATATATTGTCTATGCCTCAATGCGTGCTTTCAAAGGTTGAAAGTTCATCCAAAATATTGCTTTCCAAAATTATTAAGACATCTAATGCACTGTTTTCATCACTACTAAGAACTCTATTTTTGAATGAAATAGGTTCTTTTATCTAAATGAAATACAACATGATCAGATTTTCGCGCAAGCAAATTACTAAAATAATACTGCGAGATATAAAAGTAAAAAGCAATTCAAATTCTCAGGTGTTTTATTCATCTTAAGCTTCTAATAAATGGATGATACACTTTTTTGAATTTATAAATTAAATACAACTAAGCCGGTCACCAATATTAAGAATCTTATTTTCGCTTATCAATCTTCGGTAAAAACATTGCAAACAGGACAAAGAATCCGACGCATCAAAAATATAAACACAAAATCTAAATTCTAAACACAAAAAAATTCAAAAATATTTCACATATTAGGCACCCTAAAGTCATAACTATTTTATAGGTAAAGTTTTATTAGTTGAAACTGGCGGTGGAGCATCAGCAGCAAATAGTGGTGGAGCGGCTGCATCAGCCACTACTGGTGGACCATCAGCTGCATTTGGTGGTGGAGCGGCTGTAACAGCTACTAATGGTGAAGCATCGCAGGAATCGGTGGTGGAACAGCTGCAACAGCCATTGGTGGTGGAGCGTCAGCAGCAATTGGTGGTGGAGCGTCAGCAACCGGTGGAGGAACCACAGATATTGATGTGGCAGCAACTGACAGTGGTGGAGCATAAACTTGCTGCAAATTTGGCGCTTGCTGGCCATATGCCAATTGTTGCGGCCAAATGTATTGCTGCCAGTTGTTGTCAAGTTGTTGTTGCCAATTGTATTGTTGCGGTTGTTGCTGCCAGTTGTATTGTTGTTGCGGTTGTTGCTGCCAATTGTATTGTTGTTGCGGTTGTTGCTGCCAGTTATTAACTTGATAACTATATTGTGGTTGCTGCCAATTGCCAAATTGTTGTTGCTACTAAATGGAAATAAAATGCACCGATACAAACTTTTAAAGATAAAACCCTTACCACTTAGTTATATCTATATTTATCAGTCTTCCTTTTAGGAAACCTCGTACCTCCTCGCCGCCCCTTCTTATATTTGGAAGGCTTTTTTAAAAGTCGTAAAAATTCCTGAAAAAAATTTTTCGTTAAAACTAGGAATAAGCGCTAAATACTTACAACCGCAACCTTCTGGTCCATGTTTAAAATTGAAATGGTGGTTGAATTAAAAGAAATGATCAACAAAAGTTTTTCACCACTGCGTAAAACGGTAGAAACAATTGAATGGGACAAAATTTATAACTGTTAACTGTTTTTTATAAAGAATAAGTTTGAAAGAGAACTAAAAATTTAAAATATTTGTGTTTATTTTATGTGCAAATCTAAAATAATTTATTAAAGTGAATGTGTAAAATATAATATTAATAAATAAACGAATTATAAAAAAGTAAATTTTCGGCATGCTTGCAAAAGATATTTTTAAACTAAAATATAATAACATATTGAAAAAAGAAAAACAAAAAGCGCGTAAAACAAGTGAAATTGTAAAATATAGTATATATGTATTTATGTGTACACATACAGTGGCCGAATAAAGTATACATACAGTGCAATCAAATTATCTCTTTTCAAGAAGAATACAATTTCACAGATTAAAACTTATCACAAAGTGTATATCAGGTGCAATAAAAAACTACACTAATAAAGTAAAAATCAACATATATACACATATATATTGGTAAGTGCAGCTTCTACTATGTTTTTACCTTCTTTTCTAAAGTTACAATTATGTGAGTTAGGGCCGTACTACATGAAATGAATGAGACACTACAAAATTACGAAAAATTATAATGGAGCTGGTTTTAAGTGGCTTAGATCCAAAAAAACTGATAGAAAAACATACGAATATATAATGGAAAAATATAATGCAAGTAAGCCTGTGTTTTGCAAAATTCGTGACAATAATAAAAATATGAAAATGATTTTAAGCAATGTAAGTAACTGCGACTGAAAACAATCACATTTTAGTAAGTGAATTGTTTTAATATTTTAGATAAAACGCTGTTTCAAAAAACTTGAAAAAAGAAACGCTGCAGCAAATTCTTAAAAACTTATTGAGAGTATACAGGTAAAAAATTTAACATTTAACGGCTTAAGCTATGCGTAGATATAAAATTATAATTATTTTAGATAAAAGAACCTATTTCATTCAAAAATAGAGTTCTTAGTAGTGATGAAAACAGTGCATTAGATGTCTTAATAATTTTGGAAAGCAATATTTTGGATGAACTTTCAACCTTTGAAAGCACGCATTGAGGCATAGACAATATATTCGATTTAAAATCGGTTAAAACATTGCACCCAATTGAAAATATTGACTAAACTAGTGTTGATCCAAATTTCACAGACCTATGTCTTTTAGAGGATTTCTAAGATGTTCGAATAGAACAGTTTTTGCTCCCAGAAAACGTTTTATTAAGCGCGGATGAGATGTGTGCTTCAAATGCGTTAATCAGCCTATGAGAGATGAATCAAGCAATAGAGAGTGAGCTCTCTCATCCAGATATCGAATATTTAACGGCGGATGAAATATATGTTATGGAAGCATTAATGAGTCTGCGTGGCATGAAAAAAGACAATGAATTGCCACAACCAACAGAAAGTGAACTGTTTCTCCCAGAAACTAAATATTTAACGGCAGATGAATTATATGCTATCGAAGCATTAATGAGCCTGTGTGTCATAAAAAAATCCAATGTAAGGCCATAAATAAGACCAACAGAAAGTGCAATATTGAATGCAGATAATGGATATAAATCTTTTAATGGTAAGAACTGTAATTGTTAGAAAAAAGTGTAATATTTTAACCTTTAAAATATTTATAAATATGTATGTATATATTTTTCCAAATTTAGAGCTTCATTCACAGTGTATATGTATATTTTTTATTTTTTTTTTAATATAGAAACAGAAAGAATAGAAATAGGACAATCTTTCATTTATAATGGTAAGTGTAATAAATCTATATAAATTTCTTATTATTATGGTGTTTCTTGCCAAAGACAAGTTGAGGATTTATAAATTTTGATGCAGCAGAATATAGCACTCTTACTTGCAACAATTCATATTTTTATGCTTTTTCTTTTATATTACTTGCTATATTTAATATTTTATTATACAGATCAACAGTGTGAAGGCATTCAAGAAGTGAATTTCCGAAGAATCGAGGATATTTTGCCCAATTTTGTTGATCAGTTAAAGGGTATGTTTGAAAGCTTATTTGATAATATTTTATTTCAAAATAATAATATAAAACATGTAGAAAATAAGCTTGAAAATACTCACAATGAATGTGATAATGAAGATGATAAATGCAGTAAGGAAGTTTACGATAGAGATTCCACTTTAATAAGAAGTGATGATAATTTTAATGAAATCTCAAAAAATATTAACAGCGGCAATATAGACTTAGGTTCTTTCAATATCGTTTCAATGAAAAACGAGGAAAGTTTAAATAAAAGCTCAGAAGATATTTTTAATGACAGGAACGTAAAGTTAGAACCTTTCGAAATATTAGATACAAGTTTGAAAGCGTCAAAATTTGAAAAATATAGGAAGGCTTCCAACCAAAAAGAAAAACTAAATAAAGATGTCCTACGTATTAAGGGAATGTCAACAAAACAATCCAGAAAATTTAAAAAGAACATTTTTGACTCCAAATTTGAAGTAAGTCCGGATTTAATTTTTGAAGTCAAAGATGATAAGCGGCTAAAATTAACTAAAAATAAATTGGTACTTGACGTTATTCGACAATGCTTGCATTATATGCTTTTATAGCACAAAAAAAAGTAAGATCTGGTTTATTACTGTATGGATATTGCAATTTTAAGGATTGCTCTAACTATAGATTTCAAATTAATTTTGATGGAAAAGTTTCAGTTTATAGATCTGGAGAAATTTTTCATGCTGAAGGAAAAAAAAGTAGCTCAAATGCGAGGTGTAGCCCGTAAAATTGTAAAAGAAGCATTAGAAGGAAAAAGTGCCTATCTTTTTAGAAAAGATCAAATTCTTAAAGCAGCTGATGACATTTCAAAGAGTGGAAATTTGCAAAATGTTCAAAACCTTTAGACCCTACAGAAATGTAAATGTGAAGGAATTTCTGATAAATGGCTACATCCAGATCCCTTTTTTGAAGTTTTTTTGATGCACCAGGGAATGTATAAAGATTATATACAACACGTCGCATCACCATTAACAATATATTGTTGGGGAAAGGCAACTTTTATAACATTTGCTATTAATCCTGAAATACTGAAAGATGCATGTTACACACTCCATTTCGGCGCATCTGGACAAAGCGTACGCCAAATTAAATGTGCCGAGAAACGGATACTGATATACAAAATGGTAATAAGAATTACAAAATTGAAAATGATTATTCCTGTTGCAACTGCCATTTTTTCGAGACATACGCTTAATGATATATTTGCTATTCTGGAAAAAATTAAAGCCTATTTTACTGAAAATAAATTCAAGTAGCCATTTTTTCAAAGGGTTTGTACAGACGTTAGTTATGCCTTATTTGGAGCAGTTTTAAAATGTTGTAACAATGAGAATATTTCAGATTATTTAATTAACTGCTACCGCTATTTAGAAAACCAAGGTACTACTAAGAAACCAAAGGTAATAGCACAATGGTGTAAAGCCCACTATATACAAATTATCTGCAAGCATTTAAACAATAAAATCGGCAAAAGACATTTTTTGTGCCATTTCAGTAAGCATGTCTTAATTATGGCTTTTGATCTAAAAAAGCTGCAAGAGTGCAAATTTTGGTTTAAGCATTTATTCCTTGTTTTGCTGTTTCCCAAAAAAAATTTTGTATTAAAAAATAGCTTGAATATTTTGCGAAAAAATATTTTAGAAGTCAATGAAACGGATTTTAAAAACTCAAATATTATAGAAGATGATACTATGAACAATTTAGAGTACATTGCTTCCAGAAGAAGAAGAAGATGAAGAGAACGGATATAGAAATGAAGAAATTTGCAATTTTATTATCAATAAATACTGCCCATTTATTCCAATGTGGACAAATATAATGGAAATTTTAATAGATCCTTCGGGAGATCATCTTAGTAACGCTCCAGTTGAGTTTGGTTTTTTCTTGCAAAAGCACATCCTTTTAAAACAAAAGTCAATGCGGCCTGGAGATTTTATAAGAATTGATCGAAAGGACAACATAAGTTCTCTAAAGGACCTTAGATATCGATATAACATGTTTGAAGATATACATGTTGAAGACTTAGAGCGTACTAAAATAGATTTAATCCAGCAAGTGGAAATATTATCTCCTGCTATTATTTGCGAAGATCATTGCTATTCAAAGTTGACAAAATATCAGAAAATTAGATTAATACAAGATGTTCAACCGGAAGAAAAATGGAATAAGAATAATCCAAGAAAAAGAAAAGCAATAAATCCAAAACACTTAATAAATGCCAAAAGAACTAAAAAATTTATAAACAAACTGAAAACGTTCAGGACATCATTAAAGTCGATGTAGGTAATCTTTCAATTACATCGCGTATAAAAAAGGAACACGGTTACTGTGACCCAAGATCTTGGGCCAAACCAAATAAGCAACAAGAAATAAATTATTATTTGCTTAGATATAATGACCTATTTACTAAAATTTACCCACAACTGACACAATTTGATGTCGGGTTCTTTAACTTCTTAGACAGAGAAGATTTGGAATCATTAAAAGAAAATAATCTTTTGACAAATTTGGTTTTGGATTGCGCAATTATGACAGTTATAACAGAACATTTAAAAAATGTTTTGAGCATGCCATGTCAAATAGCAGAAGTGCATTTTGAAAAGTTAAATAAGCTAATTTCATTTGAGCCTGAAATGTTTTTGTACCAATTTTACGAAACAAACATTTCAGTCTTTGTTTTTTAAAACCAGAAACAAAAGAATTCGTTTTTATCGACTCATTTAATGATAATAACTTTGCACAAAACATCTTTAATAATGAGACTTGGAAATTTGTAAACATTACGCAAAGGACAAAGCAAAAAGATTTTGTGAGCTGCGGTGTTTTAGTAATTATGTACATAAAAAATATGTTAACAGAAGAGCCAATGACCAACTTACCTTCAACTAATCAGTTCAGAAATGTTATCAAATCAGTGCGATTTAAATATGCTGACAAGTGTTCAAACTTTTGTTGCCATTGTGGAAATTCTGAAAAACCGAAAACTAAATGTTCCAACTGCATTTATAATGTTTGTAAAGATTATATAAACGATATATACAATAATTGTTTCAAAGAATGTAAAATATGTAGCAATCATGTTTTATTTTAGAGAAGTGTGTTACAAATGCCAACACAGCCGTCAAAAGAATATGTATTTTATTTTATCATTCTTATTATATTTTATAAAACTTTTTAATTTATAATTAAGATTTATTTTGTGATAAAAATGAGTGAAAAAAGCGCACACACTTCTAAGAATCACACTCATCAAATGACGGCTCAAATGATTAAATGAAGGCATACAATTTATTTATTTATTTATGTATATATTTATTTATATAGTAAACATACGTGAATAATGATTTAGGCCTACTGGGGAAGTCAGCCATTAAAAAGAATTGACAACGCACTAAGTTAAATACCTCAATGGTAGTGTGGAAATCTACACATTTGTTATATCTTGTATATGTAAACATAAATATATTAAATAATAATAATGTCGTCGATGCACGGATTTTACTTTTAGAAAACAGTCATTAAAATTATTATGTATTTATACTCACCATACCATACCACAGACCAGAAACAAAACACATCCAATTCATTCAAATATATATTTATTTTTTATTTTATTAACATTTATTATTTATTTGTAATAATGCGAAATGCATAGAGTTTTCAAAGAGATAGATAGTTCTCGATTAGAGATCTCGAAAGAAGTTCTTGTTGAATATAGTACATAAATATGGATTATATAAACAATTTTTGGGGTTAATTTTATTTAATAGTGTAATAAAAACAACGTATGTATTTTCTTACGTATTGTAAGTAAAAAATACATGTTTCCAATGTTAAATTTTATTTAATAAATTAAATTTTATTTAATAAATTACAATTTGAAAGTAATCACATTCACCCTTATTCTCTTTGGCGTCGTCAACACACGACGACGTTGTTTTTCTTCGTTTATTGTAAATCGGTAATCCCGTTTTCAATATTGTCATTAATCGATGACTGGCGACATATGTTTGGTATTCCCTAAGAACAATTAATGTTGATGTTGCCGCTTAGTTTGTCGTCGCCATTTTTGGTGTTGTGTTGTGTCGTGTGCTAAAGAAAACTTAAAAAAAAAAAGTAGAAAGAGTACGGTGATATTGAAAAAGCAAAGTAAGAAACATATAAAATAACATAAAGGAAATGTGAAACACTCAAACTATTAACCCCTGTCAATTTGAAAAATTAATTGAAGAGTTAGAAAAAGTCTTTTCCTTGCTAGAGAATTTCGCAGAGGCATTATTACAACTCGTCGGACTGATAAATGGATTTGCATATTAAAAGCTTCACTTATTTTTTTATCCATTAAATAATAACATTAAAATTTTAAAGTTTTAATGCAAAGCTCTTTATCAAGCAGCTAAAATCATACCTTTAACTAACGGCAAGTTGCAATAATGGCCCTTAGACTATTTAATTTAATTGCTTTTTTTAATTTTTATTAATTTTTTTCAGAAAACTTAAACTTTCGACAACATTTTCTTAAAATAATAGAAAACAAATTGAATCATCTGTCACAAATATTAGATATGTGTGTTTTACTTATTTATATTCACCCTTATTCTGTTTGGCGTCGTCAATTGTTAAACAACATCAATTTAGCACGACAACTATACTAATTTGGTATTCCCTAACAGCTTCACGACGACGTTGACTGTTTATCGATAATACAAATAAATAAAACACACATATCTAACATTTGTATCAGTTGAATCAATTTATTTTCTATTATGTTAAGAAAGAGTTGTGGAAAGTTTTAGTTTAGAATTTTCACACATCACAATTATGTAATTATGTTATTGTTTAAAATGTGTATGTATTGTGTTTGTGCCTGTGTGTGTATACAACACTATAAACTTTAAACACGGTATAGATGCGGTGACCATTCGTCCTTTTTTTTAAAGGTTTGTCCTTTTTTTTGACACGCTGTCCTTTGAAAATTTAGAGAAAAATGTGTCCTTTTTTACGTATTTTCTTTCTTCGAACTGGAAAATTATATTTTTTTATTTAATACTGCAACGTAAAAAATCAGAGAATATACAATGTTGTTGGCATAACTCAAATTACCACATGTGAACACAATCAAAATACGGCGAATATGTAACAACATCGTCGCCAAAAGACTTTACTTTAGCGGCGGCTCATGAGAAGTTTTTTCGTTAGTACCGACCATGATTTTCTTATTGCAAAATAACGTTACTTTGGGAAAATAAGTTAAAGCAAGCAACAGGTGTAGTGCAAAAAAAAGCAAACTTTGTAACAAACGGAGTTGAATGGTAGTGATCTTTTTCTGCAAGATTTATAAAACATTTGTTATTATTTAAGTAAGTTCTTAAGAATTGTTTATTAATTTAAATACATATATACATATTTACATTAGATAAGTATGTCGGCAAAGCGAAAATGTACTTTTACTAGCGAGCTACAGGAAAAATTTCCATTCATACATAAAACGGTTAGTGACCACGATGTATAGTGTATAAAATGTGGAGCCCATTTTTTCGTGGCAAATGGTGGCGGTTCAAATATAAAACAACATTTAGAAGCTAAAAAACATAGAAAAGCAGTTATCGCTAACAGTTTAAGTCAGCCATTGACAGTCGTTGTGAGAAACGTACATTTTAATGATAAGGAAAAGGAGTTAGCTATCGTTGAAGGTACTTGGGCTTATCATTCAATTTACAACAATTATTCATTTCGATCAAATGATTGTACCTCAAAATTAATTAAGTCATGCTTTGAAAAAAATATTCGTGTGCACGAACTAAATGTTTTTAAACGCGTTTCATTGAACTCAATAAAAAGTGACTTATCTGAATCTAGTTGCATTGCAATATATTTAGACTGTTCCAACCACGGATCTATTAAGCTATGCCCAGTATCAGTACGATATTTTCTACCAAATAAAGGCATTATGGTGAAAATTCTAGCTGTAAATGAACTTCAAGGTGAAAACTCCAATATAATATCCAAAAGTCTTCATGAAACATTAGAGAAATTTAAAATAATTGGTAAGATGGTAGCATTTTGTGGTGACAATACTAATGGCAACTTTGGAGGTTCGGCTAGAAATGGACGGAATAATATATTTCATAAAATGCAACATTTTATTGGACAAAATCTAATTGGTGTAAATTGTGTTACCCATATTTTGAACAATTGTATTCAAACTGCTGCTGATTACCTACCAATTGATATCGAAATGATAATTGTAAAAATTTACTCCTTTTTTTACATTTACACAATAGGAGTAGAAAAACTTAAGGAGATTTGTAAAGATGTTGATATTGAATACAAAAAATTGTTGGGCAACAGCAAAACACGCTGGTTGACATTAATGCCAGCATTAGAGCGAATTCTGCAATTGTTCGTGCCATTAAAAGAATATTTTCTCAAATTATTTTCTATTTTATTAAGCTTTGGGTCCTTATATTTTTTTATTAATATTATATTTCAATATTTCGGTACTTTTTGCGTACCTTCTTCAGGAAATAAAATTAATATTGAAAGCCAAAACAACAAAATTAATTAACAATTGAAAAAAAAAAAAAAATTTTTTGTCATAATGAAATTAAAAAACAATGTTTCAAAAAATTTCAAAAACAAAAATATAAAAAAGTGTTTTGTGTTACATACATATATTAAGAACA
This sequence comes from Cistogaster globosa, assembly GCA_937654795.1. Taxonomy (NCBI): domain Eukaryota; kingdom Metazoa; phylum Arthropoda; class Insecta; order Diptera; family Tachinidae; genus Cistogaster; species Cistogaster globosa. Next base: position 33,438,749 of record OW569407.1, read on the forward strand.
AAACATTTATGTTATTTTGTGAATTAAGTGTCTGTATATATGAGCGACATTATCTGTATCTGCTTTAAAATTAATTCTTTTAGTCAATGGAGTATTTACAATGTGTAACATTTCCAAAATATACCGTCTCTTATAATTTTTTTCAATACTAAGAACTGAAGCATTTTCAAAGTTAGGATAGTGACCTAAGTCAAAACAATGAGTGGATAATGCTGTTTTTTGTGAATTAACATATCTTAAGTCCGACTTATGTCCAGCAATTCTAGTCTTAAGTTTATTTTTTGTTGTACCAATATATACCTTATTGCAAATCTCCTGATCACTACCTTTACAAGGTATTTCATAGACTACATTAGAAATGTCAAATTTATTAATTCTATCTTTAGTCTTACTAAATAATCTATTCAGTGTATTATTTGTTTTATAAGCCATGTTATATTTTTCCTTATTGAAGATTTTTGAATTCTTTAAACGTTCTGAAAAACCTTGTACATAAGTTAAAGACTTATAAATCTTAGGTTCCAATGTGCTTATCTTATTTGTATTTCTTTTATGTCCGTATTGTCTAATAAGTTTATAAATAAGTCTTTTTGGAAAGCTATTATCCGCTAGTATATTTTTAATCTTTTCTTTATTCTTTTTACGAAATTCTTCATCACTTATAGTTAAAACTCTTTCAATTAAATTTTTAGCTGTATTAATTATTATACCTTTGTTGTGCTTTGAAAAATAGTTAATAATTCTTCCTGATGCTGTTGGTTTTTGATACCAATCCATTAATATATTATTACCTCGTCGAATCAATAAAGTATCTAAGTAAGGAAGTTTGGAATCGCATTCCTTCTCTATTGTAAACTTAATATTAACATCAAAAGAATTAAAAATCTTTAACATATCATCAATTGCACTATCAGAAATAATGCAAAACAAATCATCAACATACTTTGTAATAATTTTTGGTTTTATAATTAGTTTTTCTAAGCAAGAGTCCAATAATTTCTCCATAACAATGTCTGCAACAATTGGAGATGCCGGAGATCCCATCGGAAGACCCTGTTTCTGAACATATATTTTTTTATCATACTGAAAATATCTATTATCCTCAATGCAAAATTGAAGAATACGTACAAATAAATCCTTATCAATTTTAGTGTGTGGTCTAATTATATCCCACTTTTCTTTTATTGTATCAATAGCTAAATCTACTGGTATACTAGGAAATAGAGATATCACATCTAAAGAAACTAATTTTTCATTATTTTCTACTTTAAGTTTTTTGATCTTATTCTTAAAATCTAAAGAATTCTTTACTTTATATTTTGAAAACTCAGTGATTTTCTTCAAAATATCTGTCACATATTTACATAGTTCATAAGAAGGCGAATTTACAAAAGAACAAATAGGTCTTAAAGGATATTCAGGTTTATGAATTTTTGGAAGTCCATATAACCTAGGAGCAGTAGCAATGTTGGTCTTTAGTTTCTTCTTGTCAAAAATAGTTATAATTTTTCGTTTAAAAAGTTCATCTACCAAATCATTGTTAATCTTCTGCAATTTGCTAGTCGGATCTTTATTTACTAATTGATATTTAGATATATCTTCTAAAATATTATTAATTCGAATGTTATATTCATGTTTCATTAAAACTACTGTTGTATTACCCTTGTCCGCTTTTACAATAAGCAAATTTCTATTCTTTTTTAAAAAACTCTCTGTTTTTCTTACTTTATCTAAAATAAACCTATCTCTATTGGTCAATTTCATTTTATTATAATGATTGTCAATAATTAGTGACAACCTAGTTCTTGCTATTTCCTGTTCCTCTTTACTTTCTAAAGTTTGTATAAAATCTTCTCCTTCAGTTATCATATTCACAATAGGTAACTCTTTTTTTGCAGTGGGAAGTGCATGCTTATTACCTAACGCTAGAACAGATTGTACTTCTAATGGAATATCTAAATTAGTTTTATTAACAAACCAGTTTTTATTAAATTTAATACCTAACTTCTTTTCTTGCAAATCACGGAGACAATCAAATTTTCTAATATGTATATTTTTAACTTTCTTTTCAAAGGAAACTGCTTTAATATCTTCAAAATTAAGAAAAGATATCATATCCCTTTCTGTAAAATATCTATTTAAATTTCTTTTTATAAATGCTAACTCACTTTGAAAATGCTCCAATAACTTGTGGTTATTCTTGATTGATAACTTTAAAATTTTGTAATGTAGATCACTCATATAGTTATTAAGTGTATGTTGTATATCTGCCGAACATCTTGTGTTAAATATATTTGAAATGACTTTTGTAGAATTGACAATGAATCTTGGAATGATTCCAGAATTTCTGCATCTGATCAGGAATGTTATTGTTGACCTTATTTTTATAATTTTGTCCTTCACCGTATTAAATCTGTTGACTAGTCTTCTAGTTATATTGTTATTTTTAAAAAAATTAATTTTGAAAAATCCATGCGAATCTTGATTTATTTGATAAAATCGTCTATCTTGATAATCTTGATAATTTTGAAAATTTCTTATTCTTCGAAAATCTTGATTAGTTTGAAAATTATGGTTATCTTGAAGATCTTGATAAGTTTGAAAATTCATCTTTGTTGTGCTCATATTATTAATTAGTTTAGTAATGATTATTTGACCCTTTTTTTTATTAAATTATTTTCTATTTTATTAAGCTTTGGGTCCTTATATTTTTTTATTAATATTATATTTCAATATTTCGGTACTTTTTGCGTACCTTCTTCAGGAAATAAAATTAATATTGAAAGCCAAAACAACAAAATTAATTAACAATTGAAAAAAAAAAAAAAAAAATTTTTTGTCATAATGAAATTAAAAAACAATGTTTCAAAAAATTTCAAAAACAAAAATATAAAAAAGTGTTTTGTGTTACCTACATATATTAAGAACAAAACATTTATGTTATTTTGTGAATTAAGTGTCTGTATATATGAGCGACATTATCTGTATCTGCTTTAAAATTAATTCTTTTAGTCAATGGAGTATTTACAATGTGTAACATTTCCAAAATATACCGTCTCTTATAATTTTTTTCAATACTAAGAACTGAAGCATTTTCAAAGTTAGGATAGTGACCTAAGTCAAAACAATGAGTGGATAATGCTGTTTTTTGTGAATTAACATATCTTAAGTCCGACTTATGTCCAGCAATTCTAGTCTTAAGTTTATTTTTTGTTGTACCAATATATACCTTATTGCAAATCTCCTGATCACTACCTTTACAAGGTATTTCATAGACTACATTAGAAATGTCAAATTTATTAATTCTATCTTTAGTCTTACTAAATAATCTATTCAGTGTATTATTTGTTTTATAAGCCATGTTATATTTTTCCTTATTGAAGATTTTTGAATTCTTTAAACGTTCTGAAAAACCTTGTACATAAGTTAAAGACTTATAAATCTTAGGTTCCAATGTGCTTATCTTATTTGTATTTCTTTTATGTCCGTATTGTCTAATAAGTTTATAAATAAGTCTTTTTGGAAAGCTATTATCCGCTAGTATATTTTTAATCTTTTCTTTATTCTTTTTACGAAATTCTTCATCACTTATAGTTAAAACTCTTTCAATTAAATTTTTAGCTGTATTAATTATTATACCTTTGTTGTGCTTTGAAAAATAGTTAATAATTCTTCCTGATGCTGTTGGTTTTTGATACCAATCCATTAATATATTATTACCTCGTCGAATCAATAAAGTATCTAAGTAAGGAAGTTTGGAATCGCATTCCTTCTCTATTGTAAACTTAATATTAACATCAAAAGAATTAAAAATCTTTAACATATCATCAATTGCACTATCAGAAATAATGCAAAACAAATCATCAACATACTTTGTAATAATTTTTGGTTTTATAATTAGTTTTTCTAAGCAAGAGTCCAATAATTTCTCCATAACAATGTCTGCAACAATTGGAGATGCCGGAGATCCCATCGGAAGACCCTGTTTCTGAACATATATTTTTTTATCATACTGAAAATATCTATTATCCTCAATGCAAAATTGAAGAATACGTACAAATAAATCCTTATCAATTTTAGTGTGTGGTCTGATTATATCCCACTTTTCTTTTATTGTATCAATAGCTAAATCTACTGGTATACTAGGAAATAGAGATATCACATCTAAAGAAACTAATTTTTCATTATTTTCTACTTTAAGTTTTTTGATCTTATTCTTAAAATCTAAAGAATTCTTTACTTTATATTTTGAAAACTCAGTGATTTTCTTCAAAATATCTGTCACATATTTACATAGTTCATAAGAAGGCGATTTACAAAAGAACAAATAGGTCTTAAAGGATATTCAGGTTTATGAATTTTTGGAAGTCCATATAACCTAGGAGCAGTAGCAATGTTGGTCTTTAGTTTCTTCTTGTCAAAAATAGTTATAATTTTTCGTTTAAAAAGTTCATCTACCAAATCATTGTTAATCTTCTGCAATTTGCTAGTCGGATCTTTATTTACTAATTGATATTTAGATATATCTTCTAAAATATTATTAATTCGAATGTTATATTCATGTTTCATTAAAACTACTGTTGTATTACCCTTGTCCGCTTTTACAATAAGCAAATTTCTATTCTTTTTTAAAAAACTCTCTGTTTTTCTTACTTTATCTAAAATAAACCTATCTCTATTGGTCAATTTCATTTTATTATAATGATTGTCAATAATTAGTGACAACCTAGTTCTTGCTATTTCCTGTTCCTCTTTACTTTCTAAAGTTTGTATAAAATCTTCTCCTTCAGTTATCATATTCACAATAGGTAACTCTTTTTTTGCAGTGGGAAGTGCATGCTTATTACCTAACGCTAGAACAGATTGTACTTCTAATGGAATATCTAAATTAGTTTTATTAACAAACCAGTTTTTATTAAATTTAATACCTAACTTCTTTTCTTGCAAATCACGGAGACAATCAAATTTTCTAATATGTATATTTTTAACTTTCTTTTCAAAGGAAACTGCTTTAATATCTTCAAAATTAAGAAAAGATATCATATCCCTTTCTGTAAAATATCTATTTAAATTTCTTTTTATAAATGCTAACTCACTTTGAAAATGCTCCAATAACTTGTGGTTATTCTTGATTGATAACTTTAAAATTTTGTAATGTAGATCACTCATATAGTTATTAAGTGTATGTTGTATATCTGCCGAACATCTTGTGTTAAATATATTTGAAATGACTTTTGTAGAATTGACAATGAATCTTGGAATGATTCCAGAATTTCTGCATCTGATCAGGAATGTTATTGTTGACCTTATTTTTATAATTTTGTCCTTCACCGTATTAAATCTGTTGACTAGTCTTCTAGTTATATTGTTATTTTTAAAAATATACATATTAGAAAATTTGATTGTCTCCGTGATTTGCAAGAAAAGAAGTTAGGTATTAAATTTAATAAAAACTGGTTTGTTAATAAAACTAATTTAGATATTCCATTAGAAGTACAATCTGTTCTAGCGTTAGGTAATAAGCATGCACTTCCCACTGCAAAAAAAGAGTTACCTATTGTGAATATGATAACTGAAGGAGAAGATTTTATACAAACTTTAGAAAGTAAAGAGGAACAGGAAATAGCAAGAACTAGGTTGTCACTAATTATTGACAATCATTATAATAAAATGAAATTGACCAATAGAGATAGGTTTATTTTAGATAAAGTAAGAAAAACAGAGAGTTTTTTAAAAAAGAATAGAAATTTGCTTATTGTAAAAGCGGACAAGGGTAATACAACAGTAGTTTTAATGAAACATGAATATAACATTCGAATTAATAATATTTTAGAAGATATATCTAAATATCAATTAGTAAATAAAGATCCGACTAGCAAATTGCAGAAGATTAACAATGATTTGGTAGATGAACTTTTTAAACGAAAAATTATAACTATTTTTGACAAGAAGAAACTAAAGACCAACATTGCTACTGCTCCTAGGTTATATGGACTTCCAAAAATTCATAAACCTGAATATCCTTTAAGACCTATTTGTTCTTTTGTAAATCGCCTTCTTATGAACTATGTAAATATGTGACAGATATTTTGAAGAAAATCACTGAGTTTTCAAAATATAAAGTAAAGAATTCTTTAGATTTTAAGAATAAGATCAAAAAACTTAAAGTAGAAAATAATGAAAAATTAGTTTCTTTAGATGTGATATCTCTATTTCCTAGTATACCAGTAGATTTAGCTATTGATACAATAAAAGAAAAGTGGGATATAATTAGACCACACACTAAAATTGATAAGGATTTATTTGTACGTATTCTTCAATTTTGCATTGAGGATAATAGATATTTTCAGTATGATAAAAAAATATATGTTCAGAAACAGGGTCTTCCGATGGGATCTCCGGCATCTCCAATTGTTGCAGACATTGTTATGGAGAAATTATTGGACTCTTGCTTAGAAAAACTAATTATAAAACCAAAAATTATTACAAAGTATGTTGATGATTTGTTTTGCATTATTTCTGATAGTGCAATTGATGATATGTTAAAGATTTTTAATTCTTTTGATGTTAATATTAAGTTTACAATAGAGAAGGAATGCGATTCCAAACTTCCTTACTTAGATACTTTATTGATTCGACGAGGTAATAATATATTAATGGATTGGTATCAAAAACCAACAGCATCAGGAAGAATTATTAACTATTTTTCAAAGCACAACAAAGGTATAATAATTAATACAGCTAAAAATTTAATTGAAAGAGTTTTAACTATAAGTGATGAAGAATTTCGTAAAAAGAATAAAGAAAAGATTAAAAATATACTAGCGGATAATAGCTTTCCAAAAAGACTTATTTATAAACTTATTAGACAATACGGACATAAAAGAAATACAAATAAGATAAGCACATTGGAACCTAAGATTTATAAGTCTTTAACTTATGTACAAGGTTTTTCAGAACGTTTAAAGAATTCAAAAATCTTCAATAAGGAAAAATATAACATGGCTTATAAAACAAATAATACACTGAATAGATTATTTAGTAAGACTAAAGATAGAATTAATAAATTTGACATTTCTAATGTAGTCTATGAAATACCTTGTAAAGGTAGTGATCAGGAGATTTGCAATAAGGTATATATTGGTACAACAAAAAATAAACTTAAGACTAGAATTGCTGGACATAAGTCGGACTTAAGATATGTTAATTCACAAAAAACAGCATTATCCACTCATTGTTTTGACTTAGGTCACTATCCTAACTTTGAAAATGCTTCAGTTCTTAGTATTGAAAAAAATTATAAGAGACGGTATATTTTGGAAATGTTACACATTGTAAATACTCCATTGACTAAAAGAATTAATTTTAAAGCAGATACAGATAATGTCGCTCATATATACAGACACTTAATTCACAAAATAACATAAATGTTTTGTTCTTAATATATGTATGTAACACAAAACACTTTTTTATATTTTTGTTTTTGAAATTTTTTGAAACATTGTTTTTTAATTTCATTATGACAAAAAAATTTTTTTTTTTTTTTTTTCAATTGTTAATTAATTTTGTTGTTTTGGCTTTCAATATTAATTTTATTTCCTGAAGAAGGTACGCAAAAAGTACCGAAATATTGAAATATAATATTAATAAAAAAATATAAGGACCCAAAGCTTAATAAAATAGAAAATAATTTAATAAAAAAAAGGGTCAAATAATCATTACTAAACTAATTAATAATATGAGCACAACAAAGATGAATTTTCAAACTTATCAAGATCTTCAAGATAACCATAATTTTCAAACTAATCAAGATTTTCGAAGAATAAGAAATTTTCAAAATTATCAAGATTATCAAGATAGACGATTTTATCAAATAAATCAAGATTCGCATGGATTTTTCAAAATTAATTTTTTTAAAAATAACAATATAACTAGAAGACTAGTCAACAGATTTAATACGGTGAAGGACAAAATTATAAAAATAAGGTCAACAATAACATTCCTGATCAGATGCAGAAATTCTGGAATCATTCCAAGATTCATTGTCAATTCTACAAAAGTCATTTCAAATATATTTAACACAAGATGTTCGGCAGATATACAACATACACTTAATAACTATATGAGTGATCTACATTACAAAATTTTAAAGTTATCAATCAAGAATAACCACAAGTTATTGGAGCATTTTCAAAGTGAGTTAGCATTTATAAAAAGAAATTTAAATAGATATTTTACAGAAAGGGATATGATATCTTTTCTTAATTTTGAAGATATTAAAGCAGTTTCCTTTGAAAAGAAAGTTAAAAATATACATATTAGAAAATTTGATTGTCTCCGTGATTTGCAAGAAAAGAAGTTAGGTATTAAATTTAATAAAAACTGGTTTGTTAATAAAACTAATTTAGATATTCCATTAGAAGTACAATCTGTTCTAGCGTTAGGTAATAAGCATGCACTTCCCACTGCAAAAAAAGAGTTACCTATTGTGAATATGATAACTGAAGGAGAAGATTTTATACAAATTTTAGAAAGTAAAGAGGAACAGGAAATAGCAAGAACTAGGTTGTCACTAATTATTGACAATCATTATAATAAAATCAAATTGACCAATAGAGATAGGTTTATTTTAGATAAAGTAAGAAAAACAGAGAGTTTTTTAAAAAAGAATAGAAATTTGCTTATTGTAAAAGCGGACAAGGGTAATACAACAGTAGTTTTAATGAAACATGAATATAACATTCGAATTAATAATATTTTAGAAGATATATCTAAATATCAATTAGTAAATAAAGATCCGACTAGCAAATTGCAGAAGATTAACAATGATTTGGTAGATGAACTTTTTAAACGAAAAATTATAACTATTTTTGACAAGAAGAAACTAAAGACCAACATTGCTACTGCTCCTAGGTTATATGGACTTCCAAAAATTCATAAACCTGAATATCCTTTAAGACCTATTTGTTCTTTTGTAAATTCGCCTTCTTATGAACTATGTAAATATGTGACAGATATTTTGAAGAAAATCACTGAGTTTTCAAAATATAAAGTAAAGAATTCTTTAGATTTTAAGAATAAGATCAAAAAACTTAAATTAGAAAATAATGAAAAATTAGTTTCTTTAGATGTGATATCTCTATTTCCTAGTATACCAGTAGATTTAGCTATTGATACAATAAAAGAAAAGTGGGATATATTTAGACCACACACTAAAATTGATAAGGATTTATTTGTACGTATTCTTCAATTTTGCATTGAGGATAATAGATATTTTCAGTATGATAAAAAAATATATGTTCAGAAACAGGGTCTTCCGATGGGATCTCCGGCATCTCCAATTGTTGCAGACATTGTTATGGAGAAATTATTGGACTCTTGCTTAGAAAAACTAATTATAAAACCAAAAATTATTACAAAGTATGTTGATGATTTGTTTTGCATTATTTCTGATAGTGCAATTGATGATATGTTAAAGATTTTTAATTCTTTTGATGTTAATATTAAGTTTACAATAGAGAAGGAATGCGATTCCAAACTTCCTTACTTAGATACTTTATTGATTCGACGAGGTAATAATATATTAATGGATTGGTATCAAAAACCAACAGCATCAGGAAGAATTATTAACTATTTTTCAAAGCATAACAAAGGTATAATAATTAATACAGCTAAAAATTTAATTGAAAGAGTTTTAACTATAAGTGATGAAGAATTTCGTAAAAAGAATAAAGAAAAGATTAAAAATATACTAGCGGATAATAGCTTTCCAAAAAGACTTATTTATAAACTTATTAGACAATACGGACATAAAAGAAATACAAATAAGATAAGCACATTGGAACCTAAGATTTATAAGTCTTTAACTTATGTACAAGGTTTTTCAGAACGTTTAAAGAATTCAAAAATCTTCAATAAGGAAAAATATAACATGGCTTATAAAACAAATAATACACTGAATAGATTATTTAGTAAGACTAAAGATAGAATTAATAAATTTGACATTTCTAATGTAGTCTATGAAATACCTTGTAAAGGTAGTGATCAGGAGATTTGCAATAAGGTATATATTGGTACAACAAAAAATAAACTTAAGACTAGAATTGCTGGACATAAGTCGGACTTAAGATATGTTAATTCACAAAAAACAGCATTATCCACTCATTGTTTTGACTTAGGTCACTATCCTAACTTTGAAAATGCTTCAGTTCTTAGTATTGAAAAAAATTATAAGAGACGGTATATTTTGGAAATGTTACACATTGTAAATACTCCATTGACTAAAAGAATTAATTTTAAAGCAGATACAGATAATGTCGCTCATATATACAGACACTTAATTCACAAAATAACATAAATGTTTTGTTCTTAATATATGTATGTAACACAAAACACTTTTTTATATTTTTGTTTTTGAAATCTTTTGAAACATTGTTTTTTAATTTCATTATGACAAAAAAAATTTTTTTTTTTTTTTTCAATTGTTAATTAATTTTGTTGTTTTGGCTTTCAATATTAATTTTATTTCCTGAAGAAGGTACGCAAAAAGTACCGAAATATTGAAATATAATATTAATAAAAAAAATATAAGGACCCAAAGCTTAATAAAATAGAAAATAATTTAATAAAAAAAAGGGTCAAATAATCATTACTAAACTAAAAGAATATTTTCTCTCTGAGCAAAAGTGTCCGATGATATTGCAAACATTTTTTAATGACCCATGTGCTGAACTATGGTTGCTTTTTGTGCATAGTCAAGCTTTCATATTCCATAAAAATATTTGTCATCTAGAAGCACAACATATTTCAATGGCTGAGGCTGCTCTTGTATTAAAGGAATTTAAACTTAAACTAATTGCACGAAAAGAAGAAGAATTTTTACCATTGCCTGTTAAAAATAATATTGCATTACTGGAGATACAGGGTAATATTGACGTTCTAAACTTTAAAAAAATAGTAAGTGATTTTTATGATATCTGTATTCAATATTTAAATCAATGGGGTTCAGAATTTAGAAGCATTGAACATTTTGATTGGGCAATTTTACGTAGGATTCCATGTTGGCATTCTATTGAAAAAAGTTTAGTTCAGATAAATGAGCTAAGAGATGATATGAAAATAAATAATGAGGAATTATTTGATGAAGTAGCTTGTGTTAAAAATTATGCAAATGCAAAAAAAATTGAGAAGTGGAGAAAAGATAACACACCAATGGATCAAAAGTGGGTAGAAATTTTTTGTTATCTTAATGAACAAAATATTGAATATAAAAATATAATGAAGCTAGTGGAATTTTGTTTGTGCCTGCCTGCTTCTAATGCGCCAACTGAGAGAATATTTTCAATTGCTAATCATGTTTGGACAACAGAAAAGTCCCAACTAAAAGTTGTTACTTTAGAATCACTTTTAATATCAAAATGCAATTTTCTAATGGAATGTTCAGAATTTAAATTATATTTAGCAAACAATCCTGATATTGTAAAACAAATACATTCAACAGAAAAATATCAGTAATAGTTTTGGCGCTATTTAGTTTTTTTTTTTAATAATATTACCTTTCTTTGAAATTGTCTCAGTTTTTTTTGTGAATTTCTAGTAACTAATATTTTATGTAATATATAAGTATCTAATATGTACAATAAACTAAATACTATTTATAATTTGTGCAAAATTTTAAATGTCCTTTATTTTTTGTTGGAAAATCTGGTCACCGTAGGTATAGATGATGGATATAATAGGTCGTACATTTGCGATTTGATAAATTCACGCTTGTTTTCAGGTTCTGGCCGAACAGTGGCCAAGCCTGTAAAAATATGGAGAAAATGGGTTAATGCATACTTTAGGATTTTAGTACGTAATCAACATGACTAAAATTTGAATTTTTCGTTGGCTTATCTTGCCATTTTTATAAGCATATTCCATAATATACGCAGCTATTTCAATAAAACAGTCGGTTATTTTACTTAAAGGTGGATAGGGGCTGCCTTTGGCCAAATCTTCAGGTTCACACAGTTCTGCCAAGCGTTCAGCTGACATCAGGGACACATCTTCCGGTATGGTTAACAAACCGGCACAGAGTATACCTAAAGCAACGCCAGGGAATATATATGAATTGTTACCCTGGCTACGATAAAACGTTTTGCCATTATATTCCACAGGATCAAAAGGAGAAATTGCGAGAAAATCTGATCATGTTGTATTTCATTTAGAATCTTAAAAAAAAGAAAACAGTTAACTAAATAAAACAAGTAAGAATGCTATGCTCGGCTATGCCGAGTTTAGTGAAGCAACTCCAATAAAAAAACATTGGGTTGACAGAGAATTAAAAAATAAGAAAAAAAAATAAGTGCTATATAAAATTTTACATAAAAATGTCACTGATTCTTCATGGGTTAAGCATTTTTGTTTCATTTTAGTATTTTCTGAAAAATCTCTTCAATTGAAGTTTTTCATACAAAAATTTCAAGATTCGGAAAATATAAGCGAGCGCCAATTTTTACTTGGTTTTTTTTCTTATTTTAATTGCTCTATCGCTCCATATATTTGTTTTTTTTTTTTTTTTTTTTTTTTTTTTTTTTGATGGGAGTTACTTCATTGTTCCAAATAAGTTGGAAAATTTTGAGAAAGCGCGGTGTTTTGCCCTTGTCTCGAAGGAGATGGACCGAACTTGTTGATTTTTCTATAGCAACATTTTCGACGCTATGTCTGATCGATTGGCATATTTAAATTTCTCTAGGGTTGAAAAGTTGATTTCAACCCGAAAACGGGCGGACAGACGGACTTCGCTATGTAAAAGAACTTAAATTTTTTGAACTTAATGGGGTTAGAATTGGATATTGTAGAAATTACAAATGAAATGATATACTAAGATGCACCCTTTTCAACCTGTGGTGAAGGGTATAATGAAATAAATCTCATTCTAATTAAACGACAAAACACTTTTTTATTTGTATAAATTTTTATTTTTCAGTGGTATTTAATATATAAAAAAAGCATTATTATCCCCACAGTAAAAAATTAGATAAAAATAAAGTAAATAAACTTTAGTACATATGAGAGCTTGTTTTCTTTACATAAAAATTATTGATAAAAATACAGTTATAGGGTGGTCATCAACCATAAAAATTATAAATTAAAATAAAAATTATTTCAATTGCGTTTTATAATATATAAAACAATAACAAAAGAAAAATAATAATACTCGTTCTAGAGTTGAATAAATGTATATCATGAAGTGCAAACTTAATACATAAATGACATTTTTTTCTTTTTAAACTTTCCACTGCACTTTTTGTTTTAATGTTTACAATAATATTTTTTAATTTCAAGAATTTTCACACATCACAATTATGTAATTATGTTATTGTTTACAATATGTATCTATATGTGTTTGTCTGTGTGTGTATACAACACTATAAACTTTAAACACGACTTAGTTTGTTACTCCATGAATAGACCTCTGGTATAGATGATGGATATGATAGGTCGTACATTTGCGATTTGATAAATTCACGCTTGTTTTCAGGTTCTGGACGAACAGTGGCCAAGCCTGTAAAAATATGGAGAAAATGGGTTAATGCATACTTTAGGATTTTAGTACGTAATCAACATGACTAAAATTTGAATTTTTCGTTGGTTTATCTTGCCATTTTTATAAGCATATTCTATAATATACGCAGCTATTTCAATAAAACAGTCGGTTATTTTACTTAAAGGTGGATAGGGGCTGCCTTTGGCCAAATCTTCAGGTTCACACAGTTCTGCCAAGCGTTCAGCTGACATCAGGAACACATCTTCCGGTATGGTTAACAAACCGGCACAGAGAATACCTAAAGCAACGCCAGGGAATATATATGAATTGTTACCCTGGCCACGATAAAACGTTTTGCCATTATATTCCACAGGATCAAAAGGAGAACCAGAGGCAAAAATGCATTTACCCTTGGTATATGTGTAAGCTTGCTGTACACTTGGCTTTACTGGTGGGATTAGATAATGCAAATATTATGGGCATTTCATTGAATTCGGCCATCATTTCAAGTATTTCCTTGGTAAAAGCGCCGCCAATTGCAGCTGCTCCAATAAGAACTGAAGGTTTTAGCTTTTCTACAGCCTCAGCCAGAGTTTTGATTGATTCACAGTCTTGCGCAAAGTGAAGCTTGTGTTCTTTGAGACCATAAGTCAGATAAAATGTAATAATGCAAAATCCCGCAAAATAACCTGCAAAGAAATAAAATAAATATTTAGGAAAATTCAATAAAAAAACAAGAATATTTTATCTTCATACTTACCTCACGCTTTCCTTTCTGTATTGTAAAACCACTCTTGGTTACAAAAATAAATCCATTTAGTACAGTGTTGCCAATGAAAAATTTTAAATTTCAAATGACCGGCTCATTAATTACACATCTGAAAAAAGTTAAATGTGATCTTTTTTATATATATTTAAACGACAACTACAAAGTTAATATATATATATATATATATATATATATATATATATATATATATATATATATATATATATATATATATATATATATATATATATTAATATTATATTATTTATATCCTCTATAATTTCTATTAATTTTGATTTTTAGGAAATTTCAATAAACGATTTTAACTTTTGTGATTAACAAAAAGCAGAAAAATTAAAAAAATTGAATATAGTTAGAACTATTTTTAATAATATAGGTTTTAACTGATTTTATAGTCTAGAAACATTTTCTAACTACTTGAGGTTAAATTTTTAAAAACCCATTTTTATATCCGAAAATTCTAAAGTGATTTAATCAACTATTTTAACAATTTTTAGAAACTACGTTTTTATTATCGCACAATTGAGATTAAAATTAATTTAGAAGTACAAAGGGATATTACACACGGATTAGATATTAAACAAATTACACATTTTCTATATAGCTGGAATGGCAACAATGATTAAGCGGCAGTTTTTATTTTCTCCCATTTTTTTATTTTTTAGTTTTTTTCCTTAAACCAATTCTGTTATTCGTCCGCAAAGAAAACTTTAGTTGTGCTGCCAGACAAAGCAAATAGGACGAATGGAATTGAAACAAAATATTTCACCATACCCTACAAATAAATTCTTTTTTGTAGCAATTACACAAATTTTTTAGTTATTATATTTTTAAAATTGAATTTGATTTTCAAATAATTCAAATATATTTTAATTGTTGTTTTAATATTGCTTAATATATCTTTAATAATATACTCTAATATGCAGTGTATTATTATATATTTGCATTTGTTAAATTGAGGGGATATCGATTTTATTTTGTTACTTACTATCAAAAACTAAACATATACTGCCTTAAAAATTAGTTTTGATTTAAAATTTTACTATCAGAATCTTAATATATACTTCCTTATACATACAAATTAATGTTGATTTCAAGTTTATTTTAAAATGAATTTTGTATGAAAAATTTGTCGCTTATTAACTTTTTTCGTACAGTCTTTCAGAAAACAAACTATACCACGATCGATTCATACTTTTATCCTCTTTCGATCGTATATAGCAGTATATGTGCACGCAGAATAATTTCCGAGATATAAGCAAAAAAAATAACTTATTAATTTCAGCGGTGTTCTCAAATTTATAAAGTTTACCGCTTTATAACTTTTTCGTACAGTCTTTCAGAAAACAAACTATACCACGATCGATTTGTTTTTTTATCCTCTTTCGATCGTATATAGCGCTATATGTGCACGCGGAATAGTTTCCGAGATATAAGCAAAAAACTAAACTTATTAATTTCAGCGGTTTTGTCAAATTTATAAAGTTTGCCGCTTAATAACTTTTTTCGTACTGTCTTTCAGAAAACAAACTATACCACGATCGATTCGTACTTTTATCCTCTTTCGAGCGTATATAGCAGTATGTGTGCGCGCGGAATAGTTTCTGAGATATAAGCAAAAAACTAAACTTATTAATTTCAGCGGTTTTTTCAAATTTATAAAGTTTGCCGCTTAATAACTTTTTTCGTACAGTCTTTCAGACAACAAACTATAGCACGATCGATTCGTACTTTTATCCTCTTTCGATCATATATAGCAGTATATGTGCACGCAGAACAGTTTCCGAGATATATGCAAAAAACTAAACTTATTAATTTCAGCGATTTTTTTAATTTTGAAAAGTTTGCCGCTTAATAACTTTTTTCGTACCGTCTTTCAGAATACAAACTATACCACGATCGATTCATATTTTTATCCTCTTTCGATCGTATATAGCAGTATATGTGCACGCGGAATAGTTTCCGAGATATAAGCAAAAAACTAAAATGATCAATTTCAGCGATTTTCTCAAATTTGAAAAGTTTGCCGCTTAATAACTTTTTTCGTACAGTCTTTCAGAAAACAAACTATACCACGATCGATTCGTATTTTTATCCTCTTTCGATTGTATATAGCAGTATATGTGCTCGCGAAATAGTTTTCGAGATATAAGCGAGAAACTTAACTTATATTTTTGAGCGATTTTTTTTTTCATTTTAAAGTTTGCTGGCTTATAACTTTTTTCGTACAGTCTTGCAAGAAACGATATATACCACGATCGATTCGTACTTTAAGCCTCTATCGATTGGAGACGCTATGATGCACGGCTTTTAGTTTTGTTTTTATAACTAAAAAACCATCACAATTAATGACTACATGTTTTCGGTGTAGCTCCTTCATTTTTAAAATGGCGAAAGTGACAACCTGAAAATCGGATTCTGCAAGCTTAGAGCTTTTCATTTCTAATTTTTATTTTAAAATCTATTAAAAATTGACGAATTGTGACCGTTTCTAAAAGATCTTATTTTTTTAAATCAATTAAAATTTTACTTTTTCGGCTTTGGTTCATTTTTAGTTTAACTTTTATTAACGTCTTATTTTTTGTAAAATTTTGTTTACATTTTTGTTATGAACAACAATAATACTCCTTTTTTTACAACTCTGTAAAAAAAAGTTTTGGGATTCTCCGAGTTTGTTATCTTCTCCTACGTTAATGTGCCTTGCTTGAATTCTTATGTTTTTATTCTTCTCTTTCTTGTTTTTCGTATATATGCTGACGGAGATGCCACTCAATTTCAATTTGTCTTATAAGAAAATTAAAAATTTCTATTATCGTTTAAATGAAGTTAGTGAATCACATAATTGTTACTGCAAACAACAGAAAATGAAGACTAATGCGGCTATTAGACGGTCAAACTTTGCCTGTGAGCACGGCCTGTGACAAGCCATCAAACAAAATTAATAATATATATATATATATATATATATATATATATATATATATATATATATATATATATATATATATATATATATATATATATATATATATATATATTATATTATTTATATCCTCTATAATTTCTATTAATTTTGATTTTTAGGAAATTTCAATAAACGATTTTAACTTTTGTGATTAACAAAAAGCAGAAAAATTAAAAAAATTGAATATAGTTAGAACTATTTTTAATGATATAGGCTTTAACTGATTTTATAGTCTAGAAATATTTTCTAACTACTTGAGGTTAAATTTTTAAAAACGCATTTTTATATCCGAAAATTCTAAAGTGACTTAATCAACTATTTTAACACTTTTTAGAAACTAGGTTTTTATTATCGCACAATTGAGATTAAAACTAATTTAGAAGTACAAAGGGATATTACACACGGATAAGATATTAAGCAAATTACACATTTTTTATATAGCTGGAATGGCAACAATGATTAAGCGGCAGTTTTTATTTTCTCCCATTTTTTTTATTTTTTAGTTTTTTTCCTTAAACCAATTCTGTTATTCGTCCGCAAAGAAAACCTTAGTTGTGCTGCCAGACAAAGCAAATAGGACGAATGGAATTGAAACAAAATATTTCACCATACCCTACAAATAAATTCTTTTTTGTAACAATTACACAAATTTTTTAGTTATTATATTTTTAAAATTGAATTTGATTTTCAAATAATTCAAATATATTTTAATTGTTGTTTTAATATGGCTTAATATATCTTTAATAATATACTCTAATATGCAGTGTATTATTATATATTTGCATTTGTTAAATTGAGGGGATATCGATTTTATTTTGTTACTTACTATCAAAAACTAAACATATACTGCCTTAAAAATTAATTTTGATTTAAAATTTTACTATCAGAATCTTAATATATACTTCCTTATGCATACAAATTAATGTTGATTTCAAGTTTATTTTAAAATGAATTTTGTATGAAAAATTTGTCGCTTAATAACTTTTTTCGTACAGTCTTTCAGAAAACAAACTATACCACGATCGATTCATACTTTTATCCTCTTTCGATAGTATATAGCAGTATATGTGCACGCAGAATAATTTCCGAGATATAAGCAAAAAAAATAACTTATTAATTTCAGCGGTGTTCTCAAATTTATAAAGTTTACCGCTTTATAACTTTTTCGTACAGTCTTTCAGAAAACAAACTATACCACGATCGATTTGTTTTTTTATCCTCTTTCGATCGTATATAGCGCTATATGTGCACGCGGAATAGTTTCCGAGATATAAGCAAAAAACTAAACTTATTAATTTCAGCGGTTTTGTCAAATTTATAAAGTTTGCCGCTTAATAACTTTTTTCGTACTGTCTTTCAGAAAACAAACTATACCACGATCGATTCGTACTTTTATCCTCTTTCGATCGTATATAGCAGTATATGTGCGCGCGGAATAGTTTCTGAGATATAAGCAAAAAACT
Organism: Cistogaster globosa; assembly: GCA_937654795.1. Classification (NCBI taxonomy): domain Eukaryota; kingdom Metazoa; phylum Arthropoda; class Insecta; order Diptera; family Tachinidae; genus Cistogaster; species Cistogaster globosa. The sequence continues at coordinate 33,457,498 of OW569407.1, forward strand.
AAACTTATTAATTTCAGCGGTTTTCTCAAATTTATAAAGTTTGCCGCTTAATAACTTTTTTCGTACAGTCTTTCAGACAACAAACTATACCACGATCGATTCGTACTTTTATCCTCTTTCGATCATATATAGCAGTATATGTGAACGCAGAACAGTTTCCGAGATATATGCAAAAAACTAAACTTATTAATTTCAGCGATTTTTTTAATTTTGAAAAGTTTGCCGCTTAATAACTTTTTTCGTACCGTCTTTCAGAATACAAACTATACCACGATCGATTCATATTTTTATCCTCTTTCGATCGTATATAGCAGTATATGTGCACGCGGAATAGTTTCCGAGATATAAGCAAAAAACTAAAATGATCAATTTCAGCGATTTTCTCAAATTTGAAAAGTTTGCCGCTTAATAACTTTTTTCGTACAGTCTTTCAGAAAACAAACTATACCACGATCGATTCGTATTTTTATCCTCTTTCGATTGTATATAGCAGTATATGTGCTCGCGAAATAGTTTTCGAGATATAAGCGAGAAACTTAACTTATATTTTTGAGCGATTTTTTTTCCATTTTAAAGTTTGCTGGCTTATAACTTTTTTCATACAGTCTTGCAAGAAACGATATATACCACGGTCGATTTGTACTTTAAGCCTCTATCGATTGGAGTCGCTATGATGCACGGCTTATAGTTTTGTTTTTATAACTAAAAAACCATCACAATTAATGGCTACATGTTTTTGGTGTAGCTCCTTCATTTTGAAAACGGCGAAAGTGACAACCTGAAAATCTGATTCTGCAAGCTTAGAGCTTTTCATTTCTAATTTTTGCTTTAAAATCTATTAAAAATTGACAAATTGTGACCGTTTCTAAAAAGTCTTATTTTTTGTCAAATTTTGTTTACATTTTTGTTATGAACAACAATAATACTCCTTTTTTTACAACTCTGTAAAAAAAAGCTTGACGATTCTCCGAGTTTGTTATCTTCTCCTACGTTAATGTGCTTTGCTTGAATTCTTATGTTTTTATTCTTCTCTTTCTTGTTTTTCGTATATTTGCTGACGGAGATGCCACTCAATTTCAATTTGTCTTATACGCAAAATTAAAAATGTCTAATATCGTTTAAATGAAGTTAGTGAATCACATAATCAGTTAATTAAAAAAGAAATAAACTATTTTATTTTTTTTTATTTAGACGTTAAAAGAAGAAGGTAAAACTTAAAACTAAACTTATAAATTAAATTATGCTTATTTATACTCAAATTTGCATTTTTTAAAAAGTTTATTAAGAACTAAAATGCAATCATTTATTTAAAATAAAGTTTTAAATTTTTAATTTATTTATTTTACTTTTAACCTAAATAAGTTGCAATTTTATCTGTATGAATGAAAACTTAATGGAAAAAAAAATACAAAAGTGCAGGTTTTGCATTAGTAATAAACAAGAATTTAAATATTACATTTACCTATTACTTCTAAAAATTTTTCGTACGCAAACATTTTGACAAACATTTTGTTAAAGGAGTGCGATGGGCTGATGGCAAACACAAAATATCAAAAAATTTTTATTTTCATCCAGCGCGGCTGACAAACACGAAATTTACCCTATTACACGTGTTTGATGGCTTGTCACAGGCCGTGCTCACAGGCGAAGTTTGATCGTCTAATAGCCCCTTAATATAACAATTTTCGTATTGTTTAAAGTTAGTGAATCGCACAACAGTAGTTATAGTAGTCGTCATTTTCTGTTGTTTGCAGTAACGATTATGTGATTCACTAACTTCATTTTAACAATTTTCGATATTATTAATTTTCTTATAAGACAAATTAATATTGAGTGGCATCTCCGTCAGCAAATATACGAAAAACATGAAAGAAAAGAATAAAAACATATGAATTCAAGCAAGGCACATGCATGTGTTTTTTTCTTCAATGTCAATATACACAATTGCATACGTGTTATCTAATATGCATGTATGGAGTTTGACATTAAGAAAAGCATAATAATTGTTTTGGTTGAAGAGTAGCGCTTGCCTCTTTTTGAATACAGTCAAAACATATGCTTATCTGTAAATTTTTTAAGCAAGAAATTTATTTTTAAAATAACTTTTAAATGCTGTTAGTTAAACTTAATACTCGTAAAACAATAATGTTTAATTTGTTTAAATTTAAAGCAAACTGTATTTGTTTTATTTACATATTTATTTAGTATTCGAATATGTATATATTTTTTACGTTTATGCTTATATGTATGTATGTACAAATATACATACAAATGTTGTGGGTTGTTTGTTTTGTCGACAAATTTGGCAACGCATTTGGCTTTTATAACTATGAGCAACTCGCTAACTATAACAAATGGTTTTAAGCAACAACAAGAATCGTTAAAAGTATTACTGAATAGCAAAATCGTCAATTTAGTTGTTAAGTCGGTTAAACCAAGCAATAGTGGCACAGTGGCTGAAAATCGTTTTTCGTTGGCCAAAAGTAAATTTTTTTTGTCCCCGATTTTTTAAATTTTAACGTCATTTTGTAGTTAATATATCCAAATTAAGGTAGCCAAAAAATTATGTTAAAATATTGATAATTGTGGACGTGGCATGCTGTCAAACTCAACTTTTTTTTAATTTCAGAAAAAGGTGTTTTTCTTTGGTTTTTTACCAAAATTAAATGGTTACTACTCGCAAGCTATCATCGATAATGGTCTGCGTTTTTTTTATAATGTTGGTAGGATTATTGTCTTTAGTTGTTGTAAGTAGGCACAGCTCTAGCGTTTAATATTAGGGGCGTTATGAAATATTAATGAAACTACTATATTTTCCTCAAATTTAAACTTTAGTGGAATAGAACTTCTAGGGAACAAAAGGGAACAAGAAACGTATACAACCACGAGAAAGGTGAAAGTGTCCTCTTTAAGGCTATATATACTTTTGCACCCGCCACGAGCCGCCTGTAGAACACTTTTTTCATTTTAATGAAATTACTCGAAAAAAATTCATATACAATGGTGTATTAAATTTTCATTTTTTTGCCTAAAAGTTTATTTTTTTAGTTTAGGCTACGTATAACTAAAAAAAATAAATATAATACCTTCGAAAGGGTTTAATGGCTTTGTTTTGATCAGCAAAAAATAAGTAATAAAATTATCACAATGGGCTCTACAGGAAGCATATGATCTCTTTCTAAATTTACCTGTTATCAAATGTTAGGGTCAACCAAAGTCATAAACAATTTTATAACAATAATTGCGACATTTAACCACTAAAGTTAAAAAACAACCCCATATTGACGCATGAGTGCAGTTTTGTTCAATTTAAGCGCTACCTGCTATGAAATTAAAGATCAGTGTGTGAAGAACATGTATCTAAAAATTTATAAAAGTACGGATTCGTTAAGAAATTACTCAGTAATGACTTAATCTTTTAAGTGTACGGATAAAACATAACAAACGCAAATAAAAATATTCAGAAGAAAATGGAGAGCTTCAGTTAAAAAGAACTGGCCGAAGTGTATTTTAGAAACAAAAATCAGGAAGATGTTCTTAGTTACGTTAAAATAAAATTAAACTTAAATTCGTGTAGCACCAAAATGCAAGAGCAATTATATAATTTCGTCAAAGCACTAAAAAAACGCTACAAAGAAGTTATGTACAGTAAACAAAAATTTTATATAAAAAGTGCAAAGTGGTTAGAAGGTCAACTTACTGTCGCTGCAGAAACAGCAAAGCAAGATAAGGCTGGAAGACCACGCAAATCATTAGTGGACAATTGCAGCGATAGATCTAAGAGGCGGAAGCTTAAAGATATTAACAATGCCTTTGGTTCTACAAATATAAAAGAATCTTTCCTACATCAATTACGATCACAGAACTAATTTACAAAAGTGGATATCATTGAAAGAGTTGTTAAAGCTAGTCCACCGAGAACAAAACGGATTCTTAAAAGTATACCAACTCCGAATGATGCAATACAGTACACAAATGCGGAGGCATTAGCATTATTTCTGGATTTGAAATTAACAAAACAGCAATATATTAAACTCAGACAGCGTGCGATTGAAAAAGGCTCAAATATATATCCAGCATATCATCACATAACCGCTGCTAAAATGGACTGTTTGCCATCAAAGGACACTATTACAATCACACAAATTTCGGCAGAGGTACAACTACAATCTCTACTTGATCACACAGCCGAACGCTTGCTGCAATCAATAACAGGAAATGAGTTGAAGAAATACGGAAACACAAAGTTAATTCTTTTTTGTAAATGGGGATGTGACGGTTCTTCGGGACAAAAACAATATAAACAAGCTGTATGTGAAAATATTTCTGACTCAGATATGCTCATGGTATCATTTGTATATTTGCGATTGAAAAAGATTTTGGAAGATTCAGAGCCTTCGACTAGTACAATGCAAACAATGGATATTTGGAAAAATGAGACACCATCTTCTACGAAATACTGCAGGCCAATCAAATTTCAATTCAAAAAAGAAACAAATGATGTTATTAATAAAGAAATTAGTGATATCAAGGCCCAAATTACAACACTACAGCCATTACAATTACAGTTAGATGGGCAGCAAATTGAAGTAAGCTACCAGTTAGTCCTGACAATGATAGATGGAAAAGTGGGTCAGGCTTTGACTAACACGAAGGCTGCATCCAGCTGCATTATATGCCAAGCAACATCAACCCAATTAAACCAAGTCCCAGCAAAATCATTAGATAATACCGATGCATATGAATTTTGATTATCACCACTACACGCAAGAATACGACTTATGGAACACATACTAAAAATCAGTTATGATTTGGATTTCGGGTCTTCATGATCAATAAGAAACAACGAGACCAACAAAGAGTTAAGAAGTTCAAAAAAGAAACATGTTCAAGATGAATATCGCAAACGTGGACTGATCATAGATCAGCCAAAACAAGGGTCAGACAATACAAATGATGGCAATACCGCAAGAAGATTCTTTTCAGATCCAGAAACAGCATCTGAAATAACATGAGTGGATTTTAATCTTATTTTCAGATTTAAAATAATACTAGAAGTACTTGCGTGTAATGAAGAAATTGACTGTAGAAAATTTGGAGATTATGCTAAGGAAACTGCAAAAATATATACGAGGGCTGCTATATATAATTCTGGCCTGGCAACACTGAGTGCTGCCAAGTGCAATCTGACATTTCCATAGGAAAGTTTGTCATTTTTAAGCATAATCGTACTTAAAACGTTTTAACGTACGACCATTATTTGTGTTGTTTACAGTGACTTGAAAAAATTAATATAGAAAAAAATGGAATTAACTCGTGAACATTTTCGTGCCATCATTTTTCACAACTCTCGACGTGGATTATCACGACAAGAGTGAATTGATGAACTTAAATCTTTCTATGGCGATGAAGCACCATCCTATAACACTGTGAAAAATTGGTATAATGAATTTAATCGTGGCCGAAGCTCGCTCAAAGACGAATTCCGTGAAGGTCGTCCAAAAACGGCTGTTATGCCAGAAAACATTGATGCCGTGCGTGAACTCATAATGCAAGATCGACATGCGACATACTGAGAGATAGAGACATCTTTGGACATTTCTTCCACCAACATACATTCGATACTGCATGAACACCTGGCCGTAAAAAAGGTTTGTTCTTGTTGGATCCCGCAAAATTTGAAAGTCGCACAAAAAAAAGGCTCGTGTCGATTGGTGCAAAAAAATGTTGCAAAAATACGATTGCGGTGCTTCAAAAGACGTTTATAAGATCGTCACAGGTGACGAATCATGGATCTATGCGTATGAGCCCGAAACGAAACAACAATCGACCGTGTGGGTCTTCAAAGACGAGCAAAATCCAACGAAAGTTATTCGTGGAAGAAGCACTTTGAAGCAAATGGTCGCCTGTTTCTTCGGCAAAACTGGTCATGTGGCGACTGTTTCGCTTGAGCAACGTAGGACGGTCACTTCTGAGTGGTACACTACAATTTGTTTGCCTGAAGTCATCGGAGAAATTCGAAAAACCAACAAGAGAAGACGAATCATTGTTCACCATGACAATGCAAGCTCTCACACATCGGCTCAAACCACAGTGTTTTTGACCGGCCAAAACATCGAAATAATGGGTCATCCGCCGTACAGCGGATCAAGAAAAAAATGTCAACGATTTTCGTCGCCAAAAGAAGCTGTTGAAGTGTTCAAAAACCATGTTTTAGAGGTGTCTCAATCGAAGTGGAAAAAGTGCTTCGACAACTGGCTTGAGCGCATGCAAAAGTGCATAAATCATGCTGGAGAATACTTTAAAAAACAATAAAACCATTTTTGATTATAAATATTCGCATTTTCACTATTAGGCCAGAAATATATAAAGCAACCCTCGTACAACTAACTACCCATGGAGAAATATGTCTGCAACAGTTCACAAAATCCTTTATCATAGTAAAGATGTCATTAAATATCATTTGGTGCCACTTGGAGATCTATCAGAGGAGGCTCAGGAAAAAAGGAACAAGGATTACATATTTTATAGAGAGCACAATACTAGGAAAATTTCACGGAATTCAACAAATGAAGATCTATTTAATATATTATTGGCAACGTCAGATCCGTTCATATCCAGTATTCGAAATCAATGGAAAGTGGACCATCGGATTTAGATGAAGAAGCCAAAAAACTGCTAAAGAACAGAAATAGCAAAGAACAAAATATGGAATATTTGCAATTAATATTTAAGTCAAACGAATAAAAATTATAATTGCCTTTCATTATTCTTTAAGTACGGAAAACATTGTATTAGTAAAAAATAAGTTAAAACGTTATATTCGAATCTTAAATACCTTCCAACTATATAGGATGATGGAGGGGTAAGGGGAAGGTGAGGTTAAGGTAGCGCAGAAGATCAAATTATATTTTCTTGTTGCTTAACCAAAAAAAAAAAATTTTTTTTGGGGGGGGGGTGGGGGGGTGAGGTGAAGGTAGCGCAGAAGATCCGAGTACATTTTCCGTTCGTCATGAAAGCTTAAAAATTAATTTTTTATGCAATCTAGGCTTAGGTAATACAATTTGTTAATTATTGACTCTATATTTTATATATATAAACGCCCACAAAAAGGGGGCGGGGTCCAAAAATAAATTTTTATGATTTTCTGGCTCCAGGGTAAAGACCTTGAACCTTCTTTGACATAAAAATGTTTCATTTGCTTAACAAATTTACAAAAAAACTGTGTAGTTTTTCAGGGGTTGGTTTAGTTCTTCTTAGGGGAATTTTTTTCGCCCTGGTCCGACTTGGCCCATTTACGAACTTAGCCTGCCCTATCCTTCAAGATATATATGTACCAAATTTCAAGGGTCTAGCTCTTTTCGTTTAGACTAATTCGTGTTCATACAGACAGGCGAATGGACGGACGGACGTATGGACAGACGGACATAGCTATATCGTCTTAGATTTCATCACTGATCAAGAATATATATACTTTTTTAGATCTTAGGGGGATATTTTACTATGTTACACACAGAATAAACCCATATTTCGCTCTGAAAGTTAAAAAAATTAAAATGTTCAACTTTGACCTCGAATTCCTTAAAAACTCCTCAATCAATTTTAATCTAATTGAGCTGAACTAAATATCTATCCATTAAAAAAAAAATATTTCAATATTTTGATCGGTTCAAAAGTTACAGAATTTTGGCCAACGAAAAACGATTTTCAGCCACTGTGAGTCGTTAAAAAAGAGTAGTGAATCGCACTACAGGTATGTATTTTACACCGAAAAAATGTTATTGCCTGTGTTTTCACGGTTATTATTCCTTGATTTCGTATGATGTAACTAAGATTTTATTAATTTTTGGGTAAACTGTTAGTTATTAATATTTTCGTGATTTTCTGAACGTTGTTTTAAGGAATTCTTGGCTGTGTTTATTATTTGGCTCTTTAGGTTGAGTAGCATTGAAATTGATAATTCTACCTGACGAGGTATTTTTAGCGTAGCGATCTAATATTTTGTTGATTTTTCTATACAATTTGGTATCCAGGTATGCTATTTCTATTTCTTTTTCAACTTCCACGGTAAATTTGATTTTAGGGTGATAATCGTTTAAAGTCTTCAAAATCTGATCTTTTTCGTTTTTGTAAATTGCAGCTAAAAAGTCATCTATGTATTGGCTACGTATTTTATATGAATGTTTTTATTGTTAAGTTCAGTCAATGCTACGTAAGTAAATTATCAAGTACGATGTCGGCGATTGTAGGAGATAGCGTGTTCCCCATTGGCATGCCAAAGATTTGGTCTGTATTATTGTGGACGAAGTAGTTGTTGTCATATAAACAGAATTTTAATATATCTAGGAATTTAGATTTTGGGATTGTATTTAATACAATCATAATTATTTTGTTATTTGTTTTTATAAGTTTTGAGGTAGGATCTATCCTTGTTACCCGATAAGTGTTTTTATCCTCTAATAGTTTCTCCACTTTGCTATCATACTCCTGTTTATAAACGACGACTGTTTCATTGCCTTTATCAGATTGGGTTATTATTATATTTCTATGTCTCTTTAAAAATTTTTTTGCATTTTTATTAACGTAAAAGAAGTTAGGCCTTACTAGCTTAAAAATAAAAAACAACAAAATGTTTTCTTTTCTTTAAATTAGATATGGCTATTGCGATATAAAAGGTATTGTTTGTGCAATTTCAAAAGAGAATACATCCTGAAACTGGAGTAGTTTTCGTTCCTCACGAAAAAGGAAGTGCAAAGTGCAATAAAATTTCCTACATGAAATGAATAACAACATCCAAAACTTTTGCTGACCACTTTAATTCTTCTCATTTCACAGCAATAAGTTGAAAAGTTATGTTAATGTCTAGTGCGGTGCTAGCCATAATAAAAGCATGAAGTAACAAATGAATAAAATTAGTTTCGGCTGAAGTTTTTTATTTTAATTCGATCACAACGAAGAATTGCGTTGGGCTGTGAGTAGAGTGCGGATTACTAAATTAGTATTGATTTGTTATAGATATTTCTCATATTTTTATATTCTTGACCACAAAAAAGTGGAAAAAGGGCAATAAATTTTGTCATTTCGTTTGTAAGTTCTACAATATTCATTTCCGACCCCATAAAGTATATACATATATTGTAACTTCTTATGAATAGCATTACATTCTATAAGTGTCTACTTTTTTTCTGCTTTCTTTGGAAAATTACTGCACTTATTCGTAAACTAAATTCCTTCCTAAAATTTTTAGAAATTAAAATACACATGAAGCACAATACGTATTTCATTATTTCTATAACCGTACTATATTTACTAGTAAACGAATAAAGAAGAAAAGTGACAGGTGGTAATAAAAGAAAGATAAAGAAAATAGACGAGTTACACAGAGAACAAAAAATAAATGCTTTGTGTCCGCATAAGGCTTTGAGAAACAGGATTTCTTAAGAGGGTAAAGCTTTCCGTAATTTCTAGGGAAAATTTTGGCTTGATTTCCGGAAAACGGGAAGTTTAAAAATTATATGCATTTTCCAGAAATAACCTGATTGTTTTTCAAGTATTTGTTTGTGATATTTTAGAATTTTAAATATTTCATTTCGTGTAAATTTTACTACATTGAATTTGAGTTAATCGAAGCTACAAATATTCGGCCAACGAACATGGATAATCTTTACAGCGCATTGTTTACAATAAGCGGTTGAAAGGGTTTATTCTATTGCTGGAAAATTTGCAACAAGACACTGAATGTCTAGCGAATTATTAAGAGCTCTAATAGCATGCTTTTAAAAAATAATTTATAAAATATTTTCTCAGTATTTTTAATCTTTATCCGTCGTTATGTTGTACAAATGTAGAGTTTGTATGTTTTGTCATCTGAATTGTTTTTAAGTTTGTATTGTGTAGTATTGTATATTTATGTTTTAATAAAACTATGAATTCTTAGTATTATTAAATAAACTTATTTTCTTTAAGAATTGCTTTTTCCCGGGAATACCAGAAAATAAAAACTTGCGGGTAATCCCAAACCCAAGTCTGCATACATTTGTAAATAATTTTTCTTTTTTAAAATTTTAAGAAATATTTTGATTATCTTAAACCGAAGAAAATCAATTTTAATTTATTTATTATATTAATGGTAGCTGCACAGTGAATTTCGGGAAGAAACAATAATTCTTTTTTTATTTTGTTATCCAAACAAATAATTTTCTGCTTTATTTGATTCAAATCGAACGGAGTATTGTTTCCTTCTTCATTTTAACAGATAAATTGGAAATAAATGTTGAGCTGAGAGTTAATTTTAAGAACGTGGTTCAAATTTTTAATTTTTATAATGCTGTCGTTGACTTGGCAATGTTTCTTGTGATAAAACCATATAATCTCCTTTATATTTTCCCAATGAAACAGCGGAATCTGCTCAGTGTCAGTTAAAACTGAAGAGATTTCGGTGAGATTATTTTCATATCCCTTAGTAATTTCTTAGTATGTATGTTTAATGTTAACTTCTAGTCTGTATTTTAAACAAGAGTAAGTTTAAATTCATTCAAAGCCACCTGACTTCTAAAATCAATCAATTTCAATTTCATTTCATCAATTTCTGTCATATATCTTATAAACTTTTTTTAAACCCAATTTTCATTCAAAGTTAATGGTTTTGGTAAACTTGTTTACTACTTACTATTTCTAGTAGATGAATTCTATTACATTTGGACCCTGTTGAATGCTTTTGAACCAGTTTATTACTAGTTCTTTGGTATAGGAAAAGTCCTCGTAGTTAGTGGATTTGTTTTTTTGTTACCCCGAGTGAATATAACTAGCTAAAAAAGTAAAAGAAAAAAGTAAAAAAGAAGTAATTTATATAAAATAAAGTATATAAGGAAAAAATTAATGATTTCAAAATTTCTTGGGATTTCTGATTGTATTAAAGAGGAATTACTTTCTTGGTTTACTTGTGAAGAAGACGTTTTATTATCAGTGCATACATTTTCCTTTTTGTTTAGCAGTATTTTTACCATGAATTTATTTTATTCCTTAAAAAATTACTTCAACAATGAAATGTTTTAAATTCTCGGTACAATGTGAATTTTTTGGGGCCTACAAAAATATCTACTGGTATAGCCAATATTTTTACTTTAACATGCACTAGTTTGATAAAACAGGCCAGTGCTACATTCTGTAGCTTTTAAACAATGAAACGCCAGCATCATTTATTTCTAGTTCCACTTTCGGGAAAATTTCAATGCCTTAATTATCAGATAACTGCCTGCTGGGGGACACTTCTAACGTCAATTTGCAGTTTCACCACATAAATCCTTCTACAGAAGGTTTTAAAAATAAAATTTTTTCAAAGTGATAAAGTGTGTATTATTTTGCAATGTATAAATGTCAAGAATATCATTAAAAAATTAGTTTTTTTGATCGAAATCGACCTAAAAATTCAGCCCAAATGGTTACAAGAATCATCTGGCCTATTAACTATTCTAGTCAAAACTTTCGGAAAATATTTTTAACTGCTGGTGTTTCTTATTATTTGTGTATTTAAATATTATAGTTCATTAATTTTACATATTTTATAATGAAACAAGCACGTCAGTTTTAAAATAAAAATAGTGTTTATTATTTTTTATTTTTTCTCTCAATACTCCGCCACACCGTTGGGTGGCATCTTCAGGAAATAGGAGATAATATTATTGAAAAATTGTATGTTTTTCAAAAATAAAAATTTAATTCAATTGAAAAAAGTTTGTCAAATTAACTAAAAAAATTTTCAAAAAACAAAGACAAAAATTCAAGCATTTTAAAATATACTTTCAATACTCAAAAAACACACATTCAAATTTTAAATTTCAAAAAATAAAAAATACATAAAACATTATACAAATCCAGACACATAAATTTACTTAATGAAAATGTTTCAAACAACTAAGTTAAGATAAATTATAATGTTCACTATTTTTTATGCACTAAATGTCTGCAACACTGCGCAACATTATCAGTATCAGCCTCAAAGTTTATTATTTTTGTTGTTGGCACTTTAATTATTTGTAACTTCTCTAACATATACCGACGTTTATAATTATTTTCTATATTTAAAACTGATGCATTTTCAAAATTAGGAAGATGATTTAATCTGGCACAATGGGAAGATAATGCAGTTTTTTGTGAATTATTAACGTCTCTATATCTTTGATCAGATTTATGTCCAGCTATTCTATTTTTGAGTTTGTTTTTAGTTGTACCTACATATACATTATTACAATCTTCACTATCATTACCATTACAAGGTATTTTGTATACTACATTTGACATGTCCCATTTTGGTATTCTATCTTTTGTTTTACTAAACAAACTATTTCAAGTAAGTTTTCTATGCCATAATACTTTAAATAGATTGTGGGAGAAGTAGTCAAGTTTACAGGTGAACATGCTATTGGGCCTTCATCAGCAGCAGATATTTTGTGCAAGGATATAGAGTTAATCAATAAATCTCATAAAACAAAATGTTTATTATATCAAAACAAAATCAAAAGATAGTTGTAAGGTTGGATTTTAATGTTATTGTATTTGTATTTACTTTTTGTGCTTAAGCTTAAATAAAAACATTTTTTAACATAAAAATCCTAAAGTACAATACTGACCTGTTGTTAAAAATGTGTTATCATTTTTTTATTTATGTAAACTCAGAACAAGTTTCATATATAATAGTTTAATTCATAATATGTATTACAAATCTGTATGAAAACAGCATCGAAAAAAGACATGTTCAAAATTCAAATATTTGTGAAAAAATCAATGCATTCAAGTATTTTTTGTGTATTTTAAAAAATTTCGCTTTTGATAATTTTTCACCTTTATTTTTAAAATATCTGTATCTGTACATACTCTGTGTAAACTCTACGTAACTTTCAGAACATCCCTTAACTTTTAGTGTTTGTTGTTATAGTGGCTATGGTAGAATAAAGTAATAGGATCTATTTCAACAATGCAAAAATATTATTTAATAACTAATTTTTTAAAACATCCTTAGTTTGTATGTATAACAATTTTTAAGGAAAATGGATTTGTTTTATTTCATTAGAATATTGCTTTCTGACAATGAAGTAAATTTAAACAAAACAGTTATAGATTCTTTAATACAATACTTAAAAAAATATGGGTAATATAATAAATTGATTATTTTTTAAGACAATTAAATTATTTTCCCCAAGTTTAAAAAGATGTTTTTATTTACAAGATTTAATGAACTAATCCAAATCGTGGTTTATATGTTAAAATAGCACTTATTGTCTAAGCAAGAGTAAATATATGCAATAAAACTGGTTCCAGTGGCAAAAAGTAATGTAAACATATCTAAAAAATTAAAGGGAGTTCCCATACGTTACGTAAATTTACCTATATGGTCCCATCTTTTGAACCGTTACGGAAAAACGCTTGCAATGTAGACTGCTATAATAACAAGTATGAATATTCCAAATTATAAATTAAAGGTTCCCCCAATAATTCAATTATATGGCCATATTTCTAAACAGTTGTACACATAATCTTGAAATCTACGAAAAACCTGTATTGCCTTCTCCGCTATAACAAGAATTATAAAATTTGAATTTGGAAATTAAAGAGTGTTTTAACAGTTGATGTTATTTGGTGTATGTGGCCCAACTTTTGATTGTTATAGAAGACAGCTTATAATTGAAATTTAAAAATTAAAGGGAGTTCCCAAAATTGATGTAAATTTAAAAATTTGGGCCTTTCTTTTGACCCGTTATAGACAAACACTTGCAAGTTGGACAGAATGTCGATTGCCCAACCCGTTATAGTAACAAGTATTAATATTAAAAACTATAGTTTAAAGTTACGCTAATATTTCATTTACTTCGTTGTAAATAGCCAGCTAGATTTAGAAAGAACCTCTATTGATAAGTCTGATATAACAACAAGTATAAAATTTGCATTTCTAAATTAAAAGGGTGTCCCAAAAATTAAAGTAGTTTTGTGTATGTGACCAAACTTTTGAACTTTTATAGACACAGACCTCAAACTAACAAGGAACATGTATTGTTAAGTCCGCTACAACATGTTTACAATTTGAATTTAGAAATTAAGGATTGTTTCTATAGTTGGCGTAATTTGACCAATATGGCCGTACATTTTGAACCGTTACATACAAATAGTTAAAGATTAGGCAAAATTTCCAAATGGTATAATAAGAAGCATAAATATTTTAAATTATAAATTCAAGGGTGTATCAGTTGATCAGTTTCTCATAAATGGAAAATTTGCTTTTGTAGTTTATTTTATTTGTTCTGCTTCGTTTGAAACAGTAGAAAACAGAATTCAGCGTTAACATCCATAAAGCTGTTTGGTAGTGTTAGTACAAAATTATGAGCAAACTTCTTTTTTTGAAATTTAAATTGTTGTTTAATTGTATTAAGAAAAGTTAAAAATATGACTAAGAAAATTATACTGCACACTAAACTAATTTCCAACAATTCATCAATTCATTATCAATATCTGAATAAAACTCAATATTCTTGTTCATTTCCGTAAATTTTTACTTATTGCTTTTATGTTCTTCTATTCTAAAAATTTTGAAAGCGGAAAAATTAAAATAAAGATTTATAAAGTTTTTACGAGATATAAGATAATTTATTGATAGAAAACTTTAAAATCCTATTATCTCGTGAACTATAAGTCCTAGAGCCTTAAAAACGATACTCTGTGATCACAGTTTAAATGTATTTTATGCATTTTATATGATAGAAAAAAAATTATAATATTTTTGACCCCAAAAAACCATTATCCATCATTGCAGTGAAAATAATATGGTTACATTTTTACCCTTTGGGTACGGAACCATAAAAATTAGTTTCAACAGAAAAAATCGTAATTTTATTTTATAGTATTTTTGTTTTTTTTTGCGAGGTCGGTAATAGTTAAGTAAGCTAAAAAAATACACAAAAAATATACCTTAAAGAAAAATGGACCTTAGAACTTGCAAAGTGCACTTTATTGATGACTTTGTCTTCAAAAACTAAAACGAAAGTAAAACATACCAGATTTTTGAAAAGTAAACAAAGGGTTGGACGAGTGCCGTAATCAAAAATTCTTGTAAAAATAAGCAAAACAATAAATGAGCTATAAATAACAAAGAAAATTCTACAATAAAATACTTGAAATTGTTTACGGAGTATTTAAAAATTCAAGAAGAATTTGTACTAACCGAACCAGCTTTGGGACTTTAGACTACCCAATAAAATTGAAATTTCTATGATAAATGGTCTATTTCAAAAAAGGTACTAGTGTAACACATTTAGCAACTTGATCGAATAAGTTTTAAAGTTTTTATTTCTAAAGTGAAACCATTTAAAAAATTATTAATTGAGAATTTTGTGATTAAAATTATGTAAAAATCTCGTAAAATTATTTTGCAGAAGTTACACAATTTTATTGTTAACAGTATTTAATACCTCAGAAATTATGAGTTTATATTTTAAAATGAAAATAATTCATGATTTTAAAACTTTAGAATCTTTATACTTTGACGAGAAACTAAGAGTACTGAAAGTTAAAAATATTGAGGTGCTCATTTTGGAAAGCTCATTCTCAAAACCAAGTAGGAACACTTAGCAACTGAAATTTTTCATCGATCCAGACGTATAAAATTACGCATTTACTTTCAAAATATTAGGTTTCTGTCTTAATATACACTGTGGAAAATTTGTGAACATCCAACCGGTCTACACTGAGGCAGAGGAGAAGGCAAATATGTGAAAATATGAACTAGGTGTTTTGCAAGAATTATTAAACATACACCGATTGAGGCTTAAAACGCACTTTCAACAAATGTTTATCATGGATAGTGTTAAAAGTTAAAAAAACTTAACATTTATTTTATAACTATCTTGATAAAAATAATATTTTGATACGAAGTATTTTTATAGATTCAATTATTTTTTTTAATTTTTTTCCCAGCTAGGGCACAGTGGTCAATTTCGCGAGATAGCGGTTAAAACTCTATAACTTTTGACCGGATTGGTATTTTTTTACGCAATTTTTTTTGTTCAATAGAAGGGACTTTAAGCTTCAATTTGCGTGTTCAAACGTAAAAATCGACTGATAGGAACGTAAGTAATGTGGAGTTTAAAATGCATTTTAATTTTTTGTTGAGTTTCCATGTAAAAGTTGAATATTTCGACAATTTAAATAGGTATTTTTTTTATAATTACTTATTTTCTTCAATCGTATTTTACAACCAATACTTATTTGTTATTCCTAAACTTAATTTTGGTGAGAAAATGCCAACATTTGGCCCCTGACATTTATTTAGTCTTAATATTCTCAGTGGACAAATGTTGGTTTTTTTGGAAGAAAGCTAATTCTTGTGAGGATTAAACTGAAAAATAACACTGAAATTCCCAACAGTATCAATACCATTTGGATATATCATATACAGAACACAACATCGGTAAAATTTTAAGTAAACTTTTACTATTGATTTAAAGTGCACATATATTTTATTTAAATGTATTAATAAAAATTTTTTCTAAAATTAAAAACAAATTATAATCTTTAAACTAGTTTTAATTAAGCAATATTAGTAACAATTTCTTCCAAATAGCTTTGATTTTCATTTTGTAGTAGTTGTTAGCTTCTTCATCTAACTCTAATGAGGTTGATTTCTATTTTTGTCGAATACTAGACATATATGGGTCCGATGTGCACAACAAAATATTAATAAGATCTTCATTAGTACAATATCTGAAAATTTTTCTTGTATTGTGCTCGCGAAAGAATCTGTAGTCTATGTTCCTTTTTTCTTGCGCTTCTTCTGAGAGATCTCCAATTGGAAGCATATTGTGCTGAATTACTTGTTCCCCATGGAACAAAATTTTGTGAACTGTGGTTGGCATATGTCTCCAAGAATATTTTAGGTTATAAGGGGTTGCTGTCTCATTAGCATACTGACCAAATTTTTTTGCATCTATCTTTTTGCTACATGCTATAACTTCTAATATGATTTGGAATCGTCGTATTAAATCATAATCTACTCCAGTTATAGAAGCTGCAGTTTCTGGATCGGAAAAAAATCTCCTTGCTGTGTTTCCATCATTAGAATTACCTTCTCCTTGCTTTGGCTGGTCCATTATAAGGCCTATCTCACGGTATTTTTTTTGAATATGTGTTTTTTTTTTTGCTTTCTTTTTTCCAAATTTTCTTTTTTGTTGTTTCTAACTGTTTCGCCTAACGGGCCAAATTTCAAATCGTATCCCAGTTTAAGAATATGCTCCATAAAACGAATTCTAGCAAATTCATATGCTTCATTAAAACTATCGTCTTGTGTTGGTGGCTGACTTTGTTTCGGTTAAAGCTTGTGCAACTTTTCCATCGATCATTGTAAGTGACATTTTAAAGTTAACTTAGATGCATTGGTCATTAAATTCAAATATCACTGGTTTAAGTTCTTTAATTTCACCTGTTATTTTTCCAACTTCTTCAGTTATGACATCTTTAGTTTCTTTTTTGTAAGCAAACTTTATTGGTCTACAAAATTTTGTTAACGAGGGAATTTTATTCTTTCATATATCTATCTCTGCAGCTCTACTAGTTGACGGCTCTGAACCAATATAAGTTTTTCTTAAACGTAATGGAACAAAAGAAATCATGAATAAATTGGCATCTGATGAATTTTCCGCATTACATTGTTTGTATTGTTTCTAGCTAGAGGACCCATCACATCCCCATTTAGAAATTAAAGTCATGCTGCAATTTTTAAACTTCTTTAAATAGTCAGCATCAAATGTTTTTAATAATCGTTCTACAGTGTGTTCAAGAAGATTCTGCCATTTTATTTCTGCTGAACTTGAAGTTACACTAATAGCAGTTGGTGAAGATAAGCAATATTTTTTGGCAGAAACAATTTTGTCATTGGTTCGCTTCCGCAATTCTGTATATTGGTTTTTAGTAATTTTCAAATCCAAAAATAGTGCAAATGCTTCTTCTGGAGTAAATTTATTTTCTTCAGTTGGTGTCGGCATACTTTCTAAAATCCTTTTTGAGCGTCTAGGGCTTGCTTCCACTATTTTTTCAATGATAGCAATTTTACTCTTTTTAGTTTTCGATGGTTGAATTTGATGCAGAAATGAATCCCTTATGATGCTACAAGAAACTTCTTCATTGATATGTTTAAGCTTGCGTCTTCGTGATCTTTCATTACAATTATCAATTGGCTTTGCTGGTCAACCACCTTTTCCAGTTTCCGTGGTAGTTACTGATGGCTTTTTAAAAATAAGTTTATTTCTTAGCCATTCTTGGTTGCGTGAGTAAAACAATTTCTTATTTCTGGAACATTGATTGTACCGTTTTCTTAAAGTATTTAAAAAGTTTTTTATTTTTAAGTTATGAATTTTAATTTCTTGTTTGTCGCATAGTTTGAAGAATGGATTATTCATTATATGTAAAATAATGTCGTTTTCATCTTTCCGTACAAAATACATATATATCAGATAGAACACTATAACTGAATTTAGCCATTGTTTAAACAATAATGAAGAAACAAAATGAATGCATGGATTAATATACTATTGCTCGAAGTTTCAACATGATCTTTCTTACCTCTTTGAAACTTAATATAACAGGTACTTGGTTTTACCAGTTATATCCATTAGTTTTAAATTTATTTGCAATTTTCAGGTATTCAAGTTGTGTAATATTAGATGGAAATAAAATCATTTTTTAACTCTTCCAAATGAATTGCTAGATACCACATAATTTGAGAGTTAACAGGTACTGGCAATAATATAACCAGTTATTTCCATTGATTTTAAATTTATTTGCAATTTTCAGGTATTTAAGTTATGTAATATTAGATAACAATAAAATCATTTTTTACCTTTTCCAAATGAATTGCCAGATACCACATAACTTGAGAGTTCTATTGTCATTTTTGTCAAAATTTTGATACACCCTTCTATGTGGACTAGGTCTAAA
This sequence comes from Cistogaster globosa, assembly GCA_937654795.1. Lineage (NCBI taxonomy): Eukaryota > Metazoa > Arthropoda > Insecta > Diptera > Tachinidae > Cistogaster > Cistogaster globosa. The sequence continues at coordinate 33,476,476 of OW569407.1, forward strand.
TATGGTCCAACTACTCCTAGTTATTATTATATTATTATTATTATTATTATTATTATTATTATTATTATTATTATTATATTATTTTTTGGGTCAATAAGAACTCTTGTACAAAATTTCATCAAAATATATGCATAATAGCCACTTTCACATACAAATAACTTCTCAAAATATATGACGTGCATTTGTACCGAATATCTTACCTTGGGTCAGAAAAATTGCTGTAGCTCAAAAAGTGCAGTCCCGATGCATGGATATGTATATATAGGAATGTAGGGGAGAGTTAGGACTATAAAATAGTAAATTTGTGTTTTGACTCAGCTTGACTCACAGGAGTTGTGCTCTATGAAGTAGGAAATTTCAGAGAAATTTGACCTTTTTTAAAAAAAATATTTAAATTGTTCTGAAAACAGTAGAGCAGTAATAGGAAATAAGGTAGGTTACAACACAAAATTTATTTCGTTCAAAAATCTTGAAAAACAAAAAAGTTATGATAATTTAAACTTTAAAAATTAACTAAAAATATCATAAATTTACTAAATTAAATTAAATTTACTCAGTGAAATAGTTGAAATAGAGTTCTAATTTTTTGGCTCCCGAGGTTTACTACTGTCTTCTTTCATACGAGTCTAATAATTTTAAAATCGGAGAACAAAACCGAAAGGAGTTTTTGCCGCTATCTCAAAATATTGACCACAATGCAGGGGTTGAACCAGTGATCTTCATAAATCAATTAAAATTTACTTTTTAGGCTTTGGTTCATTTTTTAATTCAACTTGTATTAAGAAAAATTATTTTTTAAATGTACGCTGACGTTTTCCATAGAAAATAAAAAAAATTAGATGCTTAATAAAAGTTAAATTAAAAAATTAACCAAAGCCTTAAAAGTAAATTTTAATTGATTTATTTTTATAAATTTTATAAGTGATCAATAGTATACAAAATTTGGTGTTTATCAGCCATGTCACAGAACAAATTTCCGTTCGGAAGTGGAATTGATTTCGTATTTTGCTTCTATGGAAAACGTAAAACGAAAAATATTTTTGGAATGAAACCACTTTCAGTTTGCTATGTGGAATTGTTATTTTGACCATTTTGTTAACATAAAACCCATTAAAAATTATTTTTTTAGGTAAGGCTATTGATTATCTTGCTTATTGCTCCATAATAAATTTATTTTAATAAGATGCTTATAAAAAAATGAACTTTTTCTTAATCGTTTATAAAAAAAAAAAATAAACGGATTTTGAGTAAATGCTATTGCCGTACTTTTATTCTTTTTAAAAAAAATGTGTAGTGACAGCACACAAACAAAACAATGATTACTTTGCTTTATATTTGATGTTGCTTTTGTATGTAGAAATAACTATTATTTTTTATACCATAACTATTTTGTAAATTTAATTTAAACTAAATTACACATCTTAGCTCATGAATATTTTTAATATTCCAAAATTGTCCAAAAAAATAAAATTTTTTATAAACTTCATTAGGAGACAATTATTTCAGCTAAACAAATGATAATTGACAAAGTTGCAAAAGTGGGCAACAATTTGCATACTGAACTGGTTGGTCAACGACATTTTGGATATAAGTTTTCCGTACAAGTATTTAAGAGCATCAGGCATCATATTTTCAGGCAAAACAATGTAAAATATTAAACCATAGAAAAATTCATTAGAACTTCAAGTTAAACAAGAAATAATCAACTTTTTACAAAAAAAAATGTGGTCGTGGTCGCAATTCACCTTAACACACATGAACATGAGCCAAGGGAAATCGATGAATGTATGACGTTAATACATCTTAGTAAAAAAGGACGAAGACTGGACATTCTTGAAAACATGAAAATATACAAAACACGAACGTTTAACGGAGATATTATTAACGAACAGGTAAATACAACCTCCGACACAATTTTTACACCACTAAAACAAATCTACAAACGCAAAACACCCACAGATGGTCACATTTACCTACCCAATAATAAAAGACTGAAATATTTAAATTATATACATTCAATAAACATGACAGATATCAGGCAATCTACCTGCATAATACCATTTAAGTAGACACCATCCTAACCGACAAACTACTTGAACCCACAACTATCTATGCAACAAACACCTTACACTATCTAACCAGTACTAATTGAAACGCGGCTTGTAAATGATGCCTTTACATCGAAAGCGCTCGCCAATCGTACCAAATAAACAGCCAGTGACGACGGTCTTCACCGAAAGGTATGACAACAGTATTATAATTACTTGCGGAATAAATCCAATCAACTTAATACCAATTTATTTTTCGTTGAAATTTGGAGCGGGTCAAGGAATGTTTGAAAATACACAAGCTTAAATAATGCTGTCGCCTTAACCCCCCTCTTCCGTTAGTGGGATCGTTCCGATACTGAATAAATAGGAAGATCATTTCGTATTGTTCGTTTTCTGTTTTGTGCAAAAGTGACTTAATTTTTATTTTCAATTCGATTAAAAATAAAAATACAATTTACAAAACTATTTTAATTACAAATGTAACAAGTGTTTTTAAGAACAAGTTGAAGAACAAATAATTATTATACAAACAACATTATTTTCAACAAGATCCAGACGGATGTTCAGGATTTTTGGTTACCGGCGGGTTGCCTTCTTTAATTACATTTATGAATGATAAACTTTTTTTAGATTTGGTGCGAAGTCTGTAAGCTATCGCAAATAAGCAAGACCCAAATTAAGTGTAAACATCACTTTTTCTGTGGTCGAAATTGACGATATCTTCTCGATATTTTTTATTCTTAGATCTTTTACTAATTTCAAAGAAAGCACTTCCTCTACATTTTTGCCAATTTTTGTTGGTTGCAATTAAACAGGAAGCGGCTTCCATGCGGATATCTCTTTTGAATAAAATTGTAGCAATTCGTTTGTTTCGTTATTCGAAGTTCCGACAATGCCTTCAAATTGGGTTAACAAATAATTCCCGATATAATTCTTGTACCGTATTTATATGCTGGTTATTTATAAAAATGCAATCATGTTTCCTACTTGACAAAAAATTGCTCTTTAGCGCAAATACATAATTAATTATATTCTTTACAATTTTCTTTTAGTTCATAAATTTCTTTGTAACATCTTTTTAGATTTTTAGTATTAATTTTTAAAATTCTTTATTGGTTTAATCAATATCTTTTCATACACCTTACTATCTATGGCTGGAAGATTTATTACGTAAATGATAGCTCTATAATCTGTTGCTAATCTTACTGTTGTAAAACTTAGTGCTTGTTTGAGATCAGTATAAGGGAACTTTTCTCGATCTAAAAACTGTTTAACTTTAATCATCTCTCTTTCGTACAAAATAAAAGAACTCCTGCCTTTGACCACTGCAAGGCATACTGTACGTTGACAATCTCCTCTCTCAGTAACCTTAATTTATTGATTATTCCTCCTGCATCCTTCTAATTTCCTCTAAGGATTGGATGGTCTTAATAATGTGGTTCGTGGAGCACGTCATCAAATTGACTCTTTTCAAAACTTCCTTATTTGTTATCCTCTGTCTTTCATTATTTTCCAGCAGTCCTTCCATTTTTTGTAATACTATTTCATGGTCATCATGATTTGCAGTACCAGTAATCCATATCCAAGGTGTACCCAGAAAATTTATGGATCGTTTTTTCGACGCCGAAGAATTTCGAGGTGTTCTTTTATTTGCTTGGCATCGTGAATATAAAAGACCAGGAAAACTTCTAAGCTGCCTTAGAGTTTTTGGTTGTGGGTAAATTTTGATTGCTTCGAGTTTCTTTGGAACTGTTTTTATTTCCCCATGAAATCCACTTCTTTTCCAAAAAGTTTCGACTTTTCCAAGAATATTTTCACTTCTCTGAGTGTATTAATTCCATATCCAAATGTTGTATTAGCTTTGTTAGAAAAGTTGGTGATTTTATTGTAAATGGTCGAATGATTGGTGATTTAGGGAAAGAAAATACTTTCTGCGGTGTTATGGGAAGTTCGCTAATCGATTATTGCTGTTGCTCCCTGAATATTTTAAAACTATTAAGAACTTCCAAATCCCTAGTATATCTTACTCCGATCACATACCTTTAGTTCTCTCTTTGTCGGTGAATGAGAACTCTCTTACTTAAGTTTTAGCATTACACCCTAAACTCATCTGGCTTAACAAATTTATTGATAGGTACAAACTTAATTTAGATTGTCCGTCCAACTATTAGTACCTATACTCCAGCTTAGACATACAAGGGAAATCCATTTTTGTTGTAAAAAAAATCCGTACAGCCGCTAGAAATAATGCAGTTGAGAAACGTTTTAAGCCTAGAAATAGATGGTATGACTTTCTATTAATATCGTAAATATAACTCGGAAATTAGTAGAAAATCTTTTGTAGATTGTAGGTCTAAATATCTCTGGTAATGTAATGAAAAAAAGTTTAATAACAAAATGATGAATATTGTAAAGCTAAATAATTTTAAAAAATAGAAGCGACTGGTGGAAATTATCGAACTCACTTCAGAAGTCTCAACTGAAAGTAAGAAATAACCTGAGTAATGCTGATTTCCATGAACATTTCAGTTCTTTGTTATCTGATTCAGAATGTAATTGTATATATTTCTTGTCCCGTTGCTAATATTATTGACCAATTTCTTGACTCACCTTTTGAGATGAGAGAGCTCGCTTTGGTGCTGGGAACTGCAAATTCGAACAAAGATCCATGTCAGGACAGAATATCTTACGAATTCTTCAAGTATGCAACACCGAGTTTTTTAAGTGAGATTCTAAATGAAGACATACCAGATTCATTCCGGCAATCTTTAATAATTCCCTAATTCAAGAAGGGTGATGTTAACACTGTATCTAATTAGAGAGGGTTATCTCTTCTAGACTCAATTTATAAAATTTTCACAGGTCTTCTCCTTGGCCGTATTAAAAGCTGGCTGGAATGCCACAATATAAACAAAGAATATCAAGCAGGCTTTCGCAAAATCTACTTCACTGTTGACAATTTATTTAATTTAATCAGTATTGTAAATCCTAACTTTAACTTGAAAAAGAAAACTTATGTCTTTTTTGTTGATTTCTCCTTAGCGTTTGATATAATACCTAGAAACTTATTATGTTATAAGCAAAGGTTTTCAGGACTTTCTAGAAAGCTTGTTCGATTATTAGAAAAACTCTACATAAATACATATAGCCAGGGATGGTACCTCTTTATCAGACCATTGTAGAGTAACGCAAGGGGTAAAGCAATGGTGTCTGCTCCACCTAATTTTATTTTCTCTCTACCTAAATGATTTACACAATTGCCTACCGGGTTGAATTATTGTTGCTGAAACTGTTATGAAAATATTAATATACGCAGATGACATTGTTGTATTTTGATTACAATAGAAACTCATACTTGTTTCGTTAAGAAACCTAGAACTTGAAAATTCTAGAACAAATGCCAGAAACTCACGTTTCCATGATATGTGCTGTACTTTGTCATATGACATACAACTATATTTTTGTGATCGTTACTCACCTGACTTTGTTAGTTGTCACGTTTCAAAATACTAAAATCTTAATTTTTTTTTTATGAACGGCTTGCCACCGTTTGATTTTATTTTTTACCTTTTGACATATGCTACACTGGCAACTTTTCAATGTGAGCACGGCTAGAGCTCGCGGCTACGGGTGGTTCGTTGCATTGACTAAAAGATATATAAGGTGACATGAACTTAAATTGTGCCATGTAATGTGGTAACCTTGGCTTTGTACTGACTTCTGGCGAACCTAGATGAAATGTTCACCGAAACTCCCACCCCCAACCATGGTACCTAGGAGTTTGGTTTCTCAGATACCCCTGTTTCAACGCCCCAAACAATACCTACCCCAATAAACAGATATTAATTTTAAGGGCACATTATGTTATCTTTGAGCGCAATCGTAACTTCTTACAACATTTTGTTTATTAAAAATTTCATTTTTCTTTATACAACTTTGAGTATCTTATGGCTAAGTTTCTTTTAGACTAACTTTGAATTCCTATAAACATTTCAAGATTATAAAATATAACAATATAATATAATATAGCATACTGGTCAAAACTGAAATTGCGCCTCTCCTATTGAGGTTTTTCTTAGCTTTTGCCGTTGCTCTTTTCCAATATCTTATCCACAATAGTAGGCTAAGTTCAATTTTTATGTATGCACTATTCTTCTAGATGCTAATTTAGGGTGAGTATAAAAGTACAATGTAAATAAATGTACATCGGTATAATAAATACAATTTTTTTAAGCAGTACTGCGGAACTCAACGATTGTTTGCCCGTTTCACCGGACAAAGTGTCCCTTCAATGAGACAATGTACCAGGGCAATTGCCTACTCTTTATCTTATTTTGCTTTTAATCAGATTATTCTTCTGTACATTTTTTTTTAAACTATTGTCCTTTCGTTTTTATTTGATTTTGTTTTTTTGTTTTTTGGTTTATGTTTCCATTTTTCTGAAAAATTAAATTTTTTTCTTTTGGTTTTGTATCCTTATTTCTTATTTCTTGTATTTTTCTTTCTTTTATTTTTTTTTATTTTAATATTGTTTTTCTTTCCTACCAGACTTTATTTTCTATTTTAGTTTTTAGTTTACAATACTTAAAACCGCCCAGTCTGAGAACAGAGGAGAAGTTTTGCGAACTTAAAAACAAGACAACAATAATTGGCTTAAGGCCCCACCAGCTTTGGACCGGTAGTACTCAATTGAAAATGCTAGTTGCTCAATATCTACTTTACAATACTTATCTGGTCTGTAGGTGACTCTGGTTATTGCTACTGCTGTTGCTGTGGTTAAGTTGACGGCTATGATGATGACTGTTGCGCTATTGTGGTTGCTGGTACAAAATGGTTCGCTGCCGTTAGTGTTGCGAAGATCGAAAAACATCTTCTTCTATGCTAGTTGATTGTTGCTGAGGAGGCTGTTGCCTGGCCACATTAACTGTTGAACTGTCGGTTGCTGCAGAGGCGCGGTAACTGCCATTATTTGCGGCTATGGGTTTTGGTTGTTTTAAAGATATGGTGATATCTGCTTGTGAGCCTAAGATGCTGACTGAGTTAATGCTATGTAGTATTACAAGCTGTAGTATGAGTGGATGCTGTGGCTATTGCCAGGGATAATGCGGCTGTTAAAATTGTTGTTGACTCTGGCGGCTATAGAGATGCCTACCGATGACGGTGTCACGAGGGAAAAGGCTACGGCTATTGACGGCGCTCACTTTGAAGCTGCTGTTGTTATTGAAAGCTTTGATGTTGGCTGATCCTAATTATACGGTGGTGAAGATAGGCTGTGGGCGCCACGACACTAGCACAATATTCTTTAGCGTGACTTCTTCGGATGTTGGTAGCACTTGAAGCATGCACTACTCTAAAGAATTTGCTCCTTTTAGTGTTGTGGGGTGATATTCCTTATATTTTGCTTTTGTTCATGTTTTACTTCCCCTTTTTAGTTTCCAGCAGCCACGTTATTATTTTTTTGCTGTGATGATGTTTATTACACTGATGCTACGGATGATATCGGCTTTAATTTTTTATCAGCACGACTTAGCTCTACCAAGTTACAACGTCAAAAAGGATGCCGACTCAAACGGAAACGGCCATTATCTCTTCAGTGTTGCCTACTTTCTCCACTTCCACAATTGCATTACCAGCCAGAACTGTAGTCTGCCGTGTTTAGACGTAAAAAATGGTGTCACTATTTCTGGTATGTTACATAGTTTGATTCTCAAAGCTAGGGGAGGGTTACTAATTTTTAACGCTGGCCGTTTTCAAGGTAACATCAATAGCCTAAGTACTTTATGCATTTATGCCATCTTGATGAATTTAAGGAGACACATGCCATTTTCTTAGTGGATGTCCAATTTTCTCTTATGCACTTTTAACATTTTTGGTAATCGGACCTTATCTCTGGTTGAAGTTCACGATATTTTAAACGGTAAAGATTATATGAGTCTGTATAAATTTTGTTTATATATTTAAAATATAGAGATTTTCTTGTATCTGATTTCCGATAAATCTATTCAACATTAATAAACTATTGTTATGCTAAGAGTTCCTCTAAAACATGTAATAAATTTAGTTTCCAAAAACTTAATTTTTATTTTCGAAGTAAAAACCTTTAATCAATAATTACTATACAATTATTGCTATTCAGACACACAACATTTTTGTTATGTCTATTAAGATTTTATTTGTTTAAAAACGAAACATCAATATATTAAGTATTATTTGTATGTACTAAGTTTAAATAATAATAATACTATAACATCTTCTATATAAACATGGCAGAACCGACCAATGAATATTCTGAAAATGTCGTCCATTGCACTTCGAAAAATTACTGGTGCATTCTTCAACCCAAATGATATTCGAACAAACTCATATTTTCCATTGTTCACAGAAAATGCGGTTTTTCCACATCGTCCTCTTTCATGAGAAATCGATCAATATCGATGGTCGAAAAAAATGTATCTTTACCCAAGTTGGATAATATGACATTACAGTCCGGTAAAGAGTATTTATATAATATTGCTTTCTCAATAAATTTTTTATAATCGGCGACCAAACGGAGTTTTTGTGTCCCGTCATCATTCATTGCCTTTTTTGGGACTACCCATACTAACCTGCTCTCACGAATAACACCCGCATTTAATAACTTTTCTATTTAATTGTTAACAAACGCGTTTGCGGATAGCGGATATTATTGTTTGCACCATTATTTACCGTCTTAATTTTCGCCCTAATGTCTGTTCTAAAAGGTTGATATAAATTAATATTCGAGTGTAATTTACTCACATTATCTCGTATATTTTTTCGTAGTTTTTTCATGGTTGTTAATTTATGATCAACATTTTTAGTTGAAACACTTTTATCGGTACCTTCAGGATATTTTTCATTACTAATCTTATTCAAGACATTTTTCTGCAATGTCTTCGAGATTATTTTTATTTGTCTTTTTATCTAGAATGTTTCTTTTTTAAAATTCAAAAATTTTTCGCAATATCTTCTTCCACTAGATATTGTCCCTTGCTTAAAGTCTAATATTGCACATCTGTATCAAGCCCTTGGATTTCATAGAACCTTTAGTTTATTCCAAACATGCTTCCTTCTTAATAGTGTGTAATGAGAGTATAGCCGTTAATAGTTTTTACTCTCTTCTTAACAACTAAACACCTTCTGTTTGCAAGAACTCCAGGTTTGCAGTAGCTGCTGGTAGGGCCACTGTCATTTAAAACTGTGAGTTTTGTTCCGTCCTTTGTTGTCCTGTTGATGTGGGGCAGGTCGGATTTCTTTCTAAAAAAGCGTCTTCATTGAGATTATTTATTCTTTGAGCCTTTTGATTGGGCTGATACATTGTTTGTGAATGTGGACGTTTGTTACCCTGCTGAAAATTTCTAGCTCGATTTAGCGATACAAAATGGTTGTAAGAATAATTTGGTCTATGGTTATTATTTCCATTTAGTAGAGGCTTAGCACTAGCCATAGTCCCTAACTCTATTGGTTCGGGCTAAGGTTCTGGCCGTAGCTCGCTATAGTTAATTTGTATTTTATTTTGTTTCGTCGGGGAAAACGTATGGAGGCTTTTGATTACAATAACACTGATTTGTTGCCCTTATGAAACTTGCACTTATATTATATGATTCTAGCTCCCTAGTTAAGTCTGATTCCGAACCATGAGTCATTATTGTCTTGTTAATGAGAGAGGTGAGCTTCTTATTTACTTCATTGTAGTATTCAATTTCCTGTTCCAAACGGCCACTGTTTGTCGGCATAAGCGAAGCCTAATCTGCTTATGATTGCGTCGAAATTCAGGACTTCGTTTGCATCTTCGACTATTTGGTTTCTTAATATAGTTAATGCTGCGAAATAACCTGCTATATCCTCTTATGAATTACTCAAACTCTTTTCTTCTGGCAAGTAGCCTATTTTTTCTTCTAATCCCTTTACACGATCCAGTGTTTGTAAACTTTATATTTCTTTTTATTTTATTAAGATTTCAACTACCGTATAATAAATCTTCCATTTAAATTTCTACAGATATTTTTTTTATTTGTGTCGCAGATTGCTGTTGTCTTCTGTCGTTAATTATTTGTAAGTCTGACTCAGATTCTTGGTGTCTTCTTGGAATGGGCAATTTTTTGATGTGTTCTTTAAAAAATGTTGCTCCTGTTCACTTTAGTTTTTCCCACACACGTTTATAAATTCTTTTAATTGTTCAAAAATTTATTTATTTTTAAGAGTTTATATGAAATTTTTAAAATGTGTTTCTGTCAATTTTAGTGTTTTGCAAAAAAACTCAGTGGTTTTATAATTTTTTATTCACTTTGGCACTTTACCAGTGTTGTCTATACTTTACTTTCACTTCAAAAAATTTTAATTTATTTTCCTTTGATACTTATTTTGTATTGTTTCTCCTTTTTAAAGGATATTTATTTTGTATTCTTTCTCCTTTTTTAAAGGATTTTTAAAATTTTTTATTCTTTCTTGTTTTTAAAGGATACTTAATTTTTATTAGATTAATTCTAACCGAATCCTTAGTTTGTTTTTTCAGGATATTGTTACGTTAGACGATCCTGGTTTGGCGTCCAGTTAAAATGTTATATTTATTATTTATTAAAATATAGTTAATATATTACATTTAATATTTATTAAGATATATTGTTAAATGTTAAATTGTCTTAAAAAATATTATTATTTATATTTACTAGCTGCAAACATGATTTTTGTTACGCAGCAAAAATTTCAATTAAAAAAAAAAACAATTCAAGCGCCATTCAGCAATTTTACATTGCGCGTGTTAGGAAATTTGATATTGTCAATTTATAGTTAAAAACAATTTTTGCAATCATTTTGCACACAGACAATGTCAGCAAAATAATTTATTTTTCGTTAAATTTTGGAGCGGGTCAATGAATGTTTCAAAATACATAAACTTTAAAAATGCTCACGCCTTAACTTGTACAGCTATAAATAAAAATAAATTTACAAAAAAAAAAAAAAAAAAAAAAAAAAAACTGACATAAAAATGCAAAAAAAGGAAAAACTTTCGATAAGTTTGCTTTTTTATCAGATTAGTGTGTGTGTATGAAAAATTTTTGAAAATTTCTTTTTCCAACTTCTGAAGGTTATAACAGTCTGAAAACTTTCACAACTATCAACATCCAATGATAATTCAGAACAGCAGGATTTCATTTTCTTCTCCAATTCGCTTTTAAGTGCATCTAAAATCTGATTCTAGTAAACAAAATTAGCAATGAAGTGAAAATATACCCTTCATCAGAGGTGGAATGAAATGTATGTAAGTATAAGTTTGTCATTCTGTTTGTAACATATATATTATGGATCCTTATACATTGCGAAATCGAGTTAACAATCCCTGTTCGTCTTGCAAAAAAAGTAAACAAAGTTTTTAAAACGCATTAAAGAATGTATGCGCACAATATAGATTTGAGAGTTTTGATATTAAAAAAATGCGATCGTCTTCACTTTTTTAAGGCTTTTTTTGTGTTTTGCTTGACAACGCAAAATTCGCCAAAACTTCAAAATTGGAATTTCAGTTAAAAAAATCAATTTATTAGAAAACGAAAAATAACAAAAAAACGAAAACCGCCGGTAGTTTAAAAAACTAAACTAAAACATATTAACTTGTATTTTCGGGCTCGGGATTGAACCTGGCTACTACAAAATCGGTTAAAATTTATCAATCTTAGTTTTTGCTTTAATTTTCACACCATTATTTTTTTAATATTATAATTGAACAAGTGAACCTAAATAGACCGCTTCATTTTCTAATATTAAAATGGTGCAATTGAATATATGATGCTTATTAAAAGGGCCCATTTATGTTACACGATGACTCGTTTAACTTAGAGGAATAAGGCAAATTCTAAAGCAATATAGCAAAATTCTCATTAAACTTGGTATTCCTGATGTTATCGAAGTAATTAAAAATGGTTACAGTCATCGCAATGTCTTGTTTAAGCACCACCACGCAGTAGCTATAAAACGAAATTTTATTCTGGCCAATTAACTGAAAAGTACCACGCTAATATGCTGCTAATCTTCACTTTGGGAAGTAAAGCACTCTGACAACAAAAGAGTATTCGTAGGAAGCCTAAGTAATAGATTCAACAGCTTCCACACCAACATCAATTCTTGGTGTATCCTTCGATGGTGACCCTTTATAAGACTTTACTTAGAATATAGTGGATTCTAAAATTACGGGTGGTAACCACCATCTAGTTATTATAACGTTGGGTATAAATGGCAGACCTTCTACATCGAAAAACTAATCTGCTGCGAAATCGCTTTTAATCAGACATAAGACAATTAGTTTGTCAAGAAAATATTAAGTCCTTTAAATTCGGACTGATACATACAAAAAATAAAAGATGGTGGTACGACGAATAGAACAGTCTATCTCAACTCAAAAACCGTGGATGACAGTGCATCACTTTTAACAGCTGAAAACAAACTGAAATCTCATATTTTAAAAGCTACAAAAGTTTACTTTGCTAAATCGTTATAAAAATTATCGCGTCTTTTATCACCCAAACAATTTTCGATAAAACTTGCTCATTTAAAAAATTATATAATATATAATCTTTTGAGGATTTCGACTCATATTAACGTAAAGAAACTAGACTAGACAGCTCTGCTGTATGGTATAGGTTCCTACGTCCTACGTTAATCACAAGCTACAGGCCTATATGTTTGATGTTCGTGTTACTAATCAAACGCGATACTTTAGCTCACTGTGAAGTAAATAAAATGCTTTTTGGTGTATTAAAGATTTTATAAGTACAGTTTACAGCTTTTAGAAGAGAGGTTTTCATGTGTCTGCTGCATGCTTAGACATTGACAAAGCTTACGATGCTACTGATCCCTTTTTACTTTGCCGATAATGAGTGCTATTAATTAGATTTATTTATTCCGAAGTGATAGAAATTAATCGAAAGTATGCAAGCAGTGACAACTGCAATTAACCTAGCTCAAAAAGGTTTTCTCGCTACAAGTCTGTTCAATATTTTCACAGTAAGTTTATGAAATTTCAACTGATAAAGACGTCCTGTTTAAATTTGCAGATGACATCTTCTTAATTTGTGCTTATCCTGACTTTACAACTGCGACGCAGTCTTTAAATCATTTAATTCAACATGAAGCCCCGCCTTCTTAACATCATAGCTGATAATTTACTAATTCCTCAAGAAAGTTCCTTAGGATTTTAAATAATCGTTTTACTGACGTTCACTGGAAATTTATAAAGTTTTTGCAGGACCAAAAATAGAGTACGCCATACCTGCATTTTCTAAAAGTTTTAAAAAAGATTTATTCAAAATTCAAGTTTATGTCAATGACTGTCTTAAACGTTCTTTGGGTCTCATAAAATCAGCTGAGTTTGAAATTTTTCGTTTTTTTATCTAAGATCTGATTCAATTTGACGAAACTTTAAGAATAAATCTCTATCTTCAACTTTGGCAGAACTGTTAGCTATAAAAAAAGCTACAGAATTTGCAAAACATTTTGGCCTTCTAAAGTTACTTATTTAATTGACTCAAAATTAGAATTATATGCTACTTAAGGAGAAGATCAGGTTAACTGCATTTCTAGTGATACTCTTGCAAAAATTGCCGAGTCTACATTAACCTCTTTTAAATTACACTATATTTCTGCTCATGCATTAATTAATAGCAACTAAAGAGCTAATGCAGCTTCGAAAGAAATGCCCACTGTCTAGGTGTTTATGACATCTTACGGTTTTGAGAGTCCTGCAATATTTTTTTTTTTTTTTGTTTTGTTGCTAAACGGATAAAGATTTTACAATGGATTTTTCTATGAAAGGCTATATTTACAGCTACTTACATTAATTTTTAGGAAAAATTTACATTAAATTTTAATTATAAAAAATTTCGTTCGAAATTAAAGAAAGGGTTGTTTTTTATAATTTCTTCTTTAACACTGTAAAAAAATGCGTAGCTCAGTTTTGCGCCAATTTTGTGAATTTTTGTAGATTCTGCTTTATTCTGTTTTTGCTCATCTTCAGGGTTTTGGAAACTGGGGGCTGATTCCCACATTCGCTTGCGTGCGATTTCTTACTCGAACTTGCGATTTTATCCAGGTGTGGGATTCTATCATTCGATATCTAACAAAGTGTATCGAAAATTCTTGTGACACCATTCGATCATTCGAATACAAGCGTGTGTGTTTTTACTCGCAATCAAAAACGCAATCGAGTTAACGTTTATCGTTAAGGAGCAAAGAAAATGTAAGTTAAAATATATTTTAAGCAAAAAGTAAATTAAATAATTTTTTGTATTTAAATTAATTCTGGTCTAAAATAAATTATTCACAAAAAGAAATCTTAGCTTACTTTATGTTGCAGCACAGTGATTTGACAAAAATATTTTGCCAAACAGTTCCCAGGGAAAAGCCAAAGCCAACTAACAACCAAACTAAGTACTTCTGGGTCACCAATAAAAGATTCCAAATCGTTACGCAAAGTAACCGAAAAAAAAAATATTTTATAATAGGGTTTTTTTTAAATAATTTTGTAATAAAGGTGTATGACGATCAAAAGCAAAACGCGAGAAAAAAACTTTATTTTAACAATTTTTCAAAGAAACTAACAGGTGGGGGGCCCTATAAGGAGAAAGTGCTAACCGAGGTAGAAGGCCAAATAATGATATTAATGTCGTTGCTGAGCGTCAAACAGTTCAATGTTTTGCACCGGAAAAGTATTGCACACCCACTAATGAATTTGATGTTTCATCGAATAATCACGTTCTGTGTGTATTTCCCTGCTTAATTTTCGAAAGTAAAGATAAAGTACAGCGCAACTTTTCCTCGTTTATAGAAACTGAGATGAATGGCGAGGAAGAAAACTCAGAGCCAAATAAAACCAATATAAAATATAAACCTTTGCCTAAATTGAGAAGAAAGGAAAATGAAACAAGTTTGTTGCAAAAAAAAAAAAATATTAACTTCCGTGGAACGCTACCAGAAGGAAATGCTCAACAGACTTGATCAGTTGATTGAAATTAGTAACATACAATTAGAACTAAAAGAAGGAGATAGCCGTTGCTACTCAACTATCAAGAAAAATAACTAAAAATGAAACAAATGGAACATGAAATAACCAATCAGATTAAGGCAAGGGAATTAGAAATATGCAGGAAAGAGTTGCTCGAGTTTAAAGATTATTAAAAGGAATACTTAGTTAAGCATTTTAAATATATTTACATGCATACATACATATGTATGTATGTATATAGTCATCTCATTTTGTACCTTATCTTGAAATATTTTATGCTGAAATTCTTTTTTTATTATTACAAATGAAATACATGCGTTTATTTTGGCTTTTAGTTTTCTACAATAAACATAATGAACTAAACGTTAATTTATTTCAAACTTTAAATAATACGTATAAATTTGAACATATATATAGTTTTCTAACTATTACACAAAGTTAATTTAATGTTATCGCGAATCTTATTTCCTATTTTATTTAGATTCAATTCATTGCTATTATCAAGAACAAAAGTCTGGTTACCATCAGTGTCATGACGCATGTCACCTCATAATTTGGCACATTTAAATGGATTCACACATTATGTAATGCTGCGCAAACGTTAGAAAATTTTGAATCTTTTTCTGCGCTATACCCACTTCTTTTATCGTGGCACAAAATTTTTCCAACGTGCTTTCAAAATGCCAATTGTCCTTTTCACCACGTACCTTGCCTTAGAGTTGAGTTCATTAAAAGGCGACTCCGTGGAGTTTTCTTGCAGATTTCGATAGGGTGTTAGAGTCAAGGTTCACATGGATATCGTGCATCACCTACAACAATAACTTCTTAGTTGTAAATTTTAATTTAACAAAAGTTTCTCAAATTGTTGTTGTACGCTTCCTCCAGCATAAGTCTTACAGCTGACTCTTTCAATACAAAAGAATCGTGGGGTGCTCCTCCATATCTAGAGTTAATGGCCAAATTTTGTATTTGTGGTCACATCCTTCAAGAATAAATATACATACATGTATTTAAACTATTGTTAGTGCATACATAATATGCAAGTTAACTTTTTCGGTTCAACTAGTGATTTCTTACAATTTTTGAAATGAGACTGTGGAATCCCTTTTTTTTTTAAACATATGCTAATTTGAAGGCTTCTGCAAGCCGAAGTGGGTACCACCTACCCACCCTATAGCTTCAAAAAGTAGATATATATCTAATTATATAATTATTAAAATTAATATGCCGCTTTTAATAACCTCCAGTAATTTTGTGTTTTCTCATGCAAAATTTTTATCATTCATCACTTCTCCTGGGATTGAAGTGACTAAATTGTCCACAAACTTTAGTCTCCATTTTGTCCAACACCCACTTTATAATTTTTAACAAGGCACTTGACTGACGCCAATTTGGAAATCATTTCCAACAAAATGTTGAAAACCTCCAGAAGCTAAAAATGATAAGGTTGCTGCCAACTAAATTTTTGGATGCACTGCCGTGGAAATCTCTGCCTTAAATCTAAATTCCAAAGAATATAATTGAAGGCCTCTTTTCAAATCTAAAAAATAAATATAAATTGTTTAGCTTTTTTAAGTAAAAATGCATATATGTATGTACATATTTACATATATACTTCCTCATGGTTTGGCAAACTTAAGGGATCAGCACTACTTCTAATTTTTTTCTTGTGATGCTAATGTTTTCCTTCTCGTCAGAATCGGAAGAAGATGAATAAAAAATAAAACAGGATCCATATTATATTTTATACTTTTAATTATATTTGGCACAAATAAAATATTGTAGAACTTTTTCTTTGTATACACATTTTGGTTTTGTTTTCAATTTATTCAGTTTTGTAAAGTCATCATTAGAAAATTTCACACTATCGAAATCTAACTCGATTCGAATGCGATTTAGATCACGAATGAGAAAAATAGGTCCCTGCTTTCCACAATTTCCCTGGATAATTTTGGGTAAATTTCCGGGAAACGGGGAGTTTTAAATCATTAACACTTTCAAAACTAACACTGATTGTTTTTCAAATATTTCTGCTGCAACATTAAGAAATTTTGAAATATCTCGTTTCGTGTAAATTCTACTACATAAGGAATAAAACAGAACAAAAGGTCACAAATATTTTTGAAAAGAAATTTAAGTTATTCGAACCCATTAACATTCTAACAACGAAACTTCCTCACTGGAAAGTGAAAGACTATTTACTATTGCTGGAAATTTTGCAGCGAAAACAAGAAAAAGAATGTCTAGTGAATTGTTAAACGCACCAACAGTTTTAAAATCATATCTTTCAAAAAATTAATTAATAAAACACTTTTTCGGTATTTTTAATCATTTTTATTCTCGTTATGTAGTACAAATGTGCATATGTATATATTGTCATCTGAATTGTTTTTAAGTTTAATTAAGTGTTGAAATTATAACTTAGCAATTATTTTTATTGTTTGCTTATGTTTTAATAAAACTATTAATTTTTTAATATTATTTTATTAAGTAAGCATATTTTCTTCAAGAACTGATTTTTTGATGCTACAATATTTTACCGTTTCCCGGAAATGAGAAATTCCTGGGAATCCCAAGCCCTACTCATCTTGCTAAAGTAGATACAAGGAAAAACCTTTCTGTTTTGGTTTTAAAAATTTTTATACAGATTTTTGCTTAATCATATTGCAAGTATACACAGAAAAAATATTGGTTGAAAAATGATTATGGTAAACAAATTACATAGATGTTAATCAAGTTTTTAAACTAGTTATTAAAAGTTAATAACTAAAATATTTTCTTATGCTTATTCGTATAATTACGTAATTACAACGGGAATAGGACTCTCACAAGAGTAACCGACTTTTTTCCTTTATAACGACTATATTTAAGAAATGTCAGATACAACCAAATAAATTTTATTATTTTTTATGTTGCAATACTAAATATTGGTGTTACAAATCAAAAATTTTTTCTTGATGACATATTAAAAATAAAAATATGTATTAAGTTAATCGGATTTATTCCGCCAGTAAATAATATACTGTTTTCATACCTTTCGGTGTAGACCGTCGTCACTGGTTGATTATTTGGTACGTTTGGCGAGTGCTTTCGACTTGAGGACATCATTTTCAAGCCGCGTTTTGATTAGCACTGGTTAGATAGTGTAAGATGTTTGTTGCATAGTTTTGTCCGTAAGGATGATGCCTATTTAAATGGTATTATGCAGGTAGATTGCCTGATATCTGTCATGTTTATTGAAGGTATATAATTTTAATATTTCAGTCTTTTATTATTGGGTAGGTATGGTACTTTTTTTAAGAATGTCCAGTCTTCGTTCTTTTTTACTAGGATGTATTATGATTTTCCAGGTGCAAGTAAGTCTGTATACCCCGCTGGTATTAAATTTATCGGTTATTTCTGTTGATGTCTTGAGATTGTTTCGTAGAGTGTTGCTCGTCTTTAGTGCTGTCTGTAAACCTTCTTTATGAAAAAGGTTAGTTAATATATATATTTCTGGTCCTGTGTAAGAAAAAATGTGTCGTTGTGTTGTACGGATTATATCCTTGTTTTCTTTCTTTTTGTTTTTAGTGTTGTATAGTATAAGTAGTTTGTCGATAGTAGTAGTGCGGTTGTAACCGTTTTTTAGCTATAAGGCAAATTGTGTCGATTTCTTTGTTATATTTGTCTAGAGAAAGTGGGACTGTCTTAAGTCTGTGAATCATATGTCTAAATGCTGCGAGTTTATGTTGGGTGGTATAGTTTGAGTAACTGTGGATAGTTGTGTCTGTTGTGGTTGGTTTTCTGTATATGTCAAAGTTTAAGGAGTCAATCCCTCGTGTTATGATTATGTCAAGATAATGTAAAGTTCCGTCATGCTCTTTTTCCATTGTGTATTTGATGTTGTTATGTATTTTATTTAAATCCGTCAGAATTTCTTCAGCGTTGTTCTCTTTTAGGATGCGTATTATGTCGTCTACGTATCTGTGATAATAAGTTATTTTATGTTTTTCCATTAGGGTTTTAATGTGTAGTTGTTCTAAATGTTGCATAAAAATCTCTGAGAATTTATAAAAGTTATTGTTAAATCTAAAGTAGTTTTGTTTTAGTATCGTTTTTGCAATATCCATTTTTTCGTAAATATATTGATTGTCGTATAAGTTGAAAATTTTGTTGCGCAGAATATTTAACGTTTCTTGCGTGGGTATTAATGTATATAAATCCTAAATGTCGAAGGAAACGATACAAGTGTTTTCGGTAATTTTGATGTCCTTACGTTTATTGATAAGGTCTTGTGTATTCTGCAACATGTATATGTTCTGCAAATTTATTTTCTTTTTATGCTGTAAAACGTTTACTGACGGTAAACTATACTTATACATGAACAATAATGCAGGACTCCCTACACTTAGAGCACAACCCAAAAATAAAAATCATGCACCCGCAAATAACTGGGCTAAGTACCTCACCACATAATTAAAAAAGAAAATAAATTTGCAGAATATACAAGACCTTATCAATAAACTTAAGGACATCAAAATTATCGAATATACGAGATTGGTTTCGACATGGAGGATTTATATACATCAATACCCATGCAAGAAACGTTAACTATTTTACGTAACATAGGCTGACTTCCTAAACGCAAGTTGCAATGCATATTTACAATGCATTCACTTCATAACGCATACGCAAACTTTCTGGCAAAGTCCAATGTTCCTAATCGTTTGGCAACTCATTTTAATGAGTATCAGGTATCAAAATCGCGCTTCAATTTTATTTTGTATGCAAACATTTGCGTTGCAATGGCTGAGTAAGTATTTTCTTGTTTATTTTTAATAAGTTATTTATAATTGATAGGTTTTATTGAAATAATTAAACACTTTATAGTGCAAAGACAAAGAGTGAACCCATCAGCGCAAAGAATTATTTATGTTTATGTATTCATTATACGTTTGTACTTCCATTAAAGATGCTTTTTTTTCAAACGAAAATGTGAATAAAAAATTTCATTATCCATTAATTCAACGCATTCCTCAAAATTTTTTATTTTTGATCACTTTTCTTCTCGAAAGTTTTCTCTTCTTTTTTTTCTTTTTAACGAGTTTCTTGAGCAAATCAATAATTTTGGACGATTTGGCCTGAGATAATTCCTCAGCACTTTCCAACAAAATGGATAAATAATTTTTTGTAACCTCCATTTTTCCAAAAAATTAATTCAATTTTATACATGTTATTGACATTTGTTTTAGGTATGAGTTGCATACCAACGTTCCTGAGTGCCGATAAAATGCAAAAAATGTCTCTGCAACGCAAGGTTGCACTTAAGACATGTTTAGCATTGCATAAACATTTTTTTAAATTATGCATTGCTACTGGCGTTTAGGAAGTAGGCCATACTTTCCAACTTATACGACAATCAATATATTTACGAAATAATGGATATTGCAAAAACGATACTAAAAATATAGTGATACTAAAATGTAGTGTGATGCCTTTCATTAATTTACTTGATATTTGTTTGATGACATAGCTCAAAATCTAATAATAGCTGTTGGCGATTCAAATATTGATCTTTTTAAAATTTCTTCCTCTACCGAATTGATTTCAATGTTTCAAAACTATGATTGCAGTAATGCTTATAATCGTATAACAAGACCCAGAACTAAATCTTGTATAGATCATATTTTTAGTAATATAACTGAGAGAATTTATGTAGATTCTGTTGAATGTTATCTTTCGGACCACAATATGTTATCATGTAAAATAGCAAGTGATTTTAAAGGTAGAAAATATATTGAGATATTGAAAACTCATTGTGATTACGATAAGACTAAGGAACATTTGCGAAATAATCTGCCCCATGCTTTTTCAGTATTTAATGTGTCTGGTTTAACCAATTTGCTAATATCTTGTGTTAAGCCAGTTGTCAATCACTCAACTATCGTGACAAAAATAAAAAAACGTTGAAATTTTAATTAACACCGTGGATTAACAAAAACCTTCAAGCGCTAATATTATTTAAACACAAATTATAAAAAAAGAAGTAGATCAAACAAAAAACAAAACATTGAAATTGTTTCGAAAAGATTAAGTAAGATTATAAAAGTTGCTGTCAGAGAATTTAAAGATAATTATTATGCTTATAATTTGTATAAAGCTGGTAATGATCCAAAGAAATGTTGGAAATGTTGGAAATTCATCAACAATACTCTTGGCAGATCAAGAACTAGTGGTGTTAGACTCAATAATTCGCAAGGAATGGCTATCTTAGATGATCAAATAAAAGTAGATCGTTTGAATGATTATTTTCTTTCTGTGCTAAAACAACTAAAACAAACAATTAATATCTTACAAGGATACTCTTTCAACTCATTAGGGACACTTACTGCTCAACGCAGTCGTTTTACTATCAATGAAATTAATGTTAGTGATATCAATAATATTGTCATTAATATGGCGCAGAAAAAGCACCGGGCTTTGATAATATTACAGTAAAATTATTTAAAATAATGTATTGGTGAAATTTCAGCTATCCTAGCCTACATTTTTAATAAAATGATTACAACTTCTGAATATACTGATGTCCTTAAAGTTCACAAAATAGTTCCAATTCCGAAAGCAGCCCATGTAACTACAGTAGGCAAATACCGACCAATTGCTGTGCTTTCTACTATGACAGACTTTTATGATATTTAGAAGAAAATAATATGATATACAAGTACCAATTTGGATCCAGAAAAGATGTAGGTACACAAGATGAGGTATATTTGCAAAGGCTTAGATGATGGTTAAAGTGGAGTTGCTGAAATATTTTTTGATCTATCAAAGGCGTTTGATCTTGTTGATCATGATATATTGATAAACAAATTAAAATTTTATGGTGTTCAGGGATAAGAATTATTGTTGTTCAAAAACTATTTCATTAACAGGAAACAGTACGTGTAGATAAACAATTGCAAAAGTTTTCTTGGTGAATATGGTTTACCGCAAGGAAATGGACTAAGCCCTTTATTGTTTTCAATTTACTTAAATGATATAAAAAATTTATATCTTACTGGCCAACTATATATGTTTGCTGATGATATATGCTTGTTTTACCCATTTAAGTATAATTTAGTTTTAAAAACATGTATTGAAAAGGATGCAGCTCTAATATTTGAATTTACTCGTTTAAATCGCTTATTACTAAATTCAGATAAGACCAAACTCATTCGTCTTAGATCCCATTTAGGAGGCATGAAAAATGCTTTTTCTGTGTATGTTGATGGTATATAAATTTGTGCAACCCATTCCGTTAAGTATCTAGGAATTACGTTACAAAGCAACTTATCCTAGGATCTTCATATTAATGAGTGAAGAAAAAAATTGCTTCATCTATCGGGATATTATATAAGTTTAAGAGTAAATTGAATGAAATGTTGAAGCTAATGACCTATAATGGTTTGTAAAAATCGCATTTAAATTACTTAGCATGTGTATATGCTTCCAAAAAGAATAATATATCTCAAAAATCGTTACAACGTTATCAAAATAAAGCACTAAAAATTGTAAGCAACTTACCAAGAACTCACCAAACCATATCGATATATAGAGATACTAGCAAAACTGTTTTGCCTATTTATGGCTTACATATGTATCAGGCTTTGCTGTTTGTTTAATTAAATATAAATAGTACAACCGAGCATACAATTCCATTTTTGCAAAACCAAACATATCGCAATTCCAGAAATTCCAAGGTGCAGGTTGGAAAGAACTAAGCAACGTATTGACTACGAAGGTGGTAATATGTTGTAACATATAACCAAAGGGAAAACTTCTTTAGTAATTACGAGTTAAGTTCACGCATGCGTCTGTTATTCCGGCTCTGGCTCGTCGGCAATCGAGTGAGGTTAAGAACTTAGCTCTTGATGGAAAAAACTATATATAATAAATATTTTAATTGCATGCGTAAGAAAATAAGGGTGCTATTGAAACTAATTCAAATAAAATTAACCGAAAACTAAGAGGTTTAAAACAAATTAAAAGCTGTAATTTAATTATAATTTGTCATAACAATGAAAAGAGAATAAATAAAAAATACTATAAATACCAAAATGGACAGAATGCCCATCCCTACCATGATCATTTGTAAATTCCAAGAATACGATTTTCTGTTGATCCCAAACAAAACTTCACCCCTTACTAGCCTTCTTTTGCCACGAGAATCAAAACTAAACTATTTAACCACTCATAATAAATTTTTTTTTCATAAAATTTTATATGAGTTTTGTTTTAACAAAGGTAAGAAATTAGGCTTATTAAATGTTTATTTTTTCTTAAGCAAAATGTAGTTGGGATGTTTAGTGGACTTTCAATCGTCGCATGCGTTTATGTAATCTCTTACACTATTAACCAAACCTGGCCAAAAATAATACTTGCGGATGCGCTTGAGGGTCTTATTTATACCAAAATGGGCTGATAAAGGATTGCCGTGCGCTCTATTCAAAATCTCGTTAATTACTCCTCTTAGTATCCACAACTTCCAGATCGTCATGCAATCGTTCCCCAGTTGCATGTTCTGCGCGTTTGTATACCAACTGGTCTAAAACTTTGTTTGTGTGAAATATTTTCCTCAAAAATATATAATAAAAACAAATGAGTTTTAATTTGGGTTTTTTTCTATTTATTATTGTGTAAAACTTACGTTCGGGTTGGCGGGTAGAACAAAAGTGAAAAAAGAGAAGGTAAAAAGAGATTTTATACAAATTTAAAGCATAGGCGCCAAAGAAAAAAAAGGAGAGGGAAGATTAAAAAGAAAAATGTCAGAGAAAGTGGAAGATGAAAAAAAGGGTTTTTCGCACATAAACATCCCGCCCCCTTGCACTCGTGCAACAAAGGGTAAGGAGTTAGTTTAATTAAAAATAAGTAATAATAATTTACAAAAAATTAAAAAAAAAATTTACTAATAAAAATTCAAATTCAGAATACAATTCAATTATTAAAAAGAGAGGAAAAAAAATACAATAAATAAAAAAAAGAAAAAAAAAATTCCTAGGATATACGTCCATTCGAAACGTTGATTATAATCATCGCAGTTTCCTTGGCATAATTAGAATGCTGTTGCTGGGCATACGGCGGGACTTGTGGTTGAATTTGTTGTGAATTCTGTTGTAATTGTGCTAGTTCTTGTTTCAATTGTTCTATTTGTTGCTCCAAGTGTTGAGTGTTTGTATCGACCTTGTTACGTTTCGTTTTTTTGGCTTTCTTCTTCTTGTTCTTTTTTTCTTGGTTCTTCGTCTGAGTCCCTTCAGGGCGATCAGTGCGTGTTTTTCTTCTGTCATCTCGAAAACGGTGCAGAAGCGTGTGGTGCTCTGCTGTGCATTCCATACACCGTTCTCTACTGACGCACTTATCCCTCATATGAGAGTGAGCCGGACAATTAAAACCGTAGCGATATTTTGCAACAACTTTCCATCGCTCTGCTACCGACATTTTATGGAACTTTGGGCATTTCCGAATGGGGTGTTAACTTTTACAAATGCGGCAGTCTCTAAGGCTTTCATCACGTGGTTTTATTTTGGGTTTACTCCCTGCTGAACCATTGACAGGACGGTGAACTTCAAAACGGGCCGAAGTTTGAGACATTTTGAAAATCTAGGGGTTATAAAAAATAAGAGAATAGGGAGAAAAGAAAAAAAAAATTATTAATTTGGGTTTGAATTGGGAAGGAGAACAAGCTTCACAATTGGCCGGGTAATAATGCCAGAAGCTGTTCTCACGTCAGCGACTCTAACTTTAGATTCCTGACCAGAATAGACCTTCTCTAAGCGACCTAATCTCCAACAATTTGGGGGCAAATTATCTTGACGGATTACAACCAAATCGCCAACTACAAAGTCCCTATTAGGAAACTTCCACTCTGTGCGTTTGTGGAGCTCCTTCAAATATTCCTCTTTCCACCTTATGGCAAATTGGTGGTGAAGAATTTTAATTTTCTGTCACCTGTTGGCAAGGCTTAAGGATAATTCTGAGTGGTCAGGCTCTGCAGTCCCCAGTAGCGGACGTCCGACTAAAAAATGACCAGGGGTTAAAGGAACCAAATCAGTTGGGTTATCACTCATTGCACATAAGGGTCTGGAGTTCAAACAAGCTTCAATACGAGTCAACATGGTTTCGAATTCGGGGTAAGTAAATTTCTGTGAATTAGAAATTCTTTTCAAATGGGTTTTGAAACTCTTTACCCCGGCTTCCCATAAACCACCCATGTGAGGAGCGCCAGGGGGAATAAAATGCCATTTAAACGGATTATCGGGACTAAGGGTCTGAACTTTAGATCCTATTTCTTGTAAAAACTTTCTTCGATTAATACTGAGTAACTTTGCAGCACCAACGAAAGCTGTGCCATTATCAGAGTACATATGTCGAGGTGCCGAACGACGGGATAAAAACGGGTAAATGCTGCCAGAAAAGCTTCTGAGCTCATATCCTCGGTCACTTCTAAATGTATTGATTTGTACTAAAGCAAACAAACACTACGACATAACCTTTGGACATTCGACAACCTCTTCCACTGTAGGATTTAATGTCAAATGGACCTGCAAAGTCGACGCCTGTATAATCCAAGGGCTTCCCAATAGACGTTCTTTCCGGGGGTA
Source organism: Cistogaster globosa (assembly GCA_937654795.1). Lineage (NCBI taxonomy): Eukaryota > Metazoa > Arthropoda > Insecta > Diptera > Tachinidae > Cistogaster > Cistogaster globosa. Next base: position 33,502,155 of record OW569407.1, read on the forward strand.
AAGCAGCCATCATCTAATGACTAGTCTGCTTACGATGAATAACGCATTCCTTGCAGTTGTTCACAATCGTACGAACTAAATTCCTGAGTTTAGGGACCCAAAATTCAATTCTAACAAGTCGTGCCAATAACGCATTTCCACCATGCAGCGAGTATTTGTGGACAAAGGTTAAGTATAACTGAGTAAAAGGTGCATAATAGGGTAGAATTTTTGGAAAACGTTCATCATACGTCAGACCTACTGCCTGAGCAAGGCGACCATTTACTCTCATGAGTCCACTTGAATCAAGGAAAGGATTCAACGAGATTAATTTACTATTTCGGGGTAAACTCTCGCCCATCAGAAGGCATGAGTATTCAGGTAAGTAAAAATGTTGAGATAAAAGGGTTAAGCGTGTTTTCACAAATATTATCTCCGACCTAGATAACTGCTGGGAATCATAAACACAATCACACTTTCGCACTCTATTATAGAAACGAAAAATATAGGCAATGACTCTCATAGCCCGGGGTAAACTAGAAAACCTCTTCAGAATATCATCAGTGCTATTAGAGTGGGTAAAAAGAGTCATTATATTTTTTGTCTCGAGATTAGTGTGATAAGTAATTTTCGTCCGGGGCCAATTTTCCTCAGGCTGGCTTAACCACTGCGGGCCATTCGACCATAAAGTGTTTTCAACTAAATCTTGAGCAAGAGATCCTCGGCTTGCCATATCAGCGGGGTTATTCCGAGAGTCAACATGAGACCAATTCTCAGTGCCGACTTTTTCCAGAATCAACGTAACTCTATTTGCAACAAAAGTAGGCCAGTGGCACGGAGGTTTTTGAAGCCAGGATAAAACTATGGTAGAATCAGTCCAAAAATGAATCCTTTTCCTGGCTAGATTCATTTGAGAACAAAGCGATTCTGCCATAGTCGCCAATAATGCTGCTTCGCAGAGCTCTAGACGGGGTAATGTCTCACATTTAACCGGCGCAACTTTTGTCTTAGCCATAAGCAGATGTGCTGTTATTTTCTTATTAGGGCAAATAGCTCGTATATACAGAGTTGCTGCGTATGCCTTTTCAGAAGCATCGCAAAAACCATGGATCTCTACATCAAAATCGGGGTGAAAATTAACCCATCTTGGAATGTTAATTTTCTCAATTTGCGGGTAGTCCTCTAAAAAAGCGTGCCATTGGTTTAGAGTTAAGGGGTTTAAACAATCTGTCTTGTCTTTCCAAACCTGTTGCATTATTATCTTAGCGACAATAATCTTAGGGGCAAGCCAACCGGCTGGGTCAAATAGCTTTGCTATTTCTGACAAGACAGCACGTTTTGTAACAAAGTCCCCATTCGGCTGCGCAACAAATTTAAAATAGAAGCTGTCGGAACAGGCATTCCATCGCAGGCCAAGTGTCTTAGTCGTGCTCGCAACCGAAACTTTCACGAAGTCTGCTGCTAACAGACTCTCGCAGGGTAAATCCTCTAATAAACGTTTATGATTCGCAATCCATTTCCGCAGAACAAAGCCAGCAGAGCCAAGAACGTTTATTAGATCATTACGTCGTATTATTGCTTCTTCTAGCTCATGTGAACCAGCAAGAACATCATCGACGTACATTTGGTTTTGCAATATTTATTTATTTTTATTTTTTTTTTTTTTTTTTTTTTAAAGAGAAGTAGCACTTCAGGCAATAATGCCTATTTAGTTATTTTCGTAACCGTGCTACATTCTTTAGGAAAGGGATAAATGACAGATAAGACAGGTGGTGAAAAGAGAAAGATAGATATAGTTATTTTACTTCGCCGGCGAATATGCTATTAAGAAGTACCGACACTGCAGAATTTTGAGCTTCGCATTCGCATGCCAATTGGATTAGAGTTCGAATGGCAAGATACGGCGCACAGTTCACTCCAAATGTCACCGTTTGAAGCTCGAAAGCCTTGACTTCGACTTCGGGACTTTCGCGGAATAATATCCGCTGAAAGGGGGTATGATTAGGATGAACAATAATATGCCGATACATTTTCTCAATGTCAGCATTAAACACGAATCGATAAAGACGCCACCGTAGAATTAAGATTGTAAGGTCAGCCTGTAGCACAGGGCCTGGGTAGAGGGTATCGTTTAAGCTGACGCCGTTTGAAGACGGGCTGGATGCATTAAACACGACACGAAGTTTCGTCGTCACACTATCGGGTTTGTACACAGCATGATGGGGTAAGTAATAAGAGTTCATTTCTAAACGGCAGGAAGAAATTTCCCGCAAATGACCCAATTCAATATACTCGCCAATTACTTTGTCATACTGTGATTTAAGTTCGGGGTTTCGTAAAAGGCGAGCTTCATTTCGTTTAAATTGAGAAAGCGCAATCTCACGGGAATTACCTAAACAAAGGTTTTTTGAAAATTCCTGTTTAAAGGGTAGGGAAACTACATAACGGCCATCGGGGTTTCTGAAGGTTGTCGACTGGTAATATTGTTCACAAAATATCTCAGCTTCGGACAATTGAGTTGCTTTCGGTACCTCTTCGAGTTCCCAAAACCGAGATAGTTGATTATTTAAATCAATATGGCTAAAATATGAATTAACCGTATTCAGGGGGTTGCAGTAAAAAACTTTACCAGTAACAATCCAACCAAACATTGTATTTTGAGCAATAAGGTTGCCATCGGGGTGCTTTTCTACTTCGGGTAATAATATCTGGGGTATACATTTCCCCCTAGGAGCAGATCCATTCGGGTAAAACTAACATCAGTCTTATCGATTTTAGAGAAATTAGACGGGTTGATGTTAGCAATTGTACATGTTGGCAACCGGCCAGTCAACTTCTCTACGACATATGCCTCACATTGAAGTCTAAAATCTGGGTTTGATTTAGAACCAATTGTGATTAAGCATATCTTAGAAGTAGTCGCCGTTAAACTGCCATTAAGACCAGTAATTTTCGCCATAGCAGACGGCATTGTGGGTAAACATAATTTCCTTTGCAACTTTTGGGAAATAAAAGTGGCTTGAGAAGCAGGATCGATTAGCGCCCGTGCCATGCATTTCATATCGCCGACAAAAACTTCACAAGTTGTTGTCCCTAGCAATACTGTAGATTTGGGGTTTGAATCGACATGCGAGGCATAAGACTGAAACGATCGAGCTGCGCTTGAAGTCGAGGGTCTCTCATCAGAGTTAACTTGGGGTGGACTGTAATTTGAGCCATGAGTGCCAGAACTTCTGAAAGTATTTCCATTACTGGAAGGATTAGGAGGGTTCGAGCGAGATGGATTAGGATGCGTAAAGTTACTTGGGCGATTAGGGTTTCGAGTAGAATTTTTATGCAGAAGAGAGTGATGTTTCTGCTTACAAATATAACAAACATTAACGCTTTTGCACGCTTTATATTCATGGGATGACGCTAGACAGTTTGCGCAAAATCTAAGCCTCTCTACAGTGGATAATCGATCATCAACAGTTTGACCTAAAAATACAGGACAAAGCCTAAGGGGATGTTTCTCGGCACATAAAACGCACTGCGTCACATTCTGACTCTGATTTGTCTTAGCAACAAATGCTTTAACTTTTCGGGAATCATTAGAGGGTTTTTACGTGTTACTCGAAACATGATTCTTAACGGGGTTTTGAGGGGGATTTAGATGGGATCCTCTAATATCATAAACGGATTCCAGGGTCTTGTAACGCAATGTTAGGAACTTATCCATTTCATCCCATAATGGCATGTCCACATCACGCTTCTCTGACTGTTCCCACAGACTTAATGTGGTATCGGGGAGTTTTGTAGAAGCAATGTAGACAAAAATAACGTCCCAGCTATCAGTTTTTACATTGAGCAGCGACAGATTAGTAATACAATCATTAATGGTTCTCTGCAGTTCTTTAATATTTGGGCCAGTTTCGCGGGTAATGGGGTTGATATTGAAAAGAATTTTCAACTTGGCGTTAATGAGAACGCGTTTGTTCTCATATCTGTCCATGAGATTTTTCCATGCAATGGGAAAACCATCTTTAGTCAATGGGCATGTACGGATCATTTTATGTGGCTCCCCTTTAGTGTATTGCAAAAGGTAATACATTTTCGAAGCAGGGTCAATTCTAAGGTTATCCGCTACCATACATTTAAATGATTCGCGGAATGAAGGCCACTTCAAATAATCTCCGTAAAAGGGATCTATTTCGCAAGGGGGTAAATGAGCAGATGGAATAAAATTAGGCTCCTGAGCCTTCTCGTTTTTCGAGGATTCCTTTAAACGCTCTAAGTGATCCGTTATGAGGGAGGCGCCACGTACATACGTACCGTGCGAACTCATGTATTTTTGCTTCATCTCAATAATCTGAATCTTCGGATCACTTTCGGCTAAAATTAATAAAGTATCGTAGGATTTTCTTACTACTTCCCATAAGCGATGCAATTCTTTCTTATGTATACTTAAAGAACCAATGCTATGTTCCGCGGGTGGAACAATACTAACGTAGGCCTCAAAATCGACCAAACGATCGCAATTCCTAATCAAATCATTTATTGTCGCCATCTTAAAAATTGGTTTGTGCATAAATAATTGCAAATATTATTAGCTAATTAACGAAATATGGGTGCAGGATTACTTTTGAGGAAAAAAAATACCGACAAAAGCTAATAAATTAGGCAATAAATATAAACGGGTAAAAAATAAAACTTTTGAAAAAAAAGCAAACAATAATTGAGTAAAACAATCAAACTGAATTTGATAAAACTTGAAATATAAATATTATAAAACAACCGAGTACTCGTATTATTCGTTCACTCTGAACTTTTGCAACACTAATGTAATGTGTGTTACAATATAAAAGCAAGCAAAAAAATAAATAGCAAAAAAAATAAAAACAAACAAACAACAACCGAGAGAGAGAGAAAGAATTATGCATGCATTAACATACAAACAAACGCTCCGAAAATTTTTATTTAATTTTGTTTGTGTTTTAAATCACACTTCACAAATTGCATTTAATATAAAATTAAATTAAAAATCACAACACGGCCGTCCGTCTGTTTTGTTTACTAAAAAACAACGAGTTAAATTATTTTCTTTTTCGCTATGTGCGTATTTATTAAAAACAGCTTTAGAAGCACTGGGTTAATGCTTTACAAAAGCTTTTATTAAAGCCGAGTAAACAAACAAAACAGACTTTAGTAAACGTACAGCACCAATTATGTTAAAAATTATAAATTTCACACGGGTAGCCGACTATTGTTTTTTGTAAAAATGTACTTCGCTTTTTTCAATATGGTTGAATATTTGTTTATTCTTAAATGCAGAATTTTTTTCTCCACTTTTTTTTTTGCCTTATAATGTAACACTTTTTTTGTAAATAAATCACTTGTTAATTTAAAACAAATGACTTACCTTTCTTTCGTACAAAAATAGAGGTGGGTTTTAAATGTTGAAATATATAATAAACAGGCAACAAGAGCTGTTGTCTTCCTTCGGGTTTGTTGTTCTGCAAATAAAAAATATTTTTAAAGAAAAATATTTCACCGGGGTCTGGTAAATCCGGGTCGATTGGACCAAAAAATGTTTGTGTGAAATATTTTCCTCAAAAATATATAATAAAAACAAATGAGTTTTAATTTGGGGTTTTTTCTATTTATTATTTTGTAAAACTTACGTTCGGGTTGGCGGGTAAAACAAAAGTGAAAAAAGAGAAGGTAAAAAGAGATTTTATACAAATTTAAAGCATAGGCGCCAAAGAAAAAAAAGGAGAGGAAAGATTAAAAAGAGAAATGTCAGAGAAAGTGGAAGATGAAAAAAAGGGTTTTTCGCACATAAACAAACTTTGATATCTGAAAATTTTATCTGTTTATCAGATACTTTCTTAATAAGAGCCTTATAATCTTCTGTTTAAAAATATTCAGACCCACTACTTTCGGAAATACTATTAATTTCTAATACAGAAACATCTTCCGATAAGTAATTAACTAGATTTTACGGAGAAGTACGAGAAAGCGCATCCGGAACAACATTTAAGCTACCTTTTCTATGTTGAATTTTAAATGGAAAACCCTGTAGTTTTAGTGCCCACCTTGCTAACCTTGAACTTAAATCTGTCTGCGACATTAGCCACTTCAGCGACGCATGGTCAGTCACAATTGTGAACTCATGTCCCTCGATATACGGTCGAACTTTTTTTACACTCAACACCGCAGCTAAGCATTCTTGTTCTGTCACTGAATAATAGCGTTGGGCTTTGTTAAGTTTCTTTGACATGAATGCCACAGGAACTTCATCGCCTTCCGCATTTATTTAGACCAGTACACTTCCTATGCCTTTTTAGCCAGCGTCTCAATGGGTAAAAAAATCTGTACTATGCAAAACAGGTGCTGAGCTAAGAAGATACTTTACCTTTTCAAACGATTGTTGAGTCTCATCGCTCTACACAAACTTTTTCCTATTTTTGAGTAAGTCCGTGAGCGACGTCGTATAATTCCCAATAAATTTCCTATACCAGCCGGCCATTCCTAGGAACTGCTTATTTCTTTTATTGATCGAGGTGTCGGATAATCAAGTACGGCAGCAATCTTTTCTGGGTCAGTTCGAATGATTCCCCTTCCAATGATGTATCCTAGATAGTTACCCTCTTGCATATGAAACTTACTTTTTCCTATATTAATGGTTAGCATTTTGAATTCGACCAGCAACTACTCGAAAAACTTCAAGATGCCTACTAAAACCATCAGAAACAACTAGTAAGTCATCTAAGTATATGAAGACTTCGTTCCGTAAATTTGCAGGTATCACTTTATCCATCAATCGGGACATAGTCTGGGGTGCGTTACAGAGGCCGAACGGCATTACTTTATATTGATATAAAAACCGTCCTGGCACTGTAAATGCTGTTTTGTCCCTTGATTTTGGATCTAAATGAATTTGCTAAAAGGCAACTTTCAGATCCAAGCTTGTGATAAACCTGGCCTTTGGAAGTCTACTTAGTATACCATCTATGGTCTATTTTCTACTATCAAGGCACAGACGGTTCTTACCAGGCTTCCTTACGAACACACATGGTGAACTCCAGGCACTGTTGGACTCCTCGATGACTCCTACTGCAGGAGATACCGGATAGTGACGTTGTTTGATAGGCTTGGCTACACCTACGTCTATGACATGGCTTATAAATGGTGGTTTTACCCAATCCTTCTTTCGAAAATGAGGGGAACAAATTAGTAACATGGATCAGCTATTATTTTTCATTTTCATTGATTTCGCATTCATCTAATTTTGGGATATCTATACTATAAACACTTGAAATCGAAAACGGTTGAATAAAATTACGTGGTAACAAATCATATAATCGCCAGAAATCAATTCCTAAATATCATGGCACAACCATTATATTTAGACTAGGTATTATGAATAATTCAATTGGTTTTTTAATATTTTTGAAGACAATTTGAGTTTTAATAAATCCCACAACTTTTTGACGCTTGCCACTAGCTGTGCAAACATTTGAAATAATATTTTTATAAGGATTTCCTGATTCTAAAAAACTTTTTGCTAGATTTCCGCCAATGCAAGAAATTGCGGCTCCAGTATCTAACAGACTACTTATTTTCTTTCCAAATATATTCACTTCGGCGTAAGGGCGCAGGTCATTTTCCTTTTCAAAAATACTACTAAAATATATTTTTGCTTTTGTTTTATTTTTGACCAAAATTGGCTCATGCGGTTAGCTGACCTACTACGTTTTTTTTTTTAAATTTCGGAATTAAATATTTTTTTACGTATGTTGTTATAATTTTTCATTCGAATGTGTAAAGGTGTAATTGGTTTGGGTGTAATAAGGTTGCTTTCGTGATGTGTATGGTTTTGGTTTTTTAAGATAATCTGGCATGATGAAGAATCTAATCTGTGCATGTCGCTCGATCCGTTTTCTTTACAGTATTCTGTTTGCGTGCACTTGTTGGTGCACTCGTAGGGAAGTTTTTTGACGAGTTACATTTTAAACAGGTAGGCTTATAAGAGTATGTAGTGCCGCACCCATAGCAAAAAATACTTCTTTCAGATAAACATTCCTGATATCTGTGGCCCTTTTTCCTGCAGAGTCAGCAAATCAAATTTAATTCAGAAATGACATTATCATCTTTAGTTTTAAGTTCCTTTTGATCATTATTATATATTTCTCAAGCTTTCTTCGGAAACGAAAGAGGTCTATGATAAATGTTCCTTTTTCATATATCAAGTAGAAAAAACTATCTTCTTTTACATATATCCCTCAAATGAGCAATGGAAAATATTTGCAGTTTCAGTATTTCATGTTGAATTTCTGGAAAAAGGTTTGGTCTAAAAATTTCGATCATTGAAGCTTCAGCTATTGGTTGGTCAAGATGGTCAACTAGTTCCAGGCGTCATAAAAAGCATCAAAGCTTTCCCCCATTTTCTGTTTCCTATCTCTTATAAGTTCTCTGTAGTCAATATCAGTTCTCGTGTCTTTGAACTGCTGCCCTAATGCGAGACATAAGTCTGACCATTTGATTTCTCTTACTGACTTATGGTATTGCCAATACCAATCACTGGCTTTACCATCAAATAAGGCGGAAGCATTTTTGCATTACATTTCAAAATTACCCCCTAATGTTTGATTAGTTAAAGATTCTTATCTATACAAAAAGGAGTTTACAGATAAACTCGACAGATTCCCCGAAAATTTTAACCTCCAGCTACTTATTATCTGACTGATTTTGTCCGGATGAGTGGCAAAATCTGAGGAAATTCCTGAGTTCGACCTCCCCATGTTCGAGGATGAATTGTTTTGAATTCGCACATCATTTCTGTGTGATTATTAGCTTGGTGAGGGAGGCCTAAAAGTTGATCTAAAGTTTGAATCTAATCTTGTGAAATTCCCTGATTGTGGTTTGCATCTAGAACAGGCATGCTTTCAATATGGTTATGTTCTGAATCAGTTTAATTAATTTGGGTTTGAATTGGGAAGGAGAACAAGCTTCACAATTGGCCGGGTAATAATGCCAGAAGCTGTTCTCACGTCAGTGACTCTAACTTTAGAATCCTGACCAGAATAGACCTTCTCTAAGCGACCTAATCTCCAACAATTTGGGGGCGAATTATCTTGACGGATTACAACCAAATCGCCAACTACAAAGTCCCTATTAGGAAACTTCCACTTTGTGCGTTTGTGGAGCTCCTTCAAATATTCCTCTTTCCACCTTATGGCAAATTGGTGGTGAAGAATTTTAATTTTCTGCCACCTGTTGGCAAGGCTTAAGGATAATTCTGAGTGATCAGGCTCTGCAGTCCCCAGTAGCGGACGTCCGACTAAAAAATGACCAGGGGTTAAAGGAACCAAATCAGTTGGGTTATCACTCATTGCACATAAGGGTCTGGAGTTCAAACAAGCTTCAATACGAGTCAACATGGTTTCAAATTCGGGGTAAGTAAATTTCTGTGAATTAGAAATTCTTTTCAAATGGGTTTTGAAACTCTTTACCCCGGCTTCCCATAAACCACCCATGTGAGGAGCGCCAGGGGGAATAAAATGCCATTTAAACGGATTATCGGGACTAAGGGTCTGAACTTTAGATCCTATTTCTTGTAAAAACTTTCTTCGATTAATACGGAGTAACTTTGCAGCACCTACGAAAGCTGTGCCATTATCAGAGTACATATGTCGAGGTGCCGAACGACGGGATATAAAACGGGTAAATGCTGCCAGAAAAGCTTCTGAGCTCATATCCTCGGTCACTTCTAAATGTATTGCTTTTGTGCTAAAGCAAACAAACACTACGACGTAACCTTTGGACATTCGACAACCTCTTCCACTGTAGAATTTAATGTCAAATGGACCTGCAAAATCGACGCCTGTATAATCCAAGGGCTTCCCAATAGACGTTCTTTCCGGGGGTAAAGCAGCCATCATCTGATGACTAGTCTGCTTACGATGAATAACGCATTCCTTGCAGTTGTTCACAATCGTACGAACTAAATTCCTGAGTTTAGGGACCCAAAATTCAATTCTAACAAGTCGTGCCAATAACGCATTTCCACCATGCAGCGAGTATTTGTGGACAAAGGTTAAGTATAACCGAGTAAAAGGTGCATAATAGGGTAGAATTTTTGGAAAACGTTCATCATACGTCAGACCTACTGCCTGAGCAAGGCGACCATTTACTCTCATGAGTCCACTTGAATCAAGGAAAGGATTCAACGAGATTAATTTACTATTTCGGGGTAAACTCTCGCCCTTCAGAAGGCATGAGTATTCAGGTAAGTAAAAATGTTGAGATAAAAGGGTTAAGCGTGTTTTCACAAATATTATCTCCGACCTAGATAACTGCTGGGAATCATAAACACAATCACACTTTCGCACTCTATTATAGAAACGAAAAATATAGGCAATGACTCTCATAGCCCGGGGTAAACTAGAAAACCTCTTCAGAATATCATCAGTGCTATTAGAGTGGGTAAAAAGAGTCATTATATTTTTTGTCTCGAGATTAGTGTGATAAGTAATTTTCGTCCGGGGCCAATTTTCCTCAGGCTGGCTTAACCACTGCGGGCCATTCGACCATAAAGTGTTTTCAACTAAATCTTGAGCAAGAGATCCTCGGCTTGCCATATCAGCGGGGTTATTCCGAGAGTCAACATGAGACCAATTCTCAGTGCCGACTTTTTCCAGAATCAACGCAACTCTATTTGCAACAAAAGTAGGCCAGTGGCACGGAGGTTTTTGAAGCCAGGATAAAACTATGGTAGAATCAGTCCAAAAATGAATCCTTTTCCTGGCTAGATTCATTTGAGACCAAAGCGATTCTGCCATAGTCGCCAATAATGCTGCTTCGCAGAGCTCTAGACGGGGTAATGTCTCACATTTAACCGGCGCAACTTTTGTCTTAGCCATAAGCAAATGTGCTGTTATTTTCTTATTAGGGCAAATAGCTCGTATATACAGAGTTGCTGCGTATGCCTTTTCAGAAGCATCGCAAAAACCATGGATCTCTACATCAAAATCGGGGTGAAAATTAACCCATCTTGGAATGTTAATTTTCTCAATTTGCGGGTAGTCCTCTAAAAAAGCGTGCCATTGGTTTAGAGTTAAGGGGTTTAAACATTCATCCCAATCTGTCTTGTCTTTCCAAATCTGTTGCATTATTATCTTAGCGACAATAATCTTAGGGGCAAGCCAACCGGCTGGTTCAAATAGCTTTGCTATTTCTGACAAGACAGCACGTTTTGTAACAAAGTCCCCATTCGGCTGCGCAACAAATCTAAAATAGAAGCTGTCGGAACAGGCATTCCATCGCAGGCCAAGTGTCTTAGTCGTGCTCGCATCCGAAACTTTCACGAAGTCTGCTGCTAACAGACTCTCGCAGGGTAAATCCTCTAATAAACGTTTATGATTCGCAATCCATTTCCGCAGAACAAAGCCAGCAGAGCCAAGAACGTTTATTAGATCATTACGTCGTATTATTGCTTCTTCTAGCTCATGTGAACCAGCAAGAACATCATCGACGTACATTTGGGTTCGCAATATTTCGGACACTGCAGAATTTTGAGCTTCGCATTCACATGCCAATTGGATTAGAGTTCGAATGGCAAGATACGGCGCACAGTTCACTCCAAATGTCACCGTTTGAAGCTCGAAATCCTTGACTTCGACTTCGGGACTTTCGCGAAATAATATCCGCTGAAAGGGGGTATGATTAGGATGAACAATAATATGCCGATACATTTTCTCAATGTCAGCATTAAACACGAATCGATAAAGACGCCACCGTAGAATTAAGATTGTAAGGTCAGCCTGTAGCACAGGGCCTGGGTAGAGGGTATCGTTTAAGCTGACGCCGTTTGAAGACGGGCTGGATGCATTAAACACGACACGAAGTTTCGTCGTCACACTATCGGGTTTGTACACAGCATGATGGGGTAAGTAATAAGAGTTCATTTCTAAACGGCAGGAAGAAATTTCCCGCAAATGACCCAATTCAATATACTCGCCAATTACTTTGTCATACTGTGATTTAAGTTCGGGGTTTCGTAAAAGGCGAGCTTCATTTCGTTTAAATTGAGAAAGCGCAATCTCACGGGAATTACCTAAACAAAGGTTTTTTGAAAATTCCTGTTTAAAGGGTAGGGAAACTACATAACGGCCATCGGGGTTTCTGAAGGTTGTCGACTGGTAATATTTTTCACAAAATATCTCAGCTTCGGACAATTGAGTTGCTTTCGGTACCTCTTCGAGTTCCCAAAACCGAGATAGTTGATTATTTAAATCAATATGGCTAAAATATGAATTAACCGTATTCAGGGGGTTGCAGTAAAAAACTTTACCAGTAACAATCCAACCAAACATTGTATTTTGAGCAATAAGGTTGCCATCGGGGCGCTTTTCTACTTCGGGTAATAATATCTGGGGGTATACATCTCCCCCTAGGAGCAGATCCATTCGGGTAAAACTAACATCAGTCTTATCGATTTTAGAGAAATTAGACGGGTTGATGTTAGCATGTACATGTACATGTTGGCAACCGGCCAGTCAACTTCTCTACGACATATGCCTCACATTGAAGTCTAAAATCTGGGTTTGATTTAGAACCAATTGTGATTAAGCATATCTTAGAAGTAGTCGCCGTTAAACTGCCATTAAGACCAGTAATTTTTGCCATAGCAGACGGCATTGTGGGTAAACATAATTTCCTTTGCAACTTTTGGGAAATAAAAGTGGCTTGAGAAGCAGGATCGATTAGAGCCCGTGCCATGCATTTCATATCGCCGACAAAAACTTCACAAGTTGTTGTCCCTAGCAATACTGTAGATTGGGGGTATGAATCGACATGCGAGGCATAAGACTGAAACGATCGAGCTGCGCTTGAAGTCGAGGGTCTCTCATCAGAGTTAACTTGGGGTGGACTGTAATTTGAGCCATGAGTGCCAGAACTTCTGAAAGTATTTCCATTACTGGAAGGATTAGGAGGGTTCGAGCGAGATGGATTAGGATGCGTAAAGTTACTTGGGCGATAAGGGTTTCGAGTAGAATTTTTATGCAGAAGAGAGTGATGTTTCTGCTTACAAATATAACAAACATTAACGCTTTTGCACGCTCTATATTCATGGGATGACGCTAGACAGTTTGCGCAAAATCTAAGCCTCTCTACAGTGGATAATCGATCATCAACAGTTTGACCTAAAAATACAGGACAAAGCCTAAGGGGATGTTTCTCGGGACATAAAACGCACTGCGTCACATTCTGACTCTGATTTGTCTTAGCAACAAATGCTTTAACTTTTCGGGAATCATTAGAGGGTTTTTTCGTGTTACTCGGAACATGATTCTTAACGGGGTTTTGAGGGGGATTTAGATGGGATCCTCTACTATCATAAACGGATTCCAGGGTCTTATAACGCAATGTTAGGAACTTATCCATTTCATCCCATAATGGCATGTCCACATCACGCTTCTCTGACTGTTCCCACAGACTTAATGTGGTACCGGGGAGTTTTGTAGAAGCAATGTAGACAAAAATAACGTCCCAGCTATCAGTTTTTACATTGAGCAGCGACAGATTAGTAATACAATCATTAATGGTTCTCTGCAGTTCTTTAATATTTGGGCCAGTTTCGCGGGTAATGGGGTTGATATTGAAAAGAAATTTTCAACTTGGCGTTAATGAGAACGCGTTTGTTCTCATATCTGTCCATGAGATTTTTCCATGCAATGGGAAAACCATCTTTAGTCAATGGGCATGTACGGATCATTTTATGTGGCTCCCCTTTAGTGTATTGCAAAAGGTAATACATTTTCGAAGCAGGGTCAATTCTAAGGTTATCCGCTACCATACATTTAAATGATTCGCGGAATGAAGGCCACTTCAAATAATCTCCGTAAAAGGGATCTATTTCGCAAGGGGGTAAATGAGCAGATGGAATAAAATTAGGCTCCTGAGCCTTCTCGTTTTTCGAGGATTCCTTTAAACGCTCTAAGTGATCCGTTATGAGGGAGGCGCCACGTACATACGTACCGTGCGAACTCATGTATTTTTGCTTCACCTCAATAATTTGAATCTTCGGATCACTTTCGGCTAAAATTAATAAAGCATCGTAGGATTTTCTTACTACTTCCCATAAGCGATGCAATTCTTTCTCATGTATACTTAAAGAACCAATGCTATGTTCCGCGGGTGGAACAATACTAACGTAGGCCTCAAAATCGACCAAACGATCGCAATTCCTAATCAAATCATTTATTGTCGCCATCTTAAAAATTGGTTTGTGCATAAATAACTGCAAATATTATTAGCTAATTAACGAAATATGGGTGCAGGATTACTTTTGAGAAAAAAAAAAATACCGACAAAAGCTAATAAATTAGGCAATAAATATAAACGGGAAAAAAATAAAACTTTTGAAAAAAAAGCAAACAATAATTGAGTAAAAAAATCAAACTGAATTTGATAAAACGGGGTATAAATTTTTTCTCTGAAACCTTTTTATATTTAAATAAAAAATAATTAAAGTAAATTTACACTGTCAGGCTTAAAACCGAGCAAAAACGACAGTACTAAAAAATATATTCAATAATGAATACACTTTTCTCACAGTGTAACAGCACTTTATCAAAAACAAAAAGGTATAAAATTTTAAACAACAAAAGTGTTGCACGAATAAACAATGAGTACTTGTTTCGGGTACAAAAAATATATATTTAATTACCAAAAAACGGCTTTAAATCAAAATATTCCAAATAAATATGAGTAAAATAATTAATTGGCACGTAATGCGCAATATTTTATTAGAATTTTAATTTTTCTTGGGTAAAAATTAATATAAATATTATAAAACAACCGAGTACTCGTATTATTCGTTCACTCTGAACTTTTGCAACACTAATGTAATGTGTGTTACAATATAAAAGCAAGCAAAAAAATAAATAGCAAAAAAAAAAAATAAATAACAAACAAACAACAACCGAGAGAGAGAGAAAGAATTATGCATGCATTAACATACAAACAAACGCTCAGAAAATTTTTATTTAATTTTGTTTGTGTTTTAAATCACACTTCACATATTGCATTTAATATAAAATTAAATTAAAAATCACAACACGGCCGTCCGTCTGTTTTGTTTACTAAAAAACAACGAGTTAAATTATTTTCTTTTTCGCTATGTGCGTATTTATTAAAAACAGCTTTAGAAGCACTGGGTTAATGCTTTACAAAAGCTTTTATTAAAACCGAGTAAACAAACAAAACAGACTTTAGTTAACATACAGCACAAATTATGTTAAAAATTATAAAATTCACACGGGTAGCCGACTATTGTTTTTTGTAAAAATGCATTTCGCTTTTTTCAATATGGTTGAATATTTGTTTATTCTTAAATGCACAATTTATTTTCACCACTTTTTTTTTTTTTTTGCCTTATAATGTAACACTTTTTTTGTAAATAAATCACTTGTTAATTTAAAACAAATGACTTACCTTTCTTTCGTACAAAAATAGGGGTGGGTTTTAAATGTTGAAATATATAATAAACAGGCAACAAGAGCTGTTGTCTTCCTTCGGGTTTGTTGTTCTGCAAATAAAAAATATTTCACCGGGGTTTGGTAAATCCGGGTCGATTGGACCAAAAAATGTTTGTGTGAAATATTTTCCTCAAAAATATATAATAAAAACAAATGAGTTTTAATTTGGGGTTTTTTCTATTTATTATTTTGTAAAACTTACGTTCGGGTTGGCGGGTAGAACAAAAGTAAAAAAAGAGAAGGTAAAAAGAGATTTTATACAAATTTAAAGCATAGGCGCCAAAGAAAAAAAAGGAGAGGCAAGATTAAAAAGAGAAATGTCAGAGAAAGTGGAAGATGAAAAAAGGGTTTTTCGCACATAAACAAACTTTGATATCTGAAAATTTTATCTGTTTATCAGATACTTTCTTAATAAGAACCTTATAATCTTCTGTTTAAAAATATTCAGACCGTAAGCCAACAAAAATCCCACTACTTTCGGAAATACTATTAATTTCTAATACAGAAACATCTTCCGATAAGTAATTAACTAGATTTTACGGAGAAGCACGAGAAAGCGCATCCGGAACAACATTTAAGCTACCTTTTCTATGTTGAATTTTAAATGGAAAACCCTGTAGTTTTAGTGCCCACCTTGCTAACCTTGAACTTAAATCTGTCTGCGACATTAGCCACTTCAGCGACGCATGGTCAGTCACAATTGTGAACTCATGTCCCTCGATATACGGTCGAACTTTTTTTTACACTCAACACCGCAGCTAAGCATTCTTGTTCGGTCACTGAATAATAGCGTTCGGCTTTGTTAAGTTTCTTTGACATGAATGTCCCAGGAACTTCATCGCCTTCCGCATTTATTTAGACCAGTACACTTCCTATGCCTTTTTAGCCAGCGTCTCAATGGGTAAAGAAAGGTTTTTCAAAATCTGTACTATGCAAAACAGGTGCTGAGCTAAGAAGATACTTTACCTTTTCAAACGAGTGTTGAGTCTCATCGCTCTACACAAACTTTTTCCTATTTTTGAGTAAGTCCGTGAGCGACGTCGTATAATTCCCAATAAATTTCCTATACCAGCCGGCCATTCCTAGGAACTGTCTTATTTCTTTTATTGATCGAGGTGTCGGATAATCAAGTACGGCAGCAATCTTTTCTGGGTCAGTTCGAATGATTCCCCTTCCAATGATGTATCCTAGATAGTTACCCTCTTGCACATGAAACTTACTTTTTCCTATATTAATGGTTAGCATTTTGAATTCGACCAACAACTACTCGAAAAACTTCAAGATGCCTACTAAAACCATCAGAAACAACTAGTAAGTCATCTAAGTATATGAAGACTTCGTTCCGTAAATTTGCAGGTATCACTTTATCCATCAATCGGGACATAGTCTGGGGTGCGTTACAGAGGCCGAACGGCATTACTTTATATTGATATAAAAACCGTCCTGGCACTGTAAATGCTGTTTTGTCCCTTGATTTTGGATCTAAATAAATTTGCCAAAAGGCATCTTTCAGATCCAAGCTTGTGATAAACCTGGCCTTTGGAAGTCTACTTAGTATACCATCTATGGTCTATTTTCTACTATCAAGGCACAGACGGTTCTTACCAGGCTTCCTTACGAACACACATGGTGAACTCCAGGCACTGTTGGACTCCTCGATGACTCCTACTGCAGGAGATACCGGATAGTGACGTGGTTTGATAGGCTTGGCTACACCTACGTCTATGACATGGCTTATAAATGGTGGTTTTACCCAATCCTTCTTTCGAAAATGAGGGGAACAAATTAGTAACATGGATCAGCTATTATTTTTCATTTTCATTGATTTCGCATTCATCTAATTTTGGGATATCTATACTATAAACACTTGAAATCGAAAACGGTTGAATAAAATTACGTGGTAACAAATCATATAATCGCCAGAAATCAATTCCTAAATATCATGGCACAACCATTATATTTAGACTAGGTATTATGAATAATTCAATTGGTTTTTTAATATTTTTGAAGACAATTTGAGTTTTAATAAATCCCACAACTTTTTGACGCTTGCCACTAGCTGTGCAAACATTTGAAATAATATTTTTATAAGGATTTCCTGATTCTAAAAAACTTTTTGCTAGATTTCCGCCAATGCAAGAAATTGCGGCTCCAGTATCTAACAGACTACTTATTTTCTTTCCAAATATATTCACTTCGGCGTAAGGGCGCAGGTCATTTTCCTTTTCAAAAATACTACTAAAATATATTTTTGCTTTTGTTTTATTTTTGACCAAAATTGGCTCATGCGGTTAGCTGACCTACTACGTTTTTTTTTTTAAATTTCGGAATTAAATATTTTTTTACGTATGTTGTTATAATTTTTCATTCGAATGTGTAAAGGTGTAATTGGTTTGGGTGTAATAAGGTTGCTTTCGTGATGTGTATGGTTTTGGTTTTTTAAGATAATCTGGCATGATGAAGAATCTAATCTGTGCATGTCGCTCGATCCGTTTTCTTTACAGTATTCTGTTTGCGTGCACTTGTTGTTGCACTCGTAGGGAAGTTTTTTGACGAGTTACATTTTAAACAGGTAGGCTTATAAGAGTCTGTAGTGCCGCACCCATAGCAAAAAATACTTCTTTCAGATAAACATTCCTGATATCTGTGGCCCTTTTTCCTGCAGAGTCAGCAAATCAAATTTAATTCAGAAATGACATTATCATCTTTAGTTTTAAGTTCCTTTTGATCATTATTATATATTTCTCAAGCTTTCTTCGGAAACGAAAGAGGTCTATGATAAATGTTCCTTTTTCATATATCAAGTAGAAAAAACTATCTTCTTTTACATATATCCCTCAAATGAGCAATGGAAAATATTTGCAGTTTCAGTATTTCATGTTGAATTTCTGGAAAAAGGTTTGGTCTAAAAATTTCGATCATTGAAGCTTCAGCTATTGGTTGGTCAAGATGGTCAACTAGTTCCAGGCGTCATAAAAAGCATCAAAGCTTTCCCCCATTTTCTGTTTCCTATCTCTTATAAGTTCTCTGTAGTCAATATCAGTTCTCGTGTCTTTGAACTGCTGCCCTAATGCGAGACATAAGTCTGACCATTTGATTTCTCTTACTGACTTATGGTATTGCCAATACCAATCACTGGCTTTACCATCAAATAAGGCGGAAGCATTTTTGCATTAAATTACCCCCTAATGTTTGATTAGTTAAAGATTCTTATCTATACAAAAAGGAGTTTACAGATAAACTCGACAGATTCCCCGAAAATTTTAACCTCCAGCTACTTATTATCTGACTGATTTTGTCCGGATGAGTGGCAAAATCTGAGGAAATTCCTGAGTTCGACCTCCCCATGTTCGAGGATGAATTGTTTTGAATTCGCACATCATTTCTGTGTGATTATTAGCTTGGTGAGGGAGGCCTAAAAGTTGATCTAAAGTTTGAATCTAATCTTGTGAAATTCCCTGATTGTGGTTTGCATCTAGAACAGGCATGCTTTCAATATGGTTATGTTCTGAATCAGTTGGGTTAAATGCTCATTTAATGATACTAACATCTTAGCCTGCTGAGCTCCTACAGCAGCGGTGACCAAGTTACGTATCATATGTCTTTGACCATCAGGTGAATTGTGCGAAGACTGGGAAGTATTAGGGGTAGTCTGTACATGTCTGAGTACAGTTTCATTTGCAGACCGATTTCTATCAACAGCTTGCTGTCGAGATTGATTTCTACTTGCATTGGGATAGTCGAAGAAGTGCTTTGCTTAGAAAATCTGAGTAAGCTAATTTCTATGTTACATATTGGACAAGTTGACTTATTGTGAGACGACTTAAATAGACAAGTTTTATGAAAACATGATTACAAATAATTCTAGTAGCGTTTCCTTTAGACGAAATATAATTTTTACAAATATTACAAAGATTTAAATGATTTTGAGATGGAGCTTGTGGTGGGTTTTCGAGAAACCTCAGACGGCGTTACAGCTAGATTTTCTGTATTTCGTCTTACCGACATTTTCCTTAGATTTACAAAACTTGAAACAACAAAAAAAAAGTAAATAAGATGATATGCTTAACAAAGTTTATACTTCCTTTTTATAGAAATAAAAAACTTAAAAATTTGGAAAAGAATATGTACTGTTATAAAAATAACTTCAGTGACGATTTGTTTTGATTCTTTTCGACTTAAATAGAAAAGGGTAAGGAATACTGGTAAGCTTTTAGCAGATGCAATAACATTGATTATGTAAATTTGCGATTAAAGCAAAATCTCTTAATATGTTCTAAATAAAAATATAATGTTTGATGGCTTAGTTATAAAATAATATAAAATCTAATTTTCCAATCAAACAAGTGATCAATAATATAATAAAAAAAAATTCGGTATTTTTTTGTTTTTGAATGCATAGGATCGAACTTATCCATTCCTAGATTTCCAGTCCAAAAAGTGTGAAACGAAAAGTTTCAAAAGCAATATGTGAGAAGAATGCTATATACAAGGCAACAATATTACAGATAAGTAATATTGTTACGTATTTAATTTACTGTAAAAAAAAATAAATTTTCTTACCGGCTTAAGGCCGCCTTGCTTTACAGCTTTAAGATTCCAGATACATTTTCTGATTTTTTTTTATTGGGAAAATTGTGAAAAAAAAAATTCATAGAAGAGACTTACATTTTAAGAGATTTTGTTTATTATTGTACCAGAGAAATATATTTAGGGAACCCACTATTATTCCAATAAAGATGTTGTTTTTAAGAGTTTTTTTGTGAGCCCCACTTTGGGCGCCAAAAATTATTATTTATATAACATATAACCAAAGGGAAAACTTCTTAAGTAGTTACGAGTTAATTTCACGCATGCATCTTTTATTCCAGTTTTGTCTCGTCGGCAATCGGGTGGTGTTATGAACTTAGTTCTTGATGGAAAAAACTACATATAATAAATATTTTAATTGCATGCGTAAGAAAGTAAGGGTGCTATTGAGACTAATTCAAATAATATTAACCGGAAACTAGGAGGTTTAAAAAAATTATAAGTTGTAATTTAATTATAATTTGTCATAACAATGAAAAGAGAATAAATAAAAAATAGTATAAATATCAAGATGGACAGATTATTGCATCTATTGATACATTGCTAAAGGTGAAATTTTGCAACGTAATGCCTATCCCTACCGTGATCATTTGTAAATTCTAAGAATACGATTTTCTGATGATCATAAACAAAACTTCACTACTAACTAGCCTTCCTTTGTCGCGAGAATCAAAAGTAAACTATTTAACCATTCATAATAAAAATTTTATTTTTTCATAAAATTTTATATGAGTTTTTTTTATAAAGGTAAAAAATTAGGCTTATTAAATGTGAATTTTTCCTTAAGCATACAATTCTTACAGTATATTGATATAAGTATAGTGGAATTCATTTTCTTCTTCTCTTTTTTTTACTTTAAATTCATAGATTAAATAATTTTAATTAAATGTAAATGTAAAAGAACAAAAGTTTGACTTAACAATCCGTATTTACATAGTAGAAAATGTGCCGTAAGCAAAAAAAAAAATACATAATTTATGTAGGTCAGTTATAGAGAATATGAATATGATAAAGGAATAGGATGATATGTAGAATTAGACGGACAGAAAAAAATAGAATAAAAATAATTTTATTACTAGAAGAAATTGACTAATTAAAGAAAATTACCTCAATTTAGTTATTTTGAGTTTCACTTATTTTAAACTTCACTTAAAATACTTTTATGACACTAGTTGCTTCATTTTTTATTTAAATTTTTATTTTTAACAAATTAATTTCTAATTCTCTCCTTTTTTTCTTATTCCTTTTTTTTGCTTTCTTATTTTTCTATATATTTTTGATTAATATTATTTTCCATTAGTCATGATCCCAACACCGAATTTAGAATTAACAGTATATAAATATATATATTGATAACGATTTTAGTTAGAAATTTAATGATTTTAATTATAATTTAAATTAACTTGCCTCGCGAGTATGATAAATAGAACTGATTTGCAAAAATTGTGTAACTTACATGAGTGTTTGGTTGTCTCATCAGTTTCCATCGGTGAATGGCCATTCAGCAATGCTGTGTGTAAGTGTCAAACAGAGAAAGAAATATAAATTTTTTCCAAATTTTCTGATGTGATCGAATTCTTCTTTTTAACTATTCTTAGAGAAAAAAGTAACAAAAAAATTAGCAACCAGTAGTTATATTACAATTTTGGCACTATACTAAGGATACTTAACTTAATTAAATATATTTAATGTTCTTATATAAGAAATCCGTAACCGACTTAACCAACAACTGACGTTGAATTATCAAATGACTTGAAACCATGCGGCTGTTAAAGGTATCATAAATTTTGCTGTTTGCGTTTGGACAATTTATTTCCTAAAGAGTAGGCTATTCTTGGAATTCGCTGAACACTTCTAGCAGAATTTATTTAAAAGTGAGGAAGGATATCGTTGGTTGTTACCCATGAGTGGAATAATTCTGTTAAGCCGAACTCCAAGCACGTTTTTTATTTATTTTTTATTTATTTTTCTTTTGTTTAACTATTTATAAAACTAAATTCCATGTGAACGTGTATTTGTTGAAAGCTTATATTGTTTTAAGTTTAAATCAAAATCGACTTGGTGCAAAATCTATAAAAAAATTGTTTTTGATAGGAATAATTAAATACCCAGAAATATGTTGTATACATATGTATATAAAATTAACCTATGTGATATGGCACTAATATTTGATTATTTTTAATTGTCTGTGGCGGACAAAAATTTTTGATTTGATTTGGTGTATAGGAATAGAAGTTATGTAAACTCTTACAAAAATTAAAAAAATCTGCACCATGTTATATGCAAAGAAAGTTAACTACGTTTATATTACGGAGATCACCTTTACGGATGTATTTCCTTTATTCTCCGAGTTTAAAATAGAAAGAACGTGGTTCAATGATTTAAAAGCTATTTATAGCCTTTTTTAACACGTAACAAATTGCTTAATAAAAATTTAATGAAATATACAATATGCTAAAAAGTAACCAGTAAAGTCGTAAGTCTTATGAACCGTAACTTTTTCTTCATATCGCGAAAGGTGAGATTCTACTTTCAGATGTTCAGTGGGGGAAAAACGTTTATCAATTTAAGCTTTTTTTTTACAATGACAATAAAGTTTAGATGTAATATATTTTTCTCATATTGTTCTATGTATATACTATCAGCATTTTGCAATGTAAAATATTTACCTACTAATATAAGTTCTACAGAACGAATATCAACTTTTAAATCATTATGCAAAGCATATCTACATAGCTTATTAGAAACACCTTTGATGTTATACGTTTATAATGAAAAACTTTTATAAAACTTTTTATTAAAAAATCTACATTATTAAAATATATATATATATTGTCATTTTTTATATTTAGAAAAAAGAGTTCAGGTTTCTAAATTATATTGGAAAGCAATTTATACCGAAATAATAAAATTTAAATGTCGTTTCTTTGTTTACAGGTGATTATTGAAATAATAATAGAATAAGAAATAGTTTTTAAATTCAATAATAAAATGTATTAAACTTTGTTTACAGAGAAACTCAATTTCGTTTATTTAATTGGTGTTAGCTCCCGAATTAAATTCTATTATAAAACGACATTTTCTTTTGGTTTATGATAAAAATGGATAAATTAAAATTCGAGTTTGTACAAAAATCAGCAAACGATGGAAATTCAAATTATTTAGCCCTAACCTCAATAACTACGACAGAGAATAAAACGTTTTATATGCCGGAACAATACCAAGATGTATCACAACACACAGAAATTATAAAAACTGCACCATTTAAATAAAGTAAAAAATTCTATTAAACAGAGACATCAAACACGAAGAGTCTGGATACAATTAGACGAGAAATTATCAGCAATTTACTTGGATGAAGGAGAAAATGTACAATTCAACGACTATTTTTTGGAAGAAATTAATTCTTCGCAGTTTGAAAGAAAAGTAACTGGAGATAATGCCATAACAGAAGAAATAGTAACGAATATATTGCATAAAATCTCAACAAGAAGAGAGGACGTAGTTTGTGTCAAAGATCTGAGAAATTTGTCTGGAAAATTTGTATTGGGAACATTCTCTAATAAGAGTTCAAATGTTAATCAATGGATATTGGATTTTGAAAGTGAATGTGATCGTCTGGAAATAAAAAACGATGAAGAGAAAATTGAAGTTATGCGATTTTTTTTTGGAAACCTCCTGTTTGGACTGGTTCAGCTCCATGCTCATAAAGCTTACTCTAGACTCAAAGTGGAGCGACTGGAAAGACAATTTTTGTGAAACGTATGCAGATAAGGGATGGACTCCAATAAAATATGCCATATTTTTTAAATATATAAATGGATCTTTACTAGATTACGCTCTAAAGAAGGAGAGGATTTTACTAAAAATGAATAAATCAATAGATAAGAAAACTTTAATTGATTTAATTGCAACGGGATTGCCTGATCAAGTGATAGATAGAATAAATAGAGAAGATTTAAAACAAACACAAGACTTATTTAATGAATTGAGAAGTCTGGAGTATTTAGTGAAAGGAACTATGCCCGAAAAAAGAAAAGTTTTGCAACAGAATTTTAAGGAAAAGTCACAAGAGAAAAGCCCATGCAAGATATGTGAAAAACTGGGGAAAAAACATCGCTACCATTCTGAACAGTCATGCTGGTTCAAGGCAAATGAAAAGCCTCCCGCCGAAAAAAAGAATGAAATCAAATATGTTCACAATTCCGAGATAGAGGCCGAATTAAATGACACACATCCAAAAAACTAGTAATCTCACCATTAATAAAAGTAAAACTACTGCTACAAAACTCACTAGAGACAAGCGGTATATATGATTCTGGTTCTAATGTTTCTTTAATAAATTCAAAACTAATAAAAGAAACACACAAAAGAAACAATAAAACATTTGTGCAAATCTTCGAACTATTAATGGTGAGAAAAAAACGAATGGTATGATTCGAATAAAAATAAAAATTTTAAAAATTGAAAAAGAAGTGGATTTATTTATAATAGATCAGAAAAACTTTCAGTATGATGTTTTAATTGGCCTAGACATGATAAAAATGTTTAAATTAAATCAAGATGAAAATCTTAATATAACCCAAACATTCATTGATTCTAATATGAATGAAAAGTTAACGGCTCCTCCCAAAAACGATTGCAGTATAAAGGAAAGCGATAGTAAAATACCTGGAGAATATACAATAAACTTTTATGAACACTTAGATATAAAAAATTTTAAAATTTCTATAAATCATATGTCTGTTGAACAGCGATCAGATATACATGCACTCATCGATAAATATAAATCAATTTTTGCAAAAGATAAATATGATACGGGGACAGTAAGAGACTACGAAGCCCACATTGATTTAAAAATAGATAAATATTGCAGTAAAAGGCCATACAGATGTTCTGTAGAAGACAGAAATGAAATTGAAAAACAAATTTCAGAATTGCTAAAAAATAATTTAATCGAAGAGTCCTATGGTCCCTTTGCGGCTCCGGTCACATTAGCTTTCAAAAAAGAAGATAATAAAAAATCTAGACTCTGCATAGACTTCAGGGAGTTAAATAAGATTGTTATTCCACAGTCGCAGCCATTCCCACTTATTGAAGATCTAATGGATAAAACAATCAATTGTAAATATTTTTCAACATTGGACATAAACTCAGCTTTTTGGGCAATTCCACTAAGAATTCAAGATAGAGAAAAAACAGGATTTGTGACTCAAGAAGGCCATTTCCAATGAACCTGCCTCCCATTTGGATTAAAAACATCACCTGCAATTTTTCAAAGAATATTGAGTAATATCATAAGAAAACATAATCTCTCAAGCTCTACAGTAAATTATATAGACGACATCCTAATATTCTCAAAAAATTTTAAAGAACATATTGATCACCTAGACAAACTACTAAAGGCAATAATGGAAGAAGGCTTTAGACTGAAACTCTCCAAATGTAACTTTGCAGCAGACTCGGTAACATACTTAGGCCACGTTATAAAAAATAACTCGATAAGCCCTTTGAAAGATAACTTAATTGCAATAAAAATGTTTCCAATTCCTAAAACTCAAAAAAACGTCAGGCAGTTTTTAGGAAAAATTAATTTTTATAATAAATATATACCAAAAAGTTCAATTATATTAGATCCATTACACAATCTGTTGAGAAAAGATAGCAAATTTATTTGGACAAAAGAATGCAATGACTCTTTCAAGAGAATAAAAAAGTTACTCTGTACACAGCCCATCTTAGCAATTTTTGATAAAGATTTGCCAATAATTATTTACACAGATGCCAGTTTAAAAGGTGTAGCAGCAGTTTTCAAACAAAGACAAGAAAATGGTGAAGAAAAACCAGTAGCATATTTTTCGAAAAAATTAAGCCAAAGTCAGTTGAAGAAGAAGGCTGTCTATTTAGAATGTCTAGCAATAAAGGAGGCTGTTAAATATTGGCAATATCGACTCATGGGTACTAACTTTACAGTAGTTTCTGATCACAAACCACTAGAGAATATGAATATAAAGGCTAGGACAGATGAAGAATTAGGAGATTTAACATATTACCTATCGCAGTATGACTTTACCATAAAGTATGCCCCCGGAAAAGAAAACTTAGAAGCTGATTGCTTGAGCAGAAACCCAGTGTTAGAAGCCAATGAAAACAACGAGAATTTTTTAAAAGTGATAAATTTTATTAAACTAAAAGAGATTTTAGCCGATCAGAAAGAAAATAAAAATTTAAAAGCTGATGAAGGTAAATACATATTAAAGGGAAAAGTTTATTACAAAATATCCTGAAAAAAAGAGAAGATCGTTCTATCTGAGAAATTTTCTTTAGAATTTATGAAAAAAATCCATGAACATTTTTGTCATATTGGAGTGAATCAAATGCAAAAAAAGATTTCTCCTTTTTATACAGCGGAAAACTTAATTCATAATATTAAAAAAGTTTGCAAACAGTGTGAAATATGTATAAAGAATAAGTCAAGAGGTGGATATAAAATTGGTCTACTGTCGCATTTAGGTCCAGCTGAAAACCCGTTTGATATAGTCTCAATAGATACAATTGGAGGACTTGGAGGCTCAAGATCAACCAAAAAATATCTACATCTTCTTGTCGATCACTTTACCAGATATGCATATATATTAACGTCGAAGACACAGAATGCACAAGATTTTATAAAACGAATTCAAAAAGTTGATGATAACTACAAAATTGGTATGGTTTTATCAGATCAATATCCCGGATTGAATTCAAAAGAATTTAAGAATTTCTTATCAGCTAAAGGTATTCAAATAGTTTTTACTGCAGTAGATACACCCTTTTCAAATGGTCTAAATGAAAGACTCAATCAAACACTCGTAAATAAAATTAGGTGCAGGTTAAATGAAAAGGAGAAAAAAAGAGCTTGGTCGAAAATAGCGCAAGAATGTGTCCAGTTGTACAACGAAACCGAACACACAATTACAGGATTTACACCAAAATATTTATTAGAAGGCACATATAGTTCAATATCACCCCATGAATTAAGACAAAAAGGCAGATATGAAGACTGGATGCACAACAGGGAAAAAGCTTTGCAGAATACAATTAAATCCCACAACTATAACAAACAAATATTTGACAAAAATAGAAAACATTTTGAATTCCAAGTAGGAGACATGGTATATGTTGCAAACGGTAATAAATTAAATCGAAAAAAGTTGGATGAATTAAAGATTGGCCCATACAAAATTACACAAAAAGTGTCAAATTTAATTTACCAGGTAAACATAGGACACAGAGATTCGCAGTCAAGTCTTTTTCATACTACAAAACTGATTCCGGTTTCCCACATGGAATAGGAAAAAATATACATAGAAAAAAAAAACACAATTTTTTTCCTCAGGGAAGGGAGATGTAACGAAAATGAATTGACTTATTTAAGCATCTGTTTTGTAACTGTTTGAATTCTGGTTTATAAACTAAAGAAGAAACAGATATTTCATCATTTTCTTTTATCATGTTCTTTTGTCATTTTTTATATTTAGAAAAAAGAGTTCAGGTTTCTAAATTATATTGGAAAGCAATTTATACCGAAATAATAAACTTTAAATGTCGTTTCTTTGTTTACAGGTGATTATTGAAATAATAATAGAATAAGAAATAGTTTTTTAAATTCAATAATAAAATGTATTAAACTTTGTTTACAGAGAAACTCAATTTCGTTTATTTAATTGGTGTTAGCTCCCGAATTAAATTCTATTATATATATATATATATATATATATATATAGTATATATATATATATATATATATATATATATATATATATATATATATAAAGGTACACATAATAACATTTAAAACATATTTTTAAATTAATAATATCACATTATTCTTTTTATAGACCCCAAACAACGAAAAGTTGTGATTAGATATTACCCAAAACTTCAATGAAAGATGGAATTTCCAATTGTGTAGGTGCAGTTGATGGAAAAAATATTGTGATGAAGGCTCCACCGAGGGTCTGGAAGTACCTGTTATGATTATAAACGGTACTCACAGCATAGTACTAATGGCTATTGCTGACGTGGAGTACAAATTCCTTTACATTGATGTCGGATGTAATCGAAGAGTTTCGGGCGACGTCTGAAATGCTTCAGACAATAATAATACTCTTGGACTGCCTCCACCTCAATATTTTAAGAATATATTTTATTATTATTATTGGATTCAGCTAACCGTGCGTAACGCAACCCTAGTAACACTGGCCTGTTCTGCCTTACATAATTTCTTACTACATAAAAATTTTAATTATGCGGAAGGAACTTCAATGGATATGTACGATGAGCAAGGCAACCTTGTTTCTGGAGATTGTAACCATAATTACCCATAATTAATTACACTCTGCTACAGTCAAAAAAATCTGGGCTCGTCGAGTACAACTGAAAAATTATATTTTTTTTATACCCTCAAAATCTCATATCGGTCTTTATAGAGCACTTTGATTGGGCCGTAAGTGACTGAATAAATTATCGATACGTTACAGAATTTTTTCTGTTTTCATTGGTCCGTGAAGCGTTCACACGATTGTTACAACAGAGTTGTTTTTTATCTGTCTATGGATAGAAATCTGTACATTTGACCAATTGTGTGAATTTAGCTTTAGTGCTTTTTAACATGTTGTATGTTATTTTGCAAAAGAAGCTTTAAGTTCGAAATGTAGGTGACATTAGACATTAGGCAGCGCTTGTAAATTGTAAAATTCTGCCAAGATAATAACCAAATTATTTTAATGTAGTTTTTGATACTCTCATCTTCCCCTAAAAGATAAAAAAAATAGCCACAAGACATGGTGGGGAATTTAACGCTAACTGGAAATAATTCACACGGATAGAGCAGAGGTGTAGACAAGTTTAAACTTTAAGTTCTTGGCTTAGCTTCTGATCTATTTGAAAACTTTAAATTCTGATGATAGCTCTGACCGAGCAGAATATCGCCTAAGCTATAAAAAAATCCATAGGCAAGCAGGAACTTAGCTACTGCCAGAATTAAAAATTGTTCTATCATCTAAAGCGTTTTCTCTTAAAGTACTATAGGGCCCATAGTTAAAACTTTAGCTCAATATACATGTTTTTTTTTTCAATTTTATTTGTTTACTATTAACAATTAAGAACCAATGCAATGGCAAATGTAATCCAATTATGTTTTACAGCTACTCTTATGTTAAGTGGTATCAATTAAAATTTAATCATACGTTGTGTCGTACTTTAATCTTCAGTTAAAGTTCTTGTAAATTTTTGATCTGGTCAAAATATTTTTACGAGTATGAGTACAGTAAAAACTTCATTCCTCTAACGCTAAGGTTGGATTGTTAACAGTCCTTTCAATTTTAGGCTAAATAATTTCTAAAAATACTGGAACGTATCAGAAATTTATTTTACATTTTGTAAAATTCCAAAATTAAATTTTTTAAATCTTTGTTAAAACAGAAAAAAGCGTCTTGAAAAAAGTAAGAGTAAAAAAAAAAACAACCCTATGCTTGCCTAATTCCGCATTCCAGATACGTCGTCGAATGCTGGTTTTGCTGACATTTCTTGTTATTTTTATACTTGTTTTTTATTAATTTTTATTGAGAAATATTAAGAAAAATTTTATACAATGTCAGTTAGCATTTAATTGGAAGTCCAACCTTTTTATTTATTTATAAGTGACTTTTTAACACATGTGATCCTTTAATGAAAAAGATAAAAATGTAGAAACATGCTGAATGAGAAAAAATTAAAAACCGAGAGCTTGAAAGAAAACATTAAAACAGATTCGTTGGTTATTTTATAGTGTAAATCTTCATATAAAAAACCTCTTCTTTTAGCGTGACGTTGTATTTTTACTCTTAGACAGGTTACTATTGATTGAAATCCCAAATCAAGTTTTGCATTTTAAGTTCTTACTATTTTTTTCTTGGGCTTTTCTAGGCACTGTATAACCTATTATAGCCTTGTAGACTTAAAAGCTATACATAAACCGGTAGAACAAAAAACAGCACTAGCTGCCCACTGAGCGATGAAAAAACATATACCAAACTTTGACGATGTGAGAGTATTATGTGAAGAGAAAAACTATTGTAGAAGATTTACTTTAGAGATGTTACACATAATTAACGTTCCATCAAATAAGAGATTAAATTATAAACAAGACATCGAAAAATGCGCTCAAATTTACAGGAATATTATTAATAAACAAAAAAGATTAATAACATAGTTGTTAGTAGATAAGTGTTTACTGTGCAAAATGTACGCGCCCTTTATAAAATCAGTTCCTTTAATTTAATTCTGTTTAATTTAAAAATGTAAATATTTTTGTTAATTTTTTAGTTTTATTTGTTTAAATGTAACAATGTTTTTTGTATTGTTTTGTATTTTTGACAGTTTCCCCTGAAGATGAATAGCGAAGCTATTCGAAATATTGGGAATAAAAATTAAAATTAATGAACATTAAAAATTTGTTTTAATTATCCACAACGACCTCAAGCCGAACCAAATATATAAATTATTTATCACAAATTAGAAGGTCAACAATACACCACATTTTCATGTTACAATTGACTTCATCTATTAGACCCAATCTACCAAGTTTGTGACCAAAAGTAAGCAAATAAAAAAATTAATTGAGATTGGATTCGCACGTTCAAAAGTATTGTCATGCTTTTTTAATGAGAGGGATTGATTGTTTATTAATTTATATCAGGTCTATAATTTTTTTCATCATCAGAAGCTTTTACATTGATATTGATATATAATTAGCTTTTCTAGGACTGGTAATGGCCCGTAAATACAAAAGTAATAACTTCTTGAACATAAGCATGTGATAAACCATACTCTAGCTGATTTTTATTTTTAATGTTTGTATGCTCATATATTTTGTTTGGACATCTTTGAACTGTGCAAGGCGCTGCGTCTACTTTAACAATTTTAACATCAGACTTATTCTATAAATCGCTAAAGCTAAAACTCCATCGCTTAAAATCTGGAAAAATCTACTTAGCGATTTTTGTCAACAAATGCTATTCTATAACACTTTTGCCGCAATTTATTTTTAGCTTTTTATCGATGGAGATTTAGATTTAGCTACAAGAATTACAGAATAAGATTGCAAGTATACGTAAGCAATAGCGGAAAGCTTTCCTTGATATTTTTAACAAGAATAATAATTCAGCTTGTGTTATGTATATTAAAATTCTATAGAAAAACTAGAACGAAATATGTATAACATTATAAAACTCCATTATTTATATGTAATTATTATTAAAGGCCTTGTCTAAATCGGATTTTCAATTGCAAAGCGTTTCTGCCGCGTTATTTCGGTTGCTACACACAAAGTGTGTGGGTGAAAACTTTTGATAGCTAAAAAAATGATTTCCGCTCTTGACTAGAAGGCACGCAGAAGTACGTAAAACTTACCATAGAATTTTTCTTTCCACAATTGTGTTCTTTATTATATGTTGTTGTAATATTTGCAAATTTTTGGAATCTATTTTTTACAGAACTCTTCGTGCCAAACTCGAGTAGAATCTTTCAAGACCCTTAGGAAAAAGCTCATACTGCACACGACGTTCATCATTTTCAACATCTTGTATCGATCTTTGGGCTGCGTGCATGCTATGTCCGGTGTCAGCCATGAGATAAAACCATTCGTGTTTACGTATGCATGGCTTCTTTAAAATAACAAAAAGGAATCTTTCCAACTCTTCAGTTTAGTTTAAAAATAGCGTAGTAGGTTTCTTGGCGGAAAATTTGTATATTAAAAGTTCCATTTTCTTAAAATATGGTATATAATCCCAACGTCTTGCCTGCAACTCGAACTTATGTTCGCTTGCTCCGGCATTTGAGCATAAGCGCAAATAACCTTTTAAGCTTTCTCTGGAAAGCTCAGTTTGTACTATTTTTTCCAGTCGTCTAATAACAAACGCAAGTTTCTTGTGTGTGTCTGTTCCAATATTCATAGAACTTTCAAGCATTCCAGTGCTAAATTTGTATGTCTTTTTTTTTGTTCCATTTTCTATATTTTATTAAAAAAGTATTTAGCAACTCCTGGAAGAACTTAATTATTTTTTCTAAGAAAACATACATACTGTAGCGGTTTCTTTTAACACAATGGCTTTAAGAGTTTTTAAATTTTTTCTTATCCGCTTAAACGAATGCTGTTAGAAAACATGATAACACACATTTTTAAACGTCACAAATGAGTTATCTGGTTAGTTACATGTGGTTTTTACATAAAGTTTTTTGGCGTATTCGTAGTATTCATTGACAATTATTACAACAAATTTAATTTCGCTCGAAAATTGCATTTAAATAATTAAAATCTACTACAAAAATGCGCACGGGAACAACCTGAAATTATTTTTTCACTTATCAGGGTATGTCAACAACCAAATTGCCGCGCATGATCTTTAAAAAAATTATAGAGCGATTATTGAGAAGCCTTTGCATGCTCAACGTGTCACTGTATGGTGCACTATGTAATCTGGAGGCGCAATTAACACCTTTTTTTGAGGTTGCCAAAAAGAATCAGAAACTGCCAGCCTGGTCGTGGCGCACATTTGCAGACATCATATTTCACTCATAATCGCCCTGCTTTCCTTCTCGTAATACAGTAAAAATTTGAATCATCATCGAAATTTTGTGTTTTATTTAAACTAATAAACTAATAAAAATTATTAAGATTAAAAATTTATTTAATTTATTAATGTATACATTTAAGATATTGAATGAACGCAGACCATGCACGCAAAGAAAACACATGGTTAAGGTAACCATAATCTAAGAGCAACATATTATGGTTAAATTATATAGTTGTGGTAAAATTATATGATTTTTTAAAACAACAATAATATGGTTGTTATTGGAACATATTATTGTCTAATATAAAAATAGTATTGTATATAATAACCATAACTATGGTTAAAGTATAAACATTTTATAATATAATTACAAAAAAATAATAATATATTATGGTTAAATATAAACACCATATGGTTAAATAAATTCACCATGATATAGTTAAAAATATATAAACGAAAGTATTTACAAAATGATAATATGGTCCGTTAGTATAAACTTACTCTAAAATACAAGATACAGCTATTTATTGTTTTATCTATCAACAATTTTTTATTACAATAAGAATTATTTTATTTAATTATAAAAAACTGTTAAATACAAATATAAATTTATAATATAGCTTTAAGATTGATTTTAAGGTTGATTTTTTGCTCCGAAGAAAATATTTTAATTATTGAGTAGGATATTTCAAAAACAATAATATTTAACATTAAAGCAAATTAAATATTACAATCAATAACCGGTATACTTTAAATTAATGTACTTACCTCTTATTAGGGTCATTATTAAGCATGTGGTAAATAATTGTTTTTCCTATTTGTGTTTGTTGTTTGTTTTCCAACACACCAGATCTTAGCAGAGTAGGAATTTACTCATGAATGTGCAGCACACCTGCCAAAATTTATGTACATGCACATGAAAAAGATCAAATTTTTTTGTGTGCCTACTAAAGGCACATGTGCAAGTTCAACTTGCTTAGGCACATTTCATGTGTCACTATTAAAATTAATGGAATATTTTATGTGCCGTTCTTAAAATGAATAGGACATGATCTTGCACTTTAATATATGTAGAAGACGAAGAAGTACAATGATGACAAAAAATCGTGGTGTTTTGTTGTGATGGTATGCGCTGAATATTTACCCACATGAAAATAATTTTAACTGCGTAGTTTTACTAATAAAAAAAAATTTCTTTCTTTCATCAACAGGCAGTAATTGATTAAAAATACAGAAATGCAAAATCGATATTCGTGCACCACTATATTCTTTATATTAATTTCCTCTTTTATTACAATTGTCTTGCTATAAATAAAAATCAGAGTATGAAAAAATTAAGTTTTTTTTATTAATTACAGATCATTTTTAAATATGACAGTCCTAGATATGAATGTAAAATAATTACTTAGAAGGTATTCCGCTATCTTACTAAAATTGTTAGTTGTGCTAAAAGAATCTTAGTAAAAGAGCAAAATAAAGAATATAATTATTCGTGAAATAGACAAAATTGATATTTAATTCTCAGAATTTTGCAGCTGTTATGTTAAAATTAGAAGAAAACAATTTCCCAGAAATTTCACAGTTTTATGTCCCATAAAATGTAAAATACTTTTTAACTGACTTGTAAAGGCCCTGGCCTTTACAGATATATAACCCGTTCACTTTGAAATTCACATAAGAAGCTTGTTTATTATTCCACCTCATACGTACATATATGTATATGTGTGTATATCATGTTCACTAATAATGTTTCGATATAAGACAAACCATTACCTGAATATCCTCAATAAACAAGAAGTAAGTTTCTAATATTTTTTCATACAAATTAACCTAAAATATATTTCAAATCTATTTAAATATTTTATGAATACGGCAGTTTATCCAGTACACGTTATACTATTATTGTAACAAATAATTTATTAGTATTGTACACATAACGTAGTTGCATACTGTATCAGTTACTGCCTGTTGATGAAAAACAGAAAAAAAATCTTTTTTTATTTGTAAAACTATGCAGCTAAATTTATTTTCATGTGGGTAAACCAGAGCTGTAAACGAAGCATTCTTGTTGAATCATTCCCACATTGAATGGCGATTTTTTACATGCATTGTTTCCACACAATAATGAATTGAATTAAAATTTGAATGCATTCACAATGAATGAATA
Source organism: Cistogaster globosa (assembly GCA_937654795.1). Taxonomy (NCBI): domain Eukaryota; kingdom Metazoa; phylum Arthropoda; class Insecta; order Diptera; family Tachinidae; genus Cistogaster; species Cistogaster globosa. The sequence continues at coordinate 33,537,011 of OW569407.1, forward strand.
AGAATTTAAATTCCACCACAAGAGAACGCTTTTAATTGCATTTATTTTGTCAGCAAAAATGAATTAGAATTTGAATAAATTTGTTATGAAGATAAATGTCGCGAATGCATTCACTCGCCATCCAATTAATTGAATTGGAATTTGAATGCAATTATTGGGAGGAAAAAAATATTGATGTCATTCATTTTATTTAGAATAAATTGTTTTTAGTTAAAAATTTTACAGTGTGTTTTACTACATCGGCTATGATAAACGCTGTAGAAAAGTAAAAGGGTGTTACAAAATTGACGCGATTTTAATAATTATAGTGTTATCTTTTGAACTATAAGAGATAAAAACTTGAAATTTACGCAGTTACTAAGTCGGCTTTAACATAAATTGCAATTGAAAGTAAAATGTATGCTGAATTAAGTTAACCCATTCATGATTCGAAATCCTGCAGATATTTAGGTATATAAAAAATTAATTGTATCTTAAATATTAAAAAAAATAAACAAAAATGTATTTGTAACAGTTTTCACGAAAAATATCAATATGAGTGCATTGACAATAAAATCTGTCCAGTTTTTAGTCCTTAAATTTCATTTTAATCTTTATCATGTAGTAGTTAAAACAATCCAAATCAACAACATCATTTAAAATTTAACTACCTGCCATTTTCATAATGTAGCACGTGGGCAACAAACAGGCTGTTCAATGACCTCTATATATTTTTGTTGCTAGCACCAAATTGAGGGGTAGGTACTTTATTCTTTATTTAGGTATAAAAAAATCCTTTTTTTATTATTAAAAAAGCCAAAATATTTTTTAAACCTTCCGAAAAATGTTTAATTCATAAACTTTGTAACAGTTTCCACGAATGATGTCATTATGAGCGTAATAAAGTACCTTCCCACTCAAATTGGTGCTAACATAAAAAAACATGGATACACAAAAACAATTATTCGCATGTAGTTTAAATTCAAAATTTTCTAACTTTAAAGTTGATTCCTATTTTTATATAATGTTAGATATTTTGCAAAAAAATTTTTTCGAAAAAGTATAAAAGACGATCATAGAATGTAGTTCTTAAATTTTAATGGTACTAATTTGTAAAGTAAATGTTCAATTAAATCACGTTCTTATTAGTTTTGTATTTAATATTCAATTGCTTGGGGCTTTAGTAGACAATCTCCACTTAAAAATTGTCAAAATCACGTCAATTTTGTAACACCCTTTACTTTTCTACAGTCTTTATCACAGCCGACTTGGTAACATACACTGCGTAAATTTCAAGTTTTTAGCTCTTTAAGTTCAAAAGATAACAACATAATTGTTAAAAATCATGTCAATTTTGTAACACCATTTTACTTTTCTACAGCGTTTACCATAGTCGATGTAGTAACACACACTGTAAAATTTTAACTAAAAATGAATTATTGTAAATAAAATGAATGCCTTCAATATTTTTTTCCTCTCAATGGTTGCATTCAAATTCTAATTCATTTAATTGGATGGCGAAAGAAAATGTAGATTATGAATTGAAATAAGCAAAAACTACCCGTAATTATTTGTCATGTCATAATGACTTGAAAATATTTTTTTGCACCTAATATGTTTTGAATTTCATAAACATATCAGTTAAAATATTTGTAGTAAATCTCAATGATATTTTTTTTAGCAAAATATTTTCTTAGTTTTATTTTCGCATGTGGAAACTTGCTACGTTTATTCCTGTCCTTAATTCTATCAAACTAAACAAAATTTTCTCGCAGTCTTTTTAAGACATAAAGTCATTATGGTACGATAAGAGATTCAACTACACGAATACAATATGCAGTTTTTAGCTTATAGCATCTTTATGACACAAACGCTGAGTACATAAATTTAACATGGGTATCGTCAAATATTCTTTAAAAAATAATGTTCAGTTTTTAAATCGTTTTATGTGCTTGACACGATTACCTAAATACAACATGAAGTTTTGAGTTCGTGGCATGTTCCTCACACGAACGCAACCGAGTTCATAAGTAGTAGCTAAGTTCGTGACATGTACTTTACTCTATCATACGTAGTACCTAAAACCGATGACCACATAACACTGTACAACAAAATCAAATTTTTTCAAAAATTACAAGGTCCGGGCTCTAAATTCTGATAGAGGAGACAAAAAAAAGAAATACGTGTCTCGGCGTTTTGAAAGTTTACATCTGAATTTCATTTGAGAGGGGGTTAAAGTTTCCCAGCTCTGGCACATTCTTATTGTTAAGCGGCATAAGAAACCATGTGACCCTTACATTTAAGGTATATAATGTGTTCAGCAAATTTATGTCAAATGTTACGGAGAACATTTTTGTAGAAATCTTAACCCTCTAACTCCTCAAGATATGGGTCTTTTTTGTCCTTAAAAAAGAACAAAAAACACCATTAAAACAGGGTTTTAGAGGGTTAAAATGTTCCACAAAAATGTTACGCGTTAAATTTTACTATAAGTCCTGAATACACAAAAATGGAAAATTCAACCACAAAGTCAAAAATAACAAAAGAGAGCTTAGGGTTAATTTCGCATTTATTAAGAATTTTATTTTAAAGCAAATTTGGATAGCATTAATTACATTTTTTTAGCTCTAGGCAATTCCACTTCATTATCATACAATGTCCAGCATATTTCAGCGATAAGCGAATGAATGCTTTTACCTTTATAGCGCAACCATTGAAGCATGTCTGATGAAATTTTTCACCATGCTCATCATTTTCTGTTGACAACTGCTTCTCAAAGTAATCCAAATGGGAATTTAAAAAATGAATTTTTGTTGACATATGAACGCCTAGTTTTTAAAAAGCTCTAAGCATGGTGTCTACGTACATTCGAGCAGTAGGAGAACGATTTTTGACTAAGACATTGTATATCACTTCCTTAATGCTTTTCCACACATCAAGCCCAATTGGTGAAAGCGTTTCGTCGAAGTAAGCGTTTAGCAATAGCTTTCTTATATCTGGTCCAACAAAAAAACCTGTTGGTATGAAACCAATTTTAAGACTTTTAACAATAACAACGACTTGAAGAACATATACATACCTTCTTTAACCTTTGATTCACGAAATTTTGGAAACATTGTTTTCAGAAAATTAATTGCTGATCCATTTATATTCAGACATTTAACAAAATTTTTTACCACACCAAGTTTAATATGCAATGGGGGTAAGAGAATTTTTTCAGTTGGTACCAATGCTTGACGTACGATATTGTGCTCTCCTAATGTTCCCTCAGCTCTCAACTTCCCTTGTTTTTTGGAATATTGGTCACCATTCCATCTGCTATCCCAAGTGCATAAAAAGCATCCGTACTTAACGTATCCGGCCTGCATACCTGAAAGGAAACTAGCGACTTTTAAGTCACAGCAGATCCTCCACTTATGATCTTCATATTTTACGAAGTCCAGTATTAGTTTTATAGAATCATAGCTTTCTTTAAAGATCATTCCATAGGCAATTGGAATTGGATTTTTAGTATTATCGTAATACAGAAATACAGCTTTTAGACTCTTCTTAGATGAATCAATAAATATACGCCAGTCCTCATGGTTATACCCATAATTCATTGCATTCATTATTCCCTTAATATCATTGCAATAAGCAAATGTGTTATTAAGGTTTACTGAAAAGAATGGCAGAAAGCTGTCTTGATGCTTACGAAAGCTGGTAACATTGACACCAGGTGCAAGAGATGAAGACCTTTTAAGTCTGCAGCTAAAATTTCTGCTTTGTTTTTAGACAGATTCAGTCTCCGAGTCAATGTATTTAAATGCTCTTGAGACATTAATATTGGTCTTAGGATAACTTCAATTCCTGCGTAATCACTATCTGCGCAATAAAAGGTTCCTGTTTCAGCGATGGTTCCATCAACATAATGACTAGGACTTCGGAACTGGCAGCATGGCTGATGGTACAGTTTTGTATAGAAAACTCTTTCGCCTATATATATTCAAGTTTAATATGGAAATATTTTGGCACACGTAGCACGTAGCGTCATTATGTTCACCTGGATCTAACCACCCATAGGAATACCAAACTGCATTGAATTTCGCTGACCTTCAGCGAGAGTTAAAAAATAAAACTATAGTTTTAGAACACAAAAAAAAAAAAAAATAAATAAAAATAATTACCCTTGGACCACAAAACTAAGCCATTATAACAAATACGACAGCGATGCTTCGGCGTCCATAGTTCATCCGGAAAAACTTCTAGCTCAAAATACCTTTTATAGATGTCTTCAACTTTACTATTGAAAAACTTAACTTTATATTCCGGTATAGTATGTTTACCGCAGATATAGCAAAACAAATCTAATTTTTTCAAACAATTGGACATTTATGCCAAAACAAATTTTAGAAACTTGAATGCAACTGATGCTGTTAAAAAAATCACTTAAATATTTAAACGGGCAGGAAAACACACAAAAAAGAACTCATTTATGCCAAAACAAATCTTAGACGAAAACTGAGTTCTTTCTTAATTAATTTAGTATTACTATGAGATGGTCAATCTTTTGAAACTTGAATGCAACTGATGCTGTTAACAAAATCACTTAAATATTTAAACGGGCAAGAAAACACACAAAAAAGAATTCAATTTGCGTAGAAGAGGAGTTTTTAACTAAAACATTTTAATTTTTAGTGTTCAATAACTACCTAGTTCTATTTATAATATGGAAAACCTCGATATTTTTTATTGCAGTAATTCATACATACATAAGTATTATTTAACCTTTTTTAACATTCCCAAATGCAATTTTAACAGATTTTTTACAACCGCAATTATTACCCTTTTCACATCACATTTGAAAACATTTTCAGTTTCAATTGAAATTTTTTACCTGTAGCAATACCACTGATAAATATTCTAGTACCTGGTTTTATTTAGGGACATCTCCAAATTTGTGGAATTTTAACAACCACAATTACTAATTACATTATTTTGTACGTCCAAATAAGTAATAACAATTGTCGTAAGATAAAGGTACAAGCATTCATTCGCTTATCGCTGAAATATGCTGGACATTGTATGATAATGAAGGGGAATTGCCTAGAGCTAAAAAAAAAATGTAATTAATGCTACCCAAATTTGCTTTAAAATAAAATTCTTAATAAATGCGAAATTAACCCTAAGCTCTCTTTTGTTGCGTCTTATTTTTGACTTTATGGTTGAATTTTCCATTTTGGTGTATTTAGGACTTATAGTAAAATTTAACGGGTAACATTTTTTGGAACATTTTAACCCTCTAAAACCCTGTTTTAATGGTGTTTTTTGCTTTTTTTTAAAAGAAGGACAAAAAAGACCCATATCTTGCGCAGTTAGAGGGTTAAGATTTCTACAAAAATGTTCTCCGTAACATTTGACATAAATTTGCTGAACACATTTTATACCTAAAATGTAAGGGTCACATGGTTTCTTATGCCGTTTAACAATAAGAATGTGCCAGAGCTGGGAAATTTTAACCCCCTCTCAAATGAAATTCAGATGTTAACTTTTGTTAAGAATGATACTACTTCAACGTTTTAATATAGTTTATTTTATTTATAATTGCGAACAGCCGCTTTTGCGTCTGTTCTGTTTCGATGTTTTCTTATTATTGAATTAATACAAATTAATCTTACATTCTACAAACTTAAAGTACACTTATACTAATACAAAGTGTCATACATATGATACTTTGTTTATTCTTATAAAATAGCTATTGGGATGGGAATGAGCTAGTCAGCATATTCCCACGATGTGTGTGGACTTTTGCTTCAACAAAGTATGAAGCTCGTGTTACATACAGAAGGTATGGTAACTACGACTTGTCAAACACACTACACCTCCCTTTTCCGGAAAAGAATAATCAATACTATTTGATTATTCTTTTATATATTACAAATATAAATAGAATAAAATAAAGACTGTTTTTATTAATAAAGGTCTTTTACAAAAAAACGAAATTAAACAAAATTAAAAAAGTAAAAGAATATATATTTAAATGATTAAATAAAAGGATTTATCCTTCCCTTCCCCTTTTAAAATGAGAAGAGAGAAAGGAATAAGAGAATCTTAAATTGCTGAAATAGCATTATTCAATAAAAACCCTTAAAATAGTTAACGCTCTTTTAACAACATAAATCTACTATGTTATTTCTATAAGTTTTAAGTAAAAACTAACGTTATTAAAAAAATATGAAAAGTGGGAAAAAAAAAAAATTATATAAAGCGTTATTCGACAGTTTACTGTGAATTTATTTATTTAGGTAATTTTTTAATTCTGTTCTTATGGACAGTAAAAAGTTTACCATTAGTGTCCATTAATGTGACATTGTTTGAATTATCAATGTCAGTGACTGTGAAGGGACCTTTGTAGACTGCATCCAGTTTGTGTCCTGATTCATTGCGGACAAGAACAGAGTCATTAATATAGAGTGTAATAGGATTAGAATTTTCATTGGATATATTTTGTCTTAAAAGTTTTGCATTTTCAATGAGGCTAGCAGCTCTACGTTGAGCTACTTGGAGTCTGAATTTAACTTCCTTTTCGTAAGCTTCAGCGTTGTAAAGAGGTTCTATGCTATTGGTATTGGGAAAATCTAGTTCCGTTGGAATTTTTCCGAAGATCAATTCAAATGGACAGTATCCATGAGCTGTAGATGGAGTTGTATTGTAACAATATACAAAGAATTTTAACCAATTATCCCAATCTGATTTGTCAGATGAAACATAATATCTTAAATACTCGTTGAAAGTTCTGTGAGATCTTTCAACTGTACCGAGTGTTTCATGATGGTAAGCAGTAGAGTGTAATTTCTCTATTTTCATTAGCTTGCATAGTTCTGTGAGTACCTGATTTATATATTCTGTCCCTAGGTCCGTAATTATTGTGTTCATTGGACCATATATCAAAATAAAATCTTCCATAATGGCTTTCGCAACATTTCTGGCTGATTTATTTAATATTGGGATAGCTACTAGGTATTTAGTTAAATCGCACATTATAGTCACAGCGTATTCATTCTGTGAATCAGACCGTGGAAGGGGGCCTATTGTGTCGATTATCACTCTTTGAAATGCTTTTAGGGGAGTTGGTGTTATAACCAAGGGCTCCTTGCCTTTAACCGTGGTTTTGTTGGTTTGGCATTGAAGGCATTGTTTGACGTATCTAGCTATATCTCTAGTCATGCCTTTCCAATGATATTGAAGTTGGATTTTTTTTATCATACGAGTTATGCCTGGATGTGGGATCATCATGATATTTTTGCATAATTCTCAGTTTTTCAGAATCAGTAGAAACTTGAGTCAGTTTCGGTACGAGCATAATTGTTAAATTAGAATCTTGCAAGATTTTATTACTTTTACATTTGAAGGTTTCCATATTTGTTCCTAGGTAAATAAGCATACTGTCATCTAGTGAGAGTAGCAATGTTGTGAGACCAATATTATTAGCTATTTTTGCAAGCTTTAGAAAGAGTTGACCTAGGTCAACATTTCTATTAATAATGAGATCTTTCAACTTAAATTCGGAAAGAACTTGCTTTCCCTTATGGATAATTACTTTATCCTTAGTAAAATACAATCTAGGTATTTTACGATGCTTTTGGGCATTTATAGCCTCATATATTTTAAATTTGACTGATTCTGTTCGAGGAGTTTTATTCATACTTTCTCCTCCTGTTTTAGTCTGAAGTCTTGTTGTTACCTTCAGGACTTTATTTACTTCAATATTTTTAATATCCTTGAACTCTATGCGTGACAGAGCGTCTGCCACGGTATTTTCCTGACCCCTAATATATTCGACTACAAAGTCGTACTCCTCGAGGTCAAGTCTCATACGAGTGAGGTTAGATGATGGATTCTTCAGGGAAAATAAGTAAGTTAATGGCTTGTGATCACTTTGGATTACAAACTTTTTGCCGTAAATGTATGGTCTGAAATATTTTACAGCCCAATGTATTGCAGTTAATTCCTGCTCTATGGTAGATTTGTTACTTTCACCCTTAGTGAAAGATCTAGAAGCGTATGAAATTGGCATTAGTATACCTTGTTTTTCTTGACTAAGGACAGCACCACAAGCGTGTTGGCTTGCGTCTGTTGTAATAAAAAATTCTTTAGAAAAATCAGGGTATTGTAAAATTTTAGGACTTAATAATTGGTTTTTAAGGTATTGGAACGATCTTTCGCAATCTTGGTTCCATTCAAAAGACACATTTTTTCTTGACAGTCTAGTAATATGTCGAGATGATTCAGCAAAGTTTGGTATGAACCTTCGGTAATAATTACAAAATGCTATGAAGCGTTTAGCTTCATCACCGTTCTTTGGTGTTGGATAGTTTTGTACTATAGAAAATTTGCTATCATCAGGAGATATACCTTGATCAGTACATTTGTGTCCTAAAAATGTTACTTCAGTGCGGAAAAATGAACATTTGTCTGGATGTAATTTCAGATTGTGTTTCCTGCATAATGCAAATACGTTCTTTAAATTTCGTAACATATGTTTCTTTGAACAACCAATAATTACAAGGTCATCCATATACACGAATGCCTGTGCTGGAGATAGACCTGAAAAAGCCAACGACATCATGCGTTGGAAGGAATTTGGGGCTATTTTTAGACCATACGGCAATCTTTTAAATCTGTAGGATCCTTTATCTGTGGAAAAGGAAGTGATATCTCTGGATTCCTCTTCCAGCTCTATTTGATGAAAACCTGACATAAGATCAAGGCAAGATAAGAATTTAGCTCTGCCCAATTGATCAAGAATGTCATCTATACGAGGTAACGGGAATTTATCAGCTATTAAATTTTTATTAACTGCTCTGTAGTCTACTACCAGTCTCCATCTCTTTTGGGTATTACCAGGTAAAGGTTTCTTTGGTACCAAGAGTATGGGACTATTGTGATCTGAAGTGGATGGTTCAACAATATCGTCTTTAATTAGCTTATCAACCTGGTTATTTATTTCCTCTTTTTGGGAATGTGGAATGCGATAGTTTTTTATATAAACAGGTTGTGTATTATTTACTTTGAGTCTTTGTTTGTAAAAGTTATTGACAGATATGTTTTCAGATTCTAGAGCGAAAATGTCTATAAATTCATGGCAAAAGGATTTTAAATCTTTTTCAACAAAAGTTGGGAAGTTTCTAGAAAGTCTTTCCATTTTTTCTTTGGATTTGGCAGGTGTACAATTTGGTTTGGCAATTTTATAATCTTTAAGTGTTTCAGTAATAAGTTTAATATCAGAAATTACCAAATCTTGTTCAGTGGTATTAATAATTTTTACTAAAGGGTTTGATTTGGAAGTTTTTGCGACATAAACGCCGTTTTGAATTGTTTGATAAGGTACTAAAACATTTTGTTCGGATGATTCAAATTTTATGGGTCTTATAACCTCAGATCTGGCAGGAAGTGATATTGAGTTTATGGTTGGACCGTTTCTAAGGGGTATTCCAATGTCATGATCGATTTCATTTGATCGGATAATCATTAGATCTTTATTATTGGAATATTGTAATATACAATTATATTTTCGTATGAAATCCATTCCAATTATTCCGTCTGCCTGTATTTTGAAGTCATCCCTGACTACGTGAAAAGTATGTTTTATTAGATATTTATCTATTTTTAATTCGGATTGTACACTGCCTAAAGTTGAAATTATACCTTGGCCAATACCATTTAGGTTTTTTTTATTGTACACATTAATTGACTCATTTAGGACCTGGTTGTGCTTGATAATTGAAATATCAGCTCCAGTGTCTATTAAAAAAATTAAAATATTGTCATTTAGGGTAGTTCTAGATCGTAAATAGCTACATAAATTCAAGTTAATATTGTAGGTTTTTGTATTTATTGAGTATTTAGGGGTCGCTGCTCGTTTCCCGAGGCTTCGGCAGCTAGATTTATGTTTCCGTTTTGTGCGTTATTATAACGGTTTCTGTTCTGTGGATAGTTATGACGATTTCTATTATCGTTATTGTTACGATAAGAACCTGAGTTATTGTTATTGTAATTGTGGTTGTTTGACCCGTTATTACGATATAACCCGCTATTATTGTTTCTATAATTTCGGTTTTGATTGAAGTTTCGGTTAGGGTTGACATTGTTATTTCCTCCATGATTACTGTTATTATTGTTATTTTGGCGTTTAAAGCCATAGCTTAGGATAGAGTTTTCCTGACCGTAGGCTTCAGTACAACTACTTATGAATTTAGTTAATACTTCATTCATGTTGTTGAAGTTGCCTGATTGCATTATCATTTTAACTCTATCATTGGAACTATTTTTGGTTATAGCCGTAACAGCTGAACGAGTAGCATATTTGTTGGCTGTTTCATGGGGTAACCCATCATTAATATAGGCGGATTCCAATTTTTTCGTCAATTCCTCCAATTCCTGGGCGTAGGCATTAACGTTTTTTCCGGACTGTCTTGTGCTCATTAATTTGGCATTAATTACGTCAACGGATTCACCTTTAACCGTTGATTTTAGTTTTGAGATTATTTCTTGTAAAGTAGTTTCAGATGAAATAAGATTTCTTGCTGTTCCTCTCAATTTTGTTTTGATAAGGTTTACAGCTACTGATTCGTGTGTTTCTTTAATCGAATCTACCAAATTAATGGCGTCGATAAAGCTTTGCAGGTTTTCAGAATTTCCATTGAAATCTGGAAGTAACCTTGAGGCTGTATTTAGAAATTCAATTAACGTTTGAGGCATTTTGGATTTTTGTTCTGTTTCGGGTAAAAGATCGAACACTATTGGTTCATGGATTGAGTGTGGAACAAGGATTTTAAAATTTTTTCGATAACTTACGGAAATTAATTTTTCACGTAGGTCAGAATAAAAGTTATCAGCTGAGGTTTGATGAGCTTTTGTTAATCTATTATAATTTGTATTAAGGAGTACTCTGAGCTTTTCTAATTGATTTTGAAGGATATTCACATGCTTATTGACGGTTTCGAGTTTAGTGTCTCTGTCAGTATTTAAGCATTTATAGGATTTAAGGAATTCCTCTTTTATTGCCTTAGCTCTTGATACTATTAGCTCCCATTCCATCAGTTAATAAACTGGTAAATAAAAGAAGAAATTGGTAAATAAAACTGGAGAATGCTCATTATGAGTATTTCCGTAACAAAAGGTAAAAGATATAATTATAATCAAAAGGTTTTCAGAAAAGGTCTCTCAAACAGTGTTCTTTCTAGTAGAGTGGAAAACAATAATCCTGATATTAGACTTTGTCTAGATTGTTAGCCAAAGATGCAGCTCTAGTGTAATTTTTTCTCAAGGATCTTTTGTGTAATTGGTAGAGCGTTACTAGAAGTTGTGTGGCTAAAATACCGATGATTATTATGAAGTACACGGTGGGAAAGTCAATTTTAACCACTACGTCATTGACGACGTTAGCGTTAGGTTTTTCAATTTTTGATTCTGTACCACCCATTGCAATGACAGTTAATAAGTTTTTAATTGAGTGAGCTTGGAGGGTCTGAGAATCAAAACGTTAATACTATTAAAATTCTACTGCACAATGCTATTTTTTTTTTTTTTTTTTTTTTTTAAATTACAAAAATTAACTTCTCTTTCTGTATTCCCCTCTATCGTTATCATTAAAAAGGACTAAAAAAAAATTTAACTTCTTTATCATTATACTTCTCCCTTATGGAAAAGAGAGAAAAAAAATTTAAAGGATTGGACTGATTTTAAATAGAACCGTCTCGTTCGTTAGTAGCTGGACCGTTTACATTTGAAAATTTCTGGTTTACAAAAAAAATTTACTTAACATAAATTTACACGGCCAACTACTTGTTAGTCTGTCTTTTCTTGTCCTGGGGCGTGTTAGTAGTTAGAAACTAAAGGTATGTATGGCACCGCGTGGCATACGATACACTTCAATGCATCGTCCTACTATGGCGCTGTCATACATCGGTCAATGCCAATTTTGACCGAACCGGGCTTTACTTAGATTAAGTAGTACTGGAGGGACTCGTGAGTGTCGCAGTAATAAAAAAATTAATTCAACATATTAATGCTTTGCCTATTTAGACACTTTTATAAAACACGCAAAATCATTTCACTTTTTAATTAATAATTAATTAATAATTATATTTGTAACTTTTTTTTTTTTTGAATTCAGTTTTATAAAATTTTAGCTTTTCTATTATATTTGACCATTTATTCTCAGCCACTAATAGAACTAAAAAGTTTATGTATGTATATTTTCTTAATTTCTGTCCCTATGAAATATGTTATACAATGTTTTCTTTGTTTTAATATATTTTAGGTTACATATTTATTTGTAAAGTTAAAAATAATAATATTTAAATTAATGATAACTTATCGTTTTTCTGGTTGCTCCCTCAATTGTTGTTGACCATGACTCTTGTTTTCTTGGGGTTGGTTGTTTGTTTCATCTTGTTGTTGACCATTTATTGTTGTTTGCTTTTTAAATTAATGATAACATATCGTTTTTCTGCGCATTTTGACCATTCTGTCGGAGTTCGAGAGGTGAAGATATTACGCAACGTATTCATAAAGATCATAACTATTTAAGTTTCTTTTTGTTATATAGATATTTATTATACTTTATTATTTCAATGCTTTGTTAGACATTAAACAATTTAACTTATTTTTGTCTCTTGTTTTTAACCACTTCTTTCTAACACCAATCAAGTACAACACTGCTTTTTATTTTATCATTAGGCAGGATCGCCATGTTAAGAATGATACTACTTCAACGTTTTAATATAGTTTATTTTATTTATAATTGCGAACAGCCGCTTTTGCGTCTGTTCTGTTTCGATGTTTTCTTATTATTGAATTAATACAAATTAATCTTACATTCTACAAACTTAAAGTACACTAATACTAATACAAAGTATCATACATATGATACTTTGTTTATTCTTATAAAATAGCTATTGGGATGGGAATGAGCTAGTCAGCATATTCCCACGATGTGTGTGGACTTTTGCTTCAACAAAGTATGAAGCTCGTGTTACATACAGAAGGTATGGTAACTACGACTTGTCAAACACACTACACTTTCAAAACGCCGATACACGTATCTCTTTTTTTGTTTCCTCTATCAGAATTTGTAGCCCGGAACTTGTAATTTTTTTGTGTGTTGTACAGTGTAATTAATGCAAGCGAGCAAATGCGAGTACAATAATAGCTGTTTGACAGCTTTTTTGTTTTAAAAAAATTTTAGCTTATTCTTTCGATATTTCGATTAAGTGTTCATACTTCGCCACTGCACGTGTACTTCATGTATATAAATATATTTGTGCAAACCTCTAGTTGACACAATGAGTACTATTACTATTATTATTAACCTTTAAATTAAATTAGTATTTTATTTACTTGTTAATTTAGTTAAATTTGTATTTTATTCTTTGCCATCAAAATTGTTTTATTAAAATCACAAAACACAATTAAAACTCAGTAAGAGTTAAAAGAAAACAGAAGAATAAGCAGTTGATAGCTGTCAAAGTATTCAACATACGTCAAAAGTTAAAAGTTTACCAAATTTCGTACTTTGCGTTGACGGACACGTATTGATTGTGACAACGCTCATAACAAAACATGTATTCTAATTGACTTGTCAGTTGAATTTGTCATAGTTTAACGTATGACGGCTTCTATGTGCTCCGGCCTTAGGAGCGGCACATCAAATGTGCCTAAGCAAGTTGAACTTGCACATGATCCTTTATTAGGCACATAAAAAATTAGCTCTTATTCATGTGCATGTGCCTATTTATTTTGTGTGCATATTCCTCTTCATGTACATGTGCCGCACGTGAGTGCAAGTCTGTACCCTAATTTTAATAGAGTTTAAATAACAGGGGTTCTCATCAAATTCCTACTCACGGACCCCTAGTAAACTAAGTTTTTTTCGGTTCTTCATGCGGACCCCTTGAATAGTTGCTACGGACCCCCATCTTACATCTGACGTTATTGTTATTCCAAAATTATTTTCAGCCCGTACTCCATAGTATTTTTTTTATATATGTACAACGTACGCATACGTATACATACATATGTATGTTGCTTACCTTTTTGTATGCTTAATATTTTATATTTTAAACTGTCGTTTTTTCTATATATTTTTTGTTTTGTTTAAATTTTTATTACATATTTCAAACTTTGTTCATTTATTAAAAAAAATGACTGCTGCGACCATATAACAATCATGTTTTTTTCTGCGGGTAGATATAATATATTTTACAAAGACTGTTGTGTTTTCTGACCGCAGCTAATAAAATTTTAAAATTTTTTTATAATCAATCTAGCCGTTAATGCCCATTTTTTCTCTGATTTGCTCATCTAGATCCTAGCTCTGGTGATAGATAAATATGGAATCCGGCAGATGAGGACCAATTAATAAATTTAATTTCATTGAAATTGCTTAGTCGAGACTTTGTAAAATCAATTTAAACGTATAAGAATGCCGGCTCTGCCCTTTACTCACCTCCTGGCCCACTGTTTAAAAATGAAAATACCCTACTGCACAATGTACAGATATATCTACCAGAGTTTTAAATTTACCCGTTTAACTGTTTACCCGTGAAAAACATTTTTATACACAATCTGTTTAAATTAAGTGGATCTGTTATTATTTCAATTGTACTCAATTGTACTCATTTTTCCGTTAATTATAAAAAGGAAACATCACTTAAGTTCGTTTATGGTTGTTACTTAAATAAATTAATGCACTCGAATTTGTTTTGAAACCGGAAAGGCAAAAAAAAATATTATTTTCTTTTTATCCACTTATAAACTTTCTGAAAATTAATAAAATCAAAACTGGTGCAAATGTATGTATTAGTTATACAAAATTGCAGCACTAATTATTATTATTAAATTTGTGTAAGAAAAAGAGTTGTTTTCCCATTTTTCACCGCTCTGTGATTTTCGAGCATTAAGAATTTCTTTTTTTATTTGAATGCATTAATAGGTGGCATTTCAGAAAAAGTTTTACGTCAATGTAAAGCCCATAATTTAGCCAATAACAATCATAGCCCTAGTGACTACGCTCAACTAATCACGAATCACTCACAAAAAAATCCCCTCATACATGCTTCCGCCTGGCTGATTTCTTTATGCTTACATTCATACAGTCTCAAGTAAGTAAAATATAAAAATACCATCTTAAACTTGGGCTCATACGTCCTTTTAGTTTGAAAGGTAATAGAAAAACGTATAAAATATACGCTACACTAACAAAAGGTAAAATTCATTATTGAAGGGGCCCCTCTAAAAAAGGACGTATCTGACGTGTATGACTTTATATTTTAAAGACAAAAGTTGAATTATTGTGAATTCTAAAGCAGTAAGAACTCAAAAAGTAAAATTTAAATTTAATACAAAATAGCTTTTACTATGAACCGTATTAGAAAGACACTTGTGTGTATGTATAACTATATCCTCTACAACAAATATACAAAATATAAATTTTTAAAGTATATTTTATTCAATCAGATTAATCAGACGAACTTTACCAATATAAAACCCTTGCAGAAATTGCCTACACATCATATTTCCAAAATACATAAGTAAAAACAACAGATTCTATTCAAAGTGGTCATTATGTCTTGCAAAATATAAAGCTAAATAAAAAAAGCGATAAAGAAAACTTGTCATTTTTTTAACATGCAGCAAACAAACATAGTTAAACGAAACAGAGACTTGTTGGCAGAAAGGATAATAAATAGATTAAAAAATAGAAAGGTTAATGGAAGGTTTAGTACAAAATAATTTTTATAACAATATTAAATTGAAGAAAAACTCCACAGATTAAGGAATTTTTTTCATCCGCACCCTTTCTATTGCTCTCATCTTTACTTACCTTTGATTTTACATAAAAAATACTTAACCTAAGTAAAAAATTATCAAACAGTTCAGACATATTTGTACTATTAAACTTCTTAAAACCTAAATAATGTATTTATATTTTATTTTCTTACTTATTTATTTTGCTTAAAATTGCACATTGGAGCATTTAAAAAGAATATGCAAAAAAATCTGTGGTCTGTCTGAAGTTTCCAAAGCTTCACTTCAATATAGTAAAGATTTGCTAAAAATGAAGTTATAGTTCATGCTCCTGTTGTATGCTTGTTGTGCGTGATGAAAAGACGGACTATATGCTAAAAGTTTTTAAAATATATGAAAAAACGAGTTGGATACTGAATATATTTTGTTATGACTGTAGCACTACATATGTCGTTTCAAAATAAATCAAAGTTTGCACAAGAAAGAAACAGCTAGTCAATTATCAGTTACAAATTTAAAAGGTTGCTAATATGTTTCTGATCTTTAAAAACAAATTTGGGGGCGCACCTACAAAAAGATTTACACCATTTCTATTTATTAAGCAATGCTTAAACCCAACTACACTGTATTCACGTTTATGCGCAATTCTCTTCTTATTTCAAATACTTACATACAGTATTGTTCGAAACCTAAGCAACTTCTTCGCACTAAGTAATTATAGACTCATATCTTTTCTTTCAATTAATTTTATAGAAAATATTTTTTATTTACTACTACACAATGTATCTATAACCTAAAAATAACAACAAAAATTAAATTCCATTTCTTTGGAAGTTATAATAAAATAAAAACAAAATTAACTTAAAAATTCGCTGTTCAAAACCTAAGCAACTTTTAATATTTGGTATGATATTCTTTTTTTTCTTACGACGTCAGCGCATTTTTTGGGCATAGATTTCAATAAGATTCGATATAATAGATGTTGGTAAAGCTTCCCACTATGATTTTAGACAGTTCATTAACTCCTGTTTATTTTTAAAGCGTTGAGATCCAACTCTCCGTTTAAAAATTCTAAAGAGGTTATCTATGGGATTCAAGTCTGGCGATTGAGGTGGCCAATCCGAAACTTAACAACTTAACCAATCCTTGACTAACTTCGATGAATGTTTTGGGTCATTGTCATGTTGAAACACCCATCGAAGTGGCATTTCCCACTCAGCATAGTTAAGCATGTGAGTTGCTAAAATGTCTCTGTAAACAAAACGGTTCGTTTTTGTATGGATTTCTACAAAGGGACCAACACCACTGGCCGAAAAACAAATCCAAACCATCACATTCCCACCCCCATGCTTTATTGTGGCTTTTGAGTACCGAGGATGTAGCCGCTTTTCTTTTGTTCTTCTCACGTGGAAACTCCATCTGAACTTAGTGAGTTAAATTTAGATTTATCACTAAACAAAACAGTTCTCCATTTGAATATGGTCCAATCCATATATGCTCTAGCAAAATCCAACCTAAAACAACCAAAAAGCTGAGAAAATCAGAGACTACGTTGCAATCAATCAAACAAACCTCTTTTTTAAATGATTGAATGATGAATGAAGCTCCTTAAGTTTGGTTCCAATAAACGTTTTCTTACTGTGGAAGAACTAATTTGATGTTCAAGCTCATTCACTATGTCTTTCGACGAAACAAATATGTTTTTTTTAACTAGACGGAAAATTTTCTGGTCTGTTCGCTCAGAAGCTTTTCGAGGTCGCCCACCGCTATTGGCTTCCTCTACTTTCCCAGTAGCTTTATACTTCTTTATAAGTCGGGATTTATTGATTTATCAATATTCAATTGGTTTGCTTTAGCTTAAAAGCTGATCCATAACGTGTTCGCGTCATGGTTGCACTTCTAAAGAATTAGTACTACTTAAATGCATAAAATCAACCAAAATTATTTTTTTCAATAGCGATCATAACGGGACAAAAATTTTTGTTTAAGATTTTTGTTGTTGTTTTAGTTAATATTTCGCAACAAATGCAACAATGTAAAAAATTGCTTAGGTTTCTAACAGCGAATTTTTAAGTTAATTTTTTGTTTGTTTTATTATTTCTTCCAAAGACGTAAAAATTTTTTTTGTTTTTATTATTAGTATGTAGACTATATGTATAAAAATATATAAAAGGGAAATTTTTCATAAATCTATTTAAAGAGCATATACGACCATGAGTATTTATTGGGGAAAAGTTGCTTAGGTTTCGAACAATACTGTATGTATTTAGGAATAACATTGTTTTGCATGGCGTGCAAAGTATTAATAGCTCCATTCCCATACTTTTTGGGTAAAGTTCGGAATAATAAGAGCAAACATAACTTATTCTTAAGTTCTTAATTTAAGAGAAAAATTCTCAAAATTACGAAAACACAAAAGACCAAACTTCTATCCCAAAGCAAAATGTCAAACATAATATACATTCAGTTTTTCGGAGTAAACATAAAAACAAAATTATTTTGCATGTTCTTATATTTACTTTATTATTTTTTTGGGATAAAATTTTTAAATAATAATTTGGTAGACTTGCGGGCATGACACTAAAAATTTTTTGTATTTATTTTTAACCAGCTGATTGCTTTTTAAGTTTACACAATCTACCCATAGAAAAAGTCTGGGCTGTTTTGTGCAGAAGGAAGAAGAATTTTATATTTTTAAAAGCTCTCTCTTCTATCTAAACTTATAGTACGCGAACAGTTTTCGGTAACATTAGAACCAACGGGATCTCACAGTACGGGAGTACGGGAATGCAGTTAATGTGTCAACTCTTATTTAAAAAAATAATTTAAGAAGTCAGAAATCAAGTATATAATATTATGAAAAATCCTAATTTTAAACATTTACTGATGAATAAAAAATAAAATTTGATTTGAATTTTGAAGCTTATACAGAAATTCTAAAAATATGTGTTTTTAAAGTTCTAGGCCTTTTTTATTATCAAATAATCAATTTTAAATGATTTTTTTTCTATCTTTGTTGGTCACCTTTTGGCATTATCGTTTTTACTTACTTTTAAAAAACTTTTTTTCCGTTATGTCGTCATTAAACTTTGTCACATATACTTTATTGTCATAACTTTGAAATAAATAAAATTTCCGAATGTAAGAGCAGCAGTTTTTTAAAATAATAAATAAAGTTTTTACTTATTATGCATTTTTATCTTTATTTGTAAAATTGCTGTTGGAAGTTTTTTCAAACGTTGAACCTTTACTCAAACTAAGCTCATAAGAACTCTAAAATGTAGCTGCCTGAGAGCCTAAAAGTAAGTTGTGTTATTAAATTAAGAACTTCTTAAATTCACAACTGGTAATAAATATTATTTTTAAATTTTGAAAAGTCTGTTTAGTTCTTTATATATTCCCCACTGTAAACAGATGAAGCAGAATAAAATGCAGTACGTGAGGTAATTTTACCATAAAAGGGACACAGGAAATACAGTCAAACATAACCAAACCTAGACTTGGTTGCCTTAAATATACAGATGGAAATGTAATAACATAAATAAAATATTTACATACAAAACTCTTGTGACAAAAGCACATCTGCTACAATGATTCACATGTAAGAAAATAAAAACTCTGGTAGAATATGCGCAGGGAAAATACGGTAAATTGTTAAAAGGTGACTATGACGAAAAAGAAGATGTAAAAAATAAATGATGCACGTACGTATGTTTTCTTTACGTGTCTTTGAAAAAATAATAACATTTATGTTTAATAAGGCAACTACTACAACAATTTACATCTTATCAGGTGAAAACAGAAGGCGCTTATTTAGATTTACGTGTTTGGGTCAACAACATGAGTATTAAGTGAACCAGTTAAAAAGCATATTTAAATGTTTTCTTTTTTTATTAGATATCTTTTTTATAGCCTCAACTATTTTCATTTTTACCATCATGTTTTGAATTTCTTTACTCTACATGGTATGCGCTTAAAAGTACATATGAAATGGTTGAAAGGATATACTTAGCGAAATTTTAAATGTGATATTTAACACTTGAAAGGCAAACAGAGGAAGTGGAAATATTTTAGTATATAGAATGCTTGTTTAATTGAGGCAGACAAGCTTTTACGAAGGTACTAGCTTTTTTTTAAACCTGAAGAATTTATGGAGATAATAAATTATTATATATTTCCTTTGATGAAAAACTGCAGATAGCTTATCAAGGTTGTAAGTGATTATTACACAATATTCGGTTTCGCTAAAGTTAGATTGCTTAGGTTTGTCTGAAGATATTTTTAAAATACCAAGATTTTATCATGTACCTACAAATACTCTAAATGCGCCAAAAATCATAATATTAGGTAACTACGCAAAACGGTAGGTTAATATTGGCTGAATACTTAATGTAGCATTCAAGGCCAATTTAGATACGGATGTTGTTGTTTTGTAAATAAATGTAAGTCACCTTTCTGACTCTCAGATACCGGAAAATTTGCGAAGAAAAGATCGGATAAGTAAATTGAGGATAATCAATACAAAGTAAAAATATTTCCCGCATCGTTTTACCGTATAAATAGATTGCTAGCAGCAAAATAATGTCAATAATTTTTATCGCGTTAATTAAAAAAAATTGTTTATCTATGGAACGTTTCTTAGCAAAAACCCTAAGCATTTCATGATTATGTGCCTTTGATTACTTGATCACTTACAATTAATTCAGGTATGGAAACTTTAATAACACTTTTGAAAAACATAATGAAATTACTAACATTACCTTTATACCGTTGTATTAGAATAAGACAGTTAGTTCTAAACTGCTGATTGTTTAATTTAAAAACACTTAATAACTGATGCTTATTATTAGCAACAAAAACATGCACTACAAATTTTAAAGAATGAACATGAGTTTTGACGATCAGTGATAAAGCTCTCTGGCTGTTATAAACGTTGACAACAACTGGATTTTTATGGAAATCCGCTATCACAATTATATGCAAATTAATTTGACTTCAGTAAATTGTGTTTTTTTGCCAATGCAAGAATTAGTTGCAAAGGTCTTTCAATTATAAAAAAAATCATAAATAGAATGCAGATAAAACTGTAGTGTATTTGTGTGTATAAAATATATCTGTCCACATACTCAAGTGTTTGACTGTATAATTCATATTTGTCCACATACTTATGTGTTTGACTGCATCAGTTATTTCGTTATCAGCAAGTAACTTGATGATCTTGCTTATTTGAATATTTTATGCCCACACATACCATGCAGCTGGTCGGCATGTATTTACGCCGACCAAGCATTTTCTCACGATAAGTTTAAGTTAGTTTTTAAGTTTTTTTAAGACAAAGTACTTCAAGTGTTGAAGTACTATAGAATAGAACAAACAGAAATAAAAGTACGGTCGACCAGAATGGTCGACAATAAAACAAAGTAATTGTGTTATAAATTCTTTTCCATATTGAACATGGCGATCCTGCCAAACAAAAAAATTGATTTGTGTAAAATTTATCGAGTTTAAGCCCGAGGTGCACAGCGTAGAAATTTGTGAATTTATAAGTGTGAGTTATGACAGTCGTCCGGTATCACATTTAATAAAACCAAATTCTCTCAACCCGCTTAACATCATATATCCCGGAACTATCGTCCACCCTCATCCGATTACAACGTTGGAGTCGAAGTATGATGTTGAACCATCACCCTACCATGCCCACGACTTGGAGTCTACAACTCGCTTGACAAGATTTGCGGATTTTTAAGGTCAGATACTTAAAATCATCAGCAAGCTCTAAATTTATATCGCATTCTTCGGCTGGATAAAAATGACGTATCGTTTCCTTTGGTACCTCACTAGCTTCATATTGTACAAATGCAGCCAGAAAACTGTAAGTGGCTTACCAATTTGCACTTAGCTTTTCCGTCAGCACCGTCATATCGGATGAATATCGTTCACAATTGACTTGTGCTTGTTTCAATTCTTCCAAACACATTTTTCTAAATTGAAACAATTGTTTTAATCCGTTGTACATAGTACAATTTCTTTAGAAAATAAAAATCCTAACCTTTAGTCTACTTAAATAAATTTGTGTAGCAAAAGAAAAAAAAATGTTAAAATTTGAAATAAAATACCAATACACATATATATAAATATAAAGAACAACCAACCAAATCTTAAAAAAAAAAAAAAAATGAAATAACAAAACGAAATTTATAGCTGCTAATGTCTTTCTTGGTAACAAATAAATTTAAATGATTTTAATGTTTTATCTAACAAAACAGCAAACAGATGTAATTTTAAACAAATTAATTGATTAACTATCATTAAAGAATATAATACATAGATAGATGCATACCTACTTATATAATTTTTTAACAAACTTGTTACAGTAAGAAAAAAAAAAAGTAGAAAAAAATATTTTTTTTAATATAAATTTTAAAAGTAATCGTTTTTAATTTTTATTTTAAATACTAAAACACAATTCTCAACAATAAATATTAAATAACCGTATATACATAGTATTCTTTAAAAACAAACAAAAAAAAAAATTATGATAAAAATTCTATTCAACTTAACCTACTACTGCGATACATACGTGTCCCTCCAGTGGTATAGTTTTAAGGTATTAAAAGCCTAATTCAGATATCAGTCGGCGATATCTTATTTATATCATTGTACTCCATTGACCATCACAAAATGGTCACGGCATCCGTGATATAAGCACCATTTTTTTTTTCACTAACACGCCCTTGACTTTTATAGACACATTAACATTCGTGTACCTGTATAAACTTATTTTTAAGTAAAATATTGTAAACTTGCATTTTGTTTATGTAAACACTTACTCGAAATACGTACATGACAGTAGAAATCTATATGATTAGGTCAATACTTATAATATTGATGCTGTGCGCAGCAAACCTTTTATATATCATTATTTTCGTTCATATGTTCAACAAGCGTAAAACTTCCACAGATCGTCGCAGAATCTACTTCATTTAAATTGTTTTTTTTTTTCCTTTTGTTTCTTGTCCCCATATGTAATAAATCAACAGAATAGATCTGAGTACCATGGGTGGCCATGAATCAAAAATAGAAAACCCTAATGCTAACGTAATCAACGACATTACGGTAAAAGTGCAATATCCAGTCATATATCTAAGTATTATCATCTTCTTACTGGCGCTGCAGATCCTTATAACGCTCTACCAGCTTCATAAGAGATCATTACGAAAAAATTACACGCGCGCAGCTTCACTAGCCAGAAATTTAGACCAAGTCTAAATGTTGAATCTCCGTTTTAGATAGCTATAAAGCACACATTACAACATACATTGAATATATATTCCTTTTTTGTCTCTCATTATTCAAAATTTAAAAACCCCATGGAATGGGAAATAATAGTGAATAAGGCTAGAGCAATAAAGGAAGAATTCATCAAATCTTATAAATGCCTTAATCTCAATAGAGAGATAAAACCTGAAACAATCAATAAACACATAAATAATCTCGTGCGAAGATTCGAACAGGTTAGAGTTCTTTTTAATGTTAATTATAATAGATTAACCCACTCTCATAAAACAGCAGCTGAAGCCTTCTTTGCTGATATAAGAGATAAATTAATAACGATATCCTTAAAAAGAGGTATCGTACTAAATGTCCCAAACTCATTACATGAGGAAACAAATTTTAAATATCTACCAGAACTAGATTCAGACCCAACTTCAAATCTACCAAGTACAAGTAGAGCCTCTACCAACATGTCACAAACAAACATTGAATTCCTAAACACAGCAGCAAAACTCCTACCTGACTTCGACGGAAGTCCAGAAAATCTACAAAGCTTCATTGATGCTTTGACACTTGTGGAATCCATAAAGGGTACACATGAAGCTGTTGCGGTAAGCCTTATTAAAACAAAATTAAAAGGCACTACCAGGAACATAGTAACAACGGAATCGACCATTTCAGCGATAATTTCAAAACTCAAAACGACTGTTAAGGGAGAATCCGTTGACGTCATCAATGCAAAGTTGATGAATATAAACAGGCAAAAATGCCAATGCCTATGTCAAAGAAATAGATGAACTCACTAAAAAATTAGAGACCTCCTACATATCTGACGGTCTGCCAAATGAAACTGCAAGCAAGTACACAACACGTGCAGCAGTTTCAGCAATAGTAAAAAATGCGTCCAACGAATGGGTCAAACTGATCATGGAATCAGGATCGTTCCTAAACATGGATGAAGTGAAAACAAAATTCATAAGCAGTTGTACCGACGCATACGGACAACCTAATGCTGTATTAACTTTTCAACACAGCTACAACAATATTCCTTCTAATTTCTCTAATAATAGACAACGTTACTCTAGGAATACTAGTAACACACCCAATAACTCTAATAGGGCGCCTACTTTTTATAATCGTAACACTAGTAACAGAAATCCTAATAACAGGAATACAATTGGCCGTTATGTAACTAGAAGCTTCAATAATAGCGGAGTTAGCAATCAATTCAATAACAATAATAACCGTTACAACAATAACAACCGCAACGTGAATAGAAATAATAATATACGTTGCGTGCATGACAATAGTTCGGGAAACGAACTGACACCCCTAAATACTCAATAGACAAAAAAATCCACAACATAAATACAAGTTTATACAGTTATCTAGTCTCCAGAACCACTCTAAATGACAACAGGTCCACACCACCAAGTTCTAAACGAACCAATAGACCCTACTAGGCGAACTAGAATAAATGGCATTGGTCAAGGTGTAATAACTACAATAGGCAAAGTTAAAGCCGATTTAAAACAAGAAGATCTGCTTATAGCTCACGATTTTCATGTCGTAAAGGATGATTTTCCGATTCAAGTAGACGGAATAATAGGTATGGACTTTATTCGAAAATACAAATGCATTTTAAATTACGAAGATGATCAAGATTGGATCACCTTGAGAACTAATGATGTTCCGTACGACGTAGCAATCCCTTTAAGAAATGGTCCAAATATCAATTCCATATCACTTCCAGCAAGATCAGAAGTTATAAGACCGATAAATTTCATGTCAAATGAGGAAGAAGTATTAATACCTCAACAAATTATTCAGGATGGAGTATATATCGCCAACACAATAACTACTAAATCAAGACCTTTGGTAAAAATCATTAATACCACAGATAAAGACGTTATAATTTATAACATTCAAGTCAAATCCGAAAGTCTAAATGACTATAAAATCGTCAATAACAATTCTGAAACTAATGCCAAAATAAATAAGGTAAAACTTGAAAAATTAACAAAAAACTTTCCTGAATACGCTCCTAAAAATTTGAGAAAATTATGCTCAGACTTCATAGATATTTTTGCTTTAGAAACAGATAAAATAAGTACCAACAATTTTTACAAACAAAAACTTAAACTTCATGATACACAACCAGTGTACATCAAAAATTATAGAATTCCTCATGCCCACAAAGAGGAAGTTAATGCCCAAGTAGATAAGCTAATAGATGATGGCATAATTGAGCCATCAATCTCTGAATATAACAGTCCTCTTCTTATAGTTCCGAAAAAGTCATTACCTGGTTCGACACAAAAAGGTGGAGATTAGTCGTAGATTATAGAGGAATAAATAAAAAATTAATAGCTGATAAATTCCCATTGCCTCGTATAGATGACATTCTTGATCAGTTAGGAAGGGCCAAGTTTTTTTCATGCCTCGACTTAATGTCGGGATTTCATCAAATAGAATTGGAAGAAGACTCTAGAGACATTACGTCTTTTTCCACAGAAAAAGGCTCTTTTCGCTTTACAAGACTGCCTTATGGTATCAAAATTGCCCCGAATTCATTCCAAAGAATGATGTCATTGGCTTTTTCTGGATTATCTCCAACCCAAGCCTTTGTATACATGGATGACTTAGTAGTGATAGGATGTTCTTCGGAACACATGCTACAAAACTTAAAACAAGTATTTAGCATTTGCAGAAAATATAATCTCAAGCTACATCCGGATAAATGTACATTTTTTTGTCGTGAAGTAACATTTTTAGGTCATAAATGCACCGATAAAGGTATTTTACCTGACGACAGCAAATATTCAATTATACAAAAATACCCAACACCTACAAATGGTGATGAAGCTAAACGCTTCGTAGCGTTCTGTAATTATTACAGAAGATTCATTCCAAATTTTGCTGAATCATCACGACATATCACCAGATTATCTAGAAAAAATGTGCAATTCCAATGGACTGAGCAGTGTGAAAAATCATTCCAATACCTTAAAAATCAACTGCTAAGCCCAAAAATCCTACAATATTCAGACTTTTCTAAAGAATTCTGCATAACCACAGATGCAAGTAAACATGCCTGTGGGGCTGTTTTGAGCCAAGAAAAGCAAGGTATTCAGCTACCAATTGCTTACGCATCCAGATCTTTCACAAAAGGTGAAAGCAATAAATCAACAATAGAGCAGGAATTAACTGCAATTCATTGGGCAATACAATATTTCCGACCATATGTTTACGGCAGAAAGTTTATAATTAAAAGCGATCACAGACCCCTAACTTATTTATTTTCATTGAAAAATCCGTCATCAAAATTAACCCGTATGAGGGTAGACCTAGAGGAATATGACTTTGTGGTTGAGTATATTGGGGGTAGAGAAAATTACGCCGCGGATGCGCTATCGCGTATAAATTTTAATGATATAAAAAATATTGATGCTAACACAATACTGAAAGTAACTACGAGACTTCAGGCAAAAACGAGTAGAAATTATAATGACAATGGTATGAAGAGTAATACAAAATCGGTTGAACTAAAGGTCTATGAGGCAATTAATGCCCAAGAGCACAGTAAAATGCCACAATTGCATTTTACCAAAAATAAAGTTATAATTAAAAAAGGAAAGCGAACTCTTTCCGATTTTATGTTGAAAGACACGGTTATTAATGGAAATGTAGACTTAGGTCACCTCTTTCTAAAGCTTGAAAAAATAGCTGATAACATGGGTCTAACAACCATGCGACTACACCTCGATGATAGTCTGCTTAAGCTCCTAGGAACCAATGTTGAAACCTTTAAGAATAAAGGCAATGAAATACTTCAAGAAAGTATGTTAACAATCGTGCTCACTCCTAAATTAACAAAAATTTTCACCGATACAGAAAAATTACAAATCATGCAAAAATATCATGATAATCCTATTTCGGGAGGACATCCAGGCGTAACACGCATGATAAAGAAAATCAGACTTCAATACCATTGGAAACGCATGACTAGAGACATAGCCCAATATGTAAGAAGGTGCAAAGCATGCCAAGAAAATAAAACAGTTGTCAACGGTAAAGAGCCATTCATCCTAACGCCTACACCGTTAAAAGCATTTGACAGAATAATAATTGACACCATAGGACCACTACCACGGTCCGAGTCATTAAATGAATATGCTGTCACTATGATATGCGATCAAACTAAATTTTTAGTCGCAATACCCATTCAGAATAAATCAGCCAGAACGGTAGCCAAAGCGATTATGGAAGGATTTGTTTTGACTTACGGTCCGATGAATACAATACTAACGGACATGGGAACAGAATATATGAATCAAGTTTTATCAGAGTTATGTTCAATGATGAAGATAGAGAAACTCAATTCTACTCCGTATCATCATCAGACCTTAGGTACTGTTGAGAGATCTCACAGAACATTTAATGAATATTTGCGAACATATACTTCATCCGATAAATCAGATTGGGACGTGTGGTTAAAATACTTCGTATATTGTTACAACACCACACCATCTACAGCTCATGGTTATTGCCCATTCGAGTTGATTTACGGGAAGATCCCACGAACTCTTGATTGTACAAAAGAAAATATTGTAGAACCATTGTACTGTATTGATTCATATGAAAAAGAAGTTAAATTCAGACTTCAGGTGGCGCAGCGAAGAGCTGTCAATATCATAGAAAATGCTAAGTGGGAAAGACAACAACTTTCCGCCGAAAGGGCAAATCCGATTGAATTAACCCTCGGTGATCTCGTTTTAATTCGCAATGAAGCAGGTCATAAACTAGATTCTGTATTTAAAGGCCCCTATAAAATATCTAAAATAGACAACAACAATAATTTGGAACTCCTAGATGAACATGGGAAGTCATTCACTGTTCATAAAAATAGAGTAAAGAAGTTCACAGAAGAAGAAGAAGTTTGCATAAATTATCCGAGCAAACAATTATTTCTTCGTGTCTCTAGTGTTACTTTAAATAGAATATAACTAATTTTTTTTTTTTTTTGTTTTAGTCGCATTGAAGAGGAATCGTGTTGCTCGCTATATTTTTTTAATTAATTCGCTATTTGTAAAGGTTTTATTTTCCTATAATACAATATATGATTATGATATATGTATTTAAAAAATAATTGTTCATGATTTTTTTTTTCCTTTTTTCTCTTCTTCTCAAATACGTGCAACGATCTGTTGGATAGTTAAGACGACTGCACCATTACTATACAGTATCATTTCAATGCTTTAATCAAGTGTGAATTATTCTTTACATTCTAAGTAGCTAAAGGTTCCACATGAATCTACTACTTATCCCACCTTACTGTCCTACGTGACACCTTTATAGAATAATCAACCAATTATGATTATTCTTTCCGTAAAAGGGTGAAAGGTCACCTCAAAAGCGCCCTAACTTCTTCTTCCAAAACATTTTATAAAAACCTAAATAAAAAAAAAATATATATTGTAAATAACAAAAATTTTATTATTTGTAAAACATTTTATTAAATAAATGAAACTACTCTATTGTTACTTTTAATTTGCAAACTATAATTTTTAAATATGTGTAATTTTGCAATAGAGGTTTCGTGAGAAACACCCCCTTTCATTTTTAAATCTATTGTACTCAAAGAATGATCAACCACCTCGTATTGATCATTCTTTCTGAAAAAGGGAGGTGTAGTGTATTTGTGTATATAAAATATATGTGTCCACATACTCATGTGTTTGACTGTATAATTCATATTTGTCCACATACTTATGTGTTCGACTGCATCAGTTATTTCGTTATCAGCAAGTAACTTGATGATCTTGCTTATTTGAATATTTTATGCCCACACATACCATGCAACTGGTCGGCATGTATTTATGCCGACCAAGCATTTTCTGACGATAAGTTTAAGTTAGTTTTTAAGTTTTTTTGAGACAAAGTACTTCAAGTGTTGAAGTACTATAGAATAGAACAAACAGAAATAAAAGTACGGTCGACCAGAATGGTCGACAATAAAACAAAGTAATTGTGTTATAAATTCTTTTCCATATTGAACAAAACCAAGGTTTAAGTACTTCACTTATTGTTCGAAATATTTAAGATTTATTTAAGGTTTTTCTATTTCTATTTTTTCTATCTATTGAAGCTTAAAAGAATTACTAATAAAAAATGTTTTTTTTTTTTTTAATATTTCAAAAATTCGTTAGGAAACAAAAAATGCTACCCAATGAAAAAGTCAAATAAATCTACGAAAACTAGGATTCTACCGACGAAAAACATTTCCACAAATATGCAATTTTTTCAATTTAAATAAATTAACTAAAAATAATTCAATTTGTTGGCTTTTTTGAGATTATGAGCGCAAGTACATTGTATATGAATATTTAAATGTTTTTTGTTAAATATTTTTTTGTTCATTCTTTTTATTACAACAGATTAATTAATCATCGGCTTATGATGTATAACGTGGTGACAATTGTTTGCTATTTTGCCTTCATTAATAACTATTATAAAATCCTATTTAATATTTATTGATTTAAAGGTGGTTATTTATGAAAATATTAATATTATGAATTTATTTTTAATGATATGAAGAGAAAAAATATTAACAACAATACTTCTGCCAACAAACAATTCTTGTGTGTAAATAAATATTGAAATAAATTTATATGCGCTCATGTGTCAATTCTTTTGGTATTAAATAGGGTTTTGAAATGGAAATCCATGGAGTGAATTCTCACAATTTACCCGGAAAATTTTGGCTGTATCCCAGGGAAATGAGAAGTTTAAATTGCACTTAAAAAAATACACTGATTGTTTTTCAAGTATTTTGTTTGTGCCATTCAAAAATTTTCAAATATTTCGTTTCGTGTGAATTCTACTACGTCTATAAAGCTGTACATGAAATATCTTTTGATAATTTTAATGTTGTTGAAGATCTGCCTGTCTATGTCCCTATCACGTAAAACTGCTGGATAGATTTTAATAAATTTTACACCTTTTATTTTATACAATAATCAAATTTTTTTGAGAAACTAGAGATACCAATGTGAAGTCACCAAATTTTACCGGTGTAATGGTACTACAACAGTTGTCAGTTTTAACATTGTTTACAGAACGCTACAAAAAATATTTAAAAACACAGTTTTCTAAATTTTAATTTTAAGATAATTAGAAAGTATACGCGGACGAAGTCGTGGGCACTGCTAGTAAAATATAAAACAGAAGAAAATGATACTAATTTGTTTAAAAAGGAATTTGAGTTATTCGAAATCACTAGCATTTGAAACACGAACATGTTGACAAGAAAAACTACCTCAGTGGAAAGTGAAAGTGTTTTTTCTATTGTTAGAAATTTTGCAACGACAAAAAAGCAACAGGATATCTACTGAATTATTAAATTCAGTTAGAAAATCATATATTTAAAAAAATAATTTAAAAATACTTTTTCAGTATTATTATCATTGTTATCTCTCGTTATGTAGTACAATTTTACATATGTATGTCTTGTTACCAGAATTGTTTTTAACTTTTACAAACTGTTAAAACTTTTATTTAACAATTATTTTTATTGTTTGTTTATGTTTGAATAAGACTATGAAATTTTCAATATTATTTAATGAAATAAACTTGTTTTTTACATTATTACTTTTTCCCAGAGAATACGAAAATTTTTTCCCATTTTCCGGGAAATAAGAAATTCCAGGAAAACCAAAACCCTTGTATTAAGTCATAATAATTGCAGGAATACATAACGTATGATAAATATTTATTTTCAAAACTATAGATTTTTTTAAAGTGTGCACGCACTATGTAAATGTAAATACAATTTAATTAAAATTATGCTAAATAAATAAAAATAAGTGCTGTAATGTATTTTCAATGAAATGAAAGACACAGGCGCATTTATGAATTCAATTATTATTCTTATTTATTTAAAATTTTAAAATGCTTATCTACTAATAATGAGAAGAAATAGAAGGAGCTTGTCTTATGGTTGTACAATCGGTTACAAACGGGTTTAGAAATCTTTTATTATTGTTCACATTTTATAATTTATACAAGTATTTACAGCCTGTTTATCGAACACGTCACAAACGAAACGAAACCGGATGGTATATGGACGAATACGTAATAATTAGCGTCCATGTAACATGTTTCCGTTTTTTCGTTTAACTTATAATTGTTAAAGTGTGAGTGTAGTGATTATATGAATATATAATATTTTAAAGTAAAAGGAATGGTATTTTTCCTTCGCTTAGCTTTGACATTTCTGACACTACAATGCGCGATACAAAAACCAGAAACAATTATCATTTGTTACGTTAAAAAAAAAATGACATTCGTGTTTTAAAGACACAAAGATAGAAAATGGTAACGTTTTTGCACGTCTAAACGTCAGATTGTGTTCAGTAAACTGGCTGTTAGTTTTGTGGCTCCTCGCATACGTGGGAGTAAGAAGTGTAACATGAATATTTCAACAACAAATATTTTGTCTTGTCTTAAGTGCATAGGAATAAAAGTGTAATATGAATACTTCATAAACAAATTCATTTGTCGTACGAATGCATTTATGTGAGAACTAAAATAATGTAATCATGCAACATATATGTGAAGTAAATTATTGCAATTATAAAATGATGTATTCATGCTACAGTGCAAATAAAGCAAACAAATCTTAAACTGTATTTATGCCAGGAATACGTCTGTAAAGACAAAAAATAGCTCCAAATTTAAATTAGTTTTGAGTTATACACTCAAAAAAATTTAACATTAACAAAAATATGGTTGTTTTAGAAAGAAAATATTTTTTTAACTTTTTATGTCTATTATTAAACGAACGTCAGTAAACTACATATTTATAAAAAAAAGTTTATCAGTAGAAAAATATTTTTTACAATAGACTTAAAAAATAAATTTTACAAACAAAATTAAAAAAAATGACTATTTTTATAAAATATAAAAAAGAAAACATCAAAAACATTTAAATTTGTCCACGTAGGATAGAATTTCATCAGATTTTCTTAAATATGAATACAAAAGAATTTAAAGGCGATAACTGTTAGGATTTCATCCAAAAAAGCCAAAAACTTTAGGAGAACATTAGTGGACCGTTTTTTAAATAAAAAATTAGTTGTAAAAAGTAATTTTTCGTTTAAATTTACCTACATAATATTTTGAGTGCAAAAATTAGTAGACCATTTATCCGAGAAAAATATAAAAAACAATGTATTAAAAATAATTAATAGCTGGAGAAATTGTAATCACGCGTAGTATAAAAAATAAAGAAGATCTTTAGTTTTTCAAAACATATCTCTAAATCTCTATATGTAAGACATCAAAGTTTTTATGTTATTATATATATTCTGAATTGTTTGTCTAAGGCAAAGTAAAAGCAGAAGGGTTAAGTGGTTTAAAATAAGTGTTTCCATTTATAGTAAATAAGTAAAATATTTTCAACATATAGCCGTTAAGTCATGTAAAGTAATCGTAATGATTAATTACTTATTCAGTTTTTTTTAATTTAAAGTAATAATAGTAATAATAGCATTAATTTTTTTCAGGCCCATGTTCACAAATGTTTATTTAAAATATTGCAAACTGCTTTGGTATTCTTCTTTAAAGAAAAATTAAAAACTTTCCTTATTATTGCATAACCTTGATTAAAGCTGTATTTTGACCGCATGCAAGGAGAGTTTAAAGCTTTCATAAAGTTTCTATGTTTATATTTGTCTATTATGTCCCTTTATATGTGCGCTCAATTATCAACCAGTCAACAATTTATTGAATACTACGCAAATATTCTAATAAAGGTAACAACTACAGACTTTTCTCTAAGTACTCTTTAAAATAGCTCATGTCATGATTTAGAATTGACACTTAATTATGGGTACCTTCGGAGCACTCTTTGTTTTGACTAAGATATACTCGTAACTCATAGTAATTTGTAATTTTAGAATTTTTATGGACTATGAAGATTTCTTGTATCAAACCACTAGCGCTTTTAATCTGCAGTCAAAGTATAATTGGATTTAAGTGAGATTAAAAAATTCAGCATACAACCAAAATGAATATTTATACCGGAGGTTGCATACCAAAATTATGGAATAATCATTAGAGGAAGTTTAAAATGATTGTATTATGAAATACAGTTTTTAAATAAAAAAAAATTAATTCACCACATGCAGTGCAAAATGGGTTTTAGACAACTAAGGACAGGATGAAATATAAAGGAAGGGCTAGAAAAATATCGTAAAAATATACTTAATATTTTTTAAAGTTTTTTTTTCTGCCTGTCGTAAGTAAAACAACTGAAAAATAACTCTCGTATATTCTAAATTAAATAATAAGCGCTTTTAGAGCTTAGAACCACTATCTCTTCTGATAAGAAATAAAGTTCTTATGTCTAAGATTTCTTGAACATGATTATTATTTTAAGAGCGTAAGAGCTCCAAAAAATGAGTCTGTTAGGTTTTTATTATAATTCTTGTGGTTTTATGGGCAGTTTTTTTTTTTGTAGTTTATCTCTTGTCTGCGAGAGTATTAATTAAAGGAACATTTCTAATGCAAAGATTAGAAAAATAATAAAAATATTAAAATGTAAAAGTTTCTCACCTGTTATGGTAACAGTCGTATTAGATGTGACGATTATAGGTAATTTTGGCAATTGATTTGATTGATCAAACATTTATATTTAACGATTTTTTTTAAAACTTCTTATGTCTGTAGTCTTATTCTGTATATATGTATGAGTATTACTGCCAAAGAAAAAGGCAGGTATTCATCAAGCTTTTAGAGTTTTATCAGAAGGAACAGATTTATTTAGATATTCTCAATCTAAGAAACACATATTATTTTTTCGAATAAAAGAACAACACTCAAATAATGTACATATTTACTTTTTCAGTTTGTACTAGTGATATCTATCCAGCAAGAGAAAACTTAAAAATATAAATGATACCAATAGACTGTTTTTGGATTAAAAATAGAAAAAATATAAATTCAAAACTTTTTAAATTAAAGATTTTCGGTTTAGTTCACTATATTATGTAAAAACATATGCGTAGAATTCTGGTAGTGGATGTAG
The DNA here is from genome assembly GCA_937654795.1 of Cistogaster globosa. Lineage (NCBI taxonomy): Eukaryota > Metazoa > Arthropoda > Insecta > Diptera > Tachinidae > Cistogaster > Cistogaster globosa. The sequence continues at coordinate 33,571,146 of OW569407.1, forward strand.
TGATGTAGAAAATGCTGCTAGTGCATAATTTATTCCAGTTTTCTCTAGAAAATAACTGTAATATTGTTTTTCAAATAATTAATAAACTTAAATAGAAACATTAACTAAAGCCTATACAGTTTAGCTAATAAACTGTATCGAAAAATTTTTGGGCACAAGAAAGATTTAACCTTGCGGTCTTAAATAAAAAATTTTGTAATCTAAGATTAATTCCGAAGTTCACAACGAAGTAAATAAAAATTGTGTCTTGCGTTATATTAACTTAAAAAGATTAGATTACAAAATTAGTTTTAAATAATTATAATCTAATAATTTATTCAGTTATTTTAAACAAACGAACTTCCTCACTATATCAGACTGCTTATTGAAAATGTAATGAAAGAAATGAGAAAATGAAGTTTTATTTCATAAATAATTACTTATTTTTTGATGAATAAATCTGAAAAAAGCACAAGAAAAACTATGTTTAACGGTTATAATAATCATCCAAGTTAATTCAAATACTTAAAACACACATTATTAAATTAAATGAAGCTTTTAATCTGCCACGGTTTTTTGACGTTGCGTGGGTTCCTTTTAAAATAAACTGGTTTAATTGAGGTAGTTAGTTAGTTAGTTAGTTAGGAGTGGCAGCCTCTCGCGACGAAGCTCACTTGAGCACAAACGAATGGCCCGTTGTGATACCACAAAGAAGGCGGCATGACTCCCATTACGCAGCCGAGAACCATGAGGATTCACGGATGAACTTCGCTATGTCCCTTATAGAGTGGGATGATAGCTCCGTAAGAGTTCCAAAGAAAGGAGAGCCCAGAATTCTTAGTCTTCTTCGTGCCAGGGATGGGCAGTGGCACAGGAGGTGCAGTACGATCTCTTCCTCATCCTCCGAGCCACAGCTACGGCAGAAATCATAAAAAAGGAAGACCAAGTCTTTCAGCATGCCTACCGATTAGACAGCGTCCAGTAAGTACCGAGACCGTGATACTTATGGATTTTCTGTCCAGTTTGAGCAGCTGCCTGGTCCGCTTGAGGTCCAGTGTAGTCCACAGTTATCTGGAGACACAGCAGGAACTTTCATCTACCCATAATTTGCGAGCCAAATTTAGATAGTGGTTCTTTATGGCCATTTTCACCGTTGACAGAGGAATTACAACGTCTAGTAGCGGGGAGACATTAGGAAGCAATGTGCCCCGTTTTGCGAGATCATCGGTCTCACAGTTACCCTGGATATCCCTGTGACCAGGGACCCAAAACAGGTCAATCTGTGATCGCTCCGATAAAGTGTTCAGTAATGAGCGACAACTCAGGACTAGCTTAGATGTACTATATGCACCAGTAAGCGCCCTGATTGCCGCCTGACTGTCCGAAAATATCCGAATACCATGACCAGAAAGATCATCCCTGAGCGCTATTTCAGATGTTTTCAGAAATGCCATTACCTCGGCTTGAAAGACGCTACAGTAGTCAGATAGTCTGAGGGAGAGTCTTAGTCCAAGATAATTGGAGAATATTCCGCAACCGACTCTGTCGTCCAGTTTCGAGCCATCGGTGTAGATGTCAACAGTACCACCCACGACCACTTCGTTACGGACCCAAATCTCTCTATTTGGAATATGGATCCGAAACCCGTGGCCCAGAGCGGGAGTAGAAGAGATGTAGTCCACCATTGATTGCAGTGGAACATCCCGACCGATAATCTTAGAGTGCCCTATGTCCAGCCTGAGCCAGCGTGAGAGGGCATAAAGTCTGGCTGCACAGCATTTAGCCTGTTGCAATGCCAGAAGTTTGGTGGGTAACCAGTGGAGAAGAGCAAACAGAGCCTTTGACGAAGTAGTTCGAAGAGCCCCAGTAATCAAAATGGCGGCTGTTCTCCTGACTTTGTCAAGAGGCTTTTGGTTGACCAATCTCTCAAGAGCGGGCCACCAAAACACAGCACCATAGAGAATATTTGGCTCTATAACTGCCTTGTAGAGCCAGGAGATGATTCGAGGCTGAAGGCCCCTTCTTGGTCCTAGAGCTCTCTGACAGAGATAGAGCGCACATGTCGCCTTCCGAGCTCTTTCGGCAATGTTTGCCTTCCATTGAAGTTTGGGGTCAAGTATCACCCCAAGTATTTCACACTTTTACTTACACTGGGTACAATGCCATTCAACCTAGGTGCAGTAAAATTCGGGATCTTGTATCTTCGTGTAAAGAGCATAACCTCCGTTTGCCGAGGTTAACAGCAAGATCAAAATCGCAGCACCATTGAGACAGAACATTAAGCGAATAGTTCATCCGTTCTGTGAGTGTTGTCAGGTACTTCCCAGAGACTGCGATAGCAATGTCATCAGCATAAGCTATCACCCTGTTACCCGTTTGGTCCAGTCGCCGTAGCAGCGTGTTGACTGCCAGATTCCAGATCAGGGGAGACATTACGCCACCTTGTGGAGTGCCTCTATTCACTACCCTTTCAACGTGATCATTTCCCAAGGTGGACGTGATAATACGTATCTTCAGTAGTTGCGCAATGAATCCCACCAGATTTGCATCAAGATCGAGATCCAAGAGGGCCTTTATAACGGCATTGGGGCAGACGTTATTGAAAGCTCCTTCTATGTCAAGAAACACTGCAAGCGTAAATTCCTTATTTGAAAGGGACTTTTCAACATCGGATAATAACACGTGCAGCGCTGTTTCCACAGATTTCCCTTTCGTGTAGGCATGCTGCGAGCTAGAAATAAGCGCGGGATTAATGGTGTTCCTGATCTGAAGATCAAGAATCCTTTCCAGCGTTTTGAGTAAGAAAGACGACAGGCTTATGGGCCTAAAGTCCTTGGGTTTAATAGGAGATGTCTTCCCCCTTTAGGGATGAAAACAACTCGGGCTACCCGCCAACCTATGGGCATGTGAGTATTTTCCAGGCAAGCATTGTAGATTTGCAATAGCCATGGTCTATGCCATGTTGCAAGTCCGCTGGAATGATATTGTCAATTTTAGGAAACTTAAAGGCATCAAACGACATGATGGCCCACTCTAAGTGAGCATTGGTCACCCGGAAAGTGGGTGGAAAAACCGACGCGGAATTCACAGTCCCCATCGCTTCGTCAATCCCTTCTCTACCAGGGAAGTGAGTTTCAAGCAGCGTCCCCAAGGTATCGATTACAGAGTCCGTCCATTGACCGTCCGGCTTCTGAATATTCTCAATAACACTCGGGGACGTGCTACGAATCCTGCGTAGCCTGCTGGTTTCGGACGAGCTTTCTATGTTGCCACAGAAAGTTTTCCACGAGGCTCTTTTGGATCTTCGTATAGCAGCCAGATTCCACTATTTTTGCCCCTATTAAAGAGTCTTTTACATTCCTTACGTAACTCTGCAATCTCCGTATTCCACCAAGGGGGTTTCGGTTTACCCCTTGGCTTCGGTGGATTGCAGGCCGCTTTCGCCGCAGAGCATATCTGCAAGGTCAAGAATTCAACCGCCCGATCAATATCGCAGTGGTCATTAATCTTGAAGGGAGCAGGCCTTAGGCCAAGCTCTAAAATGGACCGAAATTTATTCCAGGTCGTTTGTTTCATATTTATGTAGGAGTGAGAAACTCCGGAACCTACTGATTCCAGATCTAAGTTATAGGATAAATACCTATGGTCAGAAAAGGAGCACTCTTGAGAGACACTCCAATTTCTGACAATATCAGACCAGCCACCACCTGTCAAGGTAAGATCGAGAACCTCCCATCTACTCGAAGTGACGAATGTAGGCTTGCTTTCTCTATTGACAATACTTAAGTCGTAAAATAATATAAAATCAAAAAGAGACTCACCCCGTTCATCGACGTCCGTGCTGCCCCACATATGGTGATGAGCGTTAGCATCGGCCCCAATGATGACCGGCGTTTGACGGTTGTTAGCCTCTGCAACCAGAAGCTTTAGCAGGTCATGTGGTGGTGAATTACCATGATCATGGGCCATATAACTGGAGACCACCTAGACATCCTTCGAGCCCGTCTCCACTGCTATGGCAACGCTCTCTCACTGAATCTGCGAAGAAAGAAAGCGTTAATATTATACCTAATCATAATACAGGCCCTGGGTTTACCTTGACCTGTGACGTAGACAGTTTTGTAGCCGTCCATAGACAGTCCGGAAACCCGATCATTAATAACCCATGGTTCTTGGAACAACATCCTCTCCTTTCTGTGAGAGGCGGAGGAGTAAGGCCGCAGAAGCAGCGATGGAATGATGAAGGTTAATTTGCACAACCCTCATTTTCATTATTTTTGGCCGTAAAAGAAGCGTCGGAATCGCCCTCGCTAGACAGGAGTGATTCCTCGCTTTTCGCCATATATTCGGATCCGAGACTCATTTGCCGGAAAAAGTCACCAGCAAACTCAGATGAAGAGTTGACACTTCTTGTGTCATCCGACATATCTGAACCGCACATGGAGCCAATTGTAAAGGTTCAGTTTGTCCAGCGGCAACCTCTGGTACCAGAGGTTCCGTGGGAGGTTTAGAATTTTTCCCTATATTATCCCACTTATAGATCCTGAGAGAGATCGAGTCGAAACCGTAGTTGATCTCCCCCTTACAGGCGTTAAGTGGGGCGAGGGACTCGTCGTTAATGACAATGATAGCGTCACGGAAGTGGCCCTTTGGCTCGCTTACTTTAGCGACCTTCCAGTCGGCCGTAGGCAGCACTTTATTGCTGAGTTTAATCAGCTCCAGAATTTCATCCGGAGTGGAGAGATCTGCCGGGATTCGGGCGAAGGGTCTTGGACGGTTCGAAATCTGATCTTTGGATACAGCTAAGAGCTTAGCACCCGTTTTGGAGGTAAAAAACGCATGATTTTAATATTAGCTCTTCATTGGCGAGCATGAATGATTTAAGCATTCATTGAAAATATAATGATCAAGGGAAATGCAAGCAACTTGTATATATTATAAACTTAAATGGCTAATCTTTTTAATATTTTTGTTGGGACGGTCAACAAATTTCAAACCCAGTTTTTTATATTGAAAGTTTTTACAAATTTTAATGAGTTTATCATTAGTTCAAAATTTACAACTTAAGTAAAATAAATTAACTTTCTGATAATACATCGTAGAAAATGAGTCCAAGAAAAGCAATGAAAGTAGACTTATTAACTGCTAAATTTATTTTTTGGGAAGTTTATTATTTTTTTTCTGCTGACTTTTCTTGAAAAAAATCTAACAGCCCTGTATGACATCAAACACCGTTAAAAGTGGAAAACAAAATTTCAACAAAACCCTCGTGATTAAACAATTTATGTCACATGACACCGATTTTTTTAAATAATTTTTCTATTCTTTTTTATACAATGTGTTCATTATTAATTGTAATCGCAATGTGAAAGCTATGACTCTGTGTAATTAATTAGAAAGCCAATTTTGTTGTTCTTCACTTTGCTTTGATATTGTTAAACTAATTTGGGTTTTATTTTGCAAATATGCACAATCTTTTTATATTTTTATGAAATCGGCTCGGTATTTGTGGATACATAAACATTTAAGAATTTAAAATATAAAATATAAAAACAATTTTTTCTACTTTTAAATGCTATTATATCTTTAGTCGATAGGGTTGACGGTCGCCACTGCCATAGTAGTAAAAATAAATACGTAGAAATAAACGTTTTTCGTTTGTTTGTTATGAGGAACTTTTTTCTTTCACTTTGACTATTTAAATGTTTACTTCAGTCTTCAAGATTAAATAAGTTCACAAAATAGGGACTATCAAAAAAACTTGGCAAACAGTTAGTAACGTAAAAAACTAAATAAATGTTCTTATGTATAAAGTGTGTGTATGCATTATTAAACAAACTGTCTTATAAAACTAAATATGTCTCTATATCTTCTTGCCTATTATCTTATACTATCTTATTGTAGCCGGCATTGCCTGGGTCTAATTTTAGAGCATTTCTGTAAAATATATATTTTAATTAAAAGAGCTATCTTGGAGAGGATATCTCTCAAGACAGTGACAACAGGTACGCAAAAAAAATTTTATTGATATAAGATTTGCATAATCAAAAATAGTATCACTCTTTTTTTATTAAAAGTTTTTCAACTTGATATTTTATTGCGCGGTTATTATATATAATTTAGTAACTCACACAATATACCGTCACCCATCTCTATAACAGTTTAAAAAAGAATCTTACTGCAGGTATCAGATATTGAAAAAACGCAGGTTCAATACTAGTTTCAGTAATAGTGTTTATTAAAGTGTATTTGTTGACCGCAAGTTTTTTATGTGAAACTAATGACATATATTAGTTGCCGTCTAATTTATATGGTATGAGTTTGACATTTTTTCCTCTAGAGGCAATTAACGAAAAAGCACATTTTTAAATAACTCAAAGAAGCATCGTGTAATAAATTTAAATATTTAATATATTATTATGTGTGCTGACCACCAGTTTGATTTGTTAAATTGTTCACTTTTGTCGATGAAAAAGAAGATGCAACTGATACTTAAATCGTTTTACTTCAACAGTTTAAATATTGTGTATTAACCACAATCGGCAACTTTTTTTTAGAAAGCAATTTCTCAGCACCCTGATATTTAAAAGTGGAAAATTAGTTATGTTTATCATTGAAAACATTGCGTGTTTTTAGTTGCATGTCGGGTGTAAGCCCGTTCTTGCGTCTAGTAGCCCTTATGATTTTAATGATGAGAGCATATCTACATTTTTAATATAGTTAAAATGAAATTTTGTCAAATCAGTGAAGATGTATAAAATTTTCCCCCTACTTCCCCACTTACAGACGTTTATCCCATTTTCCTCGCTTAAGTCCTAGCTCTAAAAAGAAATATAAATTAGGAACTATCTCGGTTTCGATTTTCATTGAAATCGATTAACCGAGACCATGTTTATATCGATTCAGACGCATAAAAATGCCAACTTCTCTCTTTTTTCCTCTCTGTGCCGATATTTCAAAACCGTAATACCCAATTGCACCATCCAAAGAAATATCTACCGGTGTTTCAAATTTCATTAAAATAAGTTCAGTCGTTTAACAGTGATTGACGTACAAACAAAGAAACAAACAAACAAAAAACCCACAGAGATTAATAATATAAATTAGATATTCTAGTGTTACTGCTGCTTAGTGATGTTAGGCGAAATTGCCTTCAATTAACATTTTTTTAATATTCGAGTAACAAAATGTACATTCATTTTCAATAAAAAAATTTTCAGAAAAATATAATTAGTACTTGAAAATGTTTACATATGTGTCGAACAGGGACTTAAATGATGATTCATATTTGGGTTTTAATTAATTAAAAAGTGGAATTTGTTAATTTTAATTAAAGATATTTTATTGCATTCATTTTACCAAAAAATGAATTCAAATCAAAATATATGTTTATTAAAAAAAATGCTGAAAACATTCAGTTTATAAAGAAAGTTAAATGAGTTGAAACTTACTGAATCCCTGAAATCAGTCACATCACCACCAAAACTAAATGAGAGTGTTAATGTATTTATAATAAACAAAAAAATATTATTTTTTCATTTCCTCTTAAAAGTAAATTAAAATTAAATGATTTTACTGAAGATTTTTATTTTTTTATTCAATGTTTTTTTATGTTTTAAATATAGAATTCTGCTATTTTTCCGCCATTACAGTTTACTCCCATTGTTAAAAGTTAATGAATTTATAAATAAAAGGTATCGACATACAAAACAATCACTTTTACCTATCTTTTAAAATCTTAAAAAAAAATAAAGTCTTTCACAATAATGCACAATTTCATTTAGTACTTATGTATGTATGTATACCTACATTTATTAATTTTAAAATTATTAAAACACCTTATTCTCTTGCTTTATTGCCAAAAAAAAAAAAAAAAAAACAAAAAATATATATGTATATATACATATATTATAGTAAAAATTGCATATTTAATTAATTTTTGTTCGACTTAAATTCAGCATTTTGTAAAAAGAAATGCCTGTAAATGCCTGTAATGAAATTATAAAAAATAACCATATTTGTTTATTATAAAAAGAAAGAAATGTATGTATAAATATACATATAAGGTAGTTTTATAGTAATAAATATGTTGTGAAAATTTAGGTGAAATTAAATGCATTCAGTATTTTTCTTTTGAATAGGAAATAATCATTTGTTTCTTTTTTTTAAAGAAATTAAATTATTTTTTAACCATAACTTTAAACTATTACATATTGTTTTCAGTAGAAAGACTATTGAAGGTTTCATTTGCTTTCGAATTAATAATAATATAAATTTAATATTTACTCTATTATATGTTTAATGGAAAGATAAATAAAAAAATTTGTAACATATTAACTCAATCATAAATTTAATTTAAGGATAAATTATTGTATTAATTAAAAATTTAGTTTATGTTCTGAAAGCAAGTTAACCTTTAACATTTTCATGTGTAAAAACAATTTTGAATGAAATTTATAAACAACTGCAGTGGAGTTTACTTGAATTTTACATACACATTGTTACGATTTTTGTAAAACGGAATTTATCACAATTAAACTATATATTCTATTTAAAGTAGCATACAAGCACGATAAAAAGAAAATTCTAATGCAACAATGACCAATAATATTTCAAAAGGAAAATTTTTTATATGTATGTCCATCAAGTTTTCATAACAAAATAATATCTCAATGTTTATAACAGGATTACTTCCTAAACAAAATAGCATGCTAGATTTTTTTTGAACTGCATTTTTCTCTCTTGATATGTATGTATATTGCATTAGGTATTTTGTTGTACAACGAAAATATTATTGTATTTTTTCAACAAATGATGTAGTCATTGATTTTTAAAAAGAAGTATCTTTCTTTGAACTTTAATTGCGTTAGCAAGATACTTATTTTAACAACTTGACTTAGTTTTTTTCATTATAAAGTCAGAAATTTAAGACGTGGTTTCTTAAAAGTGTAAAGATAAGTTTAAAATAACATAAAAACGTAAAAAAATCCACGTGGAATCATCCAGCGAACTCGACAATTCTTTACACAACAACCGGAACTGAAGTAAGTTTAAACATAAAAATATTGTACTCAAGAATGCTTTTAGAAATAATTCTTATATTTACCTAAATCATTTTTTTTTTAATTTGGGATATTATGTTCAAATTTAAATTGTGTTCCGAATTTTACACGTTGCCCAATTAGAGCCACGTGTTGGAGCGATCTTCACCGTCTGCTAAACGAACTTCGTGTTTTTTTATTTGCATACTGTTAATTTTTAAAACCAAGAGACAGCCTCTGTGTGTTCGTTTTGCTGTTAAAAACTAGGACCCTGAATTCTGATGGCTTCAGTATTATTTGCGCAGTTAAACTATTTTATGCTGTTAAATAGCGGACTAAAATACTAAAATTATTTTAAGTAAATCGTAGGTTAACAATTTTTTGCTGTTTTTTAAACTCTAGTTTTAGTACTATTAGCATAAAAATTGCAACGAATTAAAAAAATATGTTGCTATACACACAATATGTTATATAACTCTTACAAAAAAAACCGACTTCAAAACAGTTTTCATCTGTTTGTCTATAAGTACACAAGAGTATGGCAACATATATCAATTACATGAACTATTGGAATACCCTATACTTCATCTCTAGACCTTATACTTCTCCACTTGTTCAACAGTTTGGCAATATACATCAAATTACAGCGACAATAGGCGCACCATTTTATTAAAAATTTTAATTTGTATACTTGCTGTGGTAGCAGACTTATTTCAGCCGTCTGTCTTTAACAGTTCAATAGTTTATCCATATACATCAGATTATATCAACTTTTGTAAAACCCTTTAATTTATAATTTAAGATATTTTTGCTTTTTATTTTACCCAACATTGTAGTTGACATTCTGTCTTATTTTCAAGTGTTTGTACATAGGAGTTAAAAAAACGGCCATATAGGTAAAATTTCATCTAAATTCAAATTATAAACTTGTTGTCATAAAGAAACCATTGAAAATTTATTTGCTAAAATTTTGATTCTGAACAACCGTGCAATATACAGCTCTAAAACAGCAATGAACTGAATAAATATCGTCATTCTTGATTATTAAAGTTAAGTTACTTTAAAATATTATAAAAAATAGCTCTTTTCTCAATTCATTCTGACGAAGTTTTTACTTTTTGTAATATTTCCCCAGAAGTTAAATCATTTGTTGCGTTAATAGAAAATGAACGTGTACTTGCAGTATGCTTACACATCTTTAAGTAAATTGAGCGATGAGTATTTGGTAAATATAAGCGTGTGTTCATTTTAATTTTACCTTTTTATTATATTAAAATCTTATTATATTCGTATGCTTGCACTACTTTCGAATATATTGCAGTAGCAGTTGATGTGTGGATTGAAATTTTTTTTTAACGAAAGCAAGGCACGTGCAACATTCCTTTTTTTAAATTAAACATTATTTTACATTCTGCTTTTGCTTGCTTTTCAACAAGAGTATTACAACAAATGGAAATTTAACACGTGTACGTTGACACATATTTTTAGAAGGCGGCCAAAAATCATTTTTTTTTTGTGAATACCGATCTTAGTGAAAGTAAATACCAATAAACCTCGAGCGACGAAAATTTAAGCCTCGGTTCCAACTATAACACACTAAACAGGGTGATCCAAAATAGACTTTTCGAATATTTTGTTCAAATGAAATTTTTTTAGTAAATTGTAATTTTAATATTTTGATATCAAATCAAAATAATTTTTTTTTAGTTGTGAATTTTGGTAGTTATCAGTACTAGCCAAATAAAGTCCTTCCGTTTTTTTGTTAAATTTTTTGTTATAAAAAGGTCAAAATTCTTAAAAAATCTCGTGCATAATAGAGCATAACTCCCTCCAGTCAAAAAGATATTTCTCTGTATTATAGCCCAAAACCTCCCCTATACACCTATAACCCGCCAGGTTGCGACCCTGTGCACCAGAGCTATTTTTTTGACCAAAGGTCAGGTATTTTGTACAAAAATTATGAATACATACAACATTTAAAAAAAAAATGTTTTCTACAGAGTTATTTTTGATTTATTTTAACTTTTCAACACAGTGGTAAAGCGAACCTTTTTTTTACAAATCTCCTTGAAAGATGGCGTTTATAACTTTTGCGATGGAATATAGTAAAATACAAATGCACTGTATTGTATGTATCACATTTGCAAAATCTAAATATTCAATATCATTAACAATAAGATCATAATGAATTATAAATCCAGAATAATGATATAATTAAAAAGGAATTCTTAAATAAAATACCTGAATCAGAGCTGTAAAAGAATGATTCTTTTTTGAATCATTCCTGCGAATCATTCCCGCATTGAATTGTGATTTTTTGAATGCATTCATTCCACACAAAAAAGAATTGAATTAAAATTTGAATGCATTCACAATGAATTAAAATTCTTGATCGCCATTCACTTACCCACACGAAATGAATGAATAAGAATTTGAATTTCATCATGAAATTATTTTTTAAGAATGCATTCACTTCATCAGCTAAAAAACGAATTAGAATCTGAATGGAGTTATTATGAATATAAACGTCATGAATGCATTCACTCGACATCGTATTAAATGAATTAGAATTTGAATGCAATTATTGGGAGGAAAAAAATATTGAAGGAATTCATTTTTTTACAATAATTCTTTTTTTAAGTTGAAAATTATACAGTGTGTGTTTTACTACGTCGGCCATGTCATAAGCTGCAGAGAAGTTAACGGGTGTTATATCGGGCATGATAAACGCTGTAGAAAAGTTAAAGGGTGTTACATAATTGACGTGACTTTGACGATTATAGTGTTATCTTTTGAACTATAAAAGATAAAAACTTGAAATTTACGCAGTGTGTGTTTTTACATCGGCCATGATAAACGCTATAGAAAAGTTAAAGGGTGTTATAAAATTGACGTGATTTTTACGAATAGAGTGTTATCTTTTGAACTATAAAAGATAAAAACTTGAAATTTACGCAGTGTTTGTTTTTACATCTACCATGATAAACGCTATAGAAAAGTTAAAGGGTGTTGCAAAATTGACGTGATTTTTACGATTAGAGTGTTATCTTTTGAACTATAAAAGATAAAAACTTGAAATTTACGCAGTGTGTGTAACTACATCGGCCATGATAAACGCTATAGAAAAGTTAAAGGGTGTTGCAAAATTTACGTGATATTTACGATTATAGTGTTATCTTTTGAACTATAACAGATAAAAACTTGAAATTTACGCAGTGTGTGTTTTTACATCGGCCATGACAAACGCTACAGAAAAGTTAAAGGGTGTTACATAATTCACGTGATTTTTACGATTATAGTGTTATCTTTTGAACTATAAAAGATAAAAACTTAAAATTTACGCAGTGTCTGTTACTACATCGGCCATGACAAACACTATAGAAAAGTTAAAGGGTGTTACAAAATTGACGTGATTTTTACGAATAGAGTGTTATCTTTTGAACTAAAAAAGATAAAAACTTGAAATTTACGCAATTTTTTACGTCAATTTTGCAACACCCTTTAACTTTTCTATAGCGTTTATCATGGCCGATGTAGTTACACACACTGCGTAAATTTCAAGTTTTTATCTGTTATAGTTCAAAAGATAACACTATAATCGTCAAAGTCACGTCAATTATGTAACACCTTTTAACTTTTCTATAGCGTTTATCATGGTAGATGTAAAAACACACACTGCGTAAATTTCAAGTTTTTATCTTTTATAGTTCAAAAGATAACACTATAATCGTTAAAATTAAGTCAATTTTGCAACACCCTTTAACTTTTCTATAGCGTTTATCATGGTAGATGTAAAAACACACACTGCGTAAATTTCAAATTTTTATCTTTTATAGTTCAAAAGATAACACTCTATTCGTAAAAATCACGTCAATTTTGTAACACCCTTTAACTTTTCTATAGCGTTTATCATGGCCGATGTAAAAACACACACTGCGTAAATTTCAAGTTTTTATCTTTTATAGTTCAAAAGATAACACTATAATCGTCAAAGTCACGTCAATTATGTAATACCCTTTAACTTTTCTACAGCGTTTATCATGCCCGATATAACACCCGTTAACTTTTCTGCAGCTTATGTCATGGCCGACGTAGGAAAACAAACACTGTATAATTTTCAACTTAAAAGAATTATTGTAAAAAAAATTAATTTCTTCAATATATTTTTCCTCCCAATAATTGCATTCAAATTCTAATTCATTTAATTCATTAACTTTGTGTGGCCAAGTGAATGGCATTCAAGAATTCAAATTCATTGTGAATGCATTCAAATTTTAATTCAATTCATTTTTTGGAACAGATGAATGCATTCAAACATTTTAATTCACGGTGAGTTAAAAACCAAAAATGAATCATTCGTTTACAGCTCTGACCTGAATGCACATGTTTAATATGGTATCCCTTCGAATGTAAGTTTTATTATGACATTCGTAACTTTTTTTTGTCGGTCGACTTTTATGCTTTTAATCAAAAATTAAAGTTTAAAATCCCACCTACCAAACAGAAAAACCCGGATATCGAAATTAGGATCCAATCAAAAGTTACGGATTTTTGCCCACTGTGCGTCGACTAAAAGTATACAAAAGAGAACAATAACGAGAGTAAAAAAGCAGAAAAATATGTCTGAGATATCTAACGCTTATTATATTGTTGATGCTGTCTTTGGTACAGCATTGTAAGTATGAGTGTTATGCTATTTTATCCTTTTCTTTATTTATAACAAATTTCGTGATTTTTCTTTTGCTAAGATTCGCTTGTATTATCGGTGCCATAGCACTCTATCAATAAATTTTATTTTTGCAATCGGTATATGTAGGATGTGTTGTTAGCTTTCTGTCCGTGCTATATAACATGCACTATTACATATTTTATCAGTAGTATACTCTCTTTTAGTGTGTATTCAAAGCATCTCTTTCGGATAGAGTGAATTTTGCGTATAAATAAATACCCGCATAAGCTTCCATTATAAATAAATCAAACAACGCAGACTTGCATAAAAAACTGCAATAATGGCTTCTTAAGTAAAAACATGTATGTTTATGTGAATTTAAAACATTTGCTCTAGTAAGGCTACAATGCTCTAAACACATTTAGTTTACATAGCTACGATTATTAATAATGTCTCAAACACGAAAAAGTTTCTGATGCTAGAGTTTTCTAGAAGCTTAATTCAGCTTTTTTAAATAATATTAAGTACGCTGACGGTAATTGTAGCGAACTAAAAAGTCTTCTGTTGTATAGTTTTTACAATTCTCCTAACAATTAATCAAAATTAAAACGAACTCAACTGTATACACAACTGGGACGAACGACAAACTTAAAAACGCAACATGAATTCGTTATCAAAAATCTTTGCATAAATTCGTTGACTAAATTTTTAATAAATTTACTTAAAAGAATATTTTTGTTCACATGTTCCACTAACCAGTGGTCCATATGTTAAATAATTTTGTATTTTTTATAATTGGGTTTTTTTTTTATTTTGACATTGCTAATTGAAAAATATGAAATTGTGATGACAGAAGATATTTTTTTTTGAAATATAACATCTTGCTTACAATAGTGTAGTAATATTAAATTTAAAAAGGTATTTTTTTTTTTTGTAACATTGCCTTTGCTTCCGGGGCTTTCAGTAGTTTCAGAGAAGAACTAGTTAAAAAGAAAGAATGATAAAGAGAAAAGAAAAAACAAACAAAAGAATACTATAAGAATAAAAGTTATGTCTTATTGATAAGCTTGATGTACAAACCCGCTAATTTGTATAATCAATAATACACTTTAAATACGTTAAATAGTGACCGTTTATTTAAGACTTCTCGTTTCTTATTATATCGGTTTCTATCTATCTACATTTATATATATATATTTTTGTCCTGTCAATCACAGTTCAATGCTGATGTTGGTCTTCTTGACGGCGTTGTCATATTGGCAGCTTATGCAGGTCGCCACATCCCTCCAATGTTTTTCAGATGAAGCTTTAGGGTCTGGGAACTTAAATTATCAGCGTGATGATAAGGTGATGTCGTTTTGGGTGAAGATGTCAAAACATTAGCAGATGAAGAAGGCAAATCCTTGGTATCAGGAGCTATTATTTGAGTCATTTGACTTTCTCTTTCCTTATGTGAAGACTCCACAGGAACTTTCCTTAAGTGACAAACATTTCTTCGCAGTGTTTTCCATCAGCTGTTATCTCTGCTATATTACCATCTCTTGCGGTTACAACATATTCAGTCGACTCAAAATTTGGAGTTAACTTGTGTGGAAAAATAACGTTCTTTACCAATACCTTGTCACCAACCGCTACGTCTGACTCCTTTGCCCCTCTCTTTTTATCAGATCGCATTTTCCCTTTATGTTTAAGCAAACAATCTTGATCTTTTTCAGCAGAGTCAACTGCTGCTTCCTTCATATCTTCAATTCCAGGAATTTTATCTCTGATTACCCGGTTAAACATAAGCTGAGTTGGCGCAACACCTGTTGTGCCATGTGGAGTGACATTATACATATGAACAAATTTTTGTAGCTCTTCCAATAAATTACGGCGATTTGCATAAGCTATCTTAAGCCGTTTCACCAAGGATTTGTTCATATTTTCCACTTCGCCGTTGGCTTGTGGCCAATATGGAGGGGTTAATATCTGCTGAATACCACTTTCTCTACAATATTGATTGAACTCCGAACTTACATATTGTCTTCCATTATCGGTCCTTATAGATTTAGGATAACCGAGTCTGCAAAAGATTTTTTTCATCGAATTTATAATGGCCTGTGACGATATTGTTCGAAGAAGTTTAAATTCCATGTATCGGGAAAAATAGTCAATGAAAACCAAAACATATTGTCCATTTGGCAATGGTCCGAATAAGTCACTTGCTAATGTAATCCAGGGACCTTCCGGAAATAGATGTCTATCCATTGGAACTGGAGGCGCTGGTTGAGATACCAATGTGCAATCTTTGCACGTTTTTACATATTTTTCTGCCTCCCGATCAATGAGAGGCCACCAAACTTTAGATCTCAATCTGCGCTTCATCACAGATTCTCCGGGATGGCCTTCATGTGCAAGTTGTAAAACTTTATCTCGCAAAACAGTGGGAATAATAATTCGTGTACCTCTCAACAAAATGCTTTCTAAATATGACAGTTCGAACCGATATGGGTAGTAATTATTGCTTGTAGCATTAGACCATGAATTATTAGTAAGACACACAATCGCATCTATGATGTCTTCATCCAAAGAACTTTTATCAGCAATTTCCGTTATTGATAAAGCAACAGGAGTGTTTATGGACACAACATGTAAAATACTTTGCTCTCCTTTCCAGTCAAATGAACCAGGATTATTTTCGTGGCACAACCTAGGCAATGAGTCTGCAATATTTTCTTTTCCGGCCTTGTAAATAACCTTGAACTTAAATGCCTGAAGTCGAAGTAACCAGCGTTCAATGCGTGCTGGAGGTTTTGACGTTGGCTTAAAAATAGCCTCCAATGGATTATGATCAGTCACCAATTCAAATTCCAGACCAGCCAGGTAATAATAAAATTTTTCTACTGACCATACTAAAGCTAGGCTTTCTTTTTCGGTCTAAGAATAGCGTTTTCCACATCTGATAAGGATTTACTCGCAAATGAAATTATTTGTGGATCATTTCCATCGAACTGAATTAGAACTGCACCCAATGCCACGGGGCTTGCATCCGCTATCAAACGAGTTTTCTTCGTTAAATCAAAATACGAAAGTTTTGAAACATTGGCCAAACTTTTCTTCAAACACTCAAAAGAGTTCTTCATTTCCATGGTCCATTCAAATTTTATATGAGCTTTTAATAAACGTCTTAGAGCCTCCGTGTGATGAGCCAAATCTGGTATAAATTTTCCTACATAAGTTATTAAACCAAGAAAACTGAGAAGTTCCTCTTTATTTTTGGGGTCTCTAAAACCCTTAATCGTGTCTACCTTTTCTGGGTCAACTTCTATGCCTTCACTGGATAAGATATGTCCTAAAAATGCTAGCTTGTGAGTCTTCCAAATACATTTGTCATCATTCAATAGTACATTATTATCAGCAAATATCTTCAAAACTTCCTTGACAACTTTATCATGATGTTCCCCAGTTTGAGCAAAAATTATAACATCGTCGATATAATTCATGGCATTTGGACATGATGCTAACATTTCTTCCATAAGTCTTTGAAAAATTTCGGGAGCCGAATTGACTCCAAACAAAAGACGCTTATACCTGAATAATCCACGGGGTGTAATAAATGTGGTAATCTCCCTACTGTCTTCATGCAGCTCAATTTGATGGTATGCATTCTTCAAGTCTAAACGAGTAAAGTATCTTGCCCCTCTGAGTCTTGGAATGAATGTTTCAAATGTTGGTAGGGGATAATTTTCTCTTGATATAGCTTTATTTGCTCTTCGCATATCAATACACATCCGGATGTTACCGTTTTCTTTAAAAACCAAAACAATGGGCGATATCCAACAGCTTGGTCCAAATACGGGTTCAATGATATCAGCTTTAACACCTTCCTCCAGCTTCTTGATAACTTTTTCTTCTAGCGCGATCGGAATACGATGAACTGGTTGCTGTACAGGTGTTGCATTAGAATCAATAGATAATTTTACCTTAATGTTTTTCCGTTTTGGAAATGTTGTAAATTCGTCAACTTTATTAATATTAAGTCCCAAACGCAACACATTCAATTTAATAGCTGTATCTTTTCCCAACAACGATTGTCTTCCATTTTCAATGACATAAAATGTAGCAAATGTTTCAGGTTGTTGTTTTATAAATATGGGTCTTCAAAAACATAGAGTACATTGAGTAAACGATCAGAAGCATATGCACGAAAATTATTATTCGACTCTATTCGAATATTAAATAATGTTGATTTGTTCTGTTGTAATTGCTCCCAATCGTATTTGCTTAACAAGTTGAATTTAGATCCAGAGTCTATAACCATTAATACGGCCTGTCGTCCAATATGATATAAAACTTTTTCATCCATTTCATGGTCGCTTGATATTTTAAAACATTCGCTTTCATTTTTCATTTTAGATGTGCTTTTCCCAGAATCTTCAACATGACGTACATCAAAACGCTTACGTTTTATATTCATAAATTTCCTCTGAGGATGTGGGCGCTTCAAATTAGTTTTACACTTTCGAGCAAAATGCCCAACACGATTGCATTTGTTGCATTCCCGATTTTTAGCTGGGCAATCAAAACTGTTCTCATTATGATCATTGCGTCCACATCTACCACATTCATTTTTATCAATTTCGAGCTTCTTAGCAACATTTATTTTATGTACAATATCGAAATTTTCTTTCGGTTCCATAGATTGCGATTGCTTTCGAATTTGTTCATCAACTTGACATAATTGTATAATTTCATCCAATTCGTATTCTTTTTCCAACAATTTCCGCTTCAAATCCAAAGGTGCCCATTCATCAATAATTTTGTCAATTAAACAAATGTTTTCGATTTCACGTTTTGTCGTACCAAACAAACATTTCGACATCTGCTGTCGCAACCTTAAAACGAATTGATTGAAATTTTCACCTAGAATCACATTTATATTGCGAATTACATGTCTTTCGAACACAGAATTGCGCTTTGGTGTGTTCGTTTAACTTGTCAACCAATATCTGGAATACATCCTTCGGGTCCTTCTCGTTGAACGTTTCGATTGCTCCTGGTATTGAGTAAGCGACTTCTTGCAATTGTGGTCCCCCGATATGCAATAATTTATTTCTTTTCTTCAAACTTGAGGTTATTTCCTCTGAATCGACATATATTTGGAAAGATCTTAACCATCTTTCCCATTCCACACGAATCAGTGGTTTTTCAATGGATGCACACATAAATGGCTTCAAATTTTCAGCCATTTTATAAGAGTTCCTGAAACAATAAAACATTTTATAAATATGTTGACAATTGAGTTATAAACATGTCATTTTATCTTATTAATACATATGTACATATGTACATATATTAATTTAATCGTTTCATGGCAAACTGCCTCTGGCCTTCGCCAGTTGATAATATCTTTAATTATCCCGACCAACTGCCCCTGGTTCTCCTCCAACCAGCTATTCCACTTTCCCCCTACCGGCAGTCAGCCCTTGCTTCCAGCAAATAATCTCCTTTGACAATTTGTCACTGACATCTGCCATATACTTTGGCCAACTGCCTCTGCCATTTTAGCAGATCATATTTTGTACCGACTACTGTCCCTGCCCTTTTGGCAGATAATAAACAATAATTTACATGTTTCCACCGTTGAAACACTTCTCACACCCCTTTCCAAGCCCATCTTGCAACTTTCCCCAAAACCTTAATTTCCTCACTTATTTCTATAAAACACCGATTTAACTCGCCGCCAATGTACAAACCCGCTAATTTGTATAATCAATAATACACTTTAAATACGTTAAATAGTGACCGTTTATTTAAGACTTTTGGTTTCTTATTATATCGGTTTCTATCTATCTACATTTATATATATATATTTTTGTCCTGTCAATCACAGTTCAATGCTGATGTTGGTCTTCTTGACGGCGTTGTCATATTGGCAGCTTATGCAGGTCGCCACACTTGAGTTGAATGATTGTATTTCATTGATATAACTAATTGGTGATAAATAATTTGTATATGACCATTTGAAATTTTTCTGATAGTTAAAAATATTGAAAATAAATTTATTTTCATGAAAGCCCGATTTAATTACAAACCTATTCAGTATATCGCAAACATATAAACCAATAGGTATAACATTAGATTTTTTATAGTAAACAGATTTGAATAAAGTTTCAATTTCTTTTATTACTGTGGTAGATATATTAAACCAAATGGGAAAGCCATACAGAAACACAGGTCTTATACAAGTTTTATATAACAAAAGTTTTGAATTTTGAGATAAATTTTTATTATTGAAAATTTTACCAAAAGTACCCAGCATTTGATATGATTTTGCTACTAATAATCTTATTAAATTTAAACAGTTTGTTAAAAGGTACACCTAGGTACTTTATTTGATAGTTGAAAGGTATTTCAACACCTAGGAAAAAATTCAAATATTTGCTTTCTGGCACTACAAGCCCTCGACATTTCCCAGAGGCATTTCGTATAAATATGACTTCGCACTTTGAGGCATTAATCTTAATTCCACAGTAATCGAAATAATTCTTTATTGTTGGTTAATGATCTGAGACTTGTTGCAAAGCTTTTTGTGGGGATTCATTGTGAGAGTAAAGCAATGAGTAATGAGAAAAATCGTAAATAAAAATATTGAAAAGATTCGGAGCCAATATTGAACCCTGAGGAACTCCACAGTTAACGTTTCCAATACTGGTAAAATTTCGATTAAATTGTACACAAAATAATCTATTTGAGAAAAAACTTTTGAAAATTTTGACAGTATAAGAGTCAAGTCCTAATTGAATCATTTTATAAAGTATGCCATTATGATATGTATGATGGAATACCTTTTCAACACTGCTTATTTCATAGGTTTCTTATAACATCGTCTTGAAATTTAAGCATTGCTGTGAAATATATTGTTCATTAAGCCCTATATCAATTTTTGACGCAAAACTTTCTCAAACAACTTTGCTATATTAGAAAGCATTGAAATTGGTCTTAAACTATTTATTTCGTAGTTGTTTTGTTTCTTTTGAATAAGCATAATTTTCGATACTTTCCAAGAATCAGGAAAATACGAGTTATTAACACAATTTTAAATACTGTGGTAAGGTATTTGAGTCCCTTCACTGGAAGCTTTTTGTTAATAAAATTTTAAGTCTTATCAAGACCAGAAGACTTTTTATTATTTATATATTTTACAAACTCTACAAGCTCATCTAAGCTCACAAGTCTCAAACATATTTGATTATTATTAGACATAAAACTACTATCGAAAATGTACAGATTATCGGGTACACCAAAAATTGTTCTAGTAAAAATATTCTCTATACCAAATATATCTCGATTAGGTAATGAGCCGTTATAAATTTTGAAAAAAAAGGTTCCTTTAAACGATTTAATTTCTGGGTTTCATCTTCTAATATAACTCCATCCACAGATAGCGTGGTAACATATTTGTTTCTTTTTGCCACCTATGTTATTATAAACCATTTTGTGTGCAATTGGTCCAAGTTTTATATATTTAAGCTTCTGGCTAAATATTTCCGCTTGTTCTTGTTCCACTTGTCTCTTTATAATAATGCCAATTAACTGAATTTGTTTCGATAGCAAAATATAATCAGGGTCGGGGCGATTTAGATTTCTTTTAAAATTTCGTTTTAAGTCCTTTAGCCAAGTGTATTAAATTTTATATAATTTTCTAATTTTTTCAGAGATAACAAATTTTTTGGTTTTGAGAGTAACTTCTTCAGAGTTAACAATAGTTGCATAATTAACAGTTGTTGAAAACTAATCAATATAATAATCAATTTCAGAATTTGACAAGTTTCTACTTGCATCAGGAAAATGATTTAGAAGGTCATACATTACTCCATTTCTAAGAACATTCCAATTAGAATTTTTAAAAGATGTAAATGTCAAAGGTGGATTTAAAATAAATTCAAAATCACGAAACCGAAATTCTTATTTTAGAGGAAAATGATCAGAAGACGTTAAAAGTGTGGAAATCTTGTAATGTGGGTTGATATCATCAATTACATTTAAACTTATTAAAAAATGGTCTAGAAAAGAATACCCATTTATAAATAAGGGAAATGTATTACAAATTCTTTTGAAATTTGTAGAATTATTTTGTAGCCAATTAAAAAAAAATATTACCCTTTGAGTTATTCATGCTATCATCTCATGATATATTTCTGGAATTAAAATCTCCACCAATAAATGTAACAAAAAATTTTGTGAAATTTTTGCAATTTGCTAAAGGCCGTTATAAATTGTCATTGGGTTAATATTACACGGCTAATAAATTGAACCAAATAAGATGTGCTTTACGAAATTATCGACTAAAATTTCTATATCTAAAAATATATTAGGAGTATAGAATATACCCGGAATAATGAACTTGGAATATTTATATTTTTCTTTGACTGCAATAGCAATTCCCTGAGCACTACCATCTTTAAAAAAGTGGTAGCTTTCTAAATTTAGTCTATGTTGAGTTGATTTTTCAAGTGAGTTTCTGGAATAAATGCAATTAAGGTTTAATAAATATAATAAACCAATTCTACAACTCACGTCAATAAGTGATCTTACGTTAAATGTTAATAATTTAACTCCATTATGGATCATAGACATTTTGTATTTCATCCTTTATAACAGAACATTGTCTTCTAGCTTCATCTCTAGAAAGTGATTGGTAATCTCTCATAAATTGTGCTATTCTTTGTTCCGATGAAATGGGTTCAGGTTCAAATAAAGAAATAGCTAATTTTAAAAAATCTTGCACAAAAGCAGGTTTATTATCCGGTATTCTAGAGTTACTAGGAGTAGAATTCTTAATCTGACTTCCTTCAAATTCAGGTATTTTTTAAAAGAAGGACACCCCTTAAAATTGAAGGGTGGCCCTTCCTTCCACAACTAATGCGAAACGGCAAATCCTCGCCGCCTTGTTTAAACAAAAATTCTCCAGGCGCATGATTTTGGTCGCATTTAGTACAAGCGTAAGCTCTATTGCAATCATGAGACATATGATTCCATTGCTGACAATTCCAACATTGAATCTCTTTTAAATTAGTCTCCAAGAAATCTTTTGATTTTAAATAAAACGCAAGTTTATTATTTTGTTAGCCTTGCTTCCAATATTACCAGAAATAAAACTTGATCTTTATCATTTTTCCTTGAGAAGACTGTAGAAAATTTGGAAACTGACTCTACTGGGTTGGGAACCAGAACATCTAATTCAGTTTTTATTTAATTCAAATCTGTTTTATTACATAGACCATTTTTCCTTGAGAAGACTGTTGAAAATTTGGAAACTGACTCTACTGCGTTGGGAACCAGAACATCTAATTCAGTTTTTTTTTCATTCAAATCTGTTTTATTATATAGACCACGTAAAACTACACTAAATTTTTTGAATTCTTTTGGTGTTAATGAATAAGACTCAATTTTCTTCTCTTTTAATAGTTGCATCATTTCGGAATGAGCAACAGCATCTTTTAAATATAATTTGCTCTTGTGTTTGTTTTTATTTACTATTTTAAAAAATATTTTTTTTTTAATTCAATTGTTCAATTAATTTTTTAATATTTAAATTAAACAGAAATATCGGTGGGCAGAATGATTTATTATTAACAGAATTTATCTTACGAGAGTCTATATCTGTTATTTTTTTAGACGTATTTGGTTCTTCTTCAATATTTAGTTCACCAAGAATTGCAAATCTATTTTGAGTGTTAATACCTGAATTATCTTGAGATTTACTGACATATTTGAGGCTTGATAAATCAATTTTCACATCGTGGTGTCCTTTTCTCTTATTGTTGACAACCCGAAATTCATTACGAGCAGACGAACCAGAAAAAATGGATTCACCTAATTCCATCGAATTATCTCCTTCTTTCTGCGTATGGCTATTCCGGATATAACAAATATCTTTAGCAATTGCTCCTAGTTCATCTGGAGGCAGTTTATCGTCCATTTTTTTAAGTTAAAAATATTGTATTTTATTAAATTTTATAATTTTTTTATTTTTATTGAATTTTATTTTTCCGAATGATTTAAAATGCGTCTTTTCTATTCGACAAAAAATTCTTACTTAAATTAAAACAAAAACTGTAGAAAATATAAGTTAAAAATTTCGGTATATTGTGAATAACTTTTATGAGAAAGCAAATTTAAACTTTTTAGTTACATACATATGTATATCTCTGAAAAATAAAACAACTCTTAAAAAAAAATTTGAAAAGGTAATCAAAAAATGAAAATGAAAGTAAAAAATTTGTATTTTGTATTTGTATTTATTTATTAAAATATGAGTTTCTAATGCAACAAGACATTAAATCTTATAAATTAGAGTATTAGAATCAGGCAACTTACATAAGGGTTTTCAATTAAAAAAGACAAAAAGTAGGAAAAAAATTATTAACTAAAAATAATAAAATATTGCATATCAGTTCGATACTTAACTTCGCAGAGCGTGGTCATCTCTTTAATAAGTAGCGGATAGTTAAAAGTACAAAGAAATAATAAATAATTTGTTTTTATTTTTGTAATTGTCGTATTTTGTTCTTATTGAACTCGCACGTGTGACTAATTACATTACGCAAGCAGGTATAGCATTACTGCTATGGCCCCGGGGGCCAAATCAATAACTCTTAATATAAAAAAACCTAACATGAAGAGACAGAAATGGTCTCGGCCACTGCCTATAGGTATGATCTCTGACCTACCTTCAACTTCAAGAAATCGGTTTAGTGCGCTAGCTGATCTTAACGATACTGAAATGGATGCGGTACCCAACATAAATCGGGAAAATAAAGTTAAGCCTCCTCCTTTGGTTGCCGATGATAAGATTCCTCTCAAGGAACTACAAGAAATTTTGGGTAAGGATTCTATTTATAAACGCACATCCATTGGAAAAATCTTTCCACAATCCACTGAATGCTACGAAAACTGTAAAAAAATTTGTTAGAAAAAAAATTGAATTTCATACTTTTAATTCAAAGGAAAATCGTTTGTACACAGTATTTTTACATGGTCTTCCAAAAATCAGTATCGACGATATTAAAAAAGATATCCAAGGTTATAATTTAACTCCTTCATCTATAACTGAAATAAATACGAAATATAGTTCGATAAACAACGCAGTCTATAAAGTACAATTTTTAAAAGAAAATTTCAACCCAAAATCATTAAGCAATATAACGGCAACATGCAACGTAATCGTATCATGGAAAAAGTATAAGCCTAGAAAAAATAACAATCCACCACAATGCTGGAATTGTTTAATGTATGGGCATGAGGGGGAACATTTTAATCGCCTTCCAGCATGTATGATATGCGCAAACCCACATCACACCAATAATTGCCCATTACGGAATCAAGACAAAATACCTGCAGTATTTTCGTGTTTTAATTGCAAAAAGCATGGTAAAGAACGTACAGATCACTCTGCAAATGATATTAAATGTCCATTGCGTACTTTGTATTTAGAAACAAGATCTAAAGCAACTAACAAAAAGCCAAACAAATATAACAACAAACCAATCTCTCCACAGTACATCAATAGTGATCTCTCTATAAATAATCACAACAACAATAAATATCACCATTCTTTATCATATGCTGACGTTATGGGAGGAAACGTCGATCTCTTTGATATTGATGAACTCTTTAATATTTTTACTACTGCTTTAAGTGATCTTCAAAAAGGCAGAACAAAAATACAGCAAATAAATGTTATAATGTCGATGGTAAAGTATGCGTATGGTATTCGGTAATAAAAATTCTCCTGGCACTGCGTTAATAATAATACCGCTGGCAATGCTTTATTTAATCTTGAACAAACAACATACTATCCCAAGAGTCCGACATTTTATCCGTCGCAAAATATTCGAAATACCTCAGTCATTGACTTGGTTTTGAGCAACAGTTCCTTAAATATAAATTTGGATGTACTGGATTACGACATTCCATCTGACCTGTCGTATGTAAAATTGAAAATGCAACAGTGTGTAACCTAGAAACGAATTACTATGACTACAAAAGTACAGACTGGATGACATTCCGAAATTTTATTAATGATAAAATCACCATAAATACTGACATCTACAGTTCAAAAAGCACAATTGATTCGGAAATTGAGAAATTAATTTATATTATACTAGAAGCTCGTAATAGTTGTACCCCAAGATTAAGCTTCATTGGTAAAACAAGCCTACCACCTGACATCGTTAACCTTATAACGAAGAAGAACCTTTAAAAGAAGAAGTCAACGTGCCTCCACACCTTCAGAATTAAAGTTTTAAAACCAATCTGTGAAACTACTGACTAATCTGATCAATAAAGAAATAAGCGTTTATCGTAATGAAAAATGGAAAAAAATGCTATCAAAATTAAGGCCAGGGGATAAATCATTTTGGAAAATAAGCCGATGTTTAAGAGGTAAACCAAATAGAAAAATTCCATATTTAAATAAAGAAGGATCAAAAATTACAACTGATGAGGGAAAGACTCAACTGCTAGCGGATACTTTTTCAGCTGCTAGCAACCTTACGTTGGACTACAAACACTCTATAGATAAAACTGTAAATTCCAAAGTCAGAACATTCAAGTCAACAAACGTATATTGTGACAATTTAATAAAGGTGTCTTTTCAGGAAATTAGCACATTACTTGCAACGCTTAAAGCATCGAAATCACCCGGACTGGATGCTATCCCCAATATATTAATTAAAAATCTTCCCACGAAGGCAAAACAATTATTAGTAATTATTTTTAATAACTGTTTAAAACTTAACTACTTCCCAAAACATTTCAAAGAAGCTAAAGTTATTGCTATTCCTAAGCCCAACAAACCAAGAAATAATCCTAGTAGCTATAGACCTATAAGTTTACTCAGTAATATAGGAAAAATTTATGAAAAAATTATTCAAAATAGAATTTGTAATGCTATCAAAAACACGCCAGCAGTAGCTGAAGAGCAATTTGGTTTTAAAAGAGAACACAGTGCAGTAAACCAAATTAATCGTATTGTAAATATAATAAACGCTAACAAACAAGATAAAAAATCTACAGGAATGATAGTTTTAGACGTAGAAAAAGCTTTCGATACCGTTTGGCACAACGGACTTATATATAAATTAATCAAAGCTAATATTCCAAAACATATGTGCATGATTGTAGCTGACTTTCTTACAGAAAGAACTTTTTCAGTGGCTATTAATAATACACTCTCTTTTCCTAAACCAATTACAACAGGCTTACCCCAAGGTTCAATATTATCTCCATTATTGTATTCAATTTATACTTCCGATTTTTCTCCACCCTCATATATAAATGTTGCGTATTATGCAGATGACACCACTCTCCTAATGTCCAGCAAACTTACTAAGGCACTACTTAAGAAAATGGAAAAAGGTTTTCAAGCTTGCAGGAAATATCTATACAAATGGAAAATTAAAATTAACGTCTTGAAAACTCAGGCCATAATATTTCCGTATAACAACTCACCAAAACGACTTCCCAACCGCCAGCTAAGGCTCCAAGATGAGAATGTTTCAATACAAAATAATGTTAAATATCTTGGTATGTGTCTTGATAAAAAACTAAATTTCGCAAAACATATTGAAGAAGTTCGCAAAAAATCCCATAAAACCATTAAAGCGTTGTGGCCATCACTATGTAAACGCTCAACTCTCAACTTAAAAAATAAAAATTTAATATTTAAAAGTGTACTTAGACCGACTTTGACATATGCAAGTCCAATTTGGTATAAAGCGGCAAAAACACAATTTTAAAACTTCAAATAATCCAGAACAAATGTCTAAAGATTATAAACAACAAACATTGGAGATACTCCACGCAGCTCTTTTACAGTGAAACTGGTTATGAACAAATCCTCGAATTCATAAAAAGAATCAATAGTAAATACCACGAAACAATAGAAAGTTCTCCTTATCAACTGATAAGGGAATGTAGTGAATCGGCTTGAATTTATAACGAAACAGCAAATCATCAAATTGAAAATGATATGTATATAATGTATTATCTGAGGTAATATAATTATAAACATATATATTTTCTAACTATATTTGGCTATATTTTTCATCAGATAAAGATTTTCCTATTTTTCCTTTAAACATTATTAAATAATATTAAAAATATATCAATGTCTATGATTCTTTATATAATTCGTTGTAATATCTAGTGATAAAATCTCGAAAATTTGTAAACCTGTAAATAAAAACTGTAAATAAAGATGAATTTGAAAATTGAAAAAAAAATAATATTGCATATAGCATTAAAAAATATTTAAAAATTTACATATAATATATATACTCGTCGTATTCGTTTGTGTATATAAGAATTTTTATTAGACAGTTTGAACAGAGTTACAGTTAATCTTGAAACGTTTGCAAAACTAAAATTTTAAATTTAATTTCGTTGCTTGTATTCTGCAAAAAAGTGGAGAGTTGGTTCCAGAGACGAATAATTAATATATAAAACTGTCTTTCGGATGCCGTGTCATTATGCCGAAATTGAATAATGCCGTTTCCTCTCGACGATCTAGTGAACGCCAAGCGGTTATATAGGTATTTAGGCTTTTTGGTAAATATAATCTTATGTAGCAGGACAAGGTTTTTAACTTTTAAATAGTTATTTAGTGTAATATTAAAAATTCGAGTGGAATACTGAGATATGTGATCAAATTTTTTTAAACCATAAACGTAACGTGTAATGTCGTTAAATGTTGTTTTGAGTTTTAATGTGTCTTTCGAATAACAGCCATAAAAAACCTCCGATGAATATAATAGAGTTGGTAGAATATAGGTCTTTGCAAGTAGTAGTCTTATTTTTAACGGTGTAAAATACTGAGTAGCCCATAAGCTTCTTAGCCTACTATATACTCTGCCACATGCCTGGTTAATATGATCAGACCAAGTTAAAGTACTATTAAAACCAAGGTTTCTGACAGAGCTTACTATATCAATTTTAGTACCTCCAAGGAATATTTCAATATCAGATTCGATTTTTAACGCTTTTTTACAAATTATTAAGCATTTGGACTTTTTAAGATTTAGACGCAGGCTATTTGCTGATGCCCAGAGAAAAATTCTATTTAGATCAGCATTAAAATCATTGACTTTATTGCTAGTGGATCCCTTAGAACTTGTGAGATAAATTTGTATATCATTAGCATACATTTGTATACAGGAATGTTTGAGTTGTTGTGGCATATCATTTGCATACAGTGAGAACAATAAAGGTCCAAGTATGGAGCCTTGCGGAACACCTCTCACTACTCTTATAGGGTATGAAACAAGTCCATTATTTAATACACATTGCAGCCTTTCTTTTAGATATGATGAGATCAATTCTACAGCTGAAGTAGAAAAATTGAACATTTTTGATAGTCTTAGACAGAGAATGGAGTGATGCACAGTATCAAAAGCTTTTAAGTGGTCAAGTAATACCAAAATGGATATATTTCCTAAATCTAAATTACCTCTCATCTCCTCAACAACATCAGTTAGGGCTGTTACACAGCTATGCAGAGGTCTAAAGCCTGATTGACGCTCAGTTAGTAAATTTTTTGTATCTACATACTCAAATATTTGTTTATAAAGAATATGTTCAAAAACTTTAGATAAGTATGGTAATATAGAAATTGGGCGATATTCGCTGTCTGTTTTAGGGACTGGAATGACTTTGGCATACTTCCAAACCATCGGTTACGAGCTCGTAGTAATAATAGTGTTGTATAAATGCACAATATTATCCAGGGTAGGATTAATTTTATGAATTTTGGATTAATATCATCCAAGCCTACAGCATAAGACTTAACTTTATGAAATGCATCTAAAACTTCTACCAATGTAAGGCATTTGAAACAAAATTTTTCAAAGGAGGAATAGTAAGAAGGGATTCGAGTATAAAAATCGCGGTTCGCTGTCGCCATTGGTACATTAACATCAACATCAGCAGTACGCCTTGTTGTCTTACCAACACCAACGTCTCGTATATGTTTCCATGTCTTATTGGTATCAACTGCATTGTTAAATTTATTTGAATAATATACACATTTTTCATGTTTAGTTTTTGAAACTACAGCCTTTCTAGCCCAACAATACTCATCATGATACTCAGGTGTCTTGTATCGTTTCCATGATTGGTATTTACTATCACGACTCTGTATTAATAACTTAATTTCATTAGAAAACCATGGTCGAGATCTGGTTTTTATAACTTTGGTTCTAATTGGAACATGTTTGTTATAGAGCTGAAGAATAAGACCATTGAGGAATGTTACTTGCTCGTTAGCCGACGGTAAGTAATAAGTTTGATCCTATAATACATTACAAAGATCAGATTGTAATGCAAGATTATTAAGACTGTTAAAGTCACGATAAGTAAACTTAAATTTTCAGTTGCAAAACCATATATTGTAAAAATAATATCATGTTTAGAAAACGCAGAAGCTGAAAATTGATCATAAAGTAAAACTTCTCTACAATTACTGACAGAGAATATATCAAGCAAAGTACAATTCATATGGATAAAGTGTGTTGGTCTAGAGTTATTAGTAGGAAATAAATTAAATGATGACAAAATAGTTATAAGAGTGGTATCTGCAAGCAAATTCAAATTCAAATCGCCAGCAATAACAACTTTTGAATAGGACACAGATAAAAGCTCTAATTGAACTTGAGTCTATCGAATTTTATAGTTTTATGGGGTGTATATATACACATTCAAGTAACATTGTGTTTCCGTTACAGTTCAAGTCAACAAATATATATTCAATATCATTAGCTTCATTATAACTACAGTTAAACTTGCAAGAAATGTTCTCCCTTATGTATATTGCTACACCACCAGCATGTTTGTATCTATCGGATCGAAAAACACGGTACCCATTTAAACTATATATGCTATCACTTATCTAACTTTTAAACCAAGTTTCAGAAACACATATTGCATCAACTCCTGAGTTCTCAAATAAGAAACGAAATTCATCAAATTTGTTACATAAACTTTGGGCACTAATATGGCAAATACTAAAGCCTTGTTTTTGTTTAGCCAAGATACGAATCGCACTAAAGTTACTATCTCTAGAACCAAGTTGCCATACATAATATTTGTCAACCTGATAATTTTAATGCAACGCAATTAAATAAGAATTAAATAATAAAAATAACATAATAGTTGCATAGACAATAATTAAAATATTGAACAATGAAAAAATTATATAAAATTTTAAGTAGATATCAAGGTACATTTATTTTACTAGGTAGTGTCGTCCGCCCAGCTGGTTTGTAGTTGGACATGTCAAAAGTTGTTTATATTTTCCTACTTTTGTTTACGAATTTCAAAAAACACTAACAACAAGCATATGTAGAACAAAGAGAGCGTTCGTTTTTAGACCAATTCTCTTTTATTTTCTGTTTCTATTTTTGACATTTCCACTCACAAAGCAACAATAAAATGCCATGTTGTTTTTACAAATGTTGTATTTGTTGTAGAACCGCTTTTACTTAGTAAAATAAATGTACCTTGGTAGATATAAAAATAAAATATTAGTTTAAAATTAAGAGTGTCAACAAAACAATACATAAATTTATTCACGAAAAAATTGTTTGAGCTCCTCAAGAAATTGTTTCATCTGACTCAAACTTTTTTATGCAAACGAGACCAGGCAATGTAAAAGCAGATTTTATCTTTTTGTCTCTCGTCATATTAAGCGCAGCTTGAAATATTTGATGATTATGAGGAATTAAGTTTTCACACACATAAATGGGTTCACTGCTTTCAAAACCTGCATTTCGTAAGCATAAAGTTGCTTTGTTTTCACGGCGGTATTTAGATATTGTCTTTAAAAGTTAGTTTTTTCAAATGGAAATTTAAATTTGGCTACTATTGTTTTCTGCAGAAAATTATCACGGCCAATTGCTGAGTTATAAAATTTTAATATATTTGTGTTTATTGGCCAGGAATGTGTAAATTTTATTTTGGTTTTTGCAATAAGTGTTGCCCTAAAATAATGTCTGCAAAATAATTAGTGCAATAATAACTTTTAAATAATTGTTATGTTTTCTCGTTGTTTTGTTTTGTTTTTTTTTTACATATATAAATGTGATTATTATTAATTTATTACGAATACCCTTTGAAAAAGTCAACAAAAAATTGACGAAACGTCAGGGTAAAAAAATGTAATAAAATTGTTTTATTTACATTTATTATACGGCCCAATTAGCTTATTGCAAAAACCAAAATAAAATTTTAAGTTGCGAAAACTACAATAAAATTATCGAAACATATTAAACTTGTTACTTTCATTTTGGCTTTTGACTTCTTTTCATTGTTTTCTTCTTTAAAAAACTAAATTAGTTTACAGTAGTCGGCATGATTTGTAACGACTTGCCGACGACAGGATAATTGTTATCCTAGAGTCGGCAGCAGTTTTTATTTCTTGTTCTGCTCTATTAAGGTTCACAAGTTATGCTTAATTATAACCACAAAAGAAAAAAGAACATCCCATAACTACTCAAAACAGTCACTCCAGACGCACTGGGTACAATAAGGGAAGGTGGATTATCTAAATTAGGGCCAGCGTTCAATGTGGTGTTCCACGTTCCACCATCCAGGATTGCCTTTATGGTCACGTTGCTGAAGGTCCGAGAAGAATGGGTCTACCAACAGTTTTGACTAAAGCTGAAGAGGACCGATCAGAAGAGTAATGGCATGGCTCGGCAAAATGTGGGTTTCCACTAAAAATTTATGATTTGTTAAATACAGTTCAAACAACTATTCAAAAGGAAACTGTGTCACACCACTTGCAAGGTAAAAAGTGGTTTACCAGTTAAACGGCATTCCTTAGAGAAGCTGAAGGTATAAGTAAAGGTAGAGTAATAATAACGGAAGAAAATATTCGAAAATTGTTAACCATTTTAAGGAACTTTTTAATAGATCAAAATGTTCTTAATATTTCGAATAATCCAGCCTGTAGCTGACGAAACTAGCTTTTGCATATGCCCTAAAACTGGAAAAGTGTTAGCGCCCAAAGAATATCAAGATGTATATTTGATTTAAAGGCGAAATGAAAAAGAGACCGTGACAGTGTTAGTAGTATTTTCTACAAACGGTAAGACAGTCTATCCAATAGTTATCTTCCCGTTTGAACGAGTACCCAAAGATATAGTGAACAGCCCACCAGACTGATGGTTTTTTGGAAAATCCGAAACAGGGTGGATGGTAAGTGAAACTTTTTATGAATACGTTGCAAATTGCATCCAGAACTGGCTTAACGAGCACAATATACAACGTCTGATTTTACTATTTGTGGATGGCCACAAATCTCATATGACGTTAGAATTAAGTCAGCTTTGTGAGAAAAACCAAATAAATTTGTATGCACTACCCCAATGTTAGCGACCGCCGATGCTAGCGTTTTTAAGCCCCTGAAGCGTCAATGTTACCGTCTTTTGAAAGTCATCTTTATTTTCAAAAGCCGACACCTTATGTACAATCGAAAAAACATCAAGACCACAAGTAAAAAAGAAAACAAGCTAGCAAAACATAAAAAGGAAAGGAAAAGAAGCTAGTAGGTACCGCTTCTGATGAAGACTTAGATACCGACGCTAAAGATGACGAACTGAAAAATGTAGGATATGATTCCTGTCCTCCGTGGTATCATCTAAAATGTACCGAGTTTAAAAATCTTCGGTACGCCGATATCATTGGTTTAGACTTCGTATGCCAAGCATGCAAAAATTATACAAACGTTTAATATAATTTACTGGTGCTGTTACTAAACTTTCTTAGACAAAAGTTGGAGTTTACAAATATAAAAATAGGTATTTAATACCTAGTTTTTAATCTTTTTTAAATTTAAAAATTAAAAAAATGAATTGGCTTAAAAAATATTGAGTTGTTTTTTTATTATTTTTTTTTTATATTTTATTGTTTATGAATTAATATGTTGTACCTGCACCAACACGATCTCGTTAAATATGTATAAAAGTAATAAAACTTAAATAGATTACAGTTTGAATCCCTTCTCGATTTATTATTATTTTTAATTAATATGAGATGCCGACAAATGGACCGTAACATATAAAAATTGGAAAATTGGTTCCGAACATAGGCAAATATGGTCTTATTTGAAATCTGTTAATTTATTAATTTTAATAAAAACATATTGAAATATATCTGATACAATACAAATAAGTAAAAAGCAATTACAAGCAAAAATAAACCATAAATAAACCAAAAGCTTTAAACTGCCGCCTACAATTACACTTACTCTATAAAGGCAGAAAAACATTCAAGTTTTCATTGCAAAGTGCGTCGATTGTAATTTTGTTTGCTGTGAAAATTATTTCTAAAAATATTTTGAAGAAAAAAAATTAAATAAAAAAAGAAAGACGTTTGGTACATTTCCAGACAGATTGTTGTTAATTTATTATATTTATTTAAATCAATTTAATTGGATTAAATTTTTTAATCCAACTCTAATGGCAAATATGATAAAAAGCGGTTGAAAACTGATAAGAGTAGGAACACCGGAATTGCTGATGATCGCCCGTCTTCATCCGGTCTTAATGGTCTGCACTTACCTACTGTTTTATTTTCCAATGAAAACGAATGATATGCCAAAGAAGTATGATGCTGCTCATCGTGGACCCTACGTATTGTACTTCAGGTAATCAAAAAACAGCCGAATCAAGAGTTCTTATAAACCCATTCATTCTAACATGTGTGTTAATGGAACTAAAAAGTCCGAGGATTCTGGATGTCATGAAAATTGGATACTCGCGATTCAAAATTATTTCTAATACACTTATTAACGGCAACAATTTAATTAATGAAACTAGCCCGTGCAATTTTGGCTACGATGTAAAAGTTTCCGATCATTTACATATTTACAAAAGCGCGATTAATGTTAAACATACCCGAAGAGATACCTATGCGTTATATTTAGGGTGCTTAAAATACCCGGTGAAATAAATTTCACATATTCAAAAGTGTTTAAGAAACCAATCATTCCTTTTGGCCAATGTTATAATTGCTACAGGTTTAACCATAAAGCCGAGCAATGTAAACAAAAAAAGCGGTTTGTAGATCTTGTTTTAGAAAACACAGCGACGATGACACACGTGAAAATACGAATATAGTTTGCACCAACTGTAAAGGTCCACACTCTCCCACGGACAAAATTTGCTTAGTAGCGGAGTAAGCTTTAAGTCTGAAAAGATTGATGGTTGTAGAAAATTTAAGTTTAAAAGAAGATAGGGGAAGGTATGCCAACATGTTGGGAGCCAACAGTTTGAGTTGCTAGAAGAAGAAAGTTTTGATAGGGCATTCCCTACAATAAAGCTTAAGCAACAAGTGCCTTTAATAAATAACACCGTGAAGCCTGCAAGGCATATTCACAGAAACATATCTTACTCTAAAGCAACAAAGATGAATCTGAAAAGCAGAAGATGAGAAAGACATGGCAGAATGGAGGAAAATGTCTAGGGATTTCAGTGTGAAGTCCAATGTTTAAAGAAATATGGAAAAATTTTAGCGTAATTTTTAGTATTATAAGTTCATTAACAGACAATGATAATAATGAGTGGAAGTCAGTGGAGAAAGCGAATCTGCTTAAGGACATTAAGACAGTTATAGATGAAGCTTCGCTAGAAAAAAGCAGACTGGAATCTACTAGATACGGTCAAAATTAAAATAAAGCATTCATTTCTAAGAGTACAATATACACAGTTTTAACAAAGTATCCAACAGAGGTGCACTAAAATTTTACCTTAACGAGAATAATAAACATTTTGCACTGCTTTTTGAATTTTGGATCACGGATAATCGAAAAATGGGTATAGTAAACTACAATTTTATTTCCAAATATCGAGATGATGGTTGTGGTGGTGTTGGTATTTATTTAAGAAACGGAATAACATTTTCGATTAACAGAATAGGCTCAAGCTGTGAAGTTATTTCGATAACTACTTTAAATCTTGCAAAAAATTTTAATGTGGTTAGCATACACATATTTCCCACCAAGTTGCGATTATAATTTTATGGCCACATGTGTGAATAGCGTAATTAGTGTCGTTCTTTGCTAACTCTGGTAAACTAATAATAATTGGAGGAGATTTTAATGCGACGTCAACAACATAGTGTCATGAAAAAACCAATGTTTTTTAATGTGGTTTAAGTAGCTGATTTATTTGAAGAGCGACTTAATAATTTTGGTCAGCTTATATACTAACTTTAGGAAGTTCTAGACGACTCAAATGAGTGAGTTCCAAAATCCTACTCAAAGTCTTAACTCTACCTTATAAGTAATTAATTTTTATTTTACCAGGCAATAATGAATTTTAAGAGTCTTAGAAAATTCATGATTGAGGGGTTTCTTAATATTAATATTTATTAACTCTAATGAATCTAGAGCATTTAATTGTAATCAACATACACACGCCAAGTGCAATGTAATTGCCACGTATATATTTTAAATGATTTACGCAACAACCGGCCGTGCTTACTGAGTGGTGTCAAATGAACATTGTTTATTAATGTTACAAAAGTTTTTGTACAATTATTTTGGTTAAAATGTGTTTAAAGAATTTATGCTATATTGGCAATGCAGGCTGTTAATATTTGATACATGCTGTTGGTTATAGTGATTGTTAGATTACGGCACACCTCCACTTTTCGCAAGAATTTTCATATAATTTTGTTTTATGGACATGTTTTTTATAAATATTTATAAGATTATTGTATATATGTACATAAGTTTTAAAGATAATATTTGAATATTATTGATTAATATTACCGGCGCACAGTGGTCAATTTCGCGAGATAGCGGTCAAAACTCTATAACTTTTGACCGGATTGGTATTTTTTACGCAATTTAT
This sequence comes from Cistogaster globosa, assembly GCA_937654795.1. Taxonomy (NCBI): domain Eukaryota; kingdom Metazoa; phylum Arthropoda; class Insecta; order Diptera; family Tachinidae; genus Cistogaster; species Cistogaster globosa. The sequence goes on from OW569407.1 coordinate 33,607,733, forward strand.
TTTGTTCAATAGGAGGGACTTTAAGCTTCAATTTGCGTGTTCAAACGTAAAAATCGACCGATAGGAACGTAAGTAATGTGGAGTTAAAAATGCATTTTAATTTTTTGTTGAGTTTCCATGTAAAAGTTAAATATTTTTACATTTTAAATAGGTATTTTTTTATAATTTCTTATTTTCCTCAATCGTATTTTACAACCAATACTTATTTATTATTCCTAAACTTAATTTTGGTCAGAAAATGCCAACATTTGGACCCTGACATTTATTTAGTCTCAATATTCACAGGGGCCAAAGGTAGGTTTTTTTTGGAAGAAAGCTAATTTTTGTGAGGATTAAACTGAAAAATAACACTGAAATTCCCAACAATATCAATACCATTTGGATATATTATATACAGAACACAACATCGATAAAATTTTTAGTAAACTTTTACTATTGATTTAAAGTGCACATATATTTTATTTAAATGTATTAATAAAAATTTATACTAAAATTAGAAACAAATTATAATGGCTGACTTCCAAAATGTATGAATACAAAGTTTGTATACAGTTTTACTGCGACATTTAAACTTTTTTCATATGCAAAGTTCCGATACAACGCAACTTTATGCTTTGTTTAAATTTTCATTATGAAACAAGAATGTTGCAATGCACCATTTTTATTATTGACAAACACGAAAATGGAAAGGTCGGGTGTAAAATTTTTATTTGGTAATTTTTTCAAACTATCAGAAAATTCGAGTGGAAAGTAACTCTGCACAAAATTTCCTCGCTGTAATAAAATCTATTAAAAGAAAAAGGAATGTTTTACTGAAGCCAAAACACAGCGCAGAAAAACACAAAAAATTGTTAATTTTTGAGAAGTTATTGCAAAAATGCCGGATGCCAAGATGCGGCTGCTTCTCCAGAAGTGTTGTTGCGCTTTTATTAGTCTTTTATAAGTCCCACAGAATTCTAAAAATTTTTTGGTGACATCATCCCTCGAGAAGGAAAAGGTCTCATCCACATCCTTAATTTCTCTCAAGACTTTCCCACAAAACGGTGCGCTTCTTGCGCTTTGCGCAAAAATCAGGTTTATTTCGCAACCTTGTTATTAGAAGCAATTTTTTTTTTTTTTTGCTCATGTTAAAAATAAATTTTTGCTATTTATATATATTAATTATTAAAAACAAATTAACTTACTAATGTAAGTTGGTCATTATTTATAGTTTATGTTTTTTTCTTTGCCAACAAAAACGTTTTGTGGTTGTTTTTTTATTTTTTATGAGTAAACAAACGAATACCAAACAAAACATCAACTAAAAAACTGATGCCTGGTTGCTTCTTTACTGCCTTAAAAATACTCATTGTTGACGTTTTGAAATCGTATACATTGTAAATATTTTGTACAGCGGCTTTATGAAACAGTATACTTTGTTCGAATGCAAAGCAATTAACATTTTGGAAGTCAGCCAATCTTTAAACTAGTATTAATTAAACAATATTAGTAAAAATTTCTTCCAAATAGCTTTGATTTTCATTTTGCAGTAGTTGTTTAGCTTCTTCATCTAACTCTAATGAGGTTGATTTCCATTTTTGTCGAATACTGGACATATACGGGTCTGATGTGCACAACAAAATATTAATAAGATCTTCATTAGTACAATATCTGGAAATTTTTCTTGTATTGTGCTCGCGAAAGAATCTATACTCCTTGTTCCTTTTTCTTGCGCTTCTTCTGAGAGATCTCCAATTGGAAGCATATTGTGCTGAATTATTTGTTCCCCATGGAACAAAATTTTGTGAACTGTGGTTGGCATATGTCTTGAATATCTTTTTTTTTTTGCTTTCTTTTTTTCAAATTTTCTTTGTTGTTTCTCACTGTTTCGCCTAACGGGCCAAATTCCAAATCGTATCCCAATTTAAGAATACGCTCCATAAAACGAATTCTAGCATGAAGAAGTGACATTCCAAATTCATATGCTTCATTAAAACTATCGTCTTGTGTTGGTGGTTGGCTCAATTGACTTGATGTTTTTTGGCATATGGTGCAGCTTGACGAAGACCTTGTTTCGGTTAAAGCTTGTGCAACTTTTCCATCGATGATTGTAAGTGACATTTTAAAGTTAACTTTGATGCATTGATCATTAAATTCAAATATCACGGGTTTAAGTTCTTTAATTTCATCTCTGATTTTGCCAACTTCTTCAGTTATGACATCTTCAGTTTCTTTTTTGTAAGCAAACTTTATTGGTCTACAAAATTTTGTTGACGATGGAATTTCATTCTTCCATACATCTATCTCTGCAGCTCTACTAGTTGACGGCTCTGAACCAATAAATGTTTTTGTTAAACGTAATGGAACGAAAGAAATCATGAATAATTGGCATCTGATGAATTTTCCGGATTACATTGTTTGTATTGTTTCTGGCCAGAGGACCCATAACATCCCCATTTAGAAATTAAAGTCATGCTGCAATTTTTAAACTTCTTTAAATAGTCAGCATCAAATGTCTTTAGTAATCGTTCTGCAGTGTGTTCAAGAAGATCCTGCAATTTTATTTCTGCTGAACTTGAAGTTACACTAATAGCAGTTGGTGAAGGTAAGCAATCTTTTTTGCAGAAACTATATCTCGATATGATGGAAAAATTCCACAATTTTTTTCATTGGTTCGCTTCCGCAATTCTGTATATTGGTTTTTAGTCATTTTCAAATCAAAAAATAGTGCAAATGCTTCTTCTGGAGTAAATTTATTTTCTTCAGTTGGTGTCGGCATGCTTTCTAAAATCCTTTTTGTGCGTCTGGGGCTTGCTTACACTATTTTATTAATGATAGCAATTTTACTCTTTTTAGTTTTCGATGGTTGAATTTGATGCAGAAATGAATCCTTTATGATGCTACAAGAAACTTCTTCATTGATATGTTTAAGCTTGCGTCTTCGTGATCTTTCACTACAATTATCAATTGGCTCTGCTGGTCGACCACCTTTTCCAGTTTCCGTGGTAGTTACTGATGCCTTTTTAAAAATAAGTTTATTTCTTAGCCACTCTTGGTTGCGTGAGTAAAACAATTTCTTGTTTCTGGAACATTGATTGTACCGTTTTTTTAAAGTATTTAAAAGTTTTTTATTTTTAATTTATGAATTTTAATTTCTTGTTTGTCGCATATTTTGAAGAATGGATTATTCATTATATGTAAAATAATGTCGTTTTCATCTTTCCGTTCAAAATATATATGAGATAGAACACTATAACTGAATTTAGCCATTGTTGAAACAATAATGAAGAAAAAATGAATGCATGGATTAATATACTATTGATCGAAGTTTCAACATGATCTTTTTTTCCTCTTTGAAACATAATATAACAGGTACTTGGTTTTACCAGTTATTTCCATTGGTTTTAAATTTATTTGCAAGTTTCAGGTATTTAAGTTATGTAATATTAGATGGCAATAAAATCATTTTTTACCTTTTCCAAATGAATTGCCAGATACCACATAATTTGGGAGTTCTATTGTCATTTTTGTCAAAATTTTGATACACCCTTCTATGTGGACTAGGTCCAAATATGAGCCAACTTCTCCTAATTTCAACAGAATTATTTTTTGGATCAATAAGTACTCTTGTACAATATTTCATCAAAATATATGCATAATAGCCACTTTCACATACAAATAACTTCTCAAAAAATATGACGTTCATTTGTACCGAATATCTTACCTTGGGTCAGAAAAATTGCTGTAGCTCAAAAAGTGCACTTCCGATGCATGGACATGTATATATAGGAATGTAGGGGAGAGTTAGGACTACAAAATAGTAAACTTGTGTTTTGACTCAGCTTGACTCACAGGAGTTGTGCTCTATGAAGTAGGAAGTTTCCGAGAAATTTGACTTTTTAAAAAAAAATATTTAAATTGTTCTGAAAACAGTAGAGCTTCAATTTTTTTTTACCAGTAATAGGAAATAAGTTAAGTTACAAAACAAAATTTATTTCGTCCAAAAATCTTGAAAAACAAAAAAGTTATGATCATTTAAACTTTAAAAATTAACTAAAAATATCATAAATTTACTAAATTCTGAAAAAGCCCATTTTGGACCACCCTGTTCTCAGTGAAATAGTTGAAATAGAGTTTTAATTTTTTGGCTCCCGAGGTTTACTACTGTCTACTTTCATATGAGTCTAATAACTTTAAAATCGGAGAACAAAAACCAAAAGTAGTTTTGGCCGCTATTTCAAAATATTGACCACAGTGCGGCGCTTAGTAGCATTTAGTTTTTATATAGCTTAAGTCTATTTTTGTGAATTATTTGTTCTCCTTTTGTTTTATTATTTACTATGGTTACGTTATTTCTTAAATCTAATTTCTTATCTTTATGTGAACCTTTATACTGCGTTTCTAGCCTTCGTCCTGCTTCATTTTTAATTAAAACTACATCTCCTATTTTAATATCATATTCTATTATATCCTTATCATAGTTTAATTTTTGCCTTAACCTATTTCTAACTAATAATCTTTTAGATATATTATATGGTATCTCTAACCTAAATTATGTTTCTTTTGCGTAATTATCTATATTGTATAACGGATGAATTCTATCTACTTCATTAAATTTTTCGAAACTATTTGGCGATTTTGCAAAAAGAATCTCATATGGACAATAATTATGTATTGTTGATGGTGTTGTGTTGAAACAGTTAGTGAAATATTTCAAACAATTCGTCTTAATCAGATTTATCAACAGATATATATGAGCGTACGTACTCGTTAAAAGTTCTATGACTTCTTTCTATTGTGCCCAATGTTTGATGATGATGAGCTGTAGATTACATAGTACTTTTAGAACAGTGTTCTTGTATTCTGTTCCCATAACCGAAATTAACTTTTTCATTGGATCATAGGTAAGTAAGAAATTTTCAATTTTTTATATTTTCTGTGGTTCTAAAGATTTCACAGTTACCTCCTTCGATAGGGTCATCATGATATTTCAGCATTATATCAAGAATTGCCTTGGCATTCTTTTTATCAACGTGGGTCACCTTCTATAGTAACGCTACTTTTAATTTATTTAAAACTGTATTACCCGTATTTTTAAATTCATTCAAAAAGATAAATTCGAAAATTGTTTTATTACTCGTAGAAGGCACTTTTAATTTATATATTTTGTTTTTAACGGCCACATATTCGAGCCCGTTAGCAAACAAATAATTAATTTGTGTATATATTTCTATAGATTTTTTCTTACTTGATGTAATATCTTTGGGAAGAAATCTTTAGTTTATAATATTTTCTGACGTCAGTGTTCTTATTTAATACATACATATATACTGGGCTCTTTATAATTATTTTTATAAGTATTATGTTGTTAACACATTTTATTACTTTCATTCTTATTTTTATTATAGGTAATTGATCTGGTCGTGACTCTTAATATCCTAGATGCTTCTTTATTTAAGTTCTCAAAGTCATCTATTGTTATACGCGATAATGCGTCAGCAATGTAGTTATCTTTTTTCCTAAGATATTCTACTGTGAAGTCTTATTGTTCCAAATCATGTCTCATTCTCTTTAGTTTTGAGATTGGGTTTTTCTTTGAAAACAAATAGTGGTCACCGCTCTTTCCGTACCAGAAAATGCTTCCCATATATGTATGGCCTGAAATATGTAATGGCCCAATGTATTGGAGTAAGTTCTTCCTCAATCGTCTATTTATTACTTTAACCTTTTCTAAACGTTTTTGATGCGTAAGCAATAGGTAGATGTTTACCTTCGCGCTCTTGGCTCTAAACTGCTCCACTGGCTTATTTGCTACCGTCAGTCGTAATGAGAATTTTCTTGAAAAATCTGGGTATTGAACTAATGTTGGAATTATCAAAGCACTTTTAAGATACCTAAACGCTTTTTCACAGTCATTTGTCCATTCGAATTTCACATTTTTTCTTGAAAGTTTAGTTAAGTGTCTTGAATATTCTGAAAAATCTGTTATAAATCTTCTATAATAATTACAAAATGCAACAGAACTTTTTGCGCTGTCTGCAGTTTTGGTATTGGATAGTTTTTATTATTGAATATTTACTGTCGTTGGGGAGAATTCCCTTATCCGTGCATTTACGTCCCATATAAGTTACTTCCCTCATAAAAAATGAAAAATTTTCCGGAAGCAGTTTTAAATTATGTTGTCTGCATAATTCAAAGATATCTTACAAATTAGAAAGCATGTGTTTTTCAATACAACCAAGTTATCTGCTTTTAAACCACTAAATGCCAGTGTCATCATTCTTTGAAACGAATATGTGGCGCTATTTTTAGACCATAAGACAATCTCGTAAATCTATACGACCCATTATTAGTTGAGAAGGATGTATAATTCCTTGAATTTTTTTTTTAAACTACATTGGTGGAATCTGGACATGAGGTCCAGGCAAGAACAATATCTTGATCTTCCCAACTGATATAGGATATCGTCTGTTCTAGGTGGTGGAAATTTATCAGCTATTAGTTTTTTATTGATTTGCCTATAATCTATAACATATCTCTATCGTTTCTTTTCAGAATCAGGAAGTGACTATTTTGGTACTTGCAGAATTAGGCTGTTGTATTCCGAGTATAATGGCTCCATTATTTTTGATTTAGAAGTTTTTCGACTTGTCTATTAATCTCGTCTTTGCGTGTGGTATACGATAATTCTTTACCGGTTGTTGATCACTCAATCTTAAAATTTGTTCTTAAAATTTATTTGTAGTTATCGTTTCTGTTTCTAAACCGGAAATATCACTGGATGAAGTACAGAGTTTTTTTAGTGTATTTTTTAATCGATTTGGAACATTTTTGTTTAAAATTTTTAATACTTCTGCTTTTTTATTTTCTTTTTGTGTATGCTTTCTCTAAAGTACGTTATAATTGCTGATGCTTTCGGTTTTTACGTTATTTTGATTAATTTTGATAAAAGTGTCATTTGTGTTTTATATACAAATAGATGCTTTGTCAGTTTTTACCAACATATTTAGTATAAAACGCCAGGTGAATTTTCTTGATTTGGAATAAATGCTACTTTTTCTGAGGAAATACATTTAAATTGCTGTATTACTTCTGCTCGTGGTGGCAAAATAATGTCATCGCAATTATTCCCAAGTGGTATTTTAATTGGATATGTTACATTAATCGGACGTAGAATAATGTAATTGTAATTTTCATTGATATCTAATATGTAATTGCCCTTTTTAAAGAAATCCATGCCGATGATTCCATCACATTGTATTGGAAAATCATTTCTCACTACCTGAAAGAAATAGAAAGTTTTTGTCTTCCGCTTAACGTTGTTGTTTTGTTAGTGTTTATTTTATTTATATTAAAGTTTTTTTCTTTTATTTGTGAAATATCGGCTCCAGTATCTACTAAAAGTGCTACTGGAATATTTTTGCTAATGATATTTATATGAATGATTAAGATTGAGATTATATATTCAGGCATGTTCTGACACTCGCACGTTTTTGAAATCGCATGTGATTTCAAAAACGCCAACTTTTGTTTTACATGTTCTGAAACTCACGCGTTTTGCTTGCGATTTGCTTTTTTACAAACTTATGTTCGAAAAACAAAAACATATGATTTGGCGGTGCAAAACATAAAAATCAAAAGAAAATTAAAAAAATGGCAGCAGCCTTCTTGCTTAGTTTAATTTCTTCAAATAAATATGAAATTAAAAAACGGATGCTTAGAGATAATTTCATTCTATTGGATATTCCAATCCAATAAATATTTATTAATTTAAAAACTTTGTACAGAGCAAGAAATAATTTGGCGACAAATGAAATTTCTATTAGTGATGTTGCATTTAGCAACTTTGAAGAAGAAGATTACTCAGGTCGTACTTAAAAATTATATATGCTTATTTTGTTAGTTATAACATACACGTTAAAAACGCAGATCGTCCTAAAAATAATTGAGATGTATTTATTAACGTACATTAACACTTTAATCGCCCATTTAATAAGCACCGAATATTTGTTTAAGATTTTAAAATGTGAAAAACCGCATTTTTATTTGACTACCGACTACACATTTAGCCGCACTAATACTAATATACTTTCGAACATCAATAAGAACAGCTGTTTTTATGAAGTCGCAAGTACTCAAGAAAAAACCAACACAAACAATTGATAAAACAAAGGGCATATTTTAAATTTATTATTTAACACTTTATTTGTGTAAAAATATAAATAAATTTTGATAAAAATAAAAGAAAACATATTAATTTTTATTTATGTATAGTTTTATTATTGTTTTAAAGCTTATTTTAAGTGAAATTTATAACTTCACTTCAGTCTGTGCTTGCGATTTCAAGTCGCCAAATTTCTTGCGATTGTGAACTACAGAACACCTTTCATGCGATTTCAACTCACATCGCAAGTTTTAGGCGATTTGCGGTTGTCAGAAAATGCCTGATTTCATTGTTGAGTTAATCTTAGGGGAACTTCCGAGCTTTCCGAACTATCTTCATTTGATTCCATTGTTCTAGCGAAGTTTCTATTGCGCCTGCCGTTTTCGTATCTTTTTCTGTTTCTGTCTTTATAATTATTATTTGTGTTGTTACGGTTGTTTCGTGGATAAGTGGTTCCCCTAAGGAACTTATTTCCACGGAAATTATTATAATTTCGACCCTATTTATGGTATAAAATTGAGTTCTGCTGTACAGTTTCTTCTGTGCAACTATTAAAAAATTTAAGCTTCGTTCATGCTGTTGAATTAGCCTGCTTCCATGATAAGTTTTATTTTACCAATGGTGCAGTTTTTATTGAGAGTCTTTACTGCAACTTGCGTGTCGTATTTCCTTGCTAGGTCGTTCGATATGTATGAAGATTCCAATGAATTTGTAAGAAGTTCTACTTCACTACAATATGCATTAGCGATCTTATTGTTTTGTTTTATATTAAATATTTTTGCTATCAGAATGTCAACGGATTCTTCTTTAACAGAAGTTTTTTATTTGTTTATTATTTATGTTATTTTTGCCGCATTATTTATTAAATATCTTTTTCTTTAGATTTGTTTCTATAACGGACATTGTTAATGTTTCAAGAGAACCTTTAATAGTGTCTACTAGAGACAGCGAGTCGAGAAATGATTGAAGGTTCTGAGATTTTTCATTAAAGTCCGAAATTAGCTTTGATGCTGTACTGTTTGATTCATTTCGGATTCGTTGTTACTCGTAGGTACAATTATATTATACAGTATGCCTTCGTAAAGCGAATTTGGTAAACTTATTTGTATCAAGTTTTTATCTGCTAATTATGAAATTCTATTTTTTAAGTCAATGAAAAATGCATCAGCTGCAGTTACATGAGCTGTCGTTCTTTGCATTGGGCTTTTCAATTTAAATAGTTTAATTTAAACTGTTACGTTTTTAGGAAACTAATCCTTCCTTCCAGCTTATTGAAGCTATTATTTCTTTTTTCCATATACTGTTATTTGTTATGTACTTGATTATTGAAGGTTTCTTTATTCTTACTGATTGAAGAATATTCTTTAACAGTTGTAAATCTTTTGCTAATTTTTCTTCTTTTTTTAGTTTAATTTCTGGTTTATTTTCTTATCTTGAGTTCCTAGCTGTAATTTTATATTTACTTATTTTGTAAAAAGTACCACATAATAATAATTTTAATTTTATATTTATATTTATTCATTATATCAAAAATACCATTTTAAGTTTTACGGAACTATAATTAACTAATTATTAAAATAGATTGGATATGTATTAAAAAAAAACTTCTAATTAACAAATTATTAAAAAAATTGGATATGTATTAGAAAAAACTGTTTTGCCAACGGCGGTTAACGCCTACCGGAGAAACGGTGCACACCAATTGGTGCACTCTATGAATAGTTTTGTATGTTCTTGGCTTTTAAGTAAATTAATTGCTCCAATTCATTTGTTCTGGTCCACATCCTAGTGGCATCATTCCAGGTTTGACGTATATCTTTATTGACTTCGCGGATGAGTTGAGACCTTTCCCTTTTTACTCAACATACATAGATAGTCGCCCCTTCTTTTCGGCTTCTTCTCAGTTGGGGCTTTTATGTCGTCTGGCCTGCTTCTGTTGTTTTCGCTGGCGCTTCTTATATTTCTCTATACTTGGAAGTTTTGGGCCTTGTTCCATTTCCTAGAAGTGGGCAAGGATGCTTTTATATACATATATATAAAAAATTTAAATTTTTTTTTAAATGTCTTGAGAGGTTGAATATACAAACATATGTATGTATAGTTTTGTTAGATTTGAAACTAATTTTTGATTTTCTTATGTGTGAGTATACTGAAAGGGACTTCACCTTCCTCTACAAAGTATTGAGAAAACTCCTCCCTTATGTTTAAGGTTTCTTAGAATATGTAGGACCATGAGTTTCAAAAAATTTTGCTTGTTCTGAATGCTTCACAATACGCCAAGTATTAGATCACCATCAGCAGTATTGTGGTTAACAAGATTTGCGTTACAATACACAGAATTTTTGCGACTAATCATAAAGTTGGAAACTGCGGGACAGGCGAGGGTTACTTGTCTTGTTTTTTGAGGCTGTAGTTAAATTAGGCGCGCATTACTCGAAAGCGCCCTGACATAATTCCAAATGTGTTTTCTATAACTCGTCTAGCTCTTGATGAACGATAATTGAAAACTCTTTAAATAGCGTTCATATTACTTGCACCATACGAATCCAGTACTTTCTGTGTCAAAGCGAAAGCATCATCTGCAACCAAAACTTATGGAACATTTAAATTTATACATAGGGAATTTTTCCGAAAGACCCCTCTATCTGTTATGCGGCCGTTCGACCCAACATCCATATACAAAAAACTGTAAGATGCATCAGCAATTCCCATGAGTACAATGCTATGTGTTCCTATATACGGCTACCCACTCCTCTGCTGCTGATGGTATCTAAAATTTAAAAACTAATTGATAGATATAATTGATTTTATATTTATTTTACCTTCAAGTAGTCCGACTGCAAAACTTTACAGGGTGCATCGCACACTTCTGGCATAATTCCTGAAATAGTGTTGTGAGGAATACGGAAAACATATTACAAAGATCTAAAACTTTCGCATGTCGCTAGGTACCAAAGCGTAACTGCTAAATGTTCCGAGAAATTGGCTTACGAAATCTTGTAATATGTTGTGCTATCAGTGGTGATATAAATTTTAGCTACAAGTGGATTCCGAAATTATATTATGGGAATACAAATTAATTAAACACTTACAAAATAATCGAAATCGGCTGCACTCATCCTTAATTTTCTTATACAAATGAAGACTTTTTTGCCGCAGCTCCAAATGCAGTTTCGCACAGCAGCCTTCTTCTTTCCGGCGTTGAACCCACTTGCTAGTACATTGCCTTGCTTTTTTTGCTTTCATTTGTTTTTTTTTTTTTTTTTTTTTGTCTTTTAAAAGCAGTAGAGAAGTTTCGCCACAGCGCGTTTGAGAAACAAATTTATTTACCAACACAGTTTGATTAAATTTTTTGTAACAACTAATAATACACATAAGTGTGACCATAAGGCAAACGTGTTTTCTAAAGTTTGTGATTCACGCTGTTTGAACAAACAAAAACTTTCAAATAAATGCGTTAAGCGTGACCACAAAATAAATCCCTTCTTGTTTTAAGAAAATTTTGTTCAAACACCAACAAACAATTTTGAGGCAAATATTTGCCCAATCTGACCGCACCTTTAGATAAAATTTAATTGTAAAGAGTTCATTATACTTCTACCGAAAATAGAAGCACGCCTCAATTCTCATCTTCTTGGCCCTATGTCTGAAAATATCGATGATTATTATTTAGAGGAAAGTGGTACAACCAGACTTAAAAGAGAACGGCCTTGTAGTACTCAAAAATGAGCCCAACTGCCCCACTGAATGGAACTGAGGTCGCGTTGTGCGGGCCTATAAGGGTTGTGCTGGTAGAGTTTGGATAGAAGACTTAAAAACAAAAAACAGTGTTACAACTTGACCGATCCAGAAATTTGTAGCTCTGCTCACTTGCACTTAATACAAAAAACACCTTTTCCGCTAATGTAATCAAAGTCTGCTGTGGTTTTATTACCTGATGCCAGCCCGTCTATTTTATCCGAACTTTCGCTGTCCATTCTGCGACAAGTTTCATGCGATCCAGAAGTGTTCGCGATTTATAACCCTGCAAGAAGAGCAAAAGCTTAGAATCGTAGCCCAAAAGCGCTGTGCTATAAGTGTTTAGCACAGTCGTACTCTAGTGCTCAATTAAAAGCTTAGACCGATGCCGCCGATGTCAAAAAACCACCACAGTTGGCTGCATCCAATGCCTAAGGACAGAGTATGGGTCCAGGTGACCGCACTCATTTGCGGTGGGTCTGGAAAAAAGCCGCTTGGACCACAGGCTGTTAGTGATCCCACGATTGCAAGGTCCTCGATAATGCGAGAGAAGGTCATTGCGCTCCATTGTGTGGTAAGACAGGGCACTACATTCATGCTGATCGTGGAGAAGTGTTCGTTATGAACGTATCCCAACGGTTGAGATTGAGCCGAAACATTGAGGCGACCCTATTAACATCTTGGCCACTTGACAGTATTTCCGTAGCCTCGAATATTTCGTGTTTCTTGGCGCTGAAATGGCGCACAAAATACTTATTGGTCCCGCGATAGAGAATCCTGGTATGATTTACATGCAGTAAACCGCTGTTTAAAACGCATTCTTTGGAGAAAGACTGGTCGCAGATGCCGCCAGGAAATATATAACTCTAAAAAAAAAACTGGTGCTGCACATTACGACTAAGAAGGCACAATACTGTTATTGCTTTTATTATGATAGTAATTTTTATTACTGTTGATCTTTTTTTTCTGAATGTAATCTTATTTTTCTATTGTTATAAAATAAAAAATAAATAAATAATAATAATAAATAATAAAATTTATTTAATAAAAAGTATAGAAAAAAAAAATAAAGTCAATAGTAACCTTATTATAATATTAAGACGTGGTCCTATATTTCGATATTTTCGCAAGGCGGCAAGGCCAGTCGTGTTTTAGGCACTGGCAGGTGCGAACAGTGAACTGTTTACGGTTTTTTACTACTCGCTTCAACCTAAAAACAACAGCATCAACCCTTTTTTAAACAGCGGCATTAAATAAAAACAATTAAGATATAAGTTGTATTCCAAGTTTTTTTTTTCAATATTAAAACGAAGAATACAATATACGAGTAATATCAACCGTTGACATTTATTTTATAAGAAACCATCAACCACAATTACGGCATAAAGGCATGAAAAACCAAGGTAATATAACATTTTGTGGCTGATACCCTGCGGTTACCACTTCCAGCAGCAACAAGCAGCAGGGTAATACAACAGTTTGTTTAAGAAAACATAAAACATAATTGTTCAAAGTGAAATTTTAAATTCTTAATCAATCAAGGTATAAATATTAAACATTATAAGCTTAAATTAATTTACAATTAAAGTAAATAAATATAAAAAAGAATCTAAATTATAAATTTTCTTGTTCTTGTTCTTAAGGTTTTCCAGTGATAGTATTGAAGGTCTTTTCTTATAAATAAGTGTCAGTAAATTATATGTATATTAAGTTGGCCTTAAAATATTATTAATGCAAGTCCGATGCAGCTAAACTAATAAAATTAAAACCGAGTGTTTTTTTCCTTTCACCACAAAAAGTGGAAAAAGGGTATATCTAAGCTTGTCATTCCATTTGTAATTCTTACTATATTCATTTCTAACGCTATAAAATATATATATTCGGAGTTCTTATGCATAGCGAAATCGATTCAGCGATGTCCGTTCATGTTTGTGTTGAAATAAACTTTACCAAGGCACTAGATAAATTTAAATACGCTAATCGATCAGACATAGTTCCAAAAATTTTGCGATTGTAAATCAGCAAGTTTCGTTCATGTCCTTCGAGGTAAACACACCGTCTGCCTATAATTTTTATAATCATTTGGAACAATGAAGTATTTTCAATAAAAAAAAAAAATAAAAACCAATACATGGGTCAATTGAGAATTAAAAACAAAATAGATGCAAGAGCAAAGATCTTTAATGTTTCTGCAAATAAATCATTTTCAGTCTGAAATCAGTGGGCTGAGAAGATTAATTTGGATATGCTGGATATTCTATTGTTTTGTTCTATTAGACAGCGCTAAATAACTTATTAAATTTTTTTAATAAATATTCCAGCTAGCATTTTTTATCTTACTGATTATATTTATATTAATCATATTTATAAAAAAAGACAAATAACATTATGTTTATTGTTTATTACATTTAGTAAAATTTTTTATTTTAAACTGGCCACCACTTCGTCAGCCTGTCATTTCTGATTTTCTTAAAATTCAAAATTAGAAAAGTGTATTTAAAATCTAAATAAATACATTACAGCCTTTACTCTTGATGAAAGTGTATTATCACACAAAAATAATAATAATAAACTTAAAATTCGTTTTAAGTTTTTACTTTTAGATTCATTCTTCAAACAATGGTGCACTTGAATTCGGAAAACAGAAGAGTTTTAAACGGCAAAGAACATTTATTGCCTGCCCTGCTAGCTACTTTATTTTCGACATCTTAACTTTTAATTTTTAGTATCCATAATGGAAAGACGCTGCAGTTTTAAAAAATTTTGTTAATAAAATTCATTATATTTTACTTCAGCTTTGATACTAAAATATTTTATAAAATTCTTCACAACAAGTTAAATGCAATAAAGTTTCACCTTGTTCAGTTTACATAAATATCTAATTGACAATATAAATTGAATTTGTTTCTATGCTAGTGAAATTCTGAAATTGTTATTGGCATTTTCTTATTTCTGCTGTTGTTTGTAGAAATTGCAATAGCAGTAAAACGAAATTAATGTACCTGTTTAAGAAGACTTAAAAACTTGTTGACAAAACCCTAAAGTTGAACGATTGTCGTTAGTTTTCTTGCAGAATTATTACATATGGGTTTTTCAACAAATGATTGATAATTCCAGCGCGGGGCTTAGGTTTGTAACAGGGTTTAATATTCAGCGCCAACAAAAAATGTTTTGACTGGCGACTGAACTGAAAATAGTTTTAGTTTTCATTTTTAACCATTTGTCTGCTTACAATAGTTTAACTGAGCACACATTGAACTGAAAAAAACTGAATTCGGTTTACTATTTTCAGCAGCAAAACGAACACACTGTGACTGTCTTTTCAGTTTGCAAAATAAGTTTACGCAACTGAAAATCCAGTTCGTGTGCGTTTAGCAGACGTAGTTGTGTTTTTTTTAGTAACGCAACACAACTGAAATTGTGAGTGGATAATTAACTGAATAGCTTGATGGTGTTTTTTTATATAACAAAAAATATATTATCACTGATGTTTAGGTATAAATAGAAAATACTTTTATATCGTTGATTGCAAATAGCTTGTTAAATGTATGTGTAAATAATATCGAAAGAATAGATTTGCTAGTCATTTTTTTTTTGTTAATTGTTTAAAAATTAAAATGGAACTACACAATTTGAGTAGTTTTACTCAACTTATATGCGGCCTTCTAAATTTTTTTGTTTACATTATTTTGTTTTCAATTTGAGACTTTATTAATAAATTAACCTTAAACTTATTAAATAGCTAAATATCTTAAATAAAAATTTTAAAATAAAACATTATTATTCATATTAAGTCGTCGATAATTTCATCTAGAAGTGTAGAATTTAGTTTAGCCAATAAAATATTCTCCAGATTATCTTCGTCTAAACTATTTCGGCAGTCTGTCAAAATTAGCTTTTGCGATGTAAAAGCTCTTTCTACTAAAGCCTGAAAATTTAAGTACGATTAGACTTTTAAGCATGAATAAGAAAAATACGAATTTTAAAATAATAAAACAAGAGTAAACTTTGCTGGTGTAAACTGCAGTGCAGTACAGACTTTGATGTACTCGCAAAGTTGCTTTGTTTTTCGTTTGTTGCTTGTACACAGCTTCACATGAATATGTACATATGTGTTTAAGCACCAAATGCAAAACGTGCAAAAATTAAGAACGATCACACAGAAGGAAACAAAATTTGTAAAAGAAAACTTTGTGTGTCCGAACAAAGTTTAAAAGAAAATTAACAAAACTAACAAAAAGTAAACTTTGCTTGTCTAAATGCACTACAATAAATCTACATAAAAATCATAACTTATTGTAAAATTGTAAATTGTAGTGTTTAAAGAAACTTATAAAATTTTTGCAAAAAACAACATAATCATTACTTTGTCAGTGATTTGTTTTGCAAAAATACATTTAGTCATATCATAATGTTTATATTGCCAAAACGACTAATAAATAAATTAATAAAATAATAAAAATTTTAACGCATATTCCTTGTTGGAATATGGATAACTATAAATATCTCAATGGCGAAAAAATTAATTTTTAGATATATGTAGCTTGCAATCTAAACTAGGTATTCTTTAATTTATTATAAAGTAATCGACACTGATCCGTTTTTTGTACGAAACTATTGGGCTTCTTAAAAAAATATATAATTAACTGGAAGTTATCACAATTAATTTTTTTAATAGAGAAACATACAGAAAATGAAGAAAAAAAAAATTTAAATGTCTTAAATTTTAATTCAAATTACATTAATTCAGATAATTTAAAGAGAAAACATTTAATATAGGTAAAACATTTGTTAAAACAATAAGTTTCCTACATATCGAATTTAACTGGAGTTATTCTTAATATCCTACAAGATAATCGAACAAAATCATAATCAATCTTCTAATTCATAATTAAAATTAATAATTGATATATGTAGGTATTTGCATTTTCGAAATAACTTACAGAAAATTTTACAAAGCCACCTGTTTATGGATAAAGCTCTTAAAAATACATTTGATGTAAAGACAGTAAAATGTTTTTTTTTTACTGTTTTAAGAAAAATTCATAACATAAATATATAAGTTCTTGGTCCCTTTAAGTAAATCAATTTTATGAAAGAAAAAGAGAGAAGACTCCATAAAAGAAATACTTACGTACCCACCTACCTAATGCCTGCAGTGGAATTTTCAGTCATTTGTTTGAAAAAAACCCATATGTAATAAATGTGCAAAAAACTCAGGGAAACATTTAAACATTGAGATTTTGTTAAAAACAGGTAAATTAATTTTGTATTGTTGTTGTTATATATAAATTATTTTTTAAACACTGCGGAGACAGGACAATTTGTACATACAATAGCAAAGGCTATTTTTTTCAAATAGCAAAAACCCTAAAAAATTCTTAGAATTTTACTAACATTAAAACAATTTCCACTAAAGTTTTCAATTACATATGTATGTACTCATTTAAATTGAAAAAAGTGAAACTTTGTTGCATTTTACACTTCATTCTTAATGATTCTCATAAAAGTCTTCGAAAAACTATTTTGCAAAAACATAGCAATTAAAATCATAAAAAATATTACTGAACAATATATAGCGTGTACTAATAACTCAACTTATTCTTTTTAAAACCCTGCTCTACACATATGTATATATTTTCAATTACTGTTTTTATTTTTTGTTGAAATCTTTATATAATATAATTTTCGTACAAATTTTTTTAATAATACATGTACATTTTAGAGCTGACATATTAGAAAAAATATATATTTAAATTGAAGCATTTTCAACTGACACCACTAAGCATCAATTCATATACATATTTGTCTTTAATTGGTTAAAGAAAAATTTGTATACGAATGCTAGTTTCCACTTT
The DNA here is from genome assembly GCA_937654795.1 of Cistogaster globosa. NCBI lineage: Eukaryota > Metazoa > Arthropoda > Insecta > Diptera > Tachinidae > Cistogaster > Cistogaster globosa. Next base: position 33,625,472 of record OW569407.1, read on the forward strand.
GTTAAACCACCCCATTCACATTATCTAGTCACATTTTCAGTTGTGTTGCGTTACTAAAAAAAAAAAAAAAACACAACTACGTCTGCTAAGCGCACACGAACTGGATTTTCAGTTGCGTACACTTAATTTTCAAACTGAAAAGACAGTCACTGTGTGTTCGTTTTGATGCTGAAAATAGTAAACTGAATTCAGTTTTTTTTTCAGTTCTGTCGATCAATTTGGTTTAAACATAAATTGTTTGTACATCATTAAACGAACACTAAAAACCATGCAAACACAATGTACAGTCATTGAAGTAAGTTCGCGGTTTAATTGAAAGATAGTTTTAAAAAAACGTTTGCTTGCAAACAAAAGCCAAGATTTGAAAATGGCCCACTTTTTCTGAGATACAAGCTTTAACTAAATAGTATTCAAAAGCGATCATCTTTCTTTAAGTTATCTGTGAGAAAAAAAAATTACTACTGGCACAGCGATCTATGGAAGTGACACATCTTTATAAATATATTGTCTTCAATCTACGATCCTTTCATTGGTATTATGCGCTATTATCTTATTCACCGAGGTAACAATAGGTTAGCTGTGTTTTGGTTATCAGCCTTGTTTGTCTTTAAAGTCTTGTGGACATTTATCATTTCAGCAAAATCAGAGTTTTGTATGAAAATATCTTATATTGGTCGGGTATTAGAAAGCATGCTGGAATAGTGCTGTCTCCATATTACTAAATGATCACACATACTTAGACGTTGTCAGTACAGTCATTATTGTACAATGGTTTCGGTAAGCCTTTTGAAAATTATGTACAAATAATGGCATAAGTGCTCTTTAAAGGATTTATTCGCATTACTGATAAGTTGGCCGTGCAGGTACAGTAAGGTTTCTAAGGTATCGAACGGTTGACATACCTTTCTGTGAAGACCGTCGTTACTGGCTATTTATTTGGTACGTTTGGATAACGCTTTCAATGTGGTAACATCATTTTAAAGCCGCGTTTTGATTAGTACTAGAGAGATAGTGTTAGGTGTTGGTTGCATAGATAGTGGTGGGTTCTGTAGTTTTATCCGTTAGGAAGATTGCCTGATATCTGCCATTGTTATTGAACGTATATAATTTTAATATTTCAGTCTTTTGTTATTATGAGGTGAGTGTAACCATCTGTATGTGTTTTCGGTTTTAAGATTGTTTTAATAATTTTAGTGGTGAAAAAATTGTGTCAGTGGTTGTGTTCACCTGTTCGTTAATAATATCTCCTGTAAACGTTCGTGTTTTGTATATTTCCATGTTTTCAAGGATGTCCAGTCTTCTTTCTTTTTTTACTAGGATTAATGTCATACATTCATTTATTTCCGTTGGCTCGTGTTCATGTGTGTTAAGGTGTATTGCGAAGTAGGAATATTCTCTTTTCTGTTTAAACCTTGTAAACCTTGTTGTGTCGATTGTCCTCTTGTTTTCTTTTTCTTGTTTTTAGTTTTGTATTGTCAATATAGTTTTTTAGCTATAGTTTAAATTATCCCAAGTTTTTTGTTATATATGTCTGGAGAAAGTGGGACTATCTTAGGTCTGCGAATCATATGTCTTAACGCTGTGAGTTTATGTTGAGTGGTATGGTTTTATTAAAATTTTTCTTTGTATTTTCCCAGTCTACATTTGGCGTGCATGCTGAATTGCTAGACCTCAATTTACCTCTTCAACATAAATTTTAAGTAGTTGGCTGTTTTTTTTTTCACAACGTACTTCTGTACAATAGATTTTGAAACTACCAACTACAATTTGACTGCTCTTAAGATCAGGCGATATATTCAAGGTTGTAACTATTGTAGATACTATTTCAAGGTTGTAACTGCTGTAGATAAGGGTGAAAACTGCCTATTGCATACACTCCCATTATTCTCATTGTATGTTACCTGAAGCAATTTAAAGATTATAACAAGTTTCCTTCTCTATTAGTTCAAAGACCTATTAACATTCAGAAAAGAGGCAGAAAGAAAAATTAATGAAGAAAGTAAGGGCGTGCCAATGGGATCAATTTTATCTCCGGTAGTTCCTGACATCGTAATGGACGAGTTACTAGATTGGACAATTAGGATTTCTTGATATACACCTAAGATTTTACCAAAGTACTAGGACGACGCTTTCACAATAATAAAAAGAGATAAAGTAGGAGAAGACCCTAATAACTTAAACTGATTTAATAAACAAATACAATTCACAGTTGAAAAAGAAATAGGAAACACGGTATCATATCTGAATGCTCTGCTCATTAGGCGACAGGACAAAATATTACTTATTTAATATTAAGTACCAACTGCATCAGAACGACAGATAAACTTCTATTTTAAAATTCTAGAAAAATAATTATAATTAAGGCTGCAAGTTGTATCAGAAAAGTTTAAGACATTAGTAATACGAAGAAAACAAAACCACGAAGAAGACTATCAATAAGTTGATGAAAAATTTTAACCAATCAGAAAGACAAGTAACTCAATACAACAATTGTTTCGTAATATGAAATCGAAAATAGACAAAGGAGACAAAAGAAACGTTGTGTATAGTATTAAATGCAACGAAGATGAATCCAGTTAGTGCTTTATCTTGGGATAACTAAAACAAATTAAAAACCAGACTAGAATCACAAAAACTAGACTTAAAAGCTTTATATAAACCAGTAAAGTAAAACACAGCCTTAGCTGCTCTCTATGCGATCAACTTGACGTGAGAGTATTAAAAGGATAAAAAAACGATTGTGGATGATTTACTTTAGAAATTTTACGTATAATTGACGTTCAAACAAATAAGAGATTAAACTACATGCAAAACACCAAAAAATACGCTCATAGTTTTGGTATAGAAGAGTTTACTGTGTAAAATGTACGCACCCATCCTAAGATTATTATTGTTAATTAATTTTATTTAATTTAAAATTAAAAATACTTTTCGTATCTAGTACTCTAGTATTATTTTTTTTAGAACCATTGTTTTATAGCAGGTGCCAAATGGCACCTTTTTAAGCTCGAAGTTGTAAAGGCAAAGCTCGGAGCCTTATGATCGTTGAAAGAATTTTTGCTGTGTCGAAGAATTTTTTTTAAAAGAAAATAAACCTATGCGAAAATAAAGGAAAGTACATGAAATTACTTATTTTGGCAATTTTTTATTTACTTTAGTGATTTTTTCGGCCAAGAACAATAAAATAGCAATATTTATAACAAGGCGTTTGTTTCTGGTTCCCACATCTTCAAAGTAGACACCCTTTAGTAGCGTAAAAATTGGGCCAATCGAGCCGGATATATTGTTAGTGGGACATAAGCGTTTGGTAACTAGCATAAGGAAATTAAGGTTAAGTTCTCTTAAATTGCAATAAAATACTGAATAAAGTACTAGATAATACTACTTAATACAAACACGATATCATCATAATCTATAGTACATATATTAAATAACTAAGTCACCCTGTTTTCTTTCTTTGCAACAGCTCTGTTTTTTGTAGTTAGTTTTTGGTTTTTTCTTTGTGCTTTTCCATCTTGTAAAAAATGGCTTAAATCTTGTTTACGGGCACCGCTCCAAAATAAAAAAGTTTACCGTTAAAGTGCAAAATGCAATTTAAAGGAAAAAATGTAAGGTGAGAAATTGGCGGCAACCCTTACTTTCGGAGTTACGGCCCTTCGAAGTTTTTGTATCTAATAGGGCATATATCGAGTAGTCGATGGCAGAATGGGACAATATGGGTATCATTGGAAAGGGAATATAGGAGCCTATTTATTGAAGCAGCAAAAATTGAAAAAAATAAATAAATTAAAAAACAGGTAAGGAAAAATATTTTTTTTACAAAATAAATTAAGTTATTCGGAATACTTCATTAAAAAAGTTTTATAAAGGTGTAAAATGTAATTTTAAATAAAATATGTCAACAGGTAATATTTGTTTCCTAGTTATGAACCTCGAAAGTTTTTATGAATAATGTGGAATGAGACAATATGGGTAGCATTGGAAAGGTGATTAGAATTATTTTTTGAATGCTATGGTGTTTCGCAACGATTTTAATATATTTGCTGCGCAGGAAACCTTTAGAAAGCGAAGCCGCTCTTGGTTATACCATAGAGCAGAAAATCCTTTCTCCCGGCCGGAGGCCGGATACGCAGGAAACCTTTAGAAAGCGAAGCCGCTGTTGGTTATACCATAGAGGAGAAAATCTTTGTGCCCCGCCGAAGCCCGGCTACGCAGGATCTCTTTAGAAAGTGAAACCGCTGTTGGTTATACCATAGAGGAAAAAATATTCCTATAATATTAAAGATTTTAAGCAAAGTTATATTTATATAGAAAAAATCGTTTTTTGAAGCCTTACCTGGTTTTTTATTTTATTTTGACATTTTTCCTATTTAATTGAAAAGGCCCTTTAATTCGCTTTCAAATGATACTCATATTGTCGCTTTTTACCATCAAATGCTCGATATATGCCCTATTAGGTACAAAAACTTCGGAGGTACGTAACTCCGAAACTAAGGGTTGCCGCCAATCTTTTCACTTTACATTTTTTGCTTAAAATTGGATTTTACACCCCGTAGGCAACTTTATTTTTATTTTGGAGCGGTGCCCGTAAACTAGATTTATTCCCAAAAGAACAATAATAGAAATTGTGATTAAAATACAGCAAATTAAAATTATTTACTTTAAAGCCCAGCATGTATGTTTTTCCTTTGCAGCAGTGAACAGAAAAGCAGGTACGTAACAAAATATAGCTTGAATTTTGGTTTTTGTGCTCAAGTGAGCTTCGTCGCGAGAGGCTGACAATCCTAACTAACTAACTAATTATGAAATATTTCGTACTAATGAATGGATTGTAAATAAAATTTAAATAATTTCATTTCTAAAACGCCACAATTTTAAGTGATTGAAAAAGATTCTTAGTTGATTAAAATTAAAGAATTTTGTTGTAGCGTTTTAAGTGGATATTGATTTGTTAAAAAAAACTCGACACCAAGTTATATTAACTTATTTTTAGCCAAATACTATTATTACTTTCACACGAAAAATTTTCCCCTGGAAATTAAAAATAAATAGGTTTAGTATTATCAAAGCTTTCTGGTCGGCAGCCTGGTGAAACAGTTAGTATTTTGAACTCTTCAGCGCTACTAGAAATTCAGTTAGCCAATCCGAATTATACGAAAATCGATCACATAGATTTATTGATTGGTGGTGACATTTACCCTAAAATAATATTGGATGGCGTCAAGCGAAATATTCTTGGTAACTTAATGGCTCAGGAAAGTATATTGGGATGGATTATCACAGAGCCTCTTCCAAACAATGCTTCGAAAGTATCTGCAAATTGTGTCTAATTTTTTACAGAGGTTGGGTTAGACAAACATCTCGAAGCATTTTGGAAATTGGAAGAGGTACCCACAACGACCATGTGGACACCAGAGGACGAGTTATCTGAAGAACTATTCAAAAGGCCAATAAAAAGAAATGCCTCTGGACGTTATATAGTTTGGATGCCATTTAAACCCCAATTTTGGACTGGTAAAAGTTAAGGCAGTTTTTTTAAAAACAAGGCGTCTTTAGTAAGAAATCCGTCACTCAAGGTGATATATAATGTCGTTTTATCCGAATATGAGTCGCTGAGACACATGGTTACTTACCGCACCATGCGGTTTTTAAACTTAAAAGTTCATCCACTAAGGTTAGAGTAGTTTTTAATGCTTCTATTCGGACTTCTTCTGGGCTAAGTTTAAATGATGTATTGTTTCCAGGTGGCTTTTTTATAGATATGTCTTTACTGGAGACATTACGAAAATGTATCGTATAGACCAAATAGCTTATCAGAGAATAGTTTTCCGTATGCATCCTAACGAAGAAGTAAAAGAGTTTAAATTATTAAGTGTAATTTTTGGCGTAAACTGTGCTCCTCTTCTGGCTATCAGAACGTTACATCAGTTGGCTGGTAATAATGAAGCAGAATGGCCTTTAGCATCAAAGATTTTGAAAAAAATGATGTACCTAGATGATGCTTTGGCAGGATATATATATATATATATATATATATATGATATATCTCTACCAATAAAGGCTAGGGACCAGTTAATTCCATCATTATCTCTCGGCTGATTTCTCGATGAAGAAATGGACAATAAATGATAGCCGGGTTTTACACGGGTTGCCGTCTGAACATTTACTGAATGTGGGTTCCTTAAAAAGGGAGGATTTCAGTTCAAGTAAGACTCTGGGAGTGATGTGGAATGCTAAGCTCGATAAATTCTATTTTAGAACTTCTGCGATTGAATATAAAGGAAATTTTACAAAAAGGGAAGTTCTCTCCATAATAGCTAAACTTTTTGACCCAGCAAAGATCTTGATGCAGAGAATTTGGAGTAAAAAAACTGCCTAGGATGACTTTCTATCTGAAAATAGTGCACTAAAATGGAGACGGTTCTTAAGTAACCACAATTTTATTAACCAGATAGAGCTTCATGGATTATCAGATGCATCAGAAAAAGCATATGGCGCTTGTATCTACACTCGGCTTGAGGAGATGGTTCGGTCCAAACTCATCTTTTGTTGGTTAAGTCCAAAGTAGCTTCACTAAAAACTGTCTCCTTGCAGAGACTTGAACTGTGTGGAGCTGTTATTTTTTCAAACTTACTGGACACTATTAGAAAAGATTTGAATATTGAGAAGAGTAGGACTAAAATTTATGCTTGGAACGATTCCATGATAGCCTTAGCTTGGCTTCAGAAACGTTCAAGCCCTTGGAACACCTAATCGAGTGTTAAAAGTTGCAGAAAACGCAATTTTCTGATTTGCTTGATAAGTTTTCTTTATATCCAAGAGCCTTACGTGTTATGTCATTAGTGGTACGAGCTATTAATATTATGTTGAAAATTGAACAGCTTGTTTAACATGGCATCAAAGTTTCCCAACCAGAGCTAGAATCGGTGATATTAATCGCTCAAAGGAGAGTACCAAAAGTTATTCGAAAAGAAATTATGGAGGGAGAGTTGTTTAATTTAAGTCCCTTCTTTGATGAGAAATGTTTAATTCATTTTGAGGTTCGTCTTGGGAATGCGCCGAATTTGACCTTCAATGAAAAGTTTCTAATTTTGTTGCTGTGTAGGTTTTCCTATCTTCTTATAAACTTTATTCACAAAGTAACATTACACGGAGGCAATCAGTTAATGTTAAGAGTATTGCGTACAGAATTTTAAATTCGAAGGGAAAAAAATTAACAAAGACTGTAATTGAACGTTGTAAGATATGCACAATACGCAAAAAGGCAACTAAAAGTCAAATAATGGCAGCTCTTTCAACAGAAAGAACAGTTCTTTCACGTCCATTTATTGCAATTGGAGTTGATTTAACCGGTTCATTCAACATTCGCAATTTCACCGGTCAGGCTTGTCTTATTACAAAGGGATACATTTGTTTGTTTGTGTGTTTTGCCACGAAGGCAATTCAGTTGGAAGCGGTCAGCGATTTGTCAACGACAGCGTTTTGGCAGCATTTGCTAGATTCGCTGCAAGACATGGTCTTCCTAAAGATATGTGTTCAGATAACAGTACTAATTTTGTAGATAGGCAGAATTTTATAATTTCCTCTCAATCTCAGGGAGTACAGTTAACTCAAAATATGTTCCACAAGATTTTAATTGGCATTTTAATCCCATGAGTGCACCTCGCATGGAAGCTGGTGTAAAGAGTTTTAAACACCATTTCAGAAGAACAGCAGGTGGTTTAAAATATACAAGAGTTTTCGACTTCGTCGGCGAACGTGGAGGCTTGCTTGAATTGGAGGCCCTTGTGTCTTTTATTTGAGAGCTATGAATGTTTGGATGTTCTGACTACGGGACATTTCTTGATAGGTGGTCCCTTGTTAGCTGCACCTGAAGTACAGATATCAAAATCTCCAGCCTGTATTATAAATCGGTGTCAGAAAACGAAGGCCTTAAATCAGCGTCTCTGCTCGATATGGAAGGAAGAGTATTTGAAAGATAAACAAAAACGAAACAAATGGAAATTTGTAGAAAAGGATATTAAGATAGGTGACATGGTTGTCATTCGAGAGGATAATCTACGGGTTAATGAATGGCGATTAAGTCGTGCATCTAAATTACATATGAGTAAGGATGGTCACGTTAGAGTTGTGGAAGTAAAAACAGAGCGGGGCTTTGTTTTAAGATTAGTTGTGAATCTTGTAGTTCTTCCAACAAGTTAGAATTATGTTTTAAATTTTTTCTTTTACATTTACTATAAAATTTTTACAGCATCATGTTCTCTGCAAAGAAATATGCCCAAGGTCGTCAGGGCAATAGGAAAATAGTTTGCAGGGTGTGCTTTTAGGATCACCCTTTGCAATTTTGTAAAAAGTTCCTACAAGTGGAGTATAAAGAACGGATGCAATTAGTATCTATTTATAAATATTGTGAAGGATGTCTTAGCCACGACCATGCCTTGTATACTTGTGAAAGCACGGGGACATGTAAGCGCTGTCGAGATATGCAACATACGCTTCTACAAAAACCGGGCTCGAGACCTCGCTGGTTTTTCCAGAGTTCTGAAGATAAGGTTAAGCGTTTAAAACGGGGACCTCGTTCGTCTACCCGCCCCAAGAGAAGAGGACCATGTTCGTCCCAAACCTCAGCCAGTGGGCCCCGTTCGTCCAATGGTCGGGAAAGTGAGGGACCTAGCACATCCCAAGCTTTAGATCCAAGCCATTCAAGAGAACTTAGGATGACCGCGCACATTGGGCCAAGGCATAAAAATCGATTCAACGAAACTGCATGTTTACCAGTATATCAGCTAGCTGAAGCCATTATATTGCGGACTACTGCCATAGTGAAGATTATATGCGAAGAGAGGTTTATAATTGAAAAAGTTCCTATTGACCCTAGGGCAGAACATTCGGAGGGGATTGCTTATCGTCTAAATGGTAAGTCAGTTTGCGTTGGAAACAAGAGTAAAGTCTTACTACGCATTCGCGGTACCCTTGGAATAAGTGGGACTGTGAGACTTATGCCGAAATAAGACGCCGATATTGTATTCGTACTCCCCCAAAATCTGCCGGTGGTAAGATCATGGATGAGTTTCCTGGGTTGCAGCTTGCTGATCCCAAGATTCATGTGGCTTCATCTGTACAAATTACTCTGGGCGGTGATGTATATCCATGTATTATTCGAAATGGTGTCACGAGTGGTTCTTTTGGAAAGCCTCTAGCACAATTTACCATTTTCGGTTATATTATTTCAGGATTGTGATTTTTTTAATTGAATTTGAATTTTTTTGAACTACATATTTGTCATAATTCTTATTAATAAACTGAATATATATTTTTCTTTGAATTATAATAGTTTCGTGCTTTTGTAGTTTATAGGTTTCTATTATTTATTTTACAGAGAATATCTGATCGGTTTCTCGTTGCAATACTGTTTTGTAGTAGATGTTAAATAAGAAAACATCACGCACAGATGGCGCTTAATTTATTTTAATTTAATTTTTACTTTAATTTTTTTAAGTAGTTTTAAGCGCGAATGTCGAAGAATTTTTTTGTAAAAGAAATTAAACCTATCCGAAAATAAAGGAAGGTACATGAAATAATTTATTTTGGCAATTTTTTACTTTTTTTAATGATTTTATGGACCTTTGCTATTTTATTTATAACAAGGCTTTTGTTTTTTGTTACCACATCTTAAAAGTATACACCTTTTAGTGGCGTAAAAAGTATATACAACAGTTTCTCCTTAAGATGAAAAACGAGGGATATTCAAAATATTGGGAATAAAAATTAATAAATATTTAATAAAAAAAAATCACAAGTAACTGTTTTAATTACTCAACACCATCTTAAGTCGATTTAAATTATTTACCTTTTTTAATTGTAGGCGAAAAGTATACTTCTTTCTTTTATATAATTTTCTGAGTCTAGTTATCTGATATGTCGCACATTCCGATCAGAATAATTGTAATTCCGTATTGACCATTCCAATCTATTTCGTTTTTGTTTCCAAACAAAATCTGAATCTGCAATCTTAAATTTATTTGTGGCAATATTGCGAACATCGAAGACAACAAAAAGGCTAAACTAGGTTAAGACACATAAAAACAGCAAATAAAAAATCACAAAGACACTAAGTTCCACTTTAAAATTTTTCGATTCCCGTTTTCTAAAGAACCAATTTACGGAAATAAAATCTGTTTCGATCGAAATTAAGCTCTGCGACATCTCTGTAAAGTAAGTAAGTAAAATTCCTACACATGTGCTCATTATTTCAGTTTATGATGTTTTTTAAAAAATAATCAATGATAAGTAAGAGCGCTATATTCGACTGTGCCGAATCTAGATTACCCTTAACCACATATGTATAGCCAAATGTACAATACTGCAGATTTGCCATTAATTAGTTTAAATTAAAATCGCCACAAGAAATTCTTTCATATCATGAAGTTTTTCTGTTCAAAAAGAGCTATTTTTTGCATAGGTTTGTTGTCCTAACTTAGTAAATTTATAAAAACTCTAGAAAATGTAGATCTCTCCATTTTATATAACAAAAAATCATTATTTCTATTAAATTAAGTTAGAAAAAAGAAGGGATCTTCTGAAATCAAATGGTTTCTGTTTAATTTAATAAAAAATGACAGGGAAAATTTTAAAATCCAAACTTTTTTTAGACATAAATTATCTGTAGAATTGGTGTATCACGCTGTAGGCAAAATATTTTATATCAACAGCTTTATAAAGGGTAAGCGTTGTCTAAAACTCAATTCAACTGTTAAATTGAAAAATCAAGGTTCATTCTTATCGATTCCATTTAACTTCTTGTTATTAGCAAGTTTATTGTTCTCTTAAAAAAAAAATAGTTATTCTATGCTCCTACAATCCAATGCAGTGTTTAATGGGACATTTTTTTGTTATGTTGTTTACCAATTACGCTTATAAAAATACAATCACGATATGTAAGTTAACATACATACGTTATTACAGACAAATTAAAATTTAACTTACTGAAATCATATGGATGAATAAATGCATTTGGCTTAGTCAAGCTACAGCTGCTGGAGAAAATGCAATTAGCCCAAACATCTACATTCACGCACAATCGTATTCAGGTTATTATACCAACATGTAGTGGTTTTCCGGCTGTGATTTTAAATAAAAACATCGGTAGTTGTATTGATGCAGCAATTTCATATGCGGTTGTAAATATGCAAGTGTTTCTGTGTCGTTTACTACCTTCTAAAAATATTTTATTTTTAGTTCTGTTTGGTTAAATATTTTACTTTTGTTTATTTTAAACTTCCAGGTGTAATTAAATGTTTTGTTTTCATTCCACCAGCAAACATGTAACAATTACACTTGATTTTCTTTCTGCACATTCCGTTTTGTTCGCTGGACAACCACTACGACCCTGGCTGGTTGTTGTAAGTAGCTCATCGGTATAGTAAATTAAAGTAAAGTTAAAAAGGGCTTTATTAACAGTACTGATTATACTTATGCCATTGTAAACTTTAAAATAACGAATTTGTATTTTTATTAGTTTCCGCTTAGCGACAGTATTCCAGCTAAGAAGTAAAAAACTAATGTTTTTTATTAACCGACTACCAAAAAAGAAGGAGGTTATCATTTCGAAAAAATGTTGCTTTTTTATGCTTGTGCCAGAACTCAGTCATTTCTAAACGGATTTTGAAAATTTTTTTAATATAATAGAATAGCTTACAGATTGGTTCAGTTTTAAAAACAGTTCATAATCTTGAAAATTAAAGGGTGTGCCTATACAACACACATGTTTTAGGTGCATTATGAACCCTATAGCGCCATTCTTAAAATTTTAAGAAATGCTGATTACTTTAGCTTGCAGTAGCAAAAAGTAATACAAAATTAAATTTAAAAATTGAAGGGTGTCCCCGTTATTGACGTTAATTGACCAAGATGAGCCTATCCTTTTAACAGATATAGATAAATGCTTGCAAATTGGACAAAATGTCGATTGCTGCGACCGTTATAGTAAAAAGCATTAAAATTCAAAATTTAAATTAAAGAGTGCCCCAATAGATAATTTAATTTGATGAACATGGCCATACTTTTGAACAGTTATAGACAGTCGCTCGAAGTTTAGAACGAACATTTATGTCGAACTCTGCTATTACAACAAGTATAAAATTTGAATTTGGAAATTAAAGGGTTTCTCAACGATTGATGTTATTTTATGTATTTGGTAGAACTTTTGAAACGTTATACACAGAACGTTGAAACTAAAGCCGCTTTAGCAACAAGTAAATATTTTAAATTTAGATTTTAAGGGGTGTTCCAAAAATTAATGAAATTCGATCTATATGGCCCTATCTTTTAAATCGTTATATACAAACACTTGAAAATTAGACAAAACGTCTTTGTTTGATATAGTGAGAAGTGTAAATTTTTTAAATTATAAATTAGAGGTTTTTGAAATAGTTATGTTATCTGATGTATATGGCTTAACTGTTTAACTGTTATAGACAGATGGTTGAAATTTACAAAGAACCTGATTGCTAAGTCTACTACAGCAGCAAATATAAAATTTAAATTTATAAATTAGAGAGTGCTCCTTTAGTTGCTATAATTTTTTGTATGTATGTGAACTGCCAAACTGTTAAACACTTGAACATGTATAAAGCTTGGAAACTGAATACAAGGGTGTCCTTTCATGAATGTGGTCATACACTTGATCCGTTATAGACAGAAAGATAAAATCTGTTTTGAAGTCGTTTTTTTTTTTTTTGCTAGAATTATTATTGTAAATTTTCAAGACTCCAATTTTTTGAGTTGTTAAAGATAAGAAAACTTAAAACCAATAAATCTATTCTGTAAACGAAAAAAATCCTTCATTATTCCCTATAAATTTAATGTACTTAGCAAAATCAATCATATTTATATGGAGAAAGTTTTATGGATTTATTTCCGCGGTTATAAATATGTAAGTTTTAATAATGTTAGTATTAATAATGACTCTAGTACTTTAGATGAATATTTTACCCTTTAGTGCCTGGTAGTACATTTGTAACTAATGTATTTTATTGCAAATGAGATTTTATGATACAAAATGAGTTTCAAATACTACGTCTTAGCTTGTTTTGTTATTTTGCTTAGATAGAAAACTTTCGTTTAGCCTTTGTATTAAGACCAGAAATATTTTAGTGAGTTTTTTATAATTTAAAAACATCATTTTTGGTTAAACATTTTTAATGATTCTTTAGTTTAAAGAAGCAACATTGCGCTGTAAAGCAGTCCTGTATTAGCTGGTGAAAGCAAATTTATATTTATTATCGCAATATTTAAGTCTCTATTTTTGGCATCACAAATTGACAGCTAAAAGATTCTATAGCTAGAAAAACCGTAGAATCAATGTATATTTTTGCATTCGCTTTGCATGAAATAGAACTTCAACATAAAAACATTTTTGTTTATGTGGAGCGAAAATTGATGAAATTGACATTGCTATTAGCAAAACAAACACGAAAATATTTTGAATGACAAAAAGCGCAAAGGAACTAGTCCAGTAGATTTGCACCCATAGATTTACTTCAATATATTAATACAATCGTATTGCACAATAATGAATGACGATTGTCGCAAAGCATCGATTTTACACAATTTTTATTGTGTTTTTTTACAATAAATAAATTGTCCTAATCAAATTCTCTGCGGTCAGATGTTTGATTGTCGCAAATTGACGCAAAACTATTAAGTGGCAATGATTGTGGCACTGCAGTCACACGATTGTCATAATGCACGGCAAATTTGAGAAACAGCTGTTGTGGTATGTAAGCGTAAATTTGACGTGCGCCAAGATAGCTTCGAAAAAATAGCGTCGATTTTGGGAATACAAAAACCGGGAAAAAAACCGGAAAGTAAAAATTCCCCGAATTGGTAATTTATAATTTAAAATTAAATTAGCATAAATTTTGGAATCTAGAAGAAATAAAATTTTTGTAAATTATAAATAAATAAACAAAACATTTGTGTATTAAGTATAAAAATGCGTTTTTTACTGATCACAAAAAAATCTGATTTTTTTATGAAAAGTATAATACTCTCGCCCCAAATGACCATACACTACTTTAATAGTTTGGAGCGAGAGTATGATAGTTTCCATGGGATTCATTAACAACGCTTTTTTGTGCCTACTCAGGATGAATCCACTTTTCTCGAAAACGGCTCAGCGGAATTGTAGCAAGGTTGGCAAATTTTATTCATTAAAGCGTCTACTTTAATAGTGTATGGTCATTTGGGGCCAGAGTATGATAGTTTCAATGGGATTCATTAGCAACGCTTTTTTGTGCACACTCAGGATGAATCCACTTTTCTCGAAAACAGCTCGGCGGAATTGTAGCACGGTTGGCAAATTTTATTCATTAAAGCGTCTACTTTAATAGTGTATGGTCATTTGGGGCCAGAGTATGATAGTTTTCATGGGATTCATTAGCAACGCTTTTTTGAGCCCACTCAGGATGAATCCTCTTTTCTCGAAAATGGCTCGGCGGAACTGTAGCACGGTTTATTTTATTCATTAAAGCGTTTACTTTAATAGTGTATGGTCATTTGGGGCGAGAGTTTTATACTTTTCATAAAAAAATCTTATATTTTTGTGATGAGTAAAAACACATTTTTATAATTAATACACAAATGTTGTTGTTTATTTATTTATAATTTACAAAAATTTTATTTCTTTTAGATTCAAAAATTTATGTAAATTTAATTTTAAATTAAAAATTACCAATCCCGGGGAATCTTTACTTCATGGTTTATTTCCCGATTTTTGAATTCCCAAAATCGACGCTATTTTTTCGTCGCTATCTTGGCGCACGTGTAAATTTGAGTACATTTTACCTTTAGTCTTTTTCTTACTACACGATGATTTGTTCTATGTCGTGTAAGTTTAAGAAAAGTTAAAATAATTATTCGGGTCAAAGAGTGGTTCACAAAAAACAAACAAAAAACAAAAAAAAAAAAAAAAATATTTGATGGAGTTTCGGGAAATAGTATAAGGAATTGTTGCAACTAGTGTCACCACATATCAAGAAACAGGATATAAATGCGAAAAGCTATTATTTTTTTGGGCAAATGTGTTTGTGGTCGCTGTTCAAGAAAAAAAAAATACACAAGTTCAGTAAATTCAACGATGCAGTCATCGAATTTTATTTTAAAATTGCAATTAAAATGTACATAATTATAACACCTTCAACAACTAAAATTAATTATAATTATACATTTCGCAACCAACTAATTCCTACAATAAAAATATTTGATCTTTGTCTGACTTTGTTGACCTAAAGACTTGTGCCGTCAATTCGTCAAATAAAAATTCTAAAAAATTAAATATTTTCTAAAGCAACTTTTAGGGCGAAAGAAACAAAGCGAAATTGAGGTGTATTATTGCGTCGTAGTGTATAAAGGTTTTCGCAAAAAAAGTAGACTAAACTCAGTATAAATAAGTGTTAAAGCACAAAAGAATTTCTTATTAGCAACCTAAATTTATGTTGTTACCATAAATTTTAAAAAGTGTGGTAATAAATTTTGAATTTGTTTCTATTTTTTGTGGTATCTATCTATTATAAAAAAAGACAAACAAAAATAATAATAATAAATAGATCTATACGTCAACAAATGATATCTTTGAAACACTAAAGCTGTCATGTCAGAGCAACCCCTGTTAGAAAAATTACAAGTTACAATAATTTGTTCCAGTTAGATCAATTTATTCATAACATGTTATGACCGAAGGTAAAAAACAATTTTACAACTTTTTCTTTTACAAGATTACAGGACAGAATGATTGACATTAAAATCGATACACATTATACACTCTCACATTTTTAATGGTCTCCTTTATAACATATTTATTTTTAGTGAGGCGTAGCACTTAGCTAAACATTTGAATCAATCTATACAATTTAAAAATATTTAAAATTTTTATAAAAATTAAAAAAAAAAGATTTTTATAAAAATAAAAACGTTTAAAAATTGTGTAGACCAACTCTGAACACTTAACTAAGAGAAGCCTAGGAAAATTATTAACTAAGAGAAAGAAAGACTAGTTAGAGAGTGCGAGAGAGAGAATAACTTATCTCTTAAAAATACCAAATACCGTTCAAAAGCCATTTTAAATAGAAAAAAAATTATGACATGTTTCATATTTTAAATACCGTTGTGGTGTTGCAATTTTACTCGTCATTATTTTCGTTTTCCCCATTCTTACGTTTACGGCAATGTTCAAAAGTGTGACCACGGAAATTGCAGTAGGTACATCTTTTAGTCTTCCTCGAGCCTTTTAAAGGACCCTGCAGGTTGGCCTCATCTTCCATCATGTTGTGTTCGATTATGCGCCCCTTTTCCAACAGCTCTCGGAAAGTTTTGATATCATGCCCGGCAATATGTTTGCGATACTTAATGTTAAGCAAACCATAAACCAAATCAATTTCATTTTCTTCATCATGTCGACCATCGGGTAGCTGGGCCAAAAGGGCTCTTTTCTGGCATACAAAGGTATCGATAGCGGTTTTGTCATCCTGTTTCTTGTCGAAGATTTCGACATAGATCTGGTAGGCCGGTTTTGTTGGTGAGAAATGGTCACGTATTAAAGCCAAAACATCATTCCAAGTTTTTGCCTCCTTGCGCACACCCTGCCACCAAGTAGAAGCCAAACCATAAAACAGCAAAGAAACACCTTTCAAAGCATCTTCATCACTAATCGATTCAACTTCTTTGTACGTAACAATGGAAGTAATAAATTCCTCAACAGCTTCATGATCACGTTGGCCCCCAAAGCGGGTAGAACAATTGCTAAAACTTCCCTTGGACTTGGTTTCTGTTACATTTGTAGCTGCTCCACTGGCAGCTGTAACACGTACAGCCTCGATAAGTTGTTGCAATTGTTCGGTAGTCATTTGCACCATTTGAGCCATTTTGTAGGAATGTTTTGTTTTTGGACTTCGGAACTAAATTTTAACACTTTGTTTTTTTATTGTTTTTGTTGTTGTTGTTGTTGTTTAACTCAATCTCTTAGTCAGCAAAAAAATATATAATATAATAACAAAGCCACTTAAATTTTTAGCGAATGTTATTGAAATATTAAAAACTGGTCGTTGAGTATGTGGAAACTCGCAGTAGACTGACTCGCAGTAGGCTGCTGTAGTCAAAGTGGTAAACACGTTGACTACAAACCTGGTTGTTCAGGGTTCGAATCCTGCGGCAATCAAAACACAAAAAATGTTTTTTTCTGTTTAATGGTATAAATACATATTCAGAATGAACAAAAAACTTGCAGTCTCCTTCGTCGGTACTTTCTTAGCAGATTCGCCGGCGAAGTAAAATAACTATCTATCTTTCTCCTTTCACCACCTGTCTTATCTCTTATCTATACCTTTCCTAAAGAATGTAGCACGGTTACGAAATAATAACTAAATAGGTTTTAATGCCTGAAGTGCTACTTCTCTTTAAAAAGTAAGTAATAACAGCTTTCGTAAGACAGTTTTTAGGGATAATAATTTTAAACCGCAGAATGAACTTGTAATCCAGATAACATTTACTCTCATTGACCATTTAATATTTTAATAAATAATTAAATAATGATAAAATAAAAAAGATTGCCATTTTAACGATGTAAGGAGTTATACGGAAGTTATTTGCGAAACAAGTTTAAAATTGTCTTGAAATATTTATCGGCATAACATTACAAAAGTTTTTTTATAAATATGGTTGCCAATTTAGCCATTTTCCAGTTAGATCTAGCGACGTTTTTATATCTAGCTACAAAAAGATGACTAAATGCAATTTAGCCAGTTTTTATTGCAATAAATAAGAACTTTTAGCTTGTTTTATGCAAGCCATACACGTTGCGATGTTGTACAACTTTGCTAGTAATCAAGTTGGGTGTTTTGTCCACAAATTATACAACTTGCGTACAGTCGCGCTGTACAACTTCATTTTATATAGAAGCCATTGCCGTATAGATGTTTTCCGATGTTTTTGCGTATATTGTAATCGATTAATTGTTTGACCAAGAGGAAAAAGAATGCAAACAAAATGTTGAAAAGACGCGAAAGCAGTGGTTAATAGAAAAGAAAATATATTCTAACAACAAACTTTTGAAAACCTTAAAAAAAAGTGCACCAAAAGATTACAAGAATTATATGCGTATGACAGACGACATATTTAATGACCTTTTGTCAAAATGCATATATTTGCAATCTTTTTTTAATTCATCCATTGTACAATCACCTTTAACTTTTTTGATTCTCTTAATAATTTATTGTAACCTTTCTTGTGAATGTTTTTATTTTTATAATATTAATTTCTGCAGTTTCACAATTCAGGCATACATTTGAAAAATTCTATAAATGCTCGCATTTCATCTGACTGCTCCAAACTCTCAAGTTGTACAAGTTAACACCCAACAACATTCTAATATAAATTATTGTTATTGTTATTGTTATTATTATTATTATTATTATTATTATTATTATTATTATTATTATTATTATTACTATTATTATTATTGTTCTATTAATTAAAATGTTTTATTTATTTTTATAATTAATTAATTGGTATGTACTAATTAATTATTGTTATATTATGATTTGCATTGTGGGTTGGGTTAGGTCAGGCAGGCGGCCGTGTTGCCACAGCCCACTTGGGTCCATTGATTGGTCCCTTTGTGTTACCTGCTGTTAGAAGGAAGAGAGAAAAAGAAACAGATAGAGAAGATTAAGATAAGAATTACGGATGAAGAGATGAAAAGTGCAGAAAGAGAAGGAGAGAAAAAAGAACTGCGGGTCCGAGAATACGGAGAATGCCCAAGAGAAAAATTCAGAGAAGAATCCGCTGAGTGGGCCCAGTCGATCAAAGTATGCGCTCATTCCCTAAATGAGTCACCGTGTCTGTTGTGGGCCGGTAAACCACCCACTGTACCTTAAAAAGCAGCTAATCCCGCCTGTACTCATTAACTAAATATCAGAAAGGCCCTCATAGTACCGCTGACTAAGATATCATAGTCGTATACACTCCAGCGCAGGGCGTTGACAGAGGAGGTGTTCAACCGTTAAGCATGCCGAAAAGCGCCTTTGTGGGCCTTGATCTAATGGCCTTAGTCATTAAGATCGCTATACTGCGCAGCACCTTCTCCAAGATAGAGACATTCGCTGCAGAGTCCAGTGGCTTCCACTAGACAAGAGCTCCGTAGAGCAGAAGAAGCCAATTTACACCCCTTGGGCTAATGCCACTCGTTTTACCAATTGCCCTCCTGCAAATGTATATTGCCGTAATGACCTTTGACGCCCTGGCTTGGATGCCCAGAGACTTCGCTCTGTTGGATAGATTAAGTGGAACCCCATTCAGTCTAGGTAAACCAAAAGAACAAGTTCTATTTTGGTTGGATTAACACTCAGTCCGCTCAGCCGCCCCCAGGTGCAGATTGCCTTTGTGAGACCGTATCGGCGTGAATCTCTGACAGTGCCACTGCCACGTCATTCGCGTAGGGGACAGTCTTAAAGCACATGGAACCTAGTTCCACAAGCAGTTTATCAATCGCGACATTCCACAACAGCGGAGACAAAACTCCGCCCTATGATAATCCCCTAACCGCCATTCTTGTGACACTCGCTGTGCCAGAAAAGGATTTTATTATCCAGCAATTCAGCAGGTTACGAATCTGATTATAGACCAGTCGACCCGCAGCTCTCTGAGAGCCTTAGTGATCGCAGTCGGGTCGATGTTGTTGAAGGCCCCTTCAATATCCATGAAGGCTACCATGGTGTAGTTCTTATGCTCGAGTGCGTTTTCTATATAACTCACGAGCGAGTGTAAAGCCGTCTCAACCGATCTGCCCCTTGTGTAGGCATGTTGAGATGGGGAAATAAGGCTTCTATCTATTTTCATCCTCATGTGGATCTCGACAAGCCTTTCCAGTGTCTTAAACAGAAAAGACGTCAAACAGATCCTTCTGAAGTCCTTTGACCATGCATGAGATGTCCTTGGGGATGAACACCATGTTGCACCTCCTCTATTAATCCATGGGTTGACCATATTAGAATTGTTTTGAAGATCGGCCAGAATAATCCCATCCGGGCCCGGAGACTTGAATGGATGGAAAATCTTAATGGCCGAGTGTAGTCGATCCGTATCTATATGTACAGAGTTTTCCACACTGTCCATCCTTATAGGTTCATACTGCATTTCCATTGTTGAGGGACAACCCGGGAAATGTGTATCCAACAGGACCTCCAGTGACTCTTGTGCACTGATTGTCCAAGTGCCGTCAACTTTCCGAATGTATCCCGGAATTGACGGATGCTTTGCAAGTATTTTACGCAGCCTGCTCGTCTCTGAAGGGCCCTTTATTCCACTGCAGAAAACCTTCAAGGATCTGCGCTTTGCGTTTATTACCTTATTTTTAAACTTATTCAAGGAAGTCTTGTAGAGTGGCCAGTTTCTGGACAAGCGGCAAGCTCTACGAGACTCGGCTGTTTCGGTGGAACACCACGGAGGTCTGCGGATCGTGCGTTGCATTGGGATAGTCCAACGCATCCATAAGGATCGTGTTCTGATCCTCTCAGTTCGTCTTGCTTCTGTTAACAAAAACAGCATTAGTGCCCCTTCCGTTCACAACACAAAAGACAACGTATCGATGATCAGAGAAGGAAAAGTCTTCGGAGACTTTCCATTCCTCAATCAAGAACGTATGGTGTGTATCAACAAGCCTGATATCAAACACCTCCTGCCTGTTTGATATTACGGAAGTTTGTTCAGAACCCCTACTCGCTACTACTAGATTTTAATATAACGTAAAATCAAGAATACACGCACCTCTGTCGTTGGTGTTGGAGCCATCCCAGATGTGATGGTGCGCATTCGCGTTGGCGCCTATGATGATAGGTGTGTCCTTGGCCTTCGCTGCTCTAATCATTCTCCTGATCAATGAACCAGGTGGAGTACCCATCTGGTAGTAAGGCATATAGGTGGAAGAAATCCACATCGCGGATTCCTTTGCCTCCCATGCCACCGCCACCGAATCTTCATCACTGTAATCAGACAAAATGAAGATAGTTAGGTGACTTTTTGCCAAAATACAGGCTCTAATCTTTCTATTGTTACCTAAAGTTGCGACATACAGTAATATGTAGCCTTTTGCATTGAGTCTACATATTTCGCCGTTGCGTAACGGCGGCTCTTGAATCAATGCGACGTATACGCCTTGTTCTTCTAGGCGGAATCCAGAAGAGGGTCTTCGTCCTCCGCAACGTCAAGGCGTTTATAAAGCTTTCCAACCAGGCAAGAGGCTGATTGGAAGCCCTTTGCCGTCCGTATCAGCGGGTTCACTTATGTCCGAACTAGCTTCCACCGGTTCACTCATGTTTGAACTGGCTTCCACCGGGCGTGGCAAACAACCACGTCCTTGTTTTGCGACACCTCCAATTGGTCGCTGGAGTTTTCGGGGTTGGGTTTGTCATCATCTCGATAGATGCTTAGCTTAACACTGTCAAAACCATGAACGATTTTGCCTTGCTTCTTTCGAAGTGGCGAAAACGATTCCTTGTTAAGGACCACAAATGGCTTTCTTATCAATCCCTCCGGTTCGGAGACTTTCACTACCTTCTAGTTACTAGCCGGCAGATCAGAATTTCCTCTCTGGATGATTATAAGAATGGTCGCAGGGTCGTGTGGTTCCCTCGGTGTGATCGCGATGGATCTCGGTCTTCGAGGTATATCGCTGACCGGGACCGCATACGATCTCGCGCCGGGCCACACTTTTCCGAAGGACATGACTGCCTGCTTAAGTTGCAGCGCCCACTTTTCGTTTGAACACCATAGTTATTTAGTGTGGCCTTGAAACCTACCAGAATCCTCATTCTGCGGCGCTGGTCCTGGGTTGGCTTCAAGGAATTTAAAATACTCTTCCAGGAGCTTAATACGAATCAGCTCCCATTTTTCACGAGAAATGGCCCCGTCGCAGGCGCTTTTATCAGTGGTTTTTTAGCAACTTCACTGTAAGCTCTATATGAGTCAGGGTAGAGCTTGTTGCTGATTAAGCGTTTTTTGACGTTTACTGTCCGGTTGAAGATGTTGCTGTTGTGGCTTCTCTTCCCCCGACTGTTGCCTTTTGGGCATTGTCGATGAAGATGGTTTGTTTTCACCAACATCGGGTTTGGAGATGTTCGCAGCAGCAAGGTGGCCTTTTGCCCAATTTAGAGAAGATTTCTCTTGTGTCGACAGCTTCGTGGGTGAGATGCTGTCGAGTTTGTCTAAACGACGTTGGGCGAAGCGCCCTTCAACAAAGGCCCTTCATAGACTGTTTTCGCGGTCCTCTGGGTCTTTTTCTGCTGCCGTTTTGGCGAGGCGACGTACCTCAGTTGAACTTCTCGACTGGGTCGAGGGTCCAATTTGTGCAACTACCGCAAGGCTACCTGCAGAATTGGCCGAGGCACCTGAAGCAGGAGTTTCTGCTGATCTTATGCCAGCACGGGCTTAAGAAGTACCAGCCGAAAAATCGAGTGGTACCTCGTTCTTTTTAGCCTCAGCCATGTCAAAAGACTGTACAGCTAAGGCTAAAGTGCATTCAGTCAGCTTGGATTCTCCCTGCTGACCTCCTGCCACACTGGTTGTGTTCTTGTTTTGTTTTTGTTTTTATTAAGGGATCGACCAACAATGCACTGAAGGCGTACATGGACTAGGCAACTAAAATTACAACCAACCCGTTCCTTGGCGTCGAAGGGGAGCTGTTAGGAACTAGTCATCTTTAACCACTAACTAGCCATTCAGGTTCTCGGCACTGCTACCAACAACCTTAACCTTACAAGTGGAGCCAGTTTTGGTCCGCGGATTTGATTGGAGACAGTCACTGCCTGCAGGCCACTACCTGGGACCATTTGTTCAATTTGTCCCAGGTATTGCCTAGCATTCTGGCGAGACATCCAGACAATATACCATCATGGGTGGATGTATGTATTACCTGGAGGATGCCAGCGTCAGAGATTGGTGGGTGGATACTTTCGATAACATACCACACCCTCAGAACCACTTGTGAAGTGTGTGCTATGATGTAATATGCACATAAACAATTGTTTAGCCATGGCACCACTTATGGTGTGGTGATGCTCTGACCAGACATTTGCCAGAAGGGAGCATTGTAAAACTCTCTTATTTATTTTTATTGTTAACTACGTAACATAAATTTTATTTGTTATAAAAATTGAAAAAAATAAAAATTCAGTCACATTTTCGACATCAAAACGTGCGTTTGTATTGACAAAGTCGTATAACGTTTATATCACGCACTGTTGTTAACTGGCGCCCAATGCAAAAAGATTTTGTATTTAAAATAAAATAATATATTTTTGCGAAGATGTTTTATTTAGGTCATAAAAAGAAATAAACATAATTGTCACCAAGAAAGTAAAACGAAATGACCTATTGTGTATGTTTACAACGCCAGAAGTTTCTACAAAAACTTCTTAATCATAAAACAAAAACAACTAACATAAAGCTATAAAAATAAACGCAACACACAACTACACACACACACCTACATAACGATTAATAAAAAAAAATAGACAGCATGTATAAATAAATTCAAATTAATAATAGAAGGTTCTGGAATCAAATAACAATCATGTGTCTCAAATGATAAATGCGTAGTAGAGAAATATTCTACCAACAGATGGAGTAAAATTCTAGTATATCTAGTATCTATCTAGTAACATTGGCTATATAAAAGCAACGGCCATACATGCTGAATCATTCTTAGTGAAAACGTCTACCAGTAAACATCTTGTGGTAAAACAGATAAAATAGTGATGAAGTTGCCATCGCGTATTTTTTTGTACTAATCGCGAATAAGTTAATAATCGTCTAATAAAAGTGTCATTTAATTAAAGTAGTAAATAAATTGTGTTTATTTATTTTGCAATAAAAGAACTCAGTAAAATAAACGTTTATAAATTTAAATAAACGTAACAATTGGTGTCAGAAGTGGGATTGCAATTAATAAATAAATCACGATGAAATTTGACGAGCTTAAAGTTGAGCAGCTAAAAATGGAGCTAAGTAAAATGGATCTGCCGACAACGGGCAATAAAGCGGAGTTGCAAAAGAGATTAATAGATGAATTCAAGCAGCGTGGTATTGATATTGGGACATACGAATTCGGACAAATAGAAGAAAAAGGAGTGATTGAATATGTACTCCATCAACAAGCAGCATTATGGACTTAAATTCTATGTTTGCAGCTATGATGAAGAAGATAGAAGAAAATAACCAGAAGCTTCAAGAATCATTAAAAGACAGCCTCAGAGTAATACAAGAAACCTCTAGTGTCAATGGAGAAAGAGTTTTAGCGGAGGTAAACGAGAAATTTCAAGAAGTCTTCAATAAACGAGTGGACGTCGTGGAGATGAGAGTCAGCGGCCTAGAAAAAAAGGTGAACGAAGAATTAAATGAACTAAAAGTGCAAATGGGCGAACTACAAATTCGAGAAGGACCAGTGAGAGTTATCTCTGAGCATGCAAGCAAGATAAATAGTCCGAGCTTTGACGGCAGCGCACCTTTTAATGTTTTTAAGTTCCAGTTCGAAATAGTGGCGAACAAGAATAGATGGGACAATGATGAAAAAGCTATAGAGCTTAAAGGGACCAGCAGCAGAGATACTCGAAAGCTTACCAGCCGGATGTAGAAATAATTATGAGAACATAATGGATGCCTTACAACGTAAGTACGGAGGTGAGCATAAAAGAGAGCTTTATAGAATGGAGTTACGAGGCAGGGTTCAAAAGGCAAACGAGACGCTTTAAAACTTCGCCATGGAAATTGAACGTTTGGTGCAGCTAACTTACCCAGGCGAACATCATCCGTTTCTCGACCAGTTTAAAATTGAAGCATTTGTGAATGGTATACGAGATCCAGATGTTAAATATGCGGTTTGTGCTACGCAAAAATCAACCTTTGCAGAGACTATCTCGTACGCGCTAGCACATGAGACCGCAAAAGTCATCTCGAAGCCACAGGTGTACAAGGTGCGATGTCTTGAGACTGATGATTATAACCACGGCAACAAAAGAAGCGAGATAAAAGATATTGTCAAACAAATAATGGAGGAGGAAAGGGGTAAGTCTCGCGCCAAATGCTTCAACTGCGGAAAAGTTGGCCACTTCCAGCGCAACTGCAGATCCATACAGAAAAGATCAAGATCTGCTTCGCCAACGAGGGACAACAAGCTGGCGAATAACACCAAATCGCTCGAGTCATCGTTAAACTAAATCGAGCTAGCGCTTAGGGGCAAGTGCTAGCTCCCACAACCGATGGCCCCATAATCTCGATTTTAATAGTGCAACAGAAGAATAACAACCTAACTGCTTGTGGTTTTATCAACGGAAGAAAGCAAGCCCTTACCATAGACACAGGAGCGTCCCAGTCGATAATAAGTCCCGATTTAGTAAAAGGCGCTGTGAACCGTTAAATAATGTACGACTGCGCACGGCTACTGGAGACTTTGCCACTGTCTATGGACGAGCCAGGGTAAGACTGACTATAGCAGACATCAGCGTTGACCATGTATTTGTTGTCGCCGATATAGTGGATGAAGTTATCATTAGTGCAGACTTTATGATAGCCAACGGTATTAATCTGCACATGGGCGAGCAAATAATGATCTGGCGTAATGTGGAGATACCCCTGGATGTTGGTTATGAGAGCAGGACCGCAGTAAGTAAGCTATTTGCCGTTGAACGCCAGAAATTACCACCTCAGGCGGAAACTATAGTATAGGCACGTGTGGAGACAGATTGTGTGGATAACCGGTTGTGGGTGGTAGAACCAACAGAAGTAAAAGAGGACATTTTAACAGCTAAAGCCCTTGTAAAAATCTGCGACGATGGAAGAGTTCCTGTGAGAGTACTCAATCTGTCCAATAACGAAAAGACCATAAACAGAAATTTTGAGATAGGTCGATGTGAGCCAGCTGAATCCATAATAAATTGTGCGGTGAATACAGTATGCCCCAAATTACAAGCCAGAGAAAGAGATTTACTAGCAGAACAGGTGCAAAAATGGGTGGCAGAACTAACACCTTCTGACAAAAACAAAGCAAAGCAGTTGTTGAGAAAACATGCCTCCGTCTTCGCCCTAAGTAATAAAAGCCAAGGTAGAACGGCAGTTGTGAAACATGAAATTAATACTGGCGAAGCGAGGCCTATAAAACAAGCACCGAGAAGTGTTCCCCTAGCAAAGCGAAATTAGGTCAAGGAACTTGTCAGCGAAATGGAGCGGAACGGAGTCATTGAGCCATCCTCGAGTCCGTGGAGTTCGCCAGTAGTTTTAGTAAAGAAGAAAGATGGCAGTACCAGGTTTTGCGTTGACTACAGGAAGCTCAATGACGTCACCAAGAAAGACAGTTATCCGTTGCCTAGAATTGACGATACCTTAGACACGTTGGCCGGAACAAAATGATTCTCTACCTTGGACTTGCAGAGCGGCTATTGGCAAGTGGAGATAGCCGATAAAGACAAGGAGAAAACTGCCTTTAGCGCGAGTGGTGGTTTATGGCAGTTCAAGGTGATGCCATTTGGGCTTTGCAACGCTCCAGCTACTTTCGAGCGTTTAATGGAACGTGTGCTTAAGGGTCTCAATTGGAAAACGTGCTTAGTGTATCTGGATGACATAATCGTGATGGGGAAAACTTTTGACGAACACCTCAAAAACCTGGATGAAGTATTTAAGCGTATAACAGCTGCAGGATTAAAATTAAGTGTTAAAAAATGTGCCTTGTTTCAAAAGGAGGTAAAATACCTGGGGCATCGTGTAACAGCTGAGGGCATATCAACTGATGAAGACAAAGTACTGGCAGTAAAGACCTGGCCTCGCCCACAAAATCTTCATGAGCTGCGTAGTTTCCTGGGGCTTTGCACATACTACAGGAGATTTGTGCCGAACTTTGCTCAATTGGCTGCTAGCTTGCATGAGTTGACCAGAAAGTCGCAAACGTACCACTGGAATGAGGCAGCGGAAGAAGCATTCCAGAAGCTCAATAAAGTTTTGTGTACGGCACCAGTCCTTGCCTATCCAATAGCTGGACAGAAATTTATATTGGACACGGATGCAGGCAGCTATGGAATAGGAGGAGTACTTTCTCAGGAGATTGATGGAACAGAAAAGGTCATTGGCTACTATAGCAGGGTACTCTCGAAGCCCGAAAGAAATTACTGCGTTACACGACGGGAGCTTTTGGCAGTGCTGGAGTGTGTTAAACATTACCACAAGTACTTATATGGTCAACATTTCATCTTAAGGACGGACCACTCAGCACTACGTTGGTTGATGCAATTTAAGAACCCCAAAGGGCAGCTCGCACGCTGGGTTGAACGCTTGCAAAGCTATGACTTTAGTATTGTACATAGAAAAGGTGGAAAACACAACAACGCTGATGCCCTTTCAAGACGGCCATGCAATGTAGAGTGCAAGCACTGCACAAATGTCGAAAAAAAGGAGTGCGTCATTGACGTGCGGCTTACCCAAATTGGTTCAAGCGAAGATTGGTCAAAGGCACAGAATGAGGACCCAATTTTGGCAAAAATTATATTGGCTAAACAAAATAATAGAAGACCGAACCATAATGAAATATCGGCAGAAAGCCGCCTAGCAAAATCGTACTGGGCTGAGTGGAATAGCCTGAAAGTGGTAGATGGCTGCTTATACCGATCTTGGGAAAGCACAGATGGCAAAACCACAACAGATTTAATTGTCGTGCCAACTTCTTAAAGGAGTGAGGTAATGAAGCAGCTTCATAATGGTTCCAGCGGGGGTCATATGGGGATAACAAAAACCCTGGAAAAGATAAAGCAACGATTTTACTGGATAGGATGCCGACAATTCGTAGCTGATTGGATAGCAAATTGCGAACAGTGCATTGCGGCCAAGGTTCCTACAAGAAAGAGTCGTGGCAAGCTTCAGCATTAGTAATGCTGGAAACCGATATGTACTAGTGGTTATAGATTATTTTAGCAAGTGGCCCGAAGTATATGCTATTCCAAACCAAGAGTCCAAAACAGTAGTGGACGCTCTTGTTAACAATTGGGTGTGTCGATACGGTGTTCCACTAGAACTGCATTCAGACCAAGGACGAAATTTTGAATCGGCCATATTCAAAGAGATGTGTGACGTGTATGGTATCAAAAAGACGAGAACGATGGCATGGTAGAAAGATTTAATCGTACCCTAGAGGAATACCTAAGAAAAGTGGTCAGTGCACACCAGAAGGATTGGGATGAGCATATACCAAAGTTCTTACTAGCTTATCGGTCAGCTGTACATGATTCAACCTCACGTAGTCCAGCAAAAATCTTGTTCGGGACAGAACTAAAACTGCCAGCAGATTTAGAATTTGGTATTAAGCCGGGACCTGCAGACGAAGACAATGGAAATGTTCCTCAGGCACAAGAAGACCTGCATGAACTTCATGAGTTTGTCCGTAATCGCATTAAAATGTCTAGCGATAAAATGAAAGCCAGATATGATCGAGCAGCAAACACGGAAGGATTTACTGAAGGACAAATGGTTCTACTATATAACCCACAACGCAAGAAAGGACTGTCTCCTAAACTGCAAACTCACTGGGAGGGACCATACAAGGTGATCAATAAATTGAATGATGTGGTTTACCGGATACAGAGATACCATAATCCGAGGTCAAGAATGAAAGTTGTTCACCTGGAACGGCTGGCCAAATATGGCAAAGGTAACGTTGAGCCTATTCGGGACGAAAAGGCTTAAGTGGGCGGCAGTGTTGCGAAGATGTTTTATTTAGGTCATAAAAAGAAATAAAAATAATTGTCACCAAGAAAGTAAAACGAAATGACCTATTGTGTATGTTTACAACGCCAGAAGTTTTTACAAAAACTTCTTAATCATAAAACAAAAACAACTAACATAAAGCTATAAAAATAAACGCAACACACAACTACACACACACACCTACAAAACGATTAATAAAAAAAAAATAGACAGCATGTATAAATAAATTCAAATTAATAATGGAAGGTTCTGGAATCAAATAACAATCATGTGTCTCAAATGATAAATGCGTAGTAGAGAAATATTCTACCAACAGATGGAGTAAAATTCTAGTATATTCAAGAGCCTTAACATTGGCTATATAAAAGCAACGGCCATACATGCTGAATCATTCTTAGTGAAAACGTCAACCAGTAAACATCTTGTGGTAAAACAGATAAAATAGTGATGAAGTTGCCATCGCGTATTTTTTTGTACTAATCGCGAATAAGTTAATAATCGTCTAATAAAAGTGTCATTTAATAAAAGTAGTAAATAAATTGTGTTTATTTATTTTGCAATAAAAGAACTCAGTAAAATAAATGTTTATAAATTTAAATAAACGTAACAATATACAAACGTGTTAAATTAAAATAAAATTTTTTTAACTTTAAATGAAAACAAATACAAGAAAAAGAACTTGTACAATTATCAAACCAAAATAAATATAAGCAGCGAAAGCAAATTTAATATAAAAAAAAGAAAAACGGAATGTACTAAAAGCAATCACCTGTTTATATGTTTAAAAAAACACGAAAAATTTGTTTATATAACATGACGTAGAATCTAAAACGAAAATATTTTTATACTTACATATGTATAAACGTATACGGTCCCATTAACCCTTAAAGGACCTCAAAGGAAAAATAATTGAAAATTGACCTAAACAGCATTGTTTAATAATAACTGAAATAAGTGCTTTGTGAAATGTTACCAAAAGTTTAAGCTAAAACTATGAAAACGAATAATTCATTCTTGTATTGATTTGGTCAAATAAATAATACAATAACAATGAGCTGACAGATATCAGAAGACGAATTCAATTGAATGCAAAATTAGAAGGAAGGTGGTTAAGAAGCCGAGAGGAGCCGAAATCTACATATTATATTTTATTATATGTTTATTATATTTTTTTTTATTTTTAGTTGTTCTTTAAATTGTTATATTCATATTAATATCTAAAATAATTACAATTATATCATTTCGTGACTTCATTTACCCAAAGCTGCTCAAAAGATTTTTTTCTTTCGTTAGTAGTATAAAAATAAAATGAATAGTAACGACGTATTAAGTCTAGTTGAATCAGCAGTAGGTGTTACTAGAACAGAAATTTTGGAACATATTCATAATTTAATAAGTGTAGTTGAACAACTGCAACCAGTTCGAATGAAACCTTTTCCAGTAATCATTCAACCTGGCGCGGTTAACGGTAATAGAAATTTAGATTTAATAAAATCACTTCCCCAGTTTAGTGGAAATGCTTGCGAATACATGGCATGGAGGGAATCCGCGAAGTTTGCTTTAAATTATTGTATAAATGGATCTGAAGCATATTATGTTGCCATGGGTATTTTGAGAAATAAGATTGTTGGTGAGGCAAATGCTTCCTTGAGCTCATATAATACAATTTTTAATTTTGATGCCAAATTTCACGACTAGATCAGTCTTATTATGATAAAAGGCCCGTGTACCTGTTAGAAAATGAGCTTGGTGTTTTGAGACAGGGTAATTTAACTATAAACGAATATTATGATAAAGTAAACAAGCAACTTACTTTGATTATAAATTAAATTCTCATGACTAATAGGAATCATGATGTTATCGAAGCTTTAAATAAGCGAGTAAGAGCAAACGCGTTACGCGTATTACTATCAGGTCTTCGTAAACCCTTATGTGATATTTGTTTTTCTGCATATCCAAAAAACTTCAAAAATAAGGGACAGAAGCCAATTTCCTATGAAAATAAATCTGGACGGCAGCTGGTTAGTTATAAATTTGGCTAGTCTCCAGTTCAAAAGTTCAGAGAATCACTTATAATGAGAATTACTTATAATGAATCCGAAGATGATGCAATCGATAATTTAAATTTTTTAGTGTAAAGTTGATCTTGCCTTATATTTTTAAAAACAGACACAGTTACTTCTAAAAATTATATACGAAATTTAGAATTTATTAAAAATATTTAAGAAGTGAATAAACCCTTTGAAATTAAATCAATAAATGGATCCACGCTTATTAATTATCTGCATTGTAAAACTCGGTTATTTATTATTATTATATTTATTTATATTTTTATTGTTAACTAAGTAACATAAATTTCGTTTGTTATAGAAATTGAAAAAAATTAAATTTTAGTCATATTTTCGACATCAAAACGTGAGTTTGTATTAACAAAATCGTATAACGGTTATATCACGCCCTGTTGTTAACTTACAAAAGGTCGCAACGTGTATGGCTTGCGTTAGATGTTTTTACTCTAAATTTCTTGATATGAAAAATTTTTATTGAAAAAAATAAATTAAAATTAGAACGAACTATCAAAGTTAGAAGAAAGTTTGTCCATTTATATTAACTTTAATCAAGCAACTAATATCAATTTTATTGAGAATGACTCGTTTAATATTATTAACATTAATCACTTATTTTTATTTATTGTTTTGTTTTGTTTACTTTTAGATTTCCTAAAAACTTTCACATGTTGAGAAAAATCAACAACTTATCGGTAAAACAGGTGCTTTCTGCTAAAAAGGAAAAAATTGATTCTATACTTAATTATTATTGTAACAGTGAAGGCATAAAAGGATAAATTGTTGAGCAATATACCAACATAAACTTAATGAAATGGGTTCATATTAATAAAACTGAATTCTGAATATATTTAATAATATACATTTACTCGTATTTATATAATAATATAAGCATATAAAAGAATACATATAATATAATAGTGCAGCAGCCAATAATGTTGTCAATGAAATATCGAGTTTACCAATTGAACTTCTATTTTTATCCCATGGTCGAACACAGAAGTCGAAACAATTTTCAGACAAATAAATTTAATCAAAGCCAAATTTAGAAATCGTATCTAAAGTCAATGCAATATTACAAGTTCGGTATGTTTATATGGTTTTGCATTAAGTGTTTTAAAAACTTTTAAATTATATTCGTAATGGATTAAAGGCTGTCATAATAAAAATCAGACTTGAAGTGTTTAAAAAAATAGGTACAAAAATGAGTTTAAGCCAAATAGAGAAGAATGGCATGATATACCTTTTACGTAAAACTTTCAAGCTGATTTACGCTCAGTGTAGTATCATGAAGTCAAATGTTGAAAGGTTTTCTTTCTGTTTTACTTTTAATACATATTTATTTATATGAAGCTGAAAAGTTGGCAACCTCGGTCATAAGTGTCATAGAATTACCTTTAATGCCGTCAGTAGCACACTTTTAAACAAGATTTTTTTAGGGACCAGGCTTTTCGATTTTACATTCAAATAAAAATATTGTTTTTTTTAATTTTTTTACAACGAGAAACCTTTTATACAGTAAAGTTTTACAATCATGATAAAAAATCAAAAGATACACTGACAAAAAGTGTGCGTGTGGTTTGTCGAATTGCTGCGCCAGCGTCGTACCTCCAGTGCAAAGCAAAATATATTTTTTGCCCTACACATTGAGACTTATAAAACGTATTAAAAATAATTCCTTTATTAATATGCAAAGTCAAGCCAAGTAGTGCGGTTATCAGTATCAAAGTGTGTGCGTATAAATTTCATAACCATTTAACAGTTATTTGATAAATTAAGATTTTTGGCCAACAGCAACAAAAGCTCTTACATGTTTAAGCGCCAACAGATTACGAGGATTACTATTTACTTTTTCTATGGCAGCATTATTGTGGTCAGAACAAGTAAGCCTATTATTAAAAATTACTTTCAGACTGGACGAGAGGGTGCAAACTTAGCACTTTTATATACAATTTTGATGCAGATGGTTAAAACTTTTTTTTTTATTCTGAGATTTTGAGCGACTGACCAACTGTTGATTCATCAGCCATTTAGTGCATGTGTCCACATTTTTAGTTTTAAACATTGCACGGAATTTCCAAGTTATTAAAAATTCATAACAAAAACTATTTAGTACAAGAAGTGTACATTTAAAAATATTATGTTATAGATTTTAGCCTTCTTTTTTTAAAACTTAAATATGTATGTTTCTTATCATTTTGAATTTTTTACCAATTTTTAAAAAAGAAGAAGGTTATCAATTTAACTGAATGTTGCTTTTTTATGTTTGTGCCCGCAGAACTCAATCATTTATGAACCGATCTTAAAAATATTTTCTTTATTTATAAGGGATTGATCACAGATTGTCCTCGTTTTAAAATCAGTTCTTATTTAAAAACTAAGGGGTGTCAATATACAATATACATGTTTTTTTCGTGTGTTATGAGCAGTAAAATTTAAAAAAGTGCGTCCTAATAAAAAACTAAAATTTAAGGCGTGAACCCATAGGTGACGTAGATTGACTTATGAGGGCCTATTTTTTGAACCGTTATAGATAATCGCTTAAAAATTAAACAGAATGTTGATTACTATGGTGGTTATGAGAACAAGTATAAACTTTCGAAATTATAAATTAAAAGGTGCTCCAACATTTGATTTTATTTAGTGTATATCGTCATACTTATGAACATTTGTAAGCAGACAGTTAAATTTAAAAAGAAACTTTGTTGCCAAGTCCTCTGTAACATTAAGTATTAAATTTGGAGTTGGAAATTAAAGGATAATCCAATAATTGATAATCCAATAATTAAATGATTGTTACATTGCCGTTATAGACAGAAAGTTGAAATTTACAAGGAAGTTGTATTGCTGAGGCTGTTATAATAACAAGTATAAACTTTGGATTTAAAAATTAAAGGTGTTCCAATAGTTGTTGTTATTTGATTTATGGGGCCAAACTCTTGAACCGTTATAGGCAGACAGCTGAAAGTTAAAAGTTAAATAGTTAATAGGAACCTATATTCGTAAGACCGCAATAAGCGCAAGTAAACAATTTAAATATAAAAAATAAAGGGTGTTCATACTTGATTTTATCTGAAATTTACAAGGAACCTTTAAAGCTAAGTCCGCTGTAAGAACAAGTATATACTTTAAATTTAAAAATTAAAAGGTGTTCACCTAATTAACAAGATTTGACTTTTATGGCCCTTCATTTTAAGCCGTTTTATACAAAAACTTAAAATTTTAGCGGAATGTCTACTACTATGTCTTTTATAATAAGTATAAATATGTAAAATTATAAATTAAAAGTTGGTACAACAGTTTATGTAAATTGAAGACATTTTTTACTAAGTCCGCTATAACGCAAGCATTAAATTTGGATTTTTAGTTTAAATGGTGCACCAATAGTTGATGTAAAACTCTAAAATCTGTTTAGGAGTCTGTTTTTTTACAAAATTATTTATCATTTAACTCAATTTATTACTCTTTAAATTCTAGTATAAAATGCAATTCATTTGCTGAATTAATTGTTATTCGATTTTTAAAGAGAATTGTGCGCCTTTTGTGTCCAGTTGCAGATGAAATTATTGTATACTTTGACTTTTTAGCTGTAGCAGATATTCTAAAATTTATAGTTAACTACTCCCGGTAGGCTTCGCTTTTAAGATACAGAAAAGTTACCTTCGCCATTTGCCTTAAAGGCATTAATTATCCATCTATAACACACACGCATTTTTATCATCTTTTGATTAGTTGTCAAAAATAGCACAATATGAAAAAATTTTCGCTAAATGCACTGAACAAAAACTTATGTAAACAAAAAGAATATGTAGTATTTTCATAACAATATTAATAATTTAAGTTAATAAATTTATTTATATTATTGTAAGTTTACAGTTTAACAAGTTAAAAGAATGGTGACTTAAAGCAGAAAGCAATAAAGAAAACCTACAACGGAATTTGAAAGTATCAAGCTCAGTATGTTCAGTTATCATTATTTCATTGATCCCTGCAAGTATATATTTCTACTGCAGCATTGGTCATAATTTAGTTTTAGCAGAATTTTTTATTACATATGTGATTAGGTTTGCCACGTCCCAAAAGCCAGCCAGCTTGACACTCACCTAAAATGAATTTGATTTCAAAAATATATCTTAACAATTAAAATAACACATACGTATAAATGAGCAGAAAAACCGCTAAATTTTATAAAAAAAAACAATAAAAACATAACTAATTAT
Organism: Cistogaster globosa; assembly: GCA_937654795.1. Taxonomy (NCBI): domain Eukaryota; kingdom Metazoa; phylum Arthropoda; class Insecta; order Diptera; family Tachinidae; genus Cistogaster; species Cistogaster globosa. Next base: position 33,660,552 of record OW569407.1, read on the forward strand.
ACAAAAACTTAAAAAAGCAAAAACGTATTACAATTCTCTCAGTCTACCTCAAATAATATGAATATGAATATGAATAATTTACATTTAACTGTGTTAATTTTTCCACATAAACTTGGTACTTTTAGTAACAGACTTAACTAGTTCTGTTCCTTTCGGCGTTAGTAAAAAATTTTGAAAATTTTTACAATTTTCATCAAAGTTTTGTCTTATTAACAGTTCAGCTTTTATAAGGTCAAATCCCATTCTATTCCTTTCTTTGGAATATAAATTGTTTAATGTACCAAATGTACTTTCACAAAAAGCATTACTTATTGATATAGAAAAAATAAATGAGATCAATTTAAATATATTTATGAAGTTATTTTTAACACATTATTTGAAAAAGTAAGACCATATTTTGTCAATCAGAATGTCTTTTCGCAATTGATTAAACACTTTTCGAAGACAGCAATAATCTGTATATAACATGTCATTATCAATAGAATTTGATAATGTATCCCATGACACAAGAGATTGTTTCTGATTTAAAACTGATATATGTTTCTAAACTGATTCATCTCCGAAATCATATCGTTGCTCCAAGTATGAAATAGCATTTATTAAAAATTGATTTGCTTCTAATTTAAATGCTTGAACATCATTATTTAAAATATTTTTAAAAATAACCAATACTTTACTTCCATGAAAACAATTCTTTCTTCGGCTTTGAATACTATTCATAAGTTTACTCATTATGCTGTGAAGTTCCATTATTGTAGAAGAATCATTATCAAACGCTAATATAGTTGAATTGAATTCATGCTTTAAATTATGAATAAAATACATATACGTCTCTAATAATCCTTTAGAAATGCATTCTTCATCCGCATGTTTAGTTCAGTATCTGACATTCCTTATGATACAAATTTCCAGATTTCTTTTCTACAGTTGTTTTTCCCCTTTTGCAAAAAGTACCTTTTAACCACAGGCCAAAAATGTAATAATCGGTCAATTGCGGGCAAAAGGGAAAGCCCTCGAGTAGGAACATGCCGAAGTAGATGCTTGTTTTCGATACATGCAAAAATCAAAACATTCCTTTAACTTTTCATTTGACAAAGCTGATAAGCTAAATTCATTGAAGATTTTAATCACAATGTTTCCTGTGTCTTTACAATTTTCTGGCTTACATCTTAAAGTTTTTTATGAACACTTAATTAATTAACTGTCGCGTTTTTAGCACTGTATGCTGCAATTTTCTGAATGTCAAGGTTATTTTCAGTTATTATTTTTACGATATTGCCAAATAAAAATTTAAAATTACAGGGTAAAAACATATGAAATCAACCAATGAGTTGACCGCACCGATTTCGAATTGGATGAAATTTGGTACGAAGGGAAAGTTCACCATAATAATAGCGTTTGCTAACTTTCAGTGTCCTAGCTCTCGTACTTTCAGAATCATGGCCATTCCAAGTTGGCAAAAATCAATAAAAATGCACTCAGATGCCTTAACACAATTTTTAATATCTCGAAAAATATTCATTGTACGTTAATAATGAAGGCTTATTTTTAGACAAAAACATGAGCCATTTAAAAAAAATTTTTTTTTGGAATTTTTGATCAAGGATAATGTAAATAAAAAAGGACTAATATTTCCAAAGGATATATCTCGAATATCAATATTTTTAAAAATCTCAAAAAAATATATGTTAATTCTTATTATGTTTTGTACAAGTCTGCCAAATTTCAAATGTGGAGTCTTTATGACAACATGAGTTATTAAGAAAAAAGCACGCGAAAGCATTATTAAACACTTTATTGCAGCATATTTATTATTTCTGGAGGATTTCAATTACAAGATCTCCATCTGCCAAATAACGCTTGACTTTAATTTTTTTTATCTACAGGTTTAACAGAATGCAGCTTTTGAGTTCCAGGAATAGTACGCAAATCTTTAAAACGAATTTGACGGAACTGTGCTTCTTCTTCGTGGTCTTTTAGAGTTAAAAACTCGAAATTACAGTTCAAAAGATTTTGCAGGCATTATTCATTTAATTGTTTTGGAGTAGTTATTTGACCTTGTAATGGACGCTGTAAACTAGCTCGACGTGCTTCTCTCCTTACGTTACCTCCAAGACCGTCACTTGGACCTTAGCTTGTTGCAAAAAAAAAATGCCACTCAGCATTACATCCAAAATCTTCCATATGATAACATAAATTAATGAAGTTGTTCTTATTTTTAACTAGGCAGCACTACCGTCTGAATAATACGTGATTTTCTTCGGGGTTGTTTTAAACTTTTTTCTCAAAAATACATTCAGGTGGCGATGGAACAGGTGAACAGCTACAGAATCGTGTACAAGACAATCAGATATTATTATGAAGTTTGTATGTTGTGTTTTTCAATCTGATTTGAAATATATATCAATTGGGTATAAAGTGGCCTGGGAGTTGTGCCAGTGAAATCCCTAGACTGCATCCTGAATAGTAAAAGAAGCATTTTCTGAAAAATCGCTATATACTCATTTTCTTCCAAATTTGATTTTCTTTTGCTCAGATATGCTGCCTGCTGTTTTGCAATAAATAAATGAGGTAGTAGAATTTCAAGCTTTTCACATAGGGAATCCACAAAAACATCAGCTTGGCTAATCATGGTCTCCAAATTATCCCTATCTACACTTACCCATTGTTTATATGTTATTTCATAAATATAATTTTGCTCTAGTAATTGATTTAGTTTTGCTTTTAAATTTTCAATTCGTAAACACTTGTTACATTTACGTAGGTGACACTTTATTTGTTTCAAACAATCTTTGTAACATTGAAGCTGATAATTCGGAACACCAGCAGTTAATTTTTTTAAATTTATAGCATCAACCATCAGCTTCACATTTTGATGCTTTTTACAAACACACACATTATGAGATCCCCTCGCATTTGCTAGAATTATATTCCTCGGACGAAGTTGGCAAAACTTGGAAATACCTATTTTTATTCCATCATGTCGTTCCTTGAATAAGGCGTACATTTCTCTTAAGTTTCCAAGCAAAAGTCTTTTATTTTTTCTCACTTTAGTACCATTTTCAAAAACAGACACGAAATCTTTCTGTCCAGGCATACACCTGCTGAACGTCATCGGATTCATAAAAGGATGTGACTTGCTTGTCACTGGCAAAATTGGACTTCCCAGTTTTGGATTAGGCGTACTCATCACACCCTCTGTTTTAACCAAATGCTTAACTTTTCGCGCGATATAGTTTGTTACCAGGAATTTTTCCTAAATTTTATGTATTGTCCAGCTTTTTGGTAAAATTGTTAGCAGTTGGATTTTCTCACTATTTTTGTTAATGTTTTAAACTTTTCTTTTAATTGTTTTATTATTTCGGATTGTGGGCTCATATGCGAAGTTGATTGTGGTGAAAGGTGGAAAATTTTGTCTTTAATCGAATCAGTTATTTTCCTGCATTTTGCATCTCTGTACCGTTTTTGATGTAACTTCTTCTTTTTTATCGGAGATTGTTACAGATACGGTAAAGATTGGCTTAATTTTGAAATAGCAACTTCTTTCGTGCTTGACGCAATGTCATCGAAAGTTATACATTTTCGTTCAGGTCTGAACCTTCTTCCAAATTAGATTTATTAGATTTTTTGCAGATGCGAAAATTTTATTCTACATGTCCCACAAATTTTATTTGAGATCGTAATGTTTTTATCCTTAGTATACTGTAGCATCCATTCTTGGACTTGTCTTAAACTTTTATTGCACCCAGTGTAACCGGATTTTTTAAAAGGATTACAGCAAAATGTTGAATTGAATGGCATATTTTTTATTTAAATACCGAATGAATTGTGCACGACTTTTTTGTATTCTTTCAATTTTATTATTGCAAAACATAAACCTTGGCCTGCTTTTTTCTTAATAACTCATGTTGTAATAAAGACTCCACATTGAAATTTGGCAGACTTGTACAAAAGATGTATTTTTTGAGATTTTTAAAAATATTGATTTTCGAGATATATCCTTTGGAAATTTTAGTCTTTTTTTATTTACATTATCCTTGATCGAAAATTCCAAAAAAAAACTTTTTTTAATGGCGCATGTTTTTGCCTGTAAAATGAGCCCTTCATTATTAACGTACAATGAATACTTTTCGAGATGTTAAAAATTGTGTTAAGGCATCTGAGTGCATTTTTATTGATTTTTGCCAACTTGGAAGGGCCATAATTCTGAAAGGTGAAAGGGTAATGTTTGAAAAATGGCAAATATTATTGTTGTTCCGATCCATAGACCATGTGTACAAAATCTTATCAGATTTGGAGGTGATGAGGTCAGAAATGTTAATATTTTCGGTTGATTTCTTATGTTTTATCCTACATTTTTACATTTTCAATATTTGATGCGTCGCTGCTTACCGAAAACTAAAAACTTTTTTAATGCATCAGCTACTTTTTCTTGTGCGTATGGTGTCAACACGTTTCATGTTATAAGTAGCTGCTGCTTTGGTACGGCCACAACTAATTTTATTAGCAATTTTACTGTCGCAAAATATAGAAGAGCTTAGTTAAAATTGACAGTCTAAGCTGTTGTAACTAAGCCCGTAAGCCCGTATTGTGAAAAACGCACATTAGTTCAGCCCTGGATATGTCTGAATCCTCCTTTGAGTCTGCCAGAACAGCGAAGTTTATCATGCTGTGTAACAATTTTTGAGACAAAGCTAATTTCAAATGCCGTTTGCTTGGGTATGTTTGTGTTTTGCTCGACTTCCTTCATATTTTATTGAAATATCAATTTGGCGTAATTTGCAAAATGCGGTATAATCATCTTTTTTTTAATCCATTTGCAATACTTGCTTCTTCAATCCATCTATCACAGAATGTTGTAGATCTTCCTTTTTTTGAAGGTTGGGCATCTTCGTTATTTTCCATGGTAAATGGACGACACAAGGCACAATATATTGTAACAATATTAAGAAATTAAACGAAAATTACATTAAACAATTTAAATTTACTATTCACATCAAAAAAATTTAAATCTACTTTCAATCAGCTGTTTAATGTTGTAATTTTTTTGGTGTTGGGCAAAAAGAAGCAATAAGTCAATGATGAGTTAGAGGGAAAATTACAAGTGTTGATACTTTTTTGGTTATCAATTGCACTGAATTATTGATGTTGGGCAAAAAATAAGAATTAGTTTTTGGGTTTGGTCTTTAACAAATGATGATACATTATTTTTTTATTGAATTTTTTTAATTTTAAAAATTAACTGAAAAAATTATATTTTATCTTGACACTTGACAGGACTTAAAAAAATCTTGACAATCAAGCTCATTCCAGGCCATGTGGCAACCCTATATGTGATACAGCTACTCATATACAAAAGGGGACACGTCTAAATATTACTTAGTTGGCTAACATTATTCTAATTATTTTTTGCATGAATCAAATTTTCAAATTTTTACCGTGTACTAAGAAGTTTTTTTTTTTAATTTTTTCTTATTTATCTGGCAACCTTATGCTCACTCTTAAAGTGGGACACGTGAATTATTTTTGAATTACCGTTAAGCTGAAAGTTCATAGAAAGCGTTCTATGCGTACACGCTTTTTAAGCTTTTCATACTTATTTGTCAAGTTATTTGTTTTGATTGGCTGTAGTGTGAATAATTTTATCTAAAGGAATCAGTTTTGTAAAAATGGAAAGTGAAATTGAAAGATTTAAACAATTTATGGTATATACTTCAGAAGAAAAGGAAACGGTTTTGGGTGCGTTCCATATATTTGGAAGGGGAAGTAAATGGTTTCTTTGAAGCAACGTTCAAAAAATTAAAAAACCGTGATCATCAGCAGTTTTGTGTAGCAATGAGGTATTTGACTGTTTATACACCCTTTTAAGGGACAATCTCGAAAAGAACTCAGCGAGAGCTATTCCCGCGGATTGCCGGCTTTTCTTAACATTAATGTAAGATCCGAGCTTAGTACATATGTACAATTCTGATTAAAGCAATTTCATTCTTTCGAACAGCTACTTAGCGCATGGTACTAGCAGACAGTACCCCTCACTTACATTTAAAATGTCGGTGACCATGGTAAGAAGGATCGTTTTAGAGACATGCGAGGTCATATGGAACCAATTAAGTGGTATTTATCTAGCGTTGCCAAACACATATGAATGGAAGCGAATAGCAGAAGATTTTTGGAGCATGTGAGATTTGCCGAATTGTGTCGAAGCCATCGACGGAAAGCACGTCGCTATTACATGCCCACCTCGTTCGGGCTCAAATTTCTACAATTATAAAGCTATGTTTTAAATACTATTTCTACTCTTACTGTTTCTATCATTTTTTAGGAACATATATCATATAAATATATATATATACATATATATATATATATATATATATATATATATATATATATATATATATATATATATATATATATATATATATATATATATATATATATATATATATATATATATATATATATATATATATATTAATGCGACTGTGAGGCGCAAATTACACATTTACTGCAGTCGATATAGGCGCTTATGGAAGTCAAATTCTATGTTGGAGACATAAGCCATTCCCAATTTGGAAGGCTTAGCTTTCCAGCGGTCAGTAGATTGCCAAATAGTCATGTGAAGTTTCCGCATTATTTAGTTGGTGATGCTGCTATTAAGTGAAGAGAAGCAAAACTTCAATAAAAGATTATCTAGAGCACGCAGAACTATAAAAAAAAGCTTTTGGTATTTTGACAGCACGCTCTTAACATGACAGCGAATTCCGCGGACTTTTTGTCCCCCAGAATTTGGTGACAAAGAGCAAAACGGTTCTATTACAAAGGGAATGTGGAGACAAGAAACTCAGCTATTAAAAAAAGTGTGTTTTTCGAAAACATCCAGATCCAATTATCTCTTCTTCAATTCATTTTCTTTTTGCAAGGATTCCAAAATTGCTGTACTTACGTGGGCAAATTACTTTTTCAAATCTGTTGCAAAGATTCATTGCCTTTTTCAATTGCTCTATAAATGTGTCTTAAGCTGCTTGAGTTTAATTTTTTAGTTTGAATTGAATTTATCAAGCTTATCGTGCATTTCTTTCTTTTATCGTCTTAATCTAGAAATTTTTTTAGACGCTCCCCTGTATTTTCAGTTTTATATATTTTCGCAGTACTGGTTAGTACAACGGGAGACAATGGCCGTTTTTAAGATGTAGATGGCACTTCTTTCTCACATGCAGCATCTACATCTTCGTTAAGTCCAACTGCTACGCCTCAAATACTTTCCACCAACTGCGAAATACCACATAGCCGTACTATAGCCTCTTGTCGTTGTCAGGTGTTGCTGTGCAGATGGTTCACCGCCAGTTTCCATAGACTTTGTCTTATTTCGAGCTAGTTTTTTATCTTGCTCTTCCACTCAGTCTATTTCTGTACGAATAAAAAGATATTATATTATATATAACAATACAATTTGTTCTGTGAAAAACATTTTGTTTACTTTTTTCCACCCATTTACGTCAAATCGTGGAGGCTCGGCACCATTCAGTGAATCAGCCAGTTCTTCCCACAGGGCATAGGTTTGTCGCGCTTCGTAAAGCCTTAAGTTAAATTGATGAAATTTGAATTAAAAGTATTTTATAAAATAACAGAGTTAATGTTTTTTCTATGAATTTAGAGTATAAATTATAAGCTTTTGGAAAAATAAATTATTTACAAAAACAATAAATTCAATGCTATATTTTTAAATAAGAAAATAAATATTCAAGTAGAAAATGTAAAAGTGGATTTTCAACATAAATCCGGATATTTCTCCATAAATTCCATGATTATAGTATTTTGTGTACTGTATTTATGTTTTCCCCTAGAAAATAAAAAGGTCAATGCCAAAATTTTTCTTTTCATAAAGCAAATATTAAATTGAATTAGTTTACTTACATTTCTAAAAAATATCCCACTGCAAGAAAATAAAAACTTAAACGCGCAAAAATGAAAACTGGCAGCTGTTAGCTGCTTGGTTTTCTTCCAACAAAAAACCAATAACATTGGTTTCTATGAACCAAAGCATTTTTCTTGTCGGTTTTAAAACCAATTCTGACAATATTCATTTCTATGACAACCCTGAATAAGTTTAAAAAAAATTTTTCTTTTGCAGCATCCCAAATAATCTAAAAAGAATCAGTCTCCCATTTTGCTTTTTTTCGCCTCCTACCTGTAACATCAAGTAGGTGGGGCCTTGACTCGCTATTTAAAACAGGTGCACTTGCGGTTGGTAGATCTTCCAAGAGCTCCACCTTAAATAGAAGACAAATATTTAGTTGACTATAGTAGTGGTCATCTGCCAATGGTAAGCTTGGCGTTGCTTCCATACTGCTTTCCTCCAAGATTTTAGGTGGCGTTATATTTGTCACCGTTCCGCAACCGCATAGTAAATTAAAAAGTTATTTTGGGCACAAATAAAACTCACCTTCGTGGCCTCACGTGCTCACGCGAAAATTCCATTTTCTTCTGATATTTCCATTGGATTTCAGAAATATCTGCTGCACTGCCAGAGGCACGATGGCTCTCTGAAACTTTATTTAGAAAATTTATCCCGAAGGATTTCCACCGACCTTGGCAAACCTCCTCTATAAACAAAAGCTTACAAAATAGAAGTAATGTACTACATGGATATAAAAAAAATTATTACATACATAAGTAAATATGTACAAACCTGGTAAATTTAATTGCTTGCTTATGCAACTCCAAGCAGCTGCTCTCTTAAATATATTTCTATAAATAAGAGAACTTTTGTTGTACAAAATTTCCTACTTTCTTACAGCGTTTATAAGTTTTTCCTCCATAGCACTTGAATTAATAACTTTCCACAATAAATAAACACATTAGGAATGAAACTCAGTACGTAAAAGTAATCGATAGCAGAAACACAAATTTAGTTGATGAAAGAATTGTTGTTAGTTAATAATATTAACTTTTTTTTTATTTATTGTTCAGCTTTACTAAAAAAGGTTTTTTTTTTATAAAAAAGGCTCTTTCAAACAAACAAAAAAAAAAAAAGTAATCATCAACACAACAATATTTATCGATACCAATGACAAAAAATATAATTTGCCATCTTTGGCTATCAAAAACTATGTGACATTTTTCATGACGCTTGCGAAGCGTAGAATAGTTTAGGCTTTCTACGCTTTATGCTGATTAACTTGTCACATATATTTACATTGATTCTACTTTTATAACAGACGCGTATAAAGCATATACGCATAAAACGCTTTTTATGGACTTTCAGCTTTATTTTCAATACGCTAATAACGCGTCATGACGTCAAATCACTGTTTCTAGATATTTTCTCCTGAACCTCAAACAACTGTTGAAGAAAGACAAATTTCATAATCAATTTCAAAAATAATATATCAATCGGAAAAATTTCAAAAGTAGTAATTAAAAGTAAAACTACTGTATTTAATATCATTAAACGCTGTAAGCTGTAAAAGATGTTGATGTCAGCGCAAAAAAAGTCCGACGAGTCTTTGGAGACAATAATTTGCATGGTAGATCGTGTAGTCGAAAGCCTTTAATATCGGAGAAAAACCAACGACTGAGATACGCCTTTACTCAAAAATATTGTAGTATGGATTCGTCATTCTGGTCTAAAGTAATAACATTTATGCTACCATTTTCGAACTTTTTTCTATTTAAATATAATTTTATTAGGATCTTTTTACATATGAACTGAAAATAAACATTTTTGAATCAAAAGCAAGAAGCTGCGCTTGGCGCAACCCCCGTTGTAAATTTTATGATAAAGTTATTAAAAAGACAGTCAAGTATGGTGTTTCCAGAATAATGAAATAATTAAAAAGGAAGTGTTAAATAAAATACGTGAATTCACACGCTTATTATAGCATTCTTTCAAATGTAAGTTTTATACTCACATAGATAAGGAAATGTAAGCTAGTTCCCCGCTTTATTGAATAACACAATCTTGTACACAAAAGATGTGCACACACACTGCATTTTTTATTTTGCCGCAAAAGTTATAATGTGTAGCTGCATGTTGGTAATATTATATAAATATAAAAAAATCGTTCCCGTCTTAGTCTTAAAGTGTTCGCAAAGATACGCATACTAATTGCACAAAAATATTTGAACACACAAATTAGGACAGAAAATTTCTGTTTAAGAAAAAAAAAAAAATTGTGAGTAAACTTCAATGTTTGACCTCTTAAAATAGATTATTTTAATTGCAGGAAAGCTTACTTACTAAATATACAGTTTAAACAATAAATACTGTTATAAAGATCTGGCTGATATTTATTTAAAAAAAGATTAAGGCGTATAATGATGCATATACTGAGCAATGATTAGTTTAAGATAAGTAATTGTGAAGAAATTGAAACGGTACACTGAGTGCTCTTGAGCAAGAGAAAGCTGTATAAACGTTGCCACGAGTGGATATCAAAAAAACTTATTTTTTATTACAGCTGTGGAAAAATGTGGCAAAAAGGGTCGACCAGAAAACGTCTAGAAGACGGAAGCTTGACAATATTAATGAAAAAATATCTTAAAAAACGCAAAATAAGAAAAATTAAACTGAAATAATTAAAAACATAAGCAAAGAGGTTTTTAAAAAGCACCAATTGAAGATAAAATATTTACTCCACTCGTTTTGGATTTAAATTGACTAAAAGCCAGTATATGGAACTGCGCAAGATAACTTATAAGAAGATTTGCGGAATTTTCTCTGAGTGTCGTGATTTAGTTTCTGTCAAACTGTCAAGCAAACATTCGCCTCCACAAAACGTTACTTCAAGTTCAGCAGAAATAAAATTGCAAGGTCTTTTTAAGCATACCCCAGACAGATTGCAAAATACACTGGATGGTAAACATTTGAAAAATCTCGGAAACAGCAAGGCGATGTGATGGAGCATCTGGTCAAAAACAATATAAGCAATGTAATGTTGAAAATTCTTCAGATGCTAATTTATTTATAGTATCTTTCGTTTCGCTACGCCAAGAGCCCTCAACTAGTAGAATAACAGAAATTAATATATGGAAAAATGAAATTCCCTCATCAACAAAGTGTTGTAGGCCCATAAAATGTTCATACAAAACGGAAACTGTAGAAGTTCAAAAGATTAAAGATCAAATTAAAAACCTTTAACCTATAATATTTAAATTAATGAAATAAATGAATATAAATGAAATTAATTTTAAAATGTGTCTAACAATGATGGATGAAAAAGTTGCACAAGCTTTAACGGCAACAAAGTCGTCGTCAAGCTGAATTATATGCTAAAAGACATCAAGCCAATTAAACCAACCTCCAGCACAAGACGATAGCTCTAAGGAAGCTTACAAATTTTGATTGTCGCCTCTTCATTACTAGGATTCGTTTTATGGAGCATATTCTTAAATTGGGCTATGATTTGGAATTTGGCCCTTCAGGAGAAACCATAAGACACAGTAAGGAAAATGCAGAAAAACGAAAGAAAAAAAGAGCAAATTCAAGAAAGATATATTCAGCTAGGCATTATAATCGACCAACCTAAACAAGAAGGGAATTCGAGTGATGGAAATACTGCTAAAAGATTCTTTCCGATCGAGAAGCTGCAGTTTCTATCACAGGTATAGATTATGAGTTAATAAGACGATTCAAAATCATATTACAAGTCTAAGCATGCAGCAGAACGATAAGTGCAAAAAAATTTGAAGATTACGCCAATAAAACAACTGCACTTTAAAATAAAAAATACTCCTGAAGATATATGTCTTCAACGGTTCATAAAATTTTGTGTAATGGGGAACAAATCATTCAACATAATATGCTACCAATAGACATCTGTCTGAAGAAGCGTAAGAAAAAAGGAACAAATACTACAGATTCTTTCGCGAATATAGCAGAAGAAAATGTCTTGATGTTGTACTAATGAAGTCTTTATCACCACTTTATTGTGTACTTCACATCCATTATGTCCAACATACGACAAAAATGGAAAACAACTACAGCTAAATTAGAAGAGGAGGCTAAAAAACATTTAGAAGATGAAAATCAATGCTATTTAGAAGAAATTTTTACTAAAACTGCTTAATGTATATTGGTTCTTTGATTTGAAATTATACGTATGTATTTAAATTCTATAAATTTTTATAGAAATATAAAAAAACTAAAATAAAACTTTACCTTAAATAGGATTTTTTCATTAAAATTTTTGTTATTAAGAAAATTTTAACTTTTTAAAAATTAAGAATTTTTTATTTCAAAAGGCTGTTTAAAAAAACCAACCTTTTGCCCTTGTTGGTTTTAAGCTTAAAAATATTACGTGGCCAAAATTTGTCGTTTCCTGACAAGATTAATTTACTAAACTATTAATAATTATAATTTGTAACGATAAGAATAGGACATATGAAAAAGAAATTAATGTTTTAACACTCTTCTTTTATACTCAAATTCAGTTAATAGTGGTACGGAATATTAAACCATTCGTAATTTTTTTTTTGTCGGACGACTTTTATGCTTTTTATCAAAAACTAAAGTCTAAAATCCCACCTACCAAACAGAAAAAAACGCATATCAACAATCCGATCTAATCAAAAGTTACGGATTTTAGACCGCCTTCTCGTCAAATGTACCTCTGTGCGCCAGCCAAAGAGTATTGCCTCATTAAAAGAAGTTGTTACAGAAGAGTGGTACAATATTGAACCTGAGGTTTGTAAAAATTTGGTTGAAAGAATTTCACGGCGTCTTTGAACTGTTATTGACAACAATGAGAAGTCAACAATATAATAAAAATGTATTTTAAATTTAATATAAAAACAAAAATTAATCGTGTCCCACTTTAAGTGTGAGCTTTGCGTTAAGCAGTTAAGGAATGAAGTGCCTTATTTTATGTTGTTGTGAACAAAAATTTTTCTTTATTATTATTTGTTTTCCTTGCTATTTCTTTTATAAACTAAAGAATATAGAGTGGAAGGTTTTAAGTTTAACATAGTCTTTTATATTAGGTATCAAAATTTTCACACTCAAACTTTTATTCATGCCCCAATTGTGTGTGTGAGAAGTTGTATATTAATATATCGAACGTCTTGTTTGCAAATAAAATGCACTGCAATTAGGAAAGTTTGCCGCATAAGCGCATAGTTAATATATTATTTGCAATTAACTACGCGAATAAAAAAACTGTTTGCATATAAATTTATAATAATGCCACCTCTTTATAAATTTTAAATATCTTTCACAATTAATAACAATGCTACCGACCGACCGCAATATTAATGCTAAAAATAAAAAAATATTCTGCATTGTAATTTGCTTTTTGTGATAAATTTAATATCTTTTCAATGATTTACTTCTTATATACCATAAATGCTACAAAAAGTTTTGTCAGAACTACTTTTTTCTATGCAAAAGTAAGTATGTGTATACTTTGTATTAAGAATATCTTGCTAGTGCTGTTGTGTAGATAAAGGGTAATTGATAAGTAAATTAAACAAATTATAAGCCTTTTTACAAACTTCACAACGATCTTAAGGTTGGCCTTTTTATAAATAACAGAGAAAAAACTCAGATTCATTTTCATATAAGTATACACAAATGTATGTATGAGCATTCTTGTTTGCCATTCGAACCTTGTGTTCAACTTTTCCTTTAATGTGTCCTTAAATAAAAAAGAATTTATTAGGAATTGTATGTATGTGCGTCAAGCACGTATTTTATGAAAGGTCCGCCAGGGAAGATTTTGTTTGTTTCCTTGTTGTTGCTGCTACCATGGTTTTTATATTCTAGGTGCTGCTGTTTTTGATATATTTCATGCCGGTACTTTTTTAGGTCATCTCACAGCCAGCATCAAGTCCTTGTTTTTATTGTTATTTTACTATTGTTTTACAAAAAACCTTGACTGCTGTCGATAATATCCCTGTTGTTCTATTTATTTTTGTTTATTTGCTATTACTTCTTCCACTGTTGGACATCATGCTGTGAGTTGAAAGAACTAATTCGACAAAGTTTTTGCTGTTAGCGCTGCTCACACACAAATTATATTTCAATTAAGTTGTTATAAAATAATTGGCATGTTGTTGTTGTTGTTTTTTATTAATTTTTTTTTTTTTGTGTGTGTTCAGGTATTTAATGTTTTTATTTTTGCACGTGTGTAACATCTAGTATCCCCTGTCTAGAGAAACAATAAAAAAATCTATAACTCCTAAAGTAACCAGGGAATAAAAGAATTTTTCCTAATATGTCTAGAAAAAATTTTACTATAATGATAAGGAACTTTTTAAAAGAATTATACGCTGCTGATGTTTAAGCAAAATGGTTATTATCGCATCGACTAAGTCAATGTCATGATTTTCTAAGAAAGATTTTGGTCAGTGTAAAGAAAATTATTGCTTTTTATTGATTTTGCAAAAGATCAATAATTTAATTTTATTAAATCATACAATTTAAGTCAGTGTGCAGTAACAACTCCATAAAACGTATTATTTAATATTTCCGAAATTTATTTCAAAGTGGGGTATCTTCTTTCTTCCTTTTTTCTCTTTTAATATATCAAAATTGCTATAGAGGGAAATATTTATCGTCAAATATCATTCGACGCAAGAATATTAAGCTATGTTGATGATTACATTTTCACGCAACGTTGTTCTAACGGTCGTAATAAGTAAGAGAAAAATAATTAAATGTAGTTAATTGGAAAAAAGTTTTTTTAAAACAAATTTTCATTTAATAAGGTCAAATAATACAAAAAAAATTAAAGAAATTTATATTTTATAAAAAAAAGGATAAGATTGGTTAATTTCTACATCAGTTCGATTAAATCCATAAAAAATAGTTGCGTTAAAAAATTAAGTATAAATATGAATAAGAATTTTATTTGGACCTTAAAAAATTTATGCCTATTAAAGATATAAAACTTTAATATTAACTATGCCAATAGTTATCCGTACGCATTGTGGTTCAGCTATAAGTTCTTGCTAATCACCTTAGAAAATACATTTATCTAGGCTATTTATAATTATATATTTAAAGTGCTAAATTTTTATGGGCAGATACTCGAAATTTACAAATGAAAAATAAAAAATGAATGGGTATTCCTTCAGAAGACCTGGGTTAACGTGTTTTGTATATTTCAAAAGAAAATTCGCTCGTACAATTTTATTTAAAACAGGCGGTAAATATCTATAATTCTGAGCTACATTAACTGTGTCTGCCTTAAATTCTCTGCGTTATTGTTTCATGGATTATTTGTTAGCCCTTATGACTGACAAAATTGCGTGGCGTGCATGCTAACTTCTTAACCACTGAAGTGCAGAAATGGTCTCGTTATTAATAAAAAACCTTAAGGAAACTTTAACTTTATAGTTTAGTTGTCACTTGCATTGCAAACCGGTATGCGTTCTGGCGACAATTGTACAGTTACAAATGTTTGCGTATCCTTATTGACTTGTAAACTAAGTGGAGACTATAAACGTTTGCAATTGTGCTACTTATTTGATTCGTTTAATACACAAAACTAAAAGTGCTTATCTATCTGCATTTGATTTACCAACATTACGAATGAACAACTACAAATGTTTTTGTAAGCAAAAAAATATTTAAGCAATGCGCAATTCTGTATGAATGTAAGGCTAGTAATTGCTAAAATTACGACGAGTTATGAAAAAAGTGATATTGACGGTGAAGACCAAGCCTTTATGAAAATATAACCAAGAGGGAAATCGCGAGCAAACATGATTTAATACGTAAACAGGCTTGTGAGCCACAACGACTCCACAATATATTCCTTTACAAACCTTTCGATTAAAGAGAAAAGTTTCTTTTTGGTGTGAAACATCTGATGTAGTTGTAGATATTTGCAGGGTTTAAATTTTGTCTGTAACTTGAGGTATGCATGATAGTTCCCAAAGGGCGTTTGCACTAAGTTTTCTAAAGTATTGGCATTGTTAGCTTAATTATTTGAAAAGACTTTTTATTTGGAACCAAATGGAATTTTTTATATAGGCTCAGAGAATTTTAATAAGCACTGTATTTGTAACAGGTCATGCCGGAAACAAACATAATATTGTAGTGTTCCGGAATAATCCTCAAAGCTCAATCTAAGTACGTTTTTCCTTACCATTCAATCCAAATGTTAATAATTTTAATACATTACCTTTTATATCAGTAGGATCTGATATTTCTTAATAAGTATTTGAGAAAAAAAAAATAATTGAGCGGTTACGTCAAATATTTGACTAGTCTGACCATTATCTAAACTTGTTATTATGAGTTACCAAAAGTTAAAGGTACGTTTTTGAACGGTACATAATTAATTTTCGTGTTTCGTGTACACTTTAAACCAATATTGAACGACGAGTCAGTGTTCATTATCAGCCAAACCAAAGGCTAGTTATAAGGCATACAAAATCTTAAATTTAACCATTAGTAACTTGAAATATCGATTTGTTATCAATTTGTCTGCATGTTACTTTTTTTTACCTGCAGAACTCAGTTATTTCTAAACCGATTTTAAAAATAATTTCTTTATTTAAAAGGTTATGTTAACAGATCCTGTACATAAATTAAAAAAAAGTAAATGAGTCCCCACTCAATGTACATGTTTTCTGAATCACAAAGGGCACTGCTTACATAGTAAAAAATCTTGGTATTACTGTATGTCCCCATAGGGCCTTTCATTCAAACCATTATAGCCAAATAATTGAAAATTGGACAAAATTTCAATTACCATTGCCGTTATAATAACATATATAAATATTCAATATTATAACTTAAAGGGTGCTTTATAGTTCATTTCATTTGATGTATGTATATGACCATACCAGTTCTAGACCGACGCACAGTGGCACATTTGGCGAGAAGGTGGTCAAAAATCCGTAACTTTTGATTGGATCGTAATTTTGATATGCAGTCTTTTCTGTTTGGTAGGTGGGATTTTAACCTTTAATTTTTGATAAAAAGCAAAAAAGTCGACCGAAGAAAAAAAAAATTACGAATGGTTTAATATTCGTTACCATTAATTAATTAATTGAAGTTGAGTATAAAAGACAAGTGTTAAAACATTAACAACTTTTTTTTTCATATGTACGTCCTACTCTTTTTCTTACAGATTATTAATAGTTTTGTAAACTAAATCTTGCTAGGAAACGCCAAATTTTGGCCCCGGTAATATTTTTAAGTTTAAAAGCAACAAGGGTCAAATGTGGGTTTATTTAAACATGCTTTTGAAATATAAAATTTTAAATTTTTAAAAAGTGAAAACTTTCTTTATAACGAAAACTTTTAATGAAAAAATCCTATTTTAGTTAAAGTTTTATTTTATTTTTAAATATTTCTATAACAATTTATAAAATAAATATTAATCAATTTACATAAATACGTATACTTTCAAATCTAAGAGCTACTATACATTAAGCAATTTAAGTAAAAAGTTCTTTTAAATAGCATAGAGTTGCATCTTCTAATAGTTCTTTAGCCTCCTCTTTTAATTTGACTGGAATTGTTTTTCCTTTTTTCGAATGTTGGACATATATGTATCTGAAGTGTACAACAAAATGGTGATAAGGTCTTCATTAGTACAACATCTAGACATTTTTCTTGTGCTATGTTCGCGAAAGAATCTGTAGTCTTTGTTTCTTTTTTCTTGCACTCCCTTGATAGCAAATTATATTGAATGCTTTGTTTCCCAATATACACAATTTTATGAACCATTGAAGACATATATCTCCAAGAGTATTTTTCATTGTAAAGTGCAGCTGTTTTGTGGGCGTAATCAACAATTTTTTTGCATTTCTCTTTCTGCTGCATTCTAAGACTTGTAATATGATTTTGAATCGTCTTATTAACTCATAATCTACGCCTGTGATAGATGCTGCAGTTTTTGGATCGGAAAAAATCTTCTTGTAGTATTTTCATTATTCGAATTTCCTTCTCCTTATTTAGGTTGGTCGATTGTAAGGCCTAGCTGAAGATATCTTCTTGAATTTGTTCTTTTTCTTTCGTTTTTCTGCAAAGATAAACAGGTACTAAGAATAATCAGGTACAGATTATCTCATGCAGAGTGCACGCACATCTTTTGTGTACAAAATTTAATTAAGCAAGTAATTTCCTTTTCTATGGGATAATAAAACTTACATTCGAAAGAATGCCATAATAAACATGTGCATTAATGTATTTTATTGAAGAATTACTTTTTAATTATTTCATTACTCTGGATTCACAATTCTTTATGATCTTATTGTTTTATGGTATATTTGCTATTACCAACTCTAATGGGCAACCAACATTTTTTTGAATAATTAGGTTTTTGCAAAAGTGATAGGTACAATATAGTGCATTTGTATATTACTAGATCCAATTGCAAAATTAATAAACGCCATCTTTTAAGGAGATTTGAAAAAAATTGACTTTAACTCTGTGTTAAAAAGTTAAAATAATTCAAAATTAATTTTGTAAAAAAAATATCTTTTTTGTTTTAAATTTCGTATGTATTCATAATTTTTGTACAAAATACCTGACCTTTGCTCATAAAAATTGCTGTAGTGCACAAGGTCGCAACCTGGCGCACATGGGTCTGATGTGCACAACAAAATATTAATAAGATCTTTATTAGTACAATATCTGAAAATTTTTCTTGTATTGTGCTCGCGAAAGAATCTGTAGTCTTTGTTCCTTTTTTCTTGCGCTTCTTCTGAGAGATCTCCAATTGGAAGCATATTGTGCTGAAATATTTGTTCCCCATGGAACAAGATTTTGTGAACTATGGTTGGCAGATGTCTCCAAGAATATTTTTGGCTATAGAGGGTTGCTGTCTCATTAGCATACTGACCAAATTTTTTTGCATCTATCTTTTTGCCACATGCTATAACTTTTAATATGATTTGGAATCGTCGCATTATATCATAATCTACTCCAGTTATAGAAGCTGTAGTTTCTGGATCGGAAAAAAATCTCCTTGCTGTGTTTCCATCATTAGAATTTCCTTCTCCTTGCTTTGGCTGGTCAACTATAAGGCCTATCTCACGGTATTTTTATTGAATATGTGTTTTTTTTGCTTCTTTTTTTCAAATTTTCTTTGTTGTTTCTCACTGTTTCGCCTAACGGGCCAAATTCCAAATCGTATCCTAATTTAAAAACATGCTTCATTAAACGAATTCTAGCATGAAGAGGTGACATTCCAAACTCATATGCTTTATTTAAAATATCGTCTTGTGTTTGAGGTTGGCTCAATTGACTTGATGTTTTTTGGCATATGGTGCAGCTTGACGAAGACTTTGTTTCGGTTAAAGCTTGTGCAACTTTTCCATCGATCATTGTAAGTGACATTTTAAAGTTAACTTCGTTGCATTGGTCATTAAATTCAAATATCACTGGTTGAAGTTCTTTAATTTCACCTGTTATTTTTCCAACTTCTTCAGTTATGACATCTTTAGTTTCTTTTTTGTAAGCAAACTTTATTGGTCTGCAAAATTTTATTGACTAGGGAATTTCATTCTTTCATATATCTATCTCTGCAGCTCTACTAGTTGACGGCTCTGAACCAATATAAGTTTTTGTTAAACGTAATGGAACGAAAGAAATCATGGTATCTGATGAATTTTCCGCATTACATTGTTTGTATTTTTTCTGGCAAGAGGACCTATCACATCCCCATTTAGAAATTAAAGTCATGCTGTAATTTTTAAACTTCTTTAAATAGTCAGCATCAAATGTTTTTAATAATCGTTCTGCAGTGTGTTCAAGAAGATTCTGTAATTTTATATCTGCTGAACTTGAAGTTACACTAATAGCAGTTGGTGAAGGTAAGCAATCTTTTTTGGCAGAAACTATATCTCGATATGATGGAAAAATTCCACAATTTTTTTCATTGGTTCGCTTCCGCAATTCTGTATATTGGTTTTTAGTCATTTTCAAATCTAAAAATAGTGCAAATGCTTCTTCTGGAGTAAATTTATTTTCTTCAGTTGGTGTCGGCATACTTTCTAAAATACTTTTTGTTCGTCTGGGGCTTGCTTCCACTATTTTTTTAATGATAGCAATTTTACTCTTTTTAGTTTTCGATGGTTGAATTTGATGCAGAAATGAATCCTTTATGATGCTACAAGAAACTTCTTCATTGATATATTTAAGCTTGCGTCTTCGTGATCTTTCACTACAATTATCAATTGGCTTCCAGTTTCCGTGGTAGTTACTGATGGCTTTTTAAAAATAAGTTTATTTCGTAGCCATTCTTTGCTGCGTGAGTAAAACAATTTCTTGTTTCTGGAACATTGATTGTACCGTTTTCTTAAGGTATTTAAAAAGTTTTTTTATTTTTAAGTTATGAATTTTAATTTCTTGTTTGTCGCATATTTTGAAGAAGTGATTATTCATTATATGTAAAATAATGTCGTTTTCATCTTTCCGTTCAAAATATATATCAGATAGAACACTACAACTGAATTTAGCCATTGCTTAAACAATAATGAAGAAAAAAAAATTAATGCATGGATTAATATACTATTGCTCGAAGTTTCAACATGATCTTTTTTACCTTCTTGAAACATAATAAACAGGTACTTGGTTTTACCAGTTATTTCCATTGGTTTTAGATTTATTTGCAATTTTTAGGTATTTAAGTTATGTAATATTAGATGGCAATAAAATCATTTTTTACCTTTTCCAAATGAATTGCTAGATACCACATAATTTGAGAGTTAACAGGCACTGGCAATAATATTACAGGTACTTGGTTTTACCAGTTATTTCCATTGGTTTTAAATTTATTTGCAATTTTCAGGTATTTAAGTTATGTAATATTAGATGGCAATAAAATCATTTTTTACCTTTTCCAAATGAATTGCCAGATACCACATAATTTGAGAGTTCTATTGTCATTTTTGTCAAAATTTTGATACAGCCTTCTATGTGGACTAGGTCCAAATATGGGCCAACTTCTCCTAATTTCAACAGAATTATTTTTTAATAGCCACTTTCACATACAAATAACTTCTCGAAAAATATGACGTGCATTTATACCGAATATCTTACCTTGGGTCAGAAAAATTGCAGTAGCTCAAAAAGTGCAGTCCCGATGTATGGACATGTGTACATAAGAATGTAGAGGACTACAAAATAGTAAATTTGTGTTTTGACTCAGCTTGACTCACAGGAGTTGTGCTCTATGAAGTAGGAAATTTCCGAGAAATTTGACCTTTTTAAACAAAAATATTTAAATTGTTCTGAAAACAGTAGACCTTCAATTTTTTTTACCAGTAATAGGAAATAAGTTAAGTTACAACACAAAATTTATTTCGTCCAAAAATCATGAAAAACAAAAAAGTTATGATCATTAAAACTTTAAAAATTAACTAAAAATATCATAAATTTACTAAATTCTGAAAAACGCCCATTTTGAACCACCCTGTTCTCAGTGAAATAGTTGAAATAGAGTTCTAATTTTTTGGCTCCCGAGGTTCACTACTGTCTACTTTCATACGAGTCTAATAACTCTAAAATCCGAGAAAAAAAACCAAAAGGAGTTTTGGCCGCTATCTCAAAATATTGACCACAGTGCGTCTGTCCGCCTGTGTTCAAGTTGAGATCTACGTTGCCAAGGTGCTAGATGAGCTAGAGAAAATTTAAATACTCCACTTGATCAAAGTTTCGGAAATTTTGCTATTGAAAATTAGCAAGATCCGTCACTCTCTTTTAGGAGCGGACAAAATACTACGGCTGCCCCTAATTTTAAGTTCGTCTGAATGTTGCTTTTTTATACTTTTTCCGGAAAAACTTAGTAATTTCTGAGCTAATTTTAACTTTTTTTTTAGTTTCGAAGGTCATGCCCTAGGTTTGCCCTAGGCAACCGACATATTTTTAACGTGTACTATATTCCGTAAAGTGCACTACTTTTAATTGAAAAAAAAAATAAATAAAATAAATCTAATAATTAAAAAGTGTTCAAATAGGTGACTTATATGGGCCTATCTTCTAAGCCGTTATAGACAAAACTTGAAAATTGAGCAGAATGTCGATTACTAAGTCCCTAAAATATTAAAAATTTTATATTAAGGCTGCGCCAATAGTTTATTTAATTTAATGTATATGGCCATACTTTGAGCAATTATAGACAGACAGTTGAAATTTAAAAAGAACCTGTGTTGCTAAGTCCGCTATAACAACTCATTAAAAAATCGTTCAAATTTCTAAACTTCGTAAGTTAAACATATTTATGCCAAACCTGCAAACGATTGAGTCCGAATTAAAATACTTATGTGTTTTGTGATATAAAATCAATATTTCTTGATGATGCTTAATGCATTACTTTAGTACTTTTATTTTTTGAGTATATATAGTACACTAACCACTATATATTTTTATACCCTTTACCTTTAACCTATTACCTTTAACTTATTTTGGCATTCCGTGTGTAATTTCTACAATATCGATTTCCCATCCCATAAAGTATATATATTCTGACTTCTTATGCATAGCGAAGTCGATTGAGCGATTTCAGTCTGCCCGTGCGTGTTAGTATTGACATCAAGTTTAGTGCCTCGATAAACTTGATGTCAGATAGAAAAAATTTTAATACGCCGATCGATTAGGCATAGTTTCGTAAGAGGTGCTATTGGAAATCAGCAGGAGCAGCCCATGCCCTTCGACGCATGCTATATCATTTGGAACAATGAAAAAATTGGGGCTCACCCCAATTTAATTTTAAAAAATTTTTTAAATATATAAATGGGTGTCATTTTAGAACTTTGGAAGAGATTTTTAAGGAAATACCAAAATTTATCAAAATTAAACGCCGGTGGCATTTTTATGTATTTTTTTTTTTAATTTTTTAATTTTCTGTCACCTCTATATATGTTTTTATTTCACCACACTAGATTTTTGAGAAATGGTAAAGGGTATATAAGACTTGTCATAGCCAAATATAGCACTATTACTTGTGCTTCCTTTTATGTATCAACTATTTATGTTTTTTTGCAAAAATTTGAAATTCTTTATAACCAGAATAATTTTTATCATAAAATATCCATCATAAGGGCTTCTTATCTTAGAATTGTTTTTGGGATTATAACTATTCATAAAATTTTGTTTGGTAAATATATATTTTTATTATTTATTTATTTTGTTTAATTACACCATATATTTCAAGGTTACCTGCAAGTACAAATGATCGGATAAGGTAAGGCTTGGGATACATTATTTTATATTATGTTATGTTTACACAAGAAAATTGATAAAAAAAAAACTTCTAGACAAAAGCATTGTCTTACAACTGATTTGACTTTATGAAGCCCATGACAAATTGTAGTTTTTGGAACTATCTGTTTAAAGTATTTAGATGCAATAAATAATTAAAAGAAAAGTATAACGACAGTTTTTAAATTTTTTAACATAAGACATAATAGTTGGTTAATTTTTAGTTTGTCATAGAATCCACATCTACACCGTCTTTTTACTATCAACATTTTTAAGCTGTTTGAGAAACTTTAAGTCGTGAATTTCGTCATCTTAATTTGGGCCAGATATTTCAAATGGTTGGAAAACGGCATTGGATTAAAAGATAACTTCGGCGTTATTTCCATTACTTTCAATTGTAAACTAATTTAAACAAGCGGATGTGCCAAATATTAAATACTCTTCATGTATGTATAATTACATATACCGTATTGCAGATATCCCATTGAACAATTAAAATAAAAATCGTCTTAAGAAATTCCTTCTTACCAAAAAGTTTTTCTGTTTAAAAAAGCTTTTTTCGAAAATTGTAAGTTTTGCTTATGGTTGTTGTCCCAATTTAGTAAATGAAGAGGTTGCTGTTTAAGGTAAAAGCACACCAATTTTCATCATAAGCAAACAACCACCTGCAGGAATACAAACGATAATCGGAAAAAGATATGAAAAGATTAGGGATAGGCATTATCCTTTCCCCGCTGCCTCAAAACCAGCAAAATTTTTAAAACTATGTTTGATCGACTGACGTATATAAAATTTCTTTAGCTTATCTAGTGCAAAGTTATTATCAACACGAACACTAACGAATAGACAGAGAGACGGACATCTTTCCATCGACTTTACGATGATCGGAAATGGATATTTTATAAATTTCCTCCTCCGGTAATGGGAAAAAAATATGAAAAGTGACTAGTGAATTAAAAGAAATAAACTTGAGCTAGACTTAAAATTGTTTGCTTGGTTATGTTTTAAAACAGCTAAAATGTTATTTGAAACGTATTTTTTTAACATATCATTTTGTATATATTTTGAATAAAAACAGTAAAGGAAAAAGTTTAAAGTAACTCAATTTTATATTATAGCATTTTCAGCATAAACCTTTTTTAAAATAAACGAAAAATTTTTCAAAATGAACGAAACCTTTTTCAAAATAAACGAAACTTTTTTCAAAATAAAAGAAAGTCTTTTCAGAATACATTAAACTTTACTTAAATTCAGTTAAACATTTTTCAAATGAAATTAAACCAGTTTTAAAAACTAATAGAAAGCAAGAAAAAAATCAAACATATTAATTTTTAATGAATACTTGTTAAAATTAATGAAGAATTTGTCCACTGACCGCTTTAGGAATTATCATGATTATATCCATAACATAGTTCTGTTCTGTTCTGGTCTGTTGTAATATCACTTAAAAATGATCGGGCGTGTAATTTTATCTTAGAAAATGCTTTCTCTATTGGGTTCAGCATAGGAGAATAAGGTGATAAAAATTAAAGTGCACAGTCACTACTATCCACCGTATTTCCTGGGCTGCATTCAATTTTATCCAGGAGATTAATAAGAAATATTTGGAAACGGGCTGAATTTACAGTGAAAGGGAAAAAACTTTATGGTAAACAACACCAGCATTATTTATAGCAGCAATTAAAGTAACGTTCCATCCCCTTACGGTTGGCACAACAACATGAGCTTTTTCACCTACCTTAGCACGTGCTTTTGAACGCCGTAAGTTTAATTTAAACCCGCACTCATCTATAAAAATCATTTTTTTGTTGTTGAGGAGAACAAATCGCAAATTCTAAGGCATACTGTCGAGGTTTTCAATAGTCGATGCGCTATTCATACGGTCTATTTCGATGGAAGCCATTTTCAGCGTTATTTTGAGTTCTTTTAAGCAGTTGAAAATTGTAGATAGTGCAAGCGTTGCATTAAATTGTTTAAATTACTTTTTGAGAATATTTTTCAAAGATATTCCCGGCTCACTCTCCACAATCGTCTCAATTTTTTCCAGGATTTGGGGACTTATATTTTTTGCCTATTTTTTCCACGAACAAGTTCCAGTAGTTCGCAGTCATTTTTTTTTATATCGCGAAATAATAGTTTTAGTCCTATTTATATTTGCTGACGTTATACAAGATACTACCGCGATTGTATTCCCCTCCTCTTACAATTTATTGTCATGAGTTTCACATTTTTTGAAATGTTGGCGTATTTTCCTCTACTTCTTATTGTTCCACTTACTCCTGTTTCTTATTAATCAATCATTTTAAACTTTTGATTTTGAATGTGCAATTAATACTACTTTTATATTCAATTGCATTGACCCTTATCAAGTAAAGAAATTAATCAAACCGTTATCAGACACCAACAACAATAGGTCATTTACAGTAATCGGTAAAAAAAAGTTTGCAAATAAAAAAAATACTACAAAATATGATAAACCTATTTTAAAACTGGTTTAATTTAACTTAAAAAATGTTTAATTGAATTTGCATAAAGTTTAATTTATTCTGAAAAGATTTTCATTTATTTTGCAAAGGTATCGTTTATTTTGAAAAAGGTCTCATTCATTTTGAAAAAGGTTTCGTTTATTTTGAAGAAAGGTTTAATTTGAACTGAAAATGCTATATTAAACGAGACACCCATTTACGAGTTTTATTATGGGTTTTAAGTAAAGCTCTTCGATATACATATGTATGTAAGATTGTATAAAACGTTGCGCTTTACTTATATGGGCAACATTTTTTGCAAGTTTACGGCTGTAACTCCTCACAAAAATATTCCTTACGTCGAAAACGCAAGCTTTAGGAATAATTTTTGATCGTATATCGGGAACATGCACAGCGGTAAACCTTTCATTACTTATATAAATTTTATAAAACGCTTACTAACATTGGTCTGTTAGACCGAAGTGTTGAAACCATTATTTTTTTCACATTAAACACAAATATTTTTACTACTTGCCATTGCATTCAGTAGTAGAAAACAAACTTTCATTAAATAGCACATAAGCATATACTTAACTAACAAAATAACAGACAAAATAGTAAAGAAATTAATTTTCTCATAAATGAGATCAACTAAAATTTTTCAAATTACTGTGTAAAATAACAGTAATATACACTTATAGTTATAAAATTAATTTGTCTTCATTCTTGACTTGAAATTTACAATTTTTGCACATGGGGACAATATATTCCAAACACAGAAACCTGTCATTGTCAGAGAATACTTCTGCTTAGTTTTTATATTCTTCTTCGAGCCACAATCTTCTTCTTGTGTATTTTGTACTGTGGCAGTTCGCTGCTATTATTATTTTAAAAATTTCTTGAAGTCGCAGCTTACTAATTCTAGCTATTTAGGGAACACTGGCTCATGTGCATGTGCATGTGGCTCTATCACTCATAAAACGCTAGATCTTACAGAAATTAGAAAGCAATCGAATTAGCTTAGCTTTCAGTTGTTCGAAATCCATTTTATGTATAACCAATCATTGGTTTGCATTAAACATTAAATCGTAAATTTACAGTTTTACTAACATCGATCCAGCGAGCTTTTGACAACGACGGCAACAAGAACTCCGATCTGCAGATAGCTTTCAATATGTTTGGCTTGTAAGACCGTTACAAAAATTCTGGTAATGGAAGGTTAATTTCTTGAAATTTGTTTGATTACAAGATATACAGCAAAGCTTTTAAGTGCAATCTTTTTATATTAGCGCAAGTAACTTTAAATGGATTGTAGTCAACTATTTTAATCTTAAATCTGAACTAATCAAAACTTATAAAATAATTTTTCTTCTAGTTTGTATTTAAAAAATTTTACTAACCCATTAAACTCAGAAACTCATTCATACAATTAAAGGCAGCAATTCAAAATGAAAAATGTTTATTATAAAGGGGTCTTTGGAAAGCATACACCTACGTACGTCCTAAATTGTACGTTGAAGCACTGCAGTATAGAACATGCACCTTTTATTTCCCATTCTTTTAACAAATTGGAAATATCTGTGGCCTTTTCCGTTCCAGTGTAAGAAAAAATTGCATGAATTCTAAATGAATGCCTCATTTCCATTAAATTATTTAACTGCTAATAAACAACTGAGTTTTTTTATTCAGCAAAGATTGCAAGGTTTAACATTCCAAAGAACAGCTACTTTTTGGTACGTTTTGATTATAATCCAACGCGAATTACTTGAATTATTTGATATATTTTTTATGACATGGGCGTAAGACGTTGCATCATGTTAGTTCTTGCCTAAAAGTGACACTAGTTTCCTTTATTCATTGAAATGTTCTGATTACTACAAGAGATGCACTTGCTTGGCATCGATAATTTGATTTACATCATGATAAGGAAAATTATGAAATGCCTTTTATTTATTTATTATTATATTAATTCTTAATGACTGCGTTTGTAGCAATTTGTTTCTTTATATGCTGTTGTAATAATTTACATATTCTTATCACTACTAAAATTATTAACAATATCGTTACTACTTCTCTACTTAAAGATATCCTATTTTCATTTTCAGCATAGGTGTTTGAATCCTGCTCTAGTTTCGTGCCCGCTATTCCTATCGCTCTTATGTGTTCTAATATCTGTTTCACTCGATCTTCTTGCGTTATTTTAAAAGTCTGTACCATTAGTTTTTTCAACCTTTTTGTTTCAATATTTTTTCTTTGTTTGCCCTTGCTTATATTGATTACTCGCTGTATGTCAGCACAGGCTTGTTGGAACTTTCGCTTCTTTCCTCCGCTTTTCTTAGGGGTTGCAAACTTGATTTCCTTCTCTATTGGGTTATTGTTTGTTTTGGCCTTTTGTCTATCTTTGTATTCCTCGATAGTTATAGGTTTTGGCCCGGCGTTTTTTGATGATGGCATTCTTAATTTTAAGAATTCGAGAACATCAATCTTACTATCCAAAATTCAAGATTGAAAATTTAAGATTTCTACAATCTACATTTAAGAATTTTGTTCTTAAATTTAGATCGTCATTTTTCTTTTAGTGTAGAAAGCCATTGAAAAAATTTAATTACTTCATGTCAGTTCTTTAACGGCGATCAGAATTAGTGTAAGTGAACAAAATTAAATTTTAGTGGAATTATTTAAAATCAAAGTCTTTTTAAAATAGTTACGGGAATCCCGTTGCTCAATATGTCCTCCAGACATAACTTTGTGATACAAAACGAAGAGTTTCTTTTAGATATTTCCAATCTTGCGTTTAATTTTATACCTTAAAAAACACAAAGGCTTTGAAACGTTTATATCTAAATTTTTCAATACTCCTAAGTAACTTGATTGGTTATAGACAGATTTTAAACACACCAGCCACCACATATTTATCGAACTACTCTGTTCTAGCGGTACTCCTGGTAGCGACGGATACGTCCACGGGTAGAATATTTAATTAACAAATTCGGTAACTTTGCAAGTCATGCTTTCATTCGTCATTTAAAAATATTGATTTTATTAATTATTTAAAGAATTTAGAGAATAATCATGTAGGTTGGTAGCGATAAGAGCCATTCTTAAATTTTAACCTTAAAGTTATCAACGAAACACATGACTAAACTAAATGTAATTTAAATGTTTTTTGATAGTTTAATTGCTTTAAAAACAAAATCTTTTCCTTAAAGATAATCCTCCAGCTTGTTTATTGTACAGATTTACGCTTGTTTGTATTATGTGAATAAACGTGACTAAATGCGCAAACACTTCAAGTGTATTTAGAATGTACGAATACAGGAAAGTCGCTTTCTTTGTTTATTAATTTTGTTACTGGGTTGTTTTTTGGTGTTTGTTGGTGTTTTTGTCAGTGCAGCATATTTCTTTCATGCAACCCTTTGTATTGTTTTTTGCATGGATACAATTCTGAATTCAGTATTTTTTTAAAGTAGTTCATTCGCATGTACACTGACCACATGTCAGTGGTTGTTTACATTGTTTGTTACGTTATCTTCTGTACTGTCATGGTGCTGTTTTTATTTATCCATATTACAAAGGGATTTGCATGGCTCGTTTTATCTTTTAACGGTACTGTCATTTTTCTGACTCTTTCTTGCTTGTTTTTCTGTAGACAGTCATGGTATAATTTTACTGATAATTTATTCAAATTTTTTCAGGTAGTATTTAAAATGTGTGCCTATTTTTAATATTACATACATCACATTGAAAAATATCACATTTAAATGCATTAAAAAAGGTGTATTGCACCTTTATTGTAAAAATATAAATGAAACAACCGTCAGTGTACTAGATTTTACAATAGATTTAGAGAAATGAGCCAAAGAGTGTACAATCAGATGGGCAGAATATGGCCAATGTTTTCTTAAAACGAAAAATTAACACATTTACAAGTAGAATTAAAAATAAAAATTTAGTCAATCAAATAAAGAAAATCAGAATAATCGCCGCTATTCAATAATATCATAAGAGGTGTTTTATCAAGATAATGATCGGTTTCATCTGAAATTCAAACAAAAGTAACAAAATAAGATAATTACGCCTCAAAATTATATCTAGACTAGGTTATGTAGACAGCCTTAATCAACTTTCGTACCGTTAAAGTCTGCAGCCCGACTGATTCCCACAGGAATGATGCTAGTATTTCGCCACCGATCGCTCCATATAAAGAAATTTTATCTGGGCAGATCCCTGAATCCCGGAACTTCAGGAAACGTGGGAACTGTCATAAATGCGCAGAAGCAGAAACAAATAAGCTTATTGCTTTCCAGACAGCTTCTTCAGTAAACGTTAAAATGATGTTCCGTCGTACTAGAAAGCTCGCAGACAGTGTCTCTATCAGCACGCACCAAACAGAGAGTGAGTGGTGGTTCATCCGTCATGCTGCCTAAGTACATCCACCAATTCAGGAATAATCTTGCTATGGTCTGCGCACCTGATAGGAACTTTAACGCCGCCTGCTGTAGTATGCCAGGCAATTTTAAGTCCTCTTCCGCGTACAGATTGCTACATTCATCCAGTAGTCCTTATTTTCACTCAAAAATTTCTATATATACAGACACCACTGTCAACGCTCAACCCTCTAAAAGCTGTCCGCATGGTGTGCATTCTAAGATGGACGTAGAGAGGCAATTCTTTACCGAGAGCAGTATGGACTTTTCGTAAAAATAGGAAATCCATTTCAGTGGAGCTAAATTTAAAAAACAAAAGTTTTTGGGTGTGTCTGGGTCACGATGGTCGTATTTGTAGTCGGATAAAATTCGAAATAACCACCAAGATTGATACCTGTTTAGGCATTTTTCAAAGAATTATAATAAAACAATGTAACTAACCAAATGATATCATTAAAAATGATGTCACTTTAACACTTGAAGCACTGCCTTTTTTATCCCAAATGTAAGTTTAATCGTTTCAAACTTTTTCATACTGTAAAAAAAAAAAGTTTTTGACTTTAAAATTTGTTGGTCTGTTCTGTAAATCACTTTTTGTCAGAGTGATTTCAAATCACGTAAAAGGTGTTCTGCCTACAAATTAAACTGAAATGACGTGATTTAAAAACGGTTACTAAATGACTGCCGATTTCAAATCACTTGCTTTTTTCTCATTATCAGGTCTGCTCTACAAATCACTTTTTGTCAAAGTGATTTCAAATCACGCAAAAGGTGTGCTGCGTACAAAATATACAGAAATTACGTGATTTAAAAACGTTAACAAAATGAGTGCCGATTTTAAATCACTTGCTTTCTTTTTCTTCTTATTTCGTTTAGAATTCATTATTAATATTGCTATATAGTTAAAATGATATGTCTTCTATTTATTTTTGTAAAAAAATTATGTTTTTTACAATAAAATGATTAATATTTATAAATTTCTGAAGACACTGCTTCTTTCATAATTTGTTTTTTTTTTTTTTTTTTTTTGGGTTTATTTAGTAATGTTCGTGATTTTGTTTTTCTCTCTTACAGTCAGCTTGTTTGTTTTTTTCGAAGATAATTCTGAGGTTACCAAATTGGCTCAGTATTAAACCCGAATGTAAAATTTATGCCATCATGTTCTTACTTTTAGAAAATTTTAATGATTATTGTTTAAAAAAATAATAACAGTCAAACACTGAGGCAATTTTGAACAGATTTAAAAAAAGCAAGTGCAAAATGTAAGCAAATTTCATCAATAAAAACAGTGGCAGCTTCGAAATTTTGTTTTGTTTTAAATTAATTTTGTTTGTAATAAATTAAATTTCAAATTTTTATGTAAATTCCTGTATTTTTGGTTGACGCCAAATTTTAATCGCTCTAATAATAAACGTAAGTACATATGTATGTAATTTTAAAAGCAAAAATTAACTAACTTCGCTGATCTTCACAGGGGTAAGCATAAGAACAACAATGAACTCTAAATATTTATAAATTTTATGGAGAAGCATCCCGACTTGGCGAGGGGGTTTGTAAAAGGCGATAAGGTTCACTTTGAACAGCTGTGGGTGAATCTAACAGATGAACTCAACGCATCTGAACAACCAAAAACGGAAACGACAGCTTGGAAAAAGGTAGACTTGAATTTCATGTGTAAGTTTGACTAACAATATTCTTTAGGTATGGAGTGATTTAAGGCTCAACGTCAAGCAAAACCTGGCACATAACAGAGTTGAAACTAGCAAAACTGGAGGTGGCATATTCAACAGGTATATTTTGTCACCTGCCGATGAGCAAATTGCAATAATATGTGGCTTATACGCTTCAGTGGATGGAATAGCAAATGTCAAAAGCTACGGCGTGGCAAGTATGGGTAGGACCAAAATAGAGAACTACCTTCAACATCAGCGTTAGTGAATGTAGAAAATACATTGCCTAAAACTCAAAAAGCTAATTCACCTGTTAGTGAATCACCTGCTCTCTCTTTTTCATCGCAGGCAACATCCGGCCGAGCTACAAGTCGCAACCGAAGAACACATGTTGCTGATGTTGGGGACGTTTTAAATATGGAAGCAGAGCATTTTTCAAAAATATCTGCTAACTTGGTAGTTAATAAAAAAGAAATAAAAGAAAATAGAAGATATTTAAAAGAAATATCTATAAATGTAAAAGATGCTCGTAGAAAACTTAAAGAATTAAAAATATTGAAAGAAAATGAACTGAAAGAAAATACCAGACCTTACAAACCTTACAAACTAAAAATGAAATAATGTTGGAGTTGTTGGAGCTTAAACTTGAAACTTGATATAACCAACATCATAAAATAAGATCTCGTTGTAATTTTTTGTACCTTATATAAATTAAATAAGATTTTTTTTCTTACCAATAAATTAAATAACTTTTTGTGGTTTAAATAAAGTGTTTGTAGTTTATTGTTAATATTTAGGGGTTGTCTGAATATAGTAGAGACTGTGCTATACTATCCCTTATAGTTTTTGCCGTCCTCATCATCATCTATACTTACAATTGTACATTCTTCAAATGGTACTGCAAAGTGTTTGCATATGTTATGTAGAGCACAGCACACATTTATAATTGTAACCACTTTGGAAGGAGTGAACAAAAGTTCATTTTGTAGGCATCTAAAACGGCTTTTCAAAACACCTATGGTTCTTTATACAATATTTCTTGCTGAGGTATGTCGTTGGTTAAATGTGTGCTGTGAAGTACCGTAGCTTGGATTTTTATAAGGAGTCATAAAATATGATTTTAACGCATATCCGGAGTCTCCCAAAAGCCAAAAATTCCGTTTTCCAACATCATACATTTCGTTAAAGTTTCTGCTGACATCGTTCATTTTCCAAGCAAAGGAATCGTGACATGATCCATGCGCATTTCATAATCACAAATCTAAAATAGATTGTACTGAAGTAATAAGTTTAATTACATAGGTTTACAAAATACGTACCAACGTAGCATTAACGCTGTAGTGTTCTTTTCTGCTAAAATAACCAAAATGATCGGTCGGCGGCTTCATTATTTTAATAAGTGTTCAATCAACACATCCAATTACACTGGGTATGCCGAACTTTCTATAGAAATTTGTTTTTGATGCACTTTGTATATGCTTATCTAAGGAAATCCACTCTGCGCATAAGTTTTCCTCTAGCTCGTGCATGACTTTCCATAAGATCTTGAAAAAAGTAGACCGCCCCACATTAATGTTCACATCATTGGCAATAACAGCTTGATAAGATCCGACAGCTAGGAATCTAAGAATAGCTGCTAGCTGAATATTTGCAGGAATGCTGCTCGTTGGCAACCTTGGTACTAGATCTTCCAATACCATCTTTAAAGCTCTGCTATTTAACCTGTAAAATGATATGAAGCTGAAGAGCAACTTAAGTACAACTTTCACATCAATTTAATTGTGGTTATTCACATATTTTCGCTTGTATCCATAGGATTAGACGTCTCGCAAGTAACGGCTTTTAATACGCTCATTTCTAAAATGCTCTTTTCTTACATTCATTACTGCCAATAAAATAGCTCCAGGCATTTTGAATTATTTGAACTAAATTACGAATGTTCAGAAATAAACAAACAAAACACCAATAAAAAAACATTTGTTTTCTTGTGTTTTCGAAAAATTGAAAGCACGCCGAAAATCTTAAAATATCGTGATTTGTGGAACAGCACCAAATCGTTTGCGTGATTTCAAACCGGCTCGTGATTTGAAAGCACGTGATTTTCAGAACAGACCTGTATTTTGCTTAGAATATAATAAAATTTATTATGTATATTTTAAATGATATGCCTTTTATTTATTTATTGTAAAAAAAACTAGATTTTATACACAAAAAACGAATTTATTTATAAATTCTTGAAGACTCTGCTTGTTTTATAATTTTTTTTTTTTTTTTGCTATTCAACAATGCTCTGTTATCGTATTTATTAATTTTTAGATTTAACTTCAGAAACATAAATAAAAATTTACGTGTTGAAATTTCAAGTGGAAAAAACCTAAGTTTGCCAAGAGAAAATAACTTGATCACGGAGCATAGAATTGTGAGAGCATCCATTACCTGCCTTAATCACAGATGGTTCTGAAGAGCTATATTGCCTTATATTTGTGGAATCGTCGAGAATAGTTCATGACTAGCAACACTCACAATGATTGTTTTGTTAAAATTTATAAAGAAATGTCGTTTTGATTGTCTTTTGCTAACAATTGCGTATTTTTTTAAGAGGATCTTTAATAAAAACAACAACGTTTTAACCTTCATGTCTACACAGTGAAATCAACACATCAAAAATAGTTGTTTAAATTAAAAAAGTAGTTCTTAACATTTCAGTTAACAAAACGAATATTGCTTTAAAAAATGTTGTTGCAAATAAAGGATGCACGGTTATGTACGCTGTTCTTTCTTCCTTTTATGGTTAAGGCAAGGCGTGCCCAATTTATGTGTGCGTGTGTGTGTGTATAACCATTTATTTCGTACGCTTTTCCCTGAATAAAAGTTTGTCTAATTGTTGTTGAGCTTTTGCTACGGATTTTTTGTTGCTTTTATATGGTTTTATTGTATCTTTTATAGCTAAAACCCGTTTTTTCTTGTCATGTCACTCACTCACTTACTATTTTCAGTACTGGGCCGTTCACAACAAAGTCACGGACACACAATTTTTGCTAAATTATTTTTTTATTTTAAATTTATTTTTTATGTATTTTTTGTTTGTTTTCATAAAAATTTTAAAAATGAAAGTGTTTCTTTTGAGAATTTTATGAAATGCAAACACAAATCTGGGTTAGTGAATCAATTTTATTTAAGATATTTTTGTTTCTAGATAACAGTCACAAATATAGCATTAAAGCGCAATTTTTTTACTTTAAAAGAAGAGTATCAGTAATTTAAAGTTTAAAAGAAATACATGGAGAAAAGTTATGGGTTATAAGTAGTTTTTACATTAGTGGTTTTAATGTTGTCAACATTATCTGAAAAGAAGTAAAAAATTTCATATTATATTCCTTAAACGCATATTGTTACCAATTGTCTACATTCCACTTCTACTTGAGCTTTTTCATAAGCCTGCATGTGTTGTTAAACACAGATAATATTGTTATTATCTATCGTAAGAAAATAACTGAGCATAAATTTTAGCTGCATAGTTCCACATTTTTTTGGCATTTAATTGATGTGTTTGATAGTGATCAGTGAAGTGGCTTTTTATATTTTAAGATTCCTTTTAAAAAGTAAATTATTTAATTGAAAAAAAAAATATATTTGTTATCTGTTGACAGGTTAGCTGCCAATTAATAATGTTACATTAAAAACCTTATAAGGTAAATTTGAGATTTTTGAAAACTTATGTATCTTGCCAAATGTCTACATTATGCGTTTTTCACATAACTTATAATGAACTGTTACTTGTTTTTTTAAGTTTGCTTTGATCTTTTAAAAACCTAGGAAGTTTGAAGATAAAGAGTGAGATTTTCTCGCCCTTCTTAAAAATGGTATCATTTCTGAAGATAAAGTTGATGTAGGTGACCTGAGTGAAATTATTATCCTGGTGTTGCAGAGTGGAGACAATACGATTCACACCCCATTCTGAATTTACAAACGAGAAAATACTTACTGTCATTGTGGTTCCAAAAATAGGTGCAAGCTAACAAAATGCAAAAGATTTTCAAGAACTGAGTGAATCAAATACAAGGTTGTATAATGTCGCACTAAAGATCGCAATTGCTTTGTAATATTTCATTAATAAATAAAACTCATTTTGTATGATTAAAATATCTAACTCGTTGCGTTCGTCGAAGTAACTTTAGTCACAAATGCATATTGTTGCCAAAAGTCTGCATACATTTTATTTCAAAATAAATTCTTAAAACTATCAACTGGGTGTTTTTATTTATTTTTTTGCTAATCTACGATCAGATTTCTATATGAGAAGACTTTTTTTAATTTAAAATAAAAAATCATGCATTTAAGGGATACATATATCAGAATGTGGCAAGTGAGACCATACAACACTTAAAACCTTAGCATGATTTCGGATGCTTAAGGGCTAGAGACGTGCGTCGTCATCTGTTGGGTCATTGCATTCCAAATGCATTTTTTGTAACTTTTTTTTTTTTTTTTGGCTAAAAAATACATCACGTCATGTCAAATCAACAAAAATATCTTTAATAAAAGTCGTCAGAAAATATTAGATAAGACACTAACGATATGTTTTCGTGTGTAAGTGTAAATGTAAATTACATCATGCAAGTACATCGTGTTGTAATTTATTTCATTGTTTGTGTTTGTATTAACAATCATAAGTATGCTCCAAATGGAAGGCCATCGGAGCAATAATCTTAGAATCCAAAAGAATTTTATAGTTAAAAATTTTAATTGTATAGATCTGTAATCATGATTGTCAGATTAAACTTTTAATTGGTAATTTAATAACTGATAGATTAAAGTATAATTTTTAAAACTTTTTTTATTTAATTAACTGCCACTACTCGTATAATCTAATGTTTTAATTTATTCGAAAAACGTTTTGCTTAACTTACTGAAAAAATTTTTCTCGTCCTAATTTCGGTATGAAGAAGAATAGTCCTTATAAGGCTTCTCATTTTAAACTGGTTTAAAAATATTGTTGTTGCGGCAGCAACTTGATGAGTTATAATAAAACGCAATTAACTATAAATCAGTTTTATTTGGTTTTATTATCTAAAAATTTACATATAATTTTAACAAAGTTAAAAGGAAAGTTAATTTTAAGAGGCAACTTACTTAAGTCTGTCCCACTCGGCGTTTTTACTAGCATTGTCGTTATTATTAAAAGAAACTTAAACGGTTACCAGAAATTGGTACTTTGTACCAAGTGAATAAGTCAATACCAATTTTTGAACGCAGAGTGTTGCCACGTACAAGCAAATTATGTAATATAAAAAAAATAAAAATTTCAGGTTCAATTTAATTTTCAACAATTGTATTATAGTTTTTTTTTTAATTAAAGTTCATTGGCGATGACGGACCAAAAAATGCATTTGTTAAATCATCAAACAAAAAAAGTTCATTATAAAATAAAAACAGAAAAAGGATTTCTGTTAGAGCAAAAATATGCGTTTAAATTTTGTTTTATATTTATAACAATAATATGTAATAATCAGTTGAGATCAAGGCGTTGTTGTCAACAGACGTGCTCTTCAAAACTCGTACTTAAGCTGTGCAGTTTATTATTTTCAACAATAATAAATACAAAAAGTATTACAAAAAAATAAAACAAAAACAAGATTAAACAAAATCAAACGTGCATTGACTATCGATAATGTTAACGCATGCAGCGTTAAAGCAATGAGTAAATTTAAAAAAAAAATTTAATAATGCACCCAGTACAACAATGAATTCAAAAACAACTACTTTTCTCCCCTTCAAACGATCGATGATGACGTATTAGAAGATGATGAAATAATAGTTGAAAAACAAGTAAAAATTCATACACCACCAATAACAATTCTTAAGTGTAAAATAGAAGAAATTCACGAGCTTTGCAAACTATGTAAGTAAAATTACAGATTATGCCATTAGAAAAATATCGATTGGTCTCAAATTATTTCTTAATACTTCATTAGATTTTGATGCTGTATGTTAACTCTTGACTAATAAATATGAGTTCTTTACCTATGCAACCAAACATGAAAAACAAAGCTCTTATATCCGGTCTGGATAAACAAGATCCAATGACTGTCAAAAAAAAGATTGACTGATGTGGGTTTTAAAGTTTTAGACGTGAAAATTGTTTTTAAAAAACATGTACAGCTGCGAATATGTTATATATGTCGTACACCTTCAACGACAAACAATCACAATTAAGGAACTGAGGCAAAGTTACTCCGTAATTGAGTATTTAAAGGCGAGGTGGGAATTCCAAAGACACAATAGGACACAAATTACCTAATGCTACAACTGCCGAATGTTTGGCCATGGTTCAAGTCGTTGCAGGGTTAAAACTTTTTGTGCAAATTGTGCTGGCCAGCGCAAGACATCAGATTGTAATGAATCTACAATTAAATGTGCAAATTGCAATGGTGCGCACAAGTCCAGTTCTGAACAATGCCCTAGCAAGGATAATTATTTAAACATACGACAACGCGCACAACCACCACCACGACTTTCTATACATGCCAATTCTGTTCGTCACTCAACTAGAAACTATAACAGAAACTTTCCCGATACATTACGGCAGAGTCAACCTGAAAATATTGGCATCTGGCAGACTCAAAGGCATACAATAAATAATAACAATTCTCGTAATGCTACAGATAAAGATGAACTTTTTTCGCTTCAAGAAATTAAAAATTTAACATTAGAGTTTATTACTAACCTAAAAAATTGAAGAAATAAGGCTGATCAGTTCGAGGTAATTACGAACCTTGCAGTTAAATTCCTTTCATAATATATTACAATGGCATTAGTATAACAACGTGGAATGCACGAGGCATTCGTCATAAAAGTATAGAGCTATTTAATTTTCTAATATCCCAGGGCATCCACATTTGCTTAGTTACAGCAACAGGGTTAAATTCAAATTTATCAATCGGACACAATGAATTTTACGTGTACAGAAATTATAGGACTACTTCTAGAGGAGGTGGTGTGGCAATCATCATTAAAAAAAATATGCCACACCAACTACTTCCAATTATTAATACTAATGTAATCGAGAACATCGGAATAAAATTATTAACGAACGCTTATTGCATCATTATTTTTTCATGCTATTTCCCTGGCGGTCTAGCCGGAGAAGATGGCATAAGAAAACATCAATTTGCTTCTGATGTCTATAAACTGACGCATGATAATATATACATTTTAGGGGGAGACTTTAATTTCAGGCATCAGACTTAGGGATGCATTAGATCCCTGGGGGAAACATCTTGTATGAAAAGCTAGACTCATACAATATTAATATTCCATATCCAGGTAAATACACCTATGTACCTGCAAATGTAAACAGGCAAGGCTCCATGTTGGACCTATTTTTAACTTACCTAGCTGATATATTATCTCCTTCAATTGTAATAAATGGCTTAAGCTCTGATCACTTGCCTGTCAAAACCTCCCTGACCAGCTCCTACAATAGTTCAGCAAAATTTAGGTATGATTTAAATAATGCCAACTGGAAAAACTATGCTAGATATTTCAATAGACATCTTACCCTACCTGACATTAAAAATATCACATGTACCACGCAGATTGATAATTTAGTAAAAAATTTTAAAAATGTAACTAACAGTGCTGTAGACTGCAATATCTCCAAAAAATACATTTCCAATGCAAACAGGTCATTACCAGAGTTCGTAAAGAACATGAACCAACAGAGAAATATATATAGACGTAATTGGCTGCGTAACAGGAACGTAAATGACTTGTACTTAATGAAAATATTAAATATAAAAACACGGGAAGAAATTGAAAAATTTAGAAATAGATCATGGAATCATTTGCTATCTAGGTTAGATAAAGGCTCTCCTCCCTTTTGGAACTTAACTAAAATCTTGAGGAAGAAGTCAAACAAAATTCCTATATTAAAAATAAACGATTGTCGTTACACAACTAACCAAGATAAATGCGAAATCTTGGCTCAAACTTTTGCTTTAAACCATACGACTTCAGCAAATCTTGGGGACTCCGTCACTAAGTCATTTGTCGATAATACCGTTGACTCTTTCATATCACTAACTACACACGTGAAATAGTTACAAGCCCATCTCAAATTTCTGACATAATCAATTCATTAAAAAATAAAAAAAGCACCTGGAAGCGATGGAATCAATAATAGGTGCCTGAAAGCGCTTCCTCGCACAGGCATAAAATTTCTAACAATACTTATAAGTTCTTGTCTCAAACTTTCGTATTTTCTTTTGGAATTCAAAGATTCTAAAACCATCCCAATTAAAAAGCCTGGTAAGGTTCCAGTAAGTTCGCCATCTTATCGTCCTATTCGTCTATTATCTTCGTTAAGTAAAATCATCGAAAAGGTTATAAAATGTAAAATACAAGACTTTATTGACAACAACAGTATAATTCCTCCACAACAATTCGGCTTCCGTAGAGATGATAACACTGTTCATCCACTGATTTGAATAAGAAACTTAGTTAACGAAAACTTCAAAATCCAAAAATCAACGGGAATGCTATTGCTGGACTCCAAAGCTGCCTTTGACTCAGTGTGGCATAAAGGACTAATTTTCAATTTGTTAAACTTTAATTTCCCTGTACATCTCATTAAAATGATCCACAGCTTTCTTTCCGCTAGAACCTTCAAACTGTACGTTGGCAGTAATTTAACTATTTTCAATCACAGCAGGCTGCCCCCCGAGGCTCTTGCTTGTCGCCTATTTTATATAATTTGTACACAGCTGATTTCCCACAACTGGACTACTGCACAATGTCTATTTTTGCTGATGACACGGCAATACTCTGCTCGGATATGCTGGCAGTTAACGTTATATCAACTCTTCATAGAGCATTATATGACTTACAAAAAATTTTAACAAATGGCGAATCATGTTAAATTGTGATAAAACTCAAGCTATATTTTTTTCAAGAAAACGTAAACTATGCTTTTTACCACAATATTAACAATATTAACTTTAATAACAATTCAATTGAATGGAAAAAGGAAGTTAAATACCTAGGAGTAGTCCTCGATGCTAAATTGAAATTTTCAAACCACGTTTAATACACAACAAATAAAATCAAAAAACTAATTGCAATATTATATCCATTTATAAATAGAAATTCTCTGTTTAGCACTGAGAACAAGATATTAATATTAAAATCAATTTTTCATGCTGTCATATTTTATGCAGCTCCTGTATGGTCCACAAGTGCAAAATGTCACATACAAAAATTACAAGTCTCTCATAATAAATTATTAAAAATGATATGCAATTTGCCATGATTTTTCTCTACAAATCGTCTCCATGCACTTGCGGGTGTAAAATTAGTAAATTTCAAAATAGAAAGACTAACTCTAAAATTCATCTCCAGATGTTAAACTTCTGAGTATACCCATATTAATGAGCTTGCATCATCATAGTAATTAGTAAGTTATGTAGTTTAAGTTGAAAAACCTTGAACTCTTTACAATGTAAATTATACTTAAAATGAAATGTAAATAATATTGTAAATAAAGAAATTAACTTAAAAAAAATATGTAATAAGAACACAGAAATTGGTTGAAATCGAAAATAAACTCACTAAAACCTTGTACAAAAAAGTGCCTTATTGAACTGACATAGGTACCTGCAAGAAGTGCTGAGTAGGTGCTTATGTG
The DNA here is from genome assembly GCA_937654795.1 of Cistogaster globosa. Classification (NCBI taxonomy): domain Eukaryota; kingdom Metazoa; phylum Arthropoda; class Insecta; order Diptera; family Tachinidae; genus Cistogaster; species Cistogaster globosa. The sequence goes on from OW569407.1 coordinate 33,701,963, forward strand.
TGAAATTATCTAACACAACAAGTCATTTATTTAATGTTGCACAGTGGCTTGAAAACGATTTAGTTTGGCATAATTCGGTATCTCATAAAGTGGAGATGTCTTAATATCCTCTTCTTCTGCTGACTTTTTTCTTATATAATAGGTAAAATTAAAAATATTTATAAACGCATTTTGTTTGCTTGTGTTTTTCAGTTTGGCACAAATTAGATATATACCCATTTTTAAATTTAGCAATTATTTTTATTGTTTGCTTATGTTTTAATAAAACTATAAAATTTTTAATATTATTTCATTAAGTAAACATGTTTTCTTCAAGAATTCATTTTTTGCTGCTACAATTTTTTACCGTTTCCCGGAAATGAGAAATTCCTGGAAATCCCAAACCCTACTCATCTTGCTTTTTGTTTTTAAAAATTTTACACAGATTTTTGCTCAATCTGAATGCAAGTACACACAGAAAAAAAGATTGGTTGAAAAATGGTTATGGCAAAAAAATTACATAGATGTTAATCAAGTTTTTGTACTAGTTATTAAAAGTTAGTAACTGAAATATTTTTTATGCTTTTTCGTATAATAACGTAATAAGAACGGGAATAGGACTCACACAAGAGTATATTTAATTGACTTAACCGATTTTTTTCTTTATAACGATTCTATTTAAGAAATGTCAGACACAACCAAATAAATTTTATTATTTTTTATGTTGCAATACTAAATATTGGTGTTACAAATCAAAAAATTTTTCTTTATGACATATCAAAAATATGTATTAAGTTAATCAGATTTATTCCGTCAGTAAATATTATACTGTTATCAGACCTTTCGGTGTAGACCGTCGTCATTGGCTGATTATTTGGTGCGTTTGGCGAGCGCTTTTGATGTGAGGACATCATTTTCAAGCCGCGTTTTGATTAGTACTGGTTAGATAGTGTAATATGTTTGTTGCATAATAGTGGTAGGTTCAGGTAGTTTTGTCCGTTATGATGGTGTCTATTTAAATGGTATTATGCAGGTAGATTGCTTGATAACTGTCGTGTTTATTGAAGGTATATAATTTTAATATTTCAGTCTTTTATTATTGACTAGGTAAGTGTGACCACCTATGGGTGTTTTCCGTTTGTAGGATGATTTTAATAGTTTTATTGGTGTAAAAATTGTGTCCAAGGTTGTATTCATTAAAAATATCTCCGTTAAACGTTCGAGTTTTGTATATTTCCATGTTTTCAAGAATGTCCAGTCTTCGTCCTTTTTTACTAGGATGTATTAATATCATACATTCATGTATTTCCCTTGGCTCGTGTTTATGTGTGTTAAGGTGTATTGCGAAGTTGAAGTCTTCTCTTTCCGTTTAAATGATCGTATGTGTTCTGTGAACCTTGTTTTTAATGTTCGTCCAGTTTGTCTTATGTATGTATGGTTGCAGGTGCAAGTAAGTCTGTATACCCCGCTATTGTTAAATTTATGGGTTATTTCTGTTGATGTCTTGAGATTGTTTCGTATAGTGTTGCTCGTCTTTTGTGCTGTCTGTAAACCTTTTTTCTGAAAAAGGTTAGTTAATCTATATATTTCTGGTCCTGTATAAGTAAAAATATGTCGTCGTTTTGTATCGATTGTCACCTTGTTTTCTTTCTTCTTGTTATTAGTGTTGTATTGTCTAAGTAGTTTGTCGATAGTAGTGCGGTTGTAACCGTCATTTTTAGCTATATTTTAAATTGTGTCGAGTTCTTTGTTATATTTGTCTAGAGAAAGTGGGACTGTCTTAAGTCTGTGAATTATACGTCTAAATGCTGCGAGCTTATCTTGGGTGGGATGGTTTGGAGAACTATGGATAGTCGTGACTGTTGTGGTTGGTTTTCTATATTATGATAAGATAATGTGAAGTTCCGTCTTGCTCTTTTTCCATTGTGTATGTGATTTTTTTATGTACTTTGTTTAAGTCCGTAAGAATTTCTTCAGCGTTGTCCTTTTCTAGGATGCATATTAGTCGTCAACGTATCTGTATATTTATTTATATCATGGTCTATTAGGAAACTTCCTTTAATCTATAAATTAATTTTTTACACTATTTTTTAGCCAACACATTTGTAAATACTCATTGTAAGCTCTGGCACCACGTCCCCTATATTTTAGTTCAATTGTTAACATAAAATAATCAAATTTTAACCTTTAGCACATACTTTATTTTATAGTTTTTTTTTTTTTTTTGTTACTCGTATAGAAATAAAAATAAATAATAAAACAGTATATTTATGAATATCACGTCACTTTCGAAACACTCAATAATTTTTTGTACTTCTTGTTATAGCGGCTATACTAATACGCATTTAAAATGTTTAGCTTTTACAGTTTCAAAAATAGAGGGCTATGATAGAATATGCAGCGAAAATAATTTTACACCTTGGCAACGGAATCACTAAAAATAAAAACATTAAACATAAGTGAAGCCTTTGAAAACAAAACTTAATGTCCATTTTTAGTTTGAATATCGCCTTTTTGGAATATTAGCCGAAATTGTCGATATCTATCCTAGAAATTTTCCGAATTCTTCTTGTGCCAACAAAATGTAATGATAACACATGACTCTTATTTCTGCACTGTAGCAGTCATATATTTTTAAATTTATTTGGAAAAGCTTTCAAAAAAGCTTATTAACTTATGTTAACTTTTCATTTGCTTATAAATTTCAGAGCTATATATCTAAAACTTTCTAATAGACTTCAACTTTAAATGCGTTTTTACTATTCTATGCCATGCATTTTCTTGAAGATGTGATATGTGTTATTTGGTTAACTTAAGAATTTATAATTTTGTTTTTTACATAGAAAATATTTATTGATTAATTGGTACCAGATACGGAATTGGCATTCTTGATAGCTATACAATCCATAAAGATAATGAAACAATTTTTCAAATTGACCCTTCATAAACGTGCGTGTTTTCTTCTCCTAATTCCGGACTGAAGAAGAAAAGTCCTTACTAGGCTTTTCATTTTTAACTGGTATAAAAATATTTTATTATAAAATTCATTGGTGGTGACGGACCGAATAATGCATTAGGCTAATCATCAAACAAAAAAGTTCTTTATAAAATAAAAGCAGAAAAGAGATTTTTGCTTGAGCAAAAAATGTACTTTTAAATTTTGTTTTATATTTAATATAATAATGTGTAATAAAAACACGGAAATTAGTAGAAAACGAAAATAAATCTCACCAAAACCTTGAACAAAAATTTACTTCTTGAACTGCCTTAAGTATCTGCAAGAACATAAATATTGAGTAGGTGCTTATTTATACAATTATCTTAGTCAACAAGTTATTTATTTAATGTTGCACAGTGGCTTGAAAATGATTTTTATTGGAAATAATCCGATATCTCATGCAGCACTGGATTAATGATTCTCGCCTTCTGAATTTATTTTTATTTTGTGTGTAAAAATTAAAAATATATAAACGCATCTTGTTTTTTAATTTTTACGTAAAGCTTAGGAAGCTAAAGATTTAATATATGCTCGATTTAGATGTGAGTGGTGCCTAAGCAGACTTAATGACTTCTATATTATTATACTGATTTCTTTAGCGCTCTTTTCTTTAAACGACATTTACCTCAAAAACTGAAAAAATTATATTGATGTGTTTTTTGGAAAAAATATAGAATTCAAATTGCCACAAAAAAAAAAAAAAAAAGATTAAAAGTGAAATAGAAAACAAACTTGTGATCAAACGGTAAAATAGAATTTAAATCTTTCTTTAATTTTGACATATAAATTCCCGGAGCGGGAAAGGATACCCCGAGTCCGTCAAATACTCTTTGAAGTATGTAACCAACAATTGGGAAATTAAAAGTCCGTTAACGGAATTTATAAATTTTGTTTCGATTATGCTATGTAAGGATGGGGCTGAAGGAGGACTACTTTTTTCACAATTTAATAAAGAATAAAGCAAATGTCTTAAAGTAATAATCCGATCATTATTGATTGCACTACGACAAAGCCACTAAGTTAATGTGAAAAAAATTTGTAAGCCAGTTATCTCCCGAAATAAGAGAGTGACCTTCACATGTAAGCAAATTTATTATAGATATTTTCAAGGCCTAATTAAATTTAAAAAATCTTAAATTTTGAGTTAAGAATAAACTCTTAATAACATTTTGAAAAATATATATCGCCCAAATTTCGGGGCTTACTTTAAAACCCTTCTTGAAGCTAGAGGGTCGATGGTCCGCAGCTCCACTCAGAAGCACCTCTACTTTACCTCTGTGATTTCATTAGGATATCTTTAGTGGTTCATGACACACCGATTTATGTCCAATGTCACTGTGTGCTGTTATTAACTACTACGAATGCTAATGTACTATTGGCTGCAATGCATTGTATTTACATTAATGTACGGGCTTAGTCATCACTACACTGCACTATTGAACGTGTAGGTGCTTATGCGTGGAAAAGTGAAGTTTGTGTGCATGATGGTAAATTTCAATTTGTAATTATTAACGTCCTTTGTGCACTATAATTACACACGTTTTTTTTAAGATAGAACTATGTGTAATAAATTTTGCTATTGTCTTTGATTGATTTTGTGACCAAATTATTTTTGTCCTTTTATAAAAGATTATTAATTACATTCATTTGAAGAAATTTATGTTACTTTAAAAGGAATTTTTACGTACTTTTATACAATAGCTTACAATAATTTTGTTATTAAATGTAAAAGTTAATAAGTCATTAACAACGAGGCGATAAAAACGTATCGCAACAACACGTAAATATACCCTTCATTTAAGCAGCACCTATTTGAAAACTTATAAATATCAAATACTTTCAACATAGAAACACACTACATACTTTATGTTTTAACTGTCTGTTTCTAAAAAGTCCGCAGCAAAATTAAGAATAAGATGGTTTATACCCTTCACCACAGGTTGAAAAAGGTTATATCTAAATTTGTCATTCCCTTTAAAGTTTCTACATATACATTTCCGACCCCACAAAGCATATATATTATGAGTTCTTAAGCAAAATACTATGCCTGCCTCTATTTTTTTTAGTTGCAGTTACTGTGCTAAGCTAGATTTACACATATGATAAAGGGTATATAAGATTCTGCATATCCGAATTAAGCACTCTTATTTATTTGTGTATGGTCTCGTTAAAGAAATATCTTTTCAAAAAGCTTGCTCAAACGTCTGAGGCGGGTATGTGTAGACTATTTGCCGGTAGCAGCAAAAAGCTCTATTTCAACATGCCATATAGGAGTAATTGATTTCATTCTATATCTGGCATTCACATGTCTACATATGAAACCATGGCCACTTAGTTGAATAATTTTATTAAGAAGAACTATATATAAAGGTGCGTTGCAAGTAGAAAATTGTTGCTTAAATACAAGATTAAAATTACTGAAATACTTTGCCATTAAAATTTTTCCTGGCTAAATAAAACAGGAGGTTGCGAAACGAACCATTCCTTTGAAATCGTTGTAAGCAAAATAGAAATCAGGAGCATTTCTAGGTTAGTTATTTAAGTTTTGTACTTTACAACTGGATATTTATTAGATGTACTATTTAATTGATGTTAATTTTTAAAATTAAACAGGAATTTAATCAGTGAAGGCATAACATCTCTGAGTCTTAAAACAAAATCGATTTTTTGATCTGCAATGCTCTAAAGCGACATTGAAGCTGATATTATTATTACGTGTTTTCCAATTTTTCCAGTTTGTAATACTATGTAGCCCATACCCAGATATCAGGAAACGATCTATCCGTATGGTAATAATAATCCTAATGTGTTAAGTGATAGAGTAACACACATTCAAAATAGAATTTATAAACTAAATCGCGTGCTTCGTCTTAATAATAAATAAAAATTAATTTTAAATTATGTTTTCCTACTTGCTGCGCAATTGAAGTAAAAATATTTAAACGAAGAAACTGCACATTCGAAAATATCAACGAAAACAGAATATCATATAAATAGTGTTGTTATTTTAAATTAATTGAATTTTTTATATGGTAGTTACACACATACGCAGACAGTACATTTGTATAAAATGCAACAACAATCATTGCAATAATAAATGAACGACTTTAATAGCACTATTTTAATTTGTAATTAAATTAATGTTGTAATCGTATGCAAAAAAAAAAAAAGAAAAAAACAACAAAATGAAATATGCAATCAAAATTAAAAATATAACTATAACTATAAAGAAATTTGAAATTCTGTGAGCTAGGTCACTCTTCTACAGAGACTGACTTCGATATGTACAATACCAGCTTATGCAGATTATATTCTACCAGTTGTAAAAACATTTACTGATTTTAGTAATAATAATTTATGATTGTGGAGAGCCTGAATTAAAACATGTAAAAAAAAACCTGCCAGAGTAGGACACAATTATTAAAACTGCTATTAAATTAACGCAACCATAGTTATAATAATAAAAAAAAACACAAGCTTGATATAAGTGAAATTCACAAAGGGAATGATTGCACAAAAATGAAGATTCAACAAAGAAAAAAGCGCTAAGAATTGCGTGCATTTTTAGAATAGCATGGGATTAAGACGGAACTGTACTATGGAGAGTGATAAAGCATTGTAGCAAACCTATTTTTTTTATTTTTTTTTTTTTTAATATGCAATACTTTAAACATAAAGATTAAACGATAATTGTACTAATAACAATATAAAAAGTTAAAAATTTGATATTTGTGACCGTCCACTAAGCGGCAAATCAAATTTTATATACCTCCACAAAGCAGTCGCAATACAATAATCCCTTGTGTACATATTAATAGACACCTGGTAAAGCCATAGAGAAGCAATGCTGGCTCAAGTACAAATATTAAAAAGTAGACACTACATCTAAAATACGACAACTTTAAAATATGAACATAAAATCAATAATGAACTACAGATTTGGCCTATGAAAAACTGTCTTTGATTTAAATCCTTTTAAAGCAAAGGTTCTGGAAACTTGGTGGTAATAGAAGGTAAATTTCGAAAAATGACATTTGGAATATTTTTGCAACTTTGTTTGCGAATAAACGAGTAACAGAAAAGATTGGGAAAATAGGATTAAGTTGTGATTTCAAGTCTTTGCACTAGAGGTATAACCGAACTGCCACATAATAACATAACAAAAGAGTTTTTTTTTGTCTAAATGGTATGATGCAAGTATTAACTTTATTAAGTTTAAAAATCGAGAAAAAAAATGTCTTTCGATTTGGTTAAATCCTAATGCTCTTTCACTAAAGAAAACTCATAAAAAGGTTTTTGTAATGTGCATCATCCAGAGACACACGCATGGAAATCACTGAAACTTTTCGAAATAAATACCCAACACAGTTTTTACGAATTTTTTGAAGAAATCTCAGGAATATTTTTAATATCTTCATTATTTTATTTGGAAGTAATATATCAGCACTTTAGTCACTGCAGTGCTTAAAATTAACTTTCTATCGGTCTACAAATTAAACACTTACGAAACTGCAAAAATCAGTTATCGTTCTTCAAAAACTTTAAGCACCTGTTAAAAGTCGTGAATAAAATCCTATTAAAATGAGTTATATATTGTTAACATTTGTACAAAAATATAATTAAGAATGCTCTTAATTAATCAATTTCGTAACTAAATTTTACAGCGTTTTGATTTAGATATTACCTAAAACTAAGAAACGGTTTTTGTATTTAAACATATTATACAATTATAATAAAATTGTCAGCATACGTGAAATCACTGTCCTATTTACTGTCTTCAAAATATTCAAGACAGTAATTCAGACATTTGCAAAAGAGTATAAGTATTAGAAAAAAATGTATCGGCATACCTATTGTTGTTGTCATCACAGCATTTGTCACTGCAAACATGGCATTAGCAAGAAAGAAATGGACAAAATCAGCAAGAAATACAATTCAGAGAAAAAAAAGATGGGAAAAAGAGTTAAACCTAAAGTTTACGAAACCAGCTTTTATATAATGTATAAAATTATCGCTATTTCGTCTTTGCTAAAACTCTGTATTAAGAAGAAATTAATAAAGAAGTATTGTAATCCATACATATAATAAAACAGTATCTGGGTCATTTTAGCACATAAAATATTTTTTGAAAATTTTGAATTTTTGTTTGTCCGTCTATCTTTGTTCGCATCACGTAAACACTGCAAGATGGATTATAATAAAATTTTTTGAGGAGTTCCTTTAGAAACTTGGTTCAAATATAGAATAACTTTTCGGTAAAAATAAGTCATCTCATAGAGGAACTAGAGATACAAATGTGAAAGCATCCAATTTCAACGGTATTTTGGTGCTATAACAGTTGTCAATACATTTTATTTTTGTAGATAAAAAGTTGCTTATTACTATTTACAGAACTCCAAAACAAATGTTTTAAAACATATTTTTCAAAATTTTATTTTTAAGAAAATTAGAAATGATGCGCAAATGAAGTCGAAGGCACTGCTAGTTATTTAATATTTTGTGGTTATGAAAATTTCAGTACGTATGAGTTAGACCGAATAAAAAATTTTGTATACGTTTTGTATTAACTAAAATGCACAATCTTCAGAAACATTGAAAGGCGAACCAATAACTAGGTGGTTGCGTTACCGAATTCATTAATATTCGCCTAAAACCTAGATGTCAAAATACAAAAATATTATACCTATAAAAAATAAATACAGTGAGACTAAAATAAAAAAATCCTATAAGAAGTTATTTTATTGAGTTTAATTCATTTGGCATCAATTTCTTATAAGCTCAAATTAACATAAATCACATAACAATTTATTTTACACTCAGAAAAAAACACTTTAAGCTCACTTTAAATCCGTACAAGGGACTTTAAAATTAAAAATTTTCATGTATGAAAACCAGCCGTATTGAAAAATATTTATTTTAAAGTTTACACTTTAAAATGTAAATTATTAATGTTAGCACTTTGAATATTAAAGTGAAAATTTTACATTTTAAAATGCGAATTTTCGAATGCAATTTAAAAACTTTTATTTTTAATTTAAAAGTGTTTGTATTTAAATTAAAAGTTAACACATTCAATCTCAAATTAAAAGCGTTAGCTTTTATTTTAAGAGTAAACGCTTTCAAATGCAATTTAAAAACGTTCACTATAAAGGAAACAAAATATTTTTTTTGTTTTTAATTCACATTTTTTCATTGAAACATATTTAAATTTATTTTATATTTATGAAATAACTTAATTTAAGTTTAAAAAACATATCATATTTTTTTTAATCTTTCATATTTCTTTCCATTGTTAATTTGATGTAAATTCATAGGCAAGCTTGTAAAATGTGAAATGTTAATAAGTTTTAAGCAATTTTCTTTTATACCAGTCTCGCAAGATTGAAAATGTACATTGAAGTATATCTCTATTTGACAATATATGCACGTGTTTTAAATGTCTTATTAGCACATCAACCTTATTAAATAACTGAAAACATCTGAAACATTTATACATTATGACAATAGAAAAATTTACAAAATTTAATTTTTTTCATTCATGTGTGTTAACAATGAAGTAAGATTTGAACTTTTTAAATCAAATTTTGAATCTAATTCATAAAAATACTTTTGGATAAACATCCATGGCATTTCGCAGATCTTAGGATATTTAAGATTAAATACATGAAATATTTTAAAGCATAAGTTTAAACTTTCAATAAAAGAATTTAGTTTGTACAAAATTTCGTCAAAATAAATATAAAAGGTTTTAAGGTCGTCCACATAGTCTCCTACCACAATTATATATGGCTGTACAGTCAATTTATTATAATAGTATTTAACGATAAATTGTTTTATTCGTCTTGAATAATCGCTAATTGTTGTTAAATGCAATACGAAGCTTTCATTAGCATCTTTAATGGTGGCTTTCTTTTTTGTATTTCCATCTGTACTAAATCTTGCTGAAGGCAGCAGAACTGAATTGAGAAGAATTGTAAAAATATAGTCTTGATAATCTGAAAAAAAAAAAAATATTTAGTGTTATTTTATTAATTAAAAAAAGCCCATAATTGTTACTCACCAACTTTTTTCGTCGTTTTTGCTTGGTTCAGAAGATCTATTGATTGCTAATTCCGTATGTTGACATCGTAGTACTTCACTATCTTGGTTTTAAAATTGTCCCATTTTGTTTTTAAAAGATTACCTTTTTGTGGACAAATCAAATTGAAATCTAGATTAATCTAAAACATATATAAAAATTTGTATATCCCTGAAATTTGTGTTACAATTTATTTTTAAATAAATACCAGAAATGGAGCTCTGGAGTCTTTTAAAATTGGCCACTCCTGCAAAAAATCTGAATTTGAGCGCTCTGCCAAATCCTTCTTCAGAAATGTAAATGTTTTTTGCAATTTGTCAATAACCTCATCCCAATTACTGGCATCTTTTTGAAGCGAAGTTTTTAAACATAATGACAGCGTTTCATCAACTTCAAAATTTTCTTCCACGAATGGATCACGTACTTCACTCGAAAGAGATATTTCCGCTGATGGACTACTCTTTCTAATTTTTCTCTTTAAGTTAAAATATTTGGAATAGAGCTTGCCTGATGGGTTTTTTTTCTTTGACGTGGAATGTAGTAATAATCCTGAAAGAAATCAGTTTATAATATTTATATGTTTTTAATATATCGTTTTTAATAATACCTGGGACTCTTTTTCTTTAGGAAATAAACCAAGTATTTCTTTCACAATACTAGCAAAGTGTTCCGGTCTAAGCTTTGCCTTTGTTAGCATGGCATCTTCTAAAATTATTTTAATGTGGTCATCGCGTAGCTTATCGTAAAACATGCCCTTTCCTCATAATATTGAATAAGTTGTTTTCCGGCTGAGTTATTCTTTAAAAATGTTGAAAAGGCCTGCAACAGCGTATTATTTAATTTAATACGAAACTTTTTACTGTATATTCTTACCTGTGATCCAAACGTGTTTCTTATTGAATTATTTGAAGAACAATGTGAATCGTTGTGATGGTTTTTTTCTAGCCAACCAACAACCTTCGAAGTCTGGCTCAACGTTTCGTCTTCTATTACAAACTGAAAAAATAAGCTTGCTAAATTATAAACGTAGTAATTTGGAAATGGGTATTGTATCTATGTACGTGCGTAACATCGTAAATAAGCTTCAAAGTTAATATTATATTTACCTTTGACTTGCTCCAGAAAAATAATTTTTCTCTAAACTCCGCTCGAAGACCAATATTTTTTACTGCTTCCACAATGTCTTCTTTTGACAAAAATTTTAAGCTTCGAAAAGTTATTCCAGCATCTAAGGAACATTAATAATATTGCATATGTGTTAATATTGACTAAGAATTTTAACTTACTTTTTAGATCAAGAAACAGTGTTTCCAGATCAAACTCTCTTAGCAGATTGAGGAGATCTGTATCTTCCTTAATACACGTGTACGTTAAATCACCCTGCTCAATTATTTGTATATCATTGTCAAGAATTCGCAACAAGTCACTTTCTTGTATAGTTTTACACTGACTGGTCATTATTGTATCTTGTTACACTTCTAAATTCACTTTACTATAATGAAATCACACAAATTCCGCTAACGGTACAATTTAAAGACGGACTTTTAAAATAAACTTGAAAATAAAAATTTTTACGTTGCGTTTTGAAGTGTTTACGTTTAGTTCTAACAAAGACACTTTAAGTTTTAAAGTTAACACTTTTAATACAAAATGTTCACTTAAAATGTCAAAATGAACACTTTTAATAATAAACTGACACTTTATATATTAAAGTTAAAATTTTTAAATTAAAGTTAACACTTTTTATTTAAAACTAAAACTTTCAATATTAAAGTGAACACTTTAAATTAGAAAGTGACACTTTAAATTAGAAAGTTTCACTTTGATTTATAAAGTGAAAACTTTAAATGTAAACGTTAACACTTTTCTGCAAATTGATCACTTTACATTTAAAGTTAGCATTTTGAAAATAAACGTTTAAATTTTATTTTTTAAAGTTTAAAAATGTTAAATTAAATGTATTCACTTTTAGTACAATTTTAAAAGTGATTACTTTATAAATAATATATTTTACTTTAAAATATAAAGTTAGACATTATAAAATAAAGTCAACATTTATAAATTTAAGAATTTTACATTAAAAACAAAATTTTTAACTTTAAAATTAAGAGTAAAACTTTAAAAACTAAAAAAATTATAACTTTTACAAAATATTTTTTTTTACCCCCATAAGAATCTATAGACTGAGGCGCTTTAAATAAAATTTGAAAGTGTTCACATTTAATTTTAAAGCGCACTTTTTTTCTCAGTGTACTTCTTATTACGTAGAGAAAACAACAAAGAAATGTTTTGAGTTGTGTGTAAATTTCCTCTAACTAAATTAATAATGGATTCAATTAATTAAAAATGGATGATATTAACAATTTACACAACTTAAAGTAGATAGATGCGAAGAATGCTGATGAGGGATTCAGCGGTCTTGAAAATACGGCATTACATTCTGCCAGCGTCTAATTTTTCTTGTTTTCTTTAGAAAACGTCCGCATACATTTGAAAAATAATTTTTCTTTGTAAAAATTAATTATAAAATGAATTATAAATTCTAAAATTATATGAATTATAAAATTATAAATTTTTATTTACGATTTAATACATAATAATATCGGAAAAATTCCTGGGATTTGGGATGTCGTAAATCTCGAAAATAATATAAATTTCAGGATCGAGATATAAGGATTGGCAAATGGCCTTGTAAGTAAAGTTTTCATATAAATGTGTAGTTACATCTTCTTGCATTTCGTCAATAAAATCTCGATTTTTTATCGTAGAAATCTGAAATTTTGAACCAACCTGTATTTTGTTACACGAACTATAACCGATAAAAACACAATTTCGAAATTTGGTTTTTGATTGATAACGTTGTAAAATTTCTATATTCGAGTTGTTCGAGATACCCCATAAATGTAAACCATATGTCCATATATGTTTCAAAATAATTTTGTACAATCTAACTTTATTTTCAAGACTTAAATCGGACTTAGGCCCTAATAACCAGTACATTCTTTTTGTTTTTAAGTTAAGACTTTTTTTTTGCATTTATGTGTTTTTTCCATGTAAGACGTTTATCCAAGTGCATTTCTAGATATTTAACTAAAGTTGCTTTTGGTATTTCAGAGCCATTAATAAAAAGAATAGGACATTATTCGCTTCTAAGTGTAAAGGTATCATGATTTGATTTATCGGTATTAATTGCAATTTTCCATCGAATAAGCCATTCTTCAAGTTGATTAAGTTCTCTTTAAACTAAGCAAGATGCTTCAATTGGTTATTCATTTGATGCCAATATCGCAGTATCATCTGCATACGTAGCCATTGTTACATTCTCGACTATAGGTATGTCGGGTGTATAAATAGTGTTTAACACAGGACGTAGCACACTGCACTGTGGTACTCCAGTAAGAATCCTACAAATATTTGACGTTTCGTCGTTGATTTTAACTTAATGAGATCGATTATTTAAATATGACTTTAAAAAAGTCGGCAATGTTTTTTTTAGTTAATGTATAAGCCCTTCGTGCCATACTCGGTTAAATGCCTGTTTTACATCTAAAAGTCTGTGGCACTGTTCTGGTTTACCATGTTTGCGGAGTAACCCAAACTGGTGATCTGGGATAATATTTTGTTTTTCCAGAATTAACGTTAGTCTGGAGGAAAACAGTCTTTCCAGAATTTTTGAAAAAATTGACAATAAACAAATAGGCCTATAGAAGAAACATCATTTTCTAGTTTACCAGGCTTAATAATCATAATGATTTCTGCGCATTTCCATTGTAGTGGACAGTAAGATAACCTTAGGGCAAAGTTGTATAGGATTGTTAGAAATACTACTGCTTTTTTTGAAAATGACTTTGCTACTCTTGCGTCTATTTTATCATATCCGGGAGATTTGGAGTTATTAAGAATAGATATTTGATGCTGAATTTCTTGAGGAAAGAAAGATTTTATTGGGAGATCCATTTGACATGGAGATTCTAAGAAGCTGATAATATTACTTTCATCAGTTGTATTTGAAAGTTCAAATGGTTCAAAAGTTTTTTTTTAAATGCTTAGCGAATGCTTCAGCTTTACTTTTACTGTCTCGATAACAACTTCCATTTGCATCTTTGATATATGTATTTTAATTGAAGGTGACAACACTTATCTGGCTATTTATATGTGTTTGATAGTTATATCTTATATATCTAAGCTACGGTGTTGAAAGATCCGAAAATGGAAAAATTTGCAAGAACGACACCATGGATACTAAAATTTATTCAAGATATTAAAACTTGTTATTTGTTTAAATTGTATTTTAAAGTAAATTTAATAATACATGAAACAATGTTTTCTTTACAATTTACCACAATTAAAACAAAATTAATCAAATAATTTAGAAAAATAGTTAAAAAAATACAATATAAAAATTATTTCTTTTGAATTTATTTTAATCTTTATATACTAAAATATATATATATATTGTATACTAAAATCTATATATTTTCATTAAAAAATCAAGAGAATTGGTCTTTGTATCAAAAATAAGTTTAAAATTCCACTTAATTCGGAAAAAAGGTTAAGATAATAAAAAAATCAAAATCGATCGAAATTTCACATAAATCATTATTTTTAGTGAAATTTCTTGAAAAATTTAAGTTTTTCTAAAAAATTGTATTGCAGGTTCTTCATATTTCATAATTTTATAAAAAAATTAAGTGTACAAGAGAAGTTGAAAACTATGAAAGAAAGCCCGGCGGTGATTGAGCATAAGTTAATATGTTTTACTTATGCATTGATATGTAAAGGAGTTTAAAATTTATCTACTCTTTTAAAGTTTTTTTTTTCACGATACTAAGACAATCTTGTTATTTTTAATAAAGAGCTCTTAAAAATTACAACGGCAAAAATATTTTTTCATAAGAAACAATGTCAAAATATTAAATTTCGAAAAAAAAATTGGAACTTTCCATACAAATTTTCTAGATGGACTATTCGTCTGGAATATAAAAACAGCCCTACAAAGAATAACATTTCCCATACTTTTTTTTTTTTTTTTTTTTTTGTAAAAATATGCACGTCGGTTTTTCTTTGTTCAACAGGTTTGAACGTGTGTTATTTAACAAATGTCTCCATTAACTGTAAAAGCATGCACTTTTGGATTGTTTTATAGACTCGTACTTATATGTAAAAGAATGGTACAGAAATACACTAATATTTTTTTTAAATACAACAATAAAAAGGAAAATCAAATGAATATTATAACTGGGAACTATAACGAGTGACATTACTCATGCTGTTGTTAGCTTAAGTTGTTACTTGCTGATATTATTTACATGTACTTTTATACCCAGTCAACAAACTTTCATTGGGACAACTAACCTTGTGGTTTTCGTACAATAAATACATTGTTTCTTAAGTAAATTATTTCTCCTGAGAGAGATGCTGTTGGAGATCTTGACGAACAAATTTTTTGTAGGATTTGTTAAAATTAAAAAATAAAAATATTAACATTAAAAAATAAAAAAAATATTGTGCGAGATACTTATTATGTCAGTGACTGATATATTTACAAAGTGAAAATACAGATCATATATCTAGAGGAAAGGTTACATTAGGCGTATAGTTTGAAGCGAATGCTTAACCACTAATTTTGTGAAAGTTTATTAAAATATTTCACAAACTTAAATTAATGATTTTCTGAACTTTTGCTGCAATTTCATTAAGTACATAATCGTAAGTTAGAGTTTTGCAGAAAAAACTTTATTTCAAGATAGTAAAAAATAGATGGTTCTTTATTTGTTCTGCATTTGAATCAAATAATATGCCCCTTGTGGCCTTACCTCAAAGTAAGTTTTGATATACACCTTACCAGTTCCTATATTCTAGAAAAATATTTAGATTCTTATTTGCAAAGTTTTGCTCCAGTGAAAGATATACATTTCAGCTGTACATTCTTTTCAATAGTTTATGTCCACGAACACAGTTTATGTCCTGGGACACAGTCAAATATAATAAATATTCTTGCTGGTGCTCCATTGTAACAAACTTTATTGAAGACAATACTTTGCTCTCCTACAGTGTTGCCAAAAAATTCTGGCTCTTATCCCTAATTTGACTCATGTGCCCCAAAATCCCCATTTTCTAAACGAAAATCCCCAATTTTGTCCCCAAAATGAAATAATTTAAAATACGCAACTTAATATAAAAAAAAACTTTAATTTATTGTTTTCGTTTACATACATATCGTTACCTTAATACAGCAAGGCCCTAGTTTGTTTTTTTTAATTCAAGTTTTATGCATATTTCGATAAATGATTCTCTAATGCACCACTAAAAGATCAAAAAATTTGTAACAGTGTTAAATTGCTTAAAGAATTTATTAAAACAATATGTTAATATAACATAACATTTCCAACTACAAAACTGTACTTTTTATTAAGTTTTTTCATTTTCCTGTAAATAATGGGAAACGTTAGTTAGGGGGTTTTTATATTAAGGTAACGATATACTGTGTCATTATTTTTAATATTTTGAACTGAATGATAAAAAATTGTAAATCCAAAACTCAAGAGTAAATAGTAAGCTAAAGTAAACAAAAAGATGTAACATACAAATATTCAAAGTTGTTTTTTTTAATTCGGGAAGATACATTTTCTTTTAAAGCATGAGAATACATGAGCTACATTTTCCTTTACATGATTTTTCATTTTAGCTGACCACATGTGTATGTAAGTATAAAATTAATTGTAAAAATTGAAAACATAAACGGACAAATTCATTTAGCAGAGTTTAATACCTTAAGATATATCTTTTTTTTTTCAATTCGCTTTTCTTAACAGTTTTTCTGAACTAGAATTTTAGGCTGAGAATATACATTTTTTTATATAAAGATTTTTGACTGAATTCGTACCCTTTGTTCAACACTTTTTTATATATTTTGGGATTAAATACTTGTTATCATTGCTTCAGAAACTTATAATAGCAAATTGTGTTTCCATCAGTAATTTCTTATTGGCATAATTAATAGATTGAACACAGAGGCAGCGATTTCAAGAAAGAGATAATTTTAAGCATTTTCTTTGTATGCCTAAAATATTGCCTAAAAGCCGAAAATATCTTTTGCAATGGAATCAATTTGTGTGCTTCTGCCAACAAACATGTGCAATTTTATTCCACTCGCTTTCGTAAGTAGTAAACTTCTGAATCTATGGATATTTTTAAAATTCTATACACGGGATCAAATTTATTTATTAATGGTTTAAATATTCTTAACTTGTAATTGTTTAAAGAGTTCATAGTTTGCCATGTTTTCAGGGAAACTTTAAAGCTTTTCTTTCGCTAGTATGATTAAGTATTCTTAACAATTTTTGTTGAAATCTATTTGGTAACAATTGCAAATCTTTAAAACATTCTTATATATCGTGATGCTTTTACAATGTTAACTGGACTATAAAGGTAGAAAAATATGCAAAATAATCAATTTAATGCCTGTAAGTTTTCGAAGTTTCGATAACGAAAAATCCCTAAATCCCTCCTCACAAATTTCTAACACCAAACTTGTGTTGACATCCCCAATTTTGGGAGAAAACCCCTTATCTGGCACCACTGCTCTCCAATAAAATCTTTGAACTAATAACGATCACTTTTGGTATAAAATGGTCAATGATCTAACCGGAACAACTAACAAACATCCTACCTTTTTTTCTTCATATGCGTCAGAT
This sequence comes from Cistogaster globosa, assembly GCA_937654795.1. NCBI lineage: Eukaryota > Metazoa > Arthropoda > Insecta > Diptera > Tachinidae > Cistogaster > Cistogaster globosa. Next base: position 33,719,715 of record OW569407.1, read on the forward strand.
AGTTGCCACTTGCATCTTTCAGCTTGGCATACATTTGAAAAGAAATTTTTCTTTGTAAAAATTAAATTAAAAAATGAACCAAAACCAAAAAAATAAATTCTAACTCATACATAATATTACGCGGTTAAATTACTGAATGCAAAAAAAATGTAAATTTAAAAACACACACGGCATCGCGCATGTACATTCATACCTAAAGGCAGAATTAGTCTTTACTTTCCGTTCCGTGACGAATCAGCTGATCAATTTCTGTTAAATGGAAAATATGTATTTGTGGTTTGTTATTACTTTGACGTTCTGTTCTGTTCCGTTCGAATCAGTAGAAAATAGAATTCAACGTTAAGTTACTTGAAAGTTGTTTGGTAGTGTGAGTGCAAAATTGTAAGCAAATAATTTTTGTCATTGTAATTGTAGTTGTTTTTGTTGTGTTGTGTATTGTGTGTTCTTTGTGTATTATAAACGCCTGGTTTGTTGTTACAGAAAAACTAATTACAATAATTTAAAAAGCAGAACGGCACGGCACAGAACAGCAACAGAAAGTAAAGACTAATGAGGCCTTAACTCATCAACATTTAATATGATACTGGAACAGCAAAAAATAAAATTTGCATTTCGTTGTCATACCGATAGTTGTGGTACAAAAAGCAAAAACAAATGTACAAGACGATTTGTAGAGAAAACAACAAAGAAATAAATTGAGTTGTGTTTTAATTTCGTCCAACCAAATTAATAATGATTATTTGGTTAAATGGATGATATTTACAAAATACACAACTTAAGGTAGACAGATGCGAAGGATGCTAATGAAATATTTGGTGGTCCGGAAAATGCGTTATTACATTCTGCCAGCGTCTAAACATATATATCATCGATTGATAAGATCAAATCGAATTTTTCCTTATCCTATATTTAAGTGAAAAAAACCTATCGTTAAAGAATAAAAGTTCTGCTTATAAGCATGCCACTAGGTACGTTCATACGTAAACTTAAAAGACAAGAATGCAAAAGTGCAAGTTTTGCATCAGCAATTAAAAAGAATTTTAATGTTGTATCATTTTTCTTTTACATCTTTACAAAAGCACAATTGAAATTTACACTGTGTTTAACAGACATGCAATTAAACTAGTATGATTGCATTATCGCAAACACATAATATCAAAAAATTTTAAAATTCATCTAGCTCCGCTCCAAACACGAACTTTACCCTATTACACTAGTTTGATGGCATGTCATCATAAAACGCGGGAATATAATTTATATATATACGTGCTTCTTTATTCGATTCAAATTTTAGACTAAAAACTAAAATCAAAAATGTTTACATTTGGGCTACAAAATTCCAAATCATAAAAAAAATGATTATGAATTAATGTAATGCAACAAATCTTAAAATATTATAAATGCATGTACATGCAAGTATTAATATATTCAACAATAATGTAGCGAGTAAACAAACAAAGGGAACAAATAAAGGGATTAACAATAGTGATGGCATTTTCATCAGTGAAAGGTGTGCGTCTTTCAAGATGAATTTAGAGGAGGTAAGGGAGCTATTTTATGAATAGGACGACGAAAAGAACCATTTTTTGACTTAAGCTCTACTACTCGAACTTGTCCATCAGAACCAAGTATAGCTTTTGTTACTCGAGCTAACTGCCATTGTTGTGGTGGGGTATTTTCTTCATGAACTACAAAAAGTTGGCCTTCGATGACATTTGGCTCCTTCTTTAACCATTTGGCTCGTCCTTGTAGTAACAAGAGGTAATCCTTAAACCATGCTTTCCAAAACTGGTTCTTCAAATACGAAATTCGCTTGAAATGACTAAGAGATCCTGGTTTGGTAAGATTTAAGGTTTCTTCAGATAGGGCCATTAAAGGTGAATCAATTATTAAGTGGACTGGTGTTAAGGCTTCACCATCATTAGGATCGTCAGACATTGGAGCGATGGGGCGAGAACTTAAAATGGCTTCAACTTCAGCCGCAAGTGTCTGCAATTCTTCATATGTAAGATACGGCACGCCGATGTTTTTTACGAGCAATGTTTTAGCTGATTTAACAGCTGTCTCCCATAAACCATCGAAATGTGGGGCACGAGGAGGAATGAAACAAAATTCAAAACTTTTCTGGACTGAATATGTTTAAAGCTCTTGAACGACATCTTGATGGAACAATGAATTTTTTATTGCAACGAGTTTGTTGTGTGCTACGGCGAAATTTGTGGCGTTGTCTCAGTGGATTTTTTGGGGAATGCCTCTTCTACTGATGAACCTTTTCAAGCACATAAAAAATGTGTTTGTTGAGAGGTCGGGCAACACTTCTAAATGCGCGGCCTTTGAGCTAAAACAAACAAAAACAGCTATATAAGTTTTGAATAGCATTTTACCTCAGCTACGATGTGTGGCTGGAAATGGGCCACAAAAATCCACTCCAACCACTAAAAACAGTCTATTAACTCGAGGTCGATCAGCTGGTAAGTTACCCATGATTTGGCTTGTAGTGAAAACAATGGATGCAATTTCGAACGACCTTGCGAACCACTTCTCTGCAGTTAATGAGCCAAATCTTTTGACGAATGATACCCAGTAAAACCTTTGGACCAGCGTGTAAATGAAGGCGATGCAAATATTCGATATTCGATTATATAAAAAGATGATTTTTGGGAACCAAAGAAGGAAATCGGGCATTATATTGTATAGGTGCCTTTGCTAGACGACTACCAACACTCAGTAATGTGATAGCTGAGCCATTTTTTATTTCATTTCTTATAGAAATGGTGTCAATTTCTGTAGCGAGGGATGAACAAATTTTCTTTTGGAAAGTGCGACAATGTTCTCCTTGAAATTGGCATTTTGAATATGGCCAATTATGCGCCAGAAAACACAATCCAATTCTGCTACGGTTATATGAGCTGCATATGCGGGCTTGAAGTTACGGTCTACTGGGTATCTGTTAAAAATACGAAAAACAAATCAAATTATTCGAATTACTTTAGAAAATGATGAATGCTTATCGATTATTGATTTTGGGGCATCAGTACACTTGAAAACAGCCACTTTTTTCTTTCAAAAATTTCTGAGCTAATTTTTGTTTCATCAGCTTTGGGCAAGCTGATTGATGATCGAGAAGCAAACTAGGACCGTTAAACCAAATTGTTGTTAGTAATTCCTGTGCACTACATCCTCGGGATACAATATCAGCAGGGTTGCTTTTGGATGGAACGTGATACCAGATAATATCTCTTGTGTTGTTTTGAAGTTCGGAGATACGGTTAGCGACGAAACAATGTAATGTTGATGAGGGTAGTTTAAGCCATTGAAGAACAATTTTCGAGTCAGTTCAAAAATAGGTAACACCCATAAGCACGTTGGGAGGCATCTGCAAAACCATGGTTTTCACCAAGTGTTTCAGGCGATGTAAGTACATATCTGGGTATCTCGATATATTTTATATACTGCAAGTCATCTCTTATTTTGAGCCATAAAGATTTGAGATCTTCATTCAGCTTGTCATCCCAGTCGTAATTCTGGTCCCATATTTCTTGAAGAAAGATTTTACAGCGAACCACGATCGGGCTCAAAATTCCCAGCAAGTCAAAAATTTTTGCAACAAGAGACAAAACTGACCTCTTTGTTGGCAATTTAAAACGATATTCCAGGACATGCCTAAGGTTTGTCTAATTTCGCCTTCTGGACCTTTTATCGGGACTTCAGCTTCATTATTCGAGGTAACTTCAAAACTATTACTGCTCCATTTTGCCAATTCAAGCCCATGTAGTTTAAGTACGTGAACCAACTCTGCCTTTTTTCTAAGCAACGTTTCAACGTTATTGGAACTAGTAAGGATGTCGTCTACATAAAAATCTTTTCGCAGGGTCTTAGAACCAAGAGGAAACGATGAGCTAAATTTATCTGCGATGAAAAACAAACTACGAATTGCTAAAAATGGGGCTGAAGGCAAACCATATGTAACAGTGTTAAGTTGAAAAACTTGCAATTTTGGCTTTCTACTGTTGCGCCATAAAATGAGGTGGTAATTGCGGTCCCGTTTGTCGACTTCATATTGTCGATAAATTCAGAGATGTCAGCTGTGAGCGCCAATTTGTTCAAACGAAACGAAAAAAGGGTGGTGATTAGGTCCTGCTGAATTGTAGGGCCAACTATAAGAATATCGTTCAACGATATGTTTGAGGAGCTGCGAGCTGAGCCATCAAATACGACACGGAGTTTTGTTGTAGTACACAAGTGTGTACGGTGTCGAATGACGAAATTTGGACCATCTAGCGAGTGAGTATATAGCGACATGTGTCCAAGCGACAAATATTCATCCATGAACTCGATGTACGTAGATTTAAGTGTTGAATTTCGACCTAAGCGTCTTGCGAGCGATAAAAAGCGCTTGAAGGCCATATCAAATGAGTTACCAAGTACCTCTGGTGGTGTTTTAAATAGTAAACGAACTTAAATCTTACCAGTTTCTACAACTCTGACATTTTTAATGTAATGTTGTTCACAGGCTTCCTCTTCCTCTGTGAACTTCGGTGGAGTGTTTACATAGTCCTCAATCTCCCAAAACCTTTTTAATGTGGTATCAATGGATTCTTCGGTTGTTTCAATAGCTAAATTGCAAATCATTGGAGCTACTGGGAAATTAGTTGTGAATTTACCACCGGCAATCCATCCGAACAATATATTCTTCAAGGTTGGGCCACTGTCTCCTAATGATAATTTACCGTCTACCAACAAGTTAAAAAAAAAAACTTCTGTACCTATTAACAATTCTATCCGCTGGGGCTTGTAAAATAATGGATCGGCTAGCTGAAGAATGTTAAGTATCTCCTAATGAGATGTTTCGATGTATTCGCCGGGCTGACGAGATGATATTGATTTAGTTACCGTAAAAGTTGAAGACCACTCGAATTAAAACAAGATTTTAATGTAGCATCAACGTAGGATTTGATTCTTGTGCGCACTTCAGCAATGCCGGGAATTTCTTGTGTGTATGGATTAAAACCCAAATTGAGCCTCTTTTCAGTTTCCTCTAGAATGAAATTTATTTCTGAACAGAAATCAAGAAGAGCTCTTACCGGTTGGAATATGCCACGAGAATCTTTGATGAGAACCACAGCTGTTGGGATGAGTGATCTTTTGAGACCCCTAGTGACGAAAGTAGTTGAACGATTATTTTCAACTTGAACTGGATTGCTTACCAAAGAACTATTAGGTTGATTTTGGATGATATCATAAGTTACGGGAGGGTTTAAATTTTCAGGAAGCTTGTAGAAATGAAGCACTGTGTGATGAGATAATTTGCATACCTTACAGCGAGATTTAGATGGGCTATTCGAAACCATATGACCTTTGTTGAAACAATTGGTGCATGGCCACTGCGCTTTATGAAATTAAATGGGATGAAAAGGATGTACAAGAATTCAAACCATGCTCCGATGAAATACAATACGATCACTAAGAGTTTGACTGAACAAAAGTGTGAGATGGACGTTTGAAATTAGGTTTTGTCTTTGCAGAATTAAATTTTTCAGAAATTTCAACCTTTTTTCCATGGCTTTCTAAAAATTGACAACGATTGCTTAAACGTCATAAAATGCATTCCAAGTCGGCAATGATTTGAAGTCTTGTTTCTCATCGTAATTAATTTTGTTTCAGAGCCGACTTTCGATAATACAATGTAAACCAAAATACCATTTAGCACCTCCATTTCTGAACCGAGATAAAACAAAGAACCACAAATAGCCGAAATAGTATCAATAATTTTTCGTAACGAAGCACTGTCGCCCTTTATCATATTTGGAACACTAAATAAATCATTAACATGTTCCAGAAAAATTAACACTTTATTGTCGTAGCGTTCTTTTTTTTAATCTCTCTAGTGACTTAGTATAATTTTGTGCGGTTACTTGAAATGGTTTCACAACTGCCAAAGCTGGGCCTGATAAGCAGTTTAGCAAATAATTAAATTTGTCGACATCCGTAATTGAATGATTTTCGTGCACTAAATTATTAAAAGTAGTAATAAACCTTTCGTCTTCAGCATACTTGCCATCAAATTTAGGTAACTTTAATGAAGGAAGGCGAGATGAATGCACTGCACCAGCAACAGAAGCATTAAATTAAGTAACATCCATTGATACAGAACCACGACGACGTTTTGAAATACCTAATATTTTTACATTTGTAGCGATAAATAAGTCCTCGTAATTACTTCGGCCATTATCAGAGGAACAAAGCTGTTCAATTTTGCCTTGCACGTGGCTCAATTGCTTGGAATACGATTCTAAAATTTCGAGTCTGCATTCCAAAATGGCATTATCGACATTTTCGCCATCTTTTTCTATCTTTTTCTGCATATATGAGAGGTTGCGCTTCATTGTACTTTTTTGATGTTTTAATGCTGCTAATTCTGGGCAACTGGCGTCTTGTGGCTCAGAATCTTCTTTATCGTTGGTTGCCATTTTATTTTTAATTTTTAAGTTTGTATATGTTCAAACCACGAACCGAAATTTTTTATCTTCGAAAGGGAGGTAGCACTTAAGCTGGTTTCAAGACTTTTTTGAAAATGCACTTGTACCACTATAGGCAAAATGCACACAAACAACGAATTTTTGTGATAGGTGACACGAAAGTATGCACAACCTTGAAATATTTGAAGTAGGTGACACGAAAAAAAACCACGAAAATTGGTACTAAGTCACGCGTAGACTAAAAATTACTTGCAAAAGCTTTATCACAAATCAAACGAACAAAATATTTTTGATGTGGCTCTACGGGCCAAAAAGTCGAAAAGAACCGATTAAATTTTTTTTTAACTTAATCTTTAGAACTACCGTTAATTAACTATTTTCAAATTAATTTATTAAAACGCTGGAATTTAATTTATATACGTGGTTCTTTATTCGATTACAATTTAAGACTAAAAACTAAAATCAAAAATGTTTACATTTGGGCTACAAAGTGCCAAAGCATAAAAAAATGATTAAGAATTAATGTAATGCAACAAATCTTAAAATATCATAAATGCATGTACATACAAGTATTAATATTAATCAACAACAATGTAGCGAGTAAACAAACAAAGGGATTAACAAACAAAAGGATTAACAAACAAATAAAGAAATTAACAATAATGATGGCATTTTCATCAGTAATGGGCAGGTGACTGTAAGTGATCACGTCCAACAGCCGCTTTACATAAAATCAGAACTTTGCAAAGTAAAATTTGCGTGTTTAAATGGGGTCTAACAATTGAAGGAAAGAATATTACTAACCAAGATAATTTTTACACTTAAATATTGAGTACTTCCTCTTTAAAATTTTTATACCAAAAACACACGTGTGTGCTTGAAAATTAGAACAGCATATAGCATATTGACCCCAGTGCGCGAAATTATCGTGTATTACCCTTTTTCCCGAAATCTTTTGAAATATTATAGCGATATTTATTGTAGCTACGGCGATAACACGTAGTACATTTTATCGTATGGAACAGCGTTTACTTTTCGTCTAAATAATATATTTTTTATTTTTTTGTTTGTTTTGGTTAGAAGTAAAAAATTGACAAACTTTGTGATTGTTATTCTTATAAGTTTAAGTTGTTAAAAAACACTCTGCTGCATAATTTACTTTTTGTGACGCACAAAGTTCGATTTAGACATAATTACTTCAAAAAGTCGGTCACACATATGCACTTTTTAGCCACATATCATCATACTTTTTTAACAGACATGCAACTTTTGACAGATCGTACGACTGAGCAGGATAATTAATCATGGCCTTAAACGTGGGTTTACTTGCCCACACATCGTTACTTGTGATTAATTTTAAACATAAAATGTGTTCTTTTCCTATGTACAATACGTATAACGTTTTTCCATTAGAGCATGTTCTTCTCATGTGACAAAGCATCTGACATTCTGTAGTGCCAACTTGACACACTTTTATTTTCAACGTTTGTTATGCCAAAAGCACTAAAAAGTTGTGTTGGCAATACAAAGTCTATGTGGCGGACAAACACTTATTTTAGAACATAGATTATGTCGGACGAAATTGAACATTAATTTTTGAACTCAAAAAATTGCAAGCCGTATGTAAAAAGGCTGTTATGACAGACACATTAAGTTACATATGGGTGTTTTAAAGTGACAAGTCCTATCGTAAAGTTTTTAAATAAATAAATATATAAATACTAACGAAGTTTTTGCGAGTGAAGTAGCTAATTAAAATTGGACGTTCATTTTTGTTTGCATTAGCTGGCATGAATAAAACATTTAAATGAAGAAGATCTTCTTGAGATAATGAAGAAGATGAGACAATATATGTATTTTCAACAAGCTCTTGTTTGTTTAAAATTTTTATAGTTATTTTTTATTCGGAATACGCACATTTTGCTTCATAAAATTGTCTGCGTTAGTTGAAATATTTTTACTAAAAATATTAGCAAAGTTTATTGAGCATCCTGTGAAGCTTTTCTTTCTTCAAATAAAATTAAGTTCACTAATGCATTAATTTATTGCTGCAGCACGTTTTTTAAGCATAGCAAAACATGACCTTTTGTAGCCGTTTTCTTTATTGTTTTGAATAATAAATTTTGAAATATTTCCTGTCCTGGGACAATGAGAAAACTGTAAAGGTACGGTCAGACTAATCAAATATTTCACCGAAAAGACGTAACCACTAAATTATGAAAAAATGTTTGTTCTTCTAAAATTCCTATTAAAAAATAAAAGATCATAATCAATGGAAAATATCAATATATCGCATTTATGCTATTATAAATAGTCATTCGTAATGATACTTGCCAAGGAAGATTAATTAAATATTTAAAAAAAAATGGTTTCGCTTTGGTCATATTGGTCAAATATTTAACTTATCTGACCGTACCTTAAGACATTTAAAAAAATATAAATGATTATAGCAAAAACACGAAATAATATTTTACGGGCAATTTTGGCTGCATGTTGTTTAGCATGCTCTTGTTTGTTTTTTTTTTTTTTTTTTTTGGTTTTTCTACTATTCTCTTCACCACAGATGTAAAAAGGCTGTATCCAAGTTTGTCATTTCTACAATATCCATTTCCGAACCAAAGAATTATATATATTCCTAGTTCTTATGCACAGCGAAGTTGATCAGGCGAAGTCGGTCTGTCCGTACCGGTTAAAATCAACTTTGCGTAGGCACTAGATGAGCTAGAGAAAATTAAGATAAACCAATCGACCAGGAATAGTTTCGCAAATTTTGGCATTGAAAATCAGCAAGATCGGTCCATGTCGTTCGAGGCAGCTGCAAAACAACACGCTAAATCTAGCCCGCCCATTTTTCCGAGATTTGGGTCTCTGAAGTTATCATAGAAAAGTACGATTGTGTACCATATATTAATTCTTATATCTTAATTCTCTGCAACACCAATATTTATTTATGATTAGAGTGACTTCCTCAAAGAAGATTTAAATATAAAGTCGAATATAGCAATTCTGTTTTTATTTATTTTCAAGAATGAAGTGTAGCACATTTTGCTGTCGAAGTTCTTCGTTTACAATCGTAATTATATTGGTTTAAATCTAAGTTAAAAATTAGTGTTATTGTTGTGCCGTGATATCTATGACGAGAGGTGGCAAATAAATGTACGCAAATAAAATCGTTTGTAAAGCACAAAAGTTGCAAAAATGCTTATATGTAAATATAAAAAAAAATAAGTTTAATGAGCAACTGCCAATCAAGAAATTTTGTGATATTATTATGGTTACGTGTTCCTCTTACTTAATATTGATATTAATAATGTCAATATCCATTTCCATTGTCTTGCCGACGTCCTTTTGCATTATTATATTATGTGAAGTTCATTGCAGTCATTGCTGTGTTAAATTCGAACTTAATGTTGCATGGTGATTAAGCCACATTTGGTTTTTAATTACTTAATAATTTTTAAGTTAGTCTTATTATAAGACTATTCGCTGCTTTTTTAATCTCAAGATTCCGATTCGTATAGTAAAATTGTGTTAATTTACATTTAAGACCAGGACGCCCCTATTTTTAAAAAATGCAGGTTACAAATCTACGGTCTAAAGATTTTTACGTTGCAAATAATCTTGAGACTTATTTTATGATTGTTTTCGGCCTAATGATATTCTGTATATTTTTAAGTTGCATAGTTTAATGCGAAATAAATATTTATTTCCCCAGCCGTCGGTTTAGCAGCAGATGCATAATACAATTTATTTTTCATACTTAAAACAGCTAAAATTACTCATTTCAAAGTTTATATCGTCATATTAAAAGCAAACGGACGTAGCTACACTTTTTATTATTATACAGGAGAAGCAAAAAACCTTCTAAAATCAACACATATCATAGTTTCTTTGCAATTTTTGTAAATTGTGGGTACTTATTTATTGGGAAAGATATTTTTAGCGCTCTTTTGACTTTCCACTTTTTTTAAAACAAAAATACGTAACTCCAAAAAGTCACAGTAGTGGGTAAGAGGTTTTCTTTTTGGTATGAATTCTAAACTACTAAACAGATTTAGACGAAATTTGGAGACTCAGCATAAGAGATGTGATACTTTCAAAACGATTTTTTACTCTTTGTGTATTTCTTGCACAGTAGATTTTACAGTGGAACAAAGTTGACAATCGGGTTTGTAAAATCTATTGGTCCGTATAACTTTCCGATTCAAAATAATGTAGCATACAATCAACGAGAAAACTCCTTTAGCGGACATGAGTTAAGTTCACGCATGCATTTGTTATCCTGGCTCTGGCTCGTCGGCAATCGGGTGGGGTTATGAACTTAACGCTAGATAGAAAAGACGGCTACATACGATAAATATTTTATTTGCATGCGAAATATAAATAAATTAAATTCTACTATAAACTTAATGAAGCCAAACCTACAGGTGGAAATAAATAAGGTTTTTTTTTCTTTAATTTGATCGTTGATTGATCATAAGATTGTATATTAAAATCGCCAATTATTGCATCTAATAGAACATTGCTTAAAGGTGTAATTTGGCAACGTAAAGCCCATCCCAACCGTGATCAACGGCATATAATTCCAAGAAAATTTTATTTCAGAAAATCCCAATAGACAAACTCTACCACTATCTAGCCCCTTCTTGCCGCAAGAATCAAAACTTTTATGTCTAACATATTAAATATTTTAAATATATTAAATATTTAATTCATCAAAAAAAAAAAAATAGTTATTATAATCAAAAATTCATGTTAAAGCAAATATTATTATATTATGAATTATCTTGAAGTAACTAGCTATTATCGATATATTTATAAAAACAATATTATTCATTATTTAGATGTTTTTATATAAAAATATAAATGCAATACGATTTAAATGTTAACAAGTTAGGTAGTTTTAATTTTGCACCCTGCATATTGAGAGTTAAAATGAAATAAGATGCATAAAGCACGACTAAAAGTAGGTCATATATGTAGGTCAGTTACGCAGAATATATAAGTAAAAAGAAAAGAAATTAATGAAACTAAAAACATATCAAAGATAAATAATTAAACAAATGTTCAATTCAAATGATAAATGATCAATACTATAAAATTTACCGTTAATTCAATTTTTCACTTTATATCTCTTATATATAATTTTAAATATGTAATACATTTTGTGGGGGATAAAGGGGGGTTGCTTCCACGTAGATGTGGGCGGGGTCGTCCCACAGAGTTGTGGGGAAAAATACTTAAGACTTACCCGTGATACTGGAGATGTGAGTGGTGTCTTCTGCTGGCTGCTCCTCTTTATCTTCTGTATCTTGTTGAAAGGATTCTGATGTTTGGTTCTTGAACTGTTTCCTTTATAGTGCTTCTAGTTGTATTTGTTGTTGTTTTCTCTAGTGATGATGATGTTGTTGGTATCGAGATGGTGATATTTGCACCACAATTATCCTTTATTTTATTCTATATTTTGGACACACTGGCCAAGTAGGGTTTTGCATGAATAACACAATATGGTTTGTTTTTTGTTTTATGGTTTTTATTGAAACTTAATTCGAGCTTTATTTATAAAAATTTTTAAGGGAAAATACACGTGGTATTAAACACGACTGCAATAACACTTTAAAAAAAGAACCTTTTTTCTTTAAGAAAATAACTTTAGCGCACTAAAAAAAGAATCACTTCACAGATTTATTTAAATTAAATTGTACTTTCTACAAATGCTGAACTGACCACTGCACACGTCTACCCTGCTGAACTGATTAACGTCGAATCATCATTGCGCATTCTTTTGCCCTTTTTTTGTTTTATGTTTCTCTCTTTTTTTTTATTACACAGATGCAAAAAAAAGGCAGAAGAGTGTTTACAACGCAGTCTGCGTTGACGCTTAAACATCCCGCCCCCCTTGCAGGACTGCAACTTAGAGTATAAAAAGTTATATATAAATTCTAATTCAATGAGTCAAAAAGATAGAGTATCTGAGGGTGTAATACAAGTATAAATTCAATAAATTCAATAAAGTTCAATAAATGTATAAGTTCAATAAATGTATAAGTTCAATAAATTTATAAGTTCAATAAATGTATAAGTTCAATAAATGTATAAGTGCAATAAATGTATAATATAAAAGTGATGGCTAGTCGTTGGTGGCACCTAGAGGCCAAACTTTCCCACTAAGACCCATCCCAAAGCTGTATCTTGTGCAAGAGGCAATGCGAGGCTGCCTGGTTGAAGACCACTTCTGATAAGATCCGGATATACATCGGCTCCCAGGATGACGTTGACGGTGTTATTACCATAGAAGTCTGGGTCTGCCAGACGGAGATTAGCGTAGTGTTGAGCTACTCGGCTGTCCAGCGGTTTTCTGGCTTGGTTGAGGGGTAGTTTGTCATCAACTCTGGCGGTGACGGTAAACGTGGTTGCTCCCTCAAAACGTGAACGAAAAGACATTTTGTACCACTTCTTGTTGTCGATCAGTTCAACGGGGAGGTGATATCGGTCGACGATGAAGGCGGCGATAGCACTTTCGGTGGCACACGGGTTTAACAGACCACGGACTTGCACCCATTGCTTGTTTAGGCGTATTTGCATAATGACGGTAGGTATCAACGTAGCGTTACCAGTACCGCTTGAACAACGTATCTTGGAGGGGCGATGGAGAAGTGTGTGATGCTTACCCCTGCAGATTTTACAACATTCAGCACTGCGACACTTATTAGTCCGGTGCGAGTGAGCTAAGCAATTTTCGCAATATAGATGGCGTCGTACCGTTTTTTCTCGTGCGGAAACAGACATGCTGATAAACTTTTTACATTTTCGCAATGGGTGATCCTTTTGGCACAGGCGGCAGTCATAGGTGGATTTTAAACGAATGATAACCCGTTGGCGCTCAATCGGGGAAGCGCTTCTACGTGGTGAACGCCGCATAATGACTAGAAAAGAAAAGAACGGAATAAAGGCAAAGATTAGTTGTCATTGCGATTCGGGGTAGGGGAGCCACACTAATTTAACGATGGGGCGCGTGATGACACCCGTAGCGGTGCGGATGTCAGCTGTGCGGACCTTGCTGTCCGGGCCGTGATAGACTTTATCAATGCGACCGAGACGCCATTGGTGTGGGGGGTAAATTGTCTTGTCGCACGACGACAAGATCTCCGATCGCGAAGTCTCGCTGTGGGTATTTCCATTTGGTCCGCTTATGAAGTTCCATAAGATACTCGTTTTTCCATCGACGGGCGAGGTGATGATGTAATATTTTTAGTTTCTGCCAGCGATTGACATAACTTAACGAGTGATCGGAGAGATTGGGTTCGGGGGTGACAATATGGGGGTGCCTATGAGGAAGTGACCGGGGGTTACTGCGCATAAGTTGGTGGGGTCGTTGGTCACTGGACTCAAGGGCCGTGAATTCAGACATGCTTCTATGCGGGTTAGCATGGTGCTAAATTCTTCATACGTGAAGTGTTGGCTGTGGCAAATTCTTTTAAAATGGGCCTTAAAACTTTTAACTCCGGCCTCCCACAGGCCGCCCATATGGGGTGCACCTGGGGGGATGAAGTGCCATTCTAACGGGGAGAAGCTGTTTTGAGCTAGTACACCTTTACGTACGAGTGCGAGGAATTGTTGGGCATCTTGTTGTAGGATGTTAGAGGCGCCAACAAACGCAGTGCCATTATCGGAATACATGACATGGGGCGTTCCTCGTCTACTGAAAAATCTGGCGAAGGCTGCTAAAAAGGCTTGCGTAGATATGTCTCCAGTGGCTTCCAGGTGGATGGCTTTAGTGGCGAAGCAGACGAAGATAGCGACGTAACCTTTGGTGATTTTGCAACCGCGGCCCACGTAGGATTTTATCTCGAAGGGCCCGGCGAAATCCACTCCAGTGTCGTAGAATGGGCGGGTGAGCGTAACTCGTTCGGGGGGTAATGCAGCCATCATCTGCTGGCTGAGCGCACCTTTATGTCTGACGCATATTACACATTTAGAAATAGTTGATTTAATTAGATTTTTAAGACGAGGTACGTAATAATGACATCGCATAAGGCGGTGTAAAAGCGCATTTTGGCCATGTATGGAGTATATGTGTAGCCATTTGAGGAAAAGTTGAGTATAACGAGCGTGATAGGGTAACAAAATAGGGTAGCGCTCATTATAGCTAAGAGTGGGGGAGTTTGCCAATCGGCCATTAATTCTCATGATTCCTTTAGAATCGAGAAAGGGGTTAAGAGTTAATAATGTACTTTTACGGGATATCGGGCGATTATTGCATAATTCTTTATGCTCCTCTGCAAAATGAAGTTTTTGACTCGAAATGATTAAACATGATTTAACGAGATTGATTTCATCTGAGGTGAGATCGTTAGAGTTGAATTTCTGATGATTTTTCAAGCGATGATAAAAACGAAATACGTAACTAATAACTCGTAACGCTTTCGGCAAATCCGAAAAATTATGGAGAAGGTCTTCATATTTTACCGTTGTAGAGTGCACACAAAGCGGTCTGGACTCTTCGTCCGTTGAGAAGTTTTCAGTGCATGACGGCCATTCAGCGTGTGGAAGTCTTAACCAAGAGGGACCTTGCCACCAGAGCGTATTCGCCGCCAATTGTGAGACGGTAAGGCCGCGAGAGGCCAGGTCAGCTGGATTGTTCTTCGTATCCACATGCGACCATGGTTCGATTCCGACCTTTTCGATTATGGAGGTGACGCGGTTTTCAACGAATGTTTTCCATCGGTTAGGGGGACCTCGCAACCACGCTAAGACGATCGTGGAATCCGTCCACAAGAAAATTTTGTAATTTTTCAAATTGAGTTGAGCTGGTATTGTGTCCATCATTGTAGCCAACAATTCAGCACCACAAAGTTCTTTTCGCGGTATCGAAACAAATTTTACCGGCGCTACCTTGGTTTTTGCTACTAAAAGGTGTGTTGAGACAAAACCTTGGTTCTCAGACCGCAGGTACAGAGTAGCGGCATAGGCCTTTTCAGAGGCGTCGCAGAAACCGTGTAGTTCGGTGTTGTATGAGGGGTCAAAATCAACAAAACGGGGTATTCGAATTTGTTCGATGTGTACATAATCGTCAAGAAAATTATGCCAGTTTTCTAATGTAGGGGGGTGTAAATCTTCATCCCAGTCTGTTTCGTCCTTCCAGATTTGTTGCATTATGATTTTAGCCACAATTATTTTGGGTGATAGCCAGCCCGCGGGGTCAAATAATTTGGCTATTTCTGAAAGTACAGACCTTTTTGTGACTGCCTTACGATCGGGGTGAGATTTCAATTTAAAGTAGAAATAATCGTTTCCAGCGTTCCAGCGCAGTCCAAGCGTTTTAGTGATGCTGGAACCAGAAAGGGTCAAAAATTCTTCATCTAGTAGATAATGCGAGGGTAAATCATTGAGTAGAAGATTGTTATTCGCCGTCCATTTACGTAACGTAAACCCAGCTGACTCAAGCACGTTGCGGAGTTGATTTCTGCATTCTAAGCTGGCCGTAAGAGTATGGGAGCCAGCCAAAACATCATCGACGTACATGAAGTTTCGTAAAATGTCAGCTGCCAGGGGGTAATTCTGTTCGACCTCGTTGGCTAACTCTAGCAATGTTCTGATTGCTAAGTATGGCGCGCAGTTGACACCGAATGTCACGGTATTCAACTGGTAATCTTGAAGGGGCTCATTCGGGAATTTTCGGAAGATTATGCGCTGATAAGGGGTTTGAGAGGGTTCTATAAGAATTTGGCGGTACATCTTTTCGATGTCCGCGTTAAATACGTAGCGAAAAAGTCTCCAGCGAAGAATTAAAATTGTTAAGTCAGCCTGTAATATAGGCCCAACGTGGAGCATATCGTTGATACTGACGCCGTTAGATGAGGGGCTAGAAGCATTAAACACCACACGTAGCTTGGTGGTAGCACTATCGGGTTTTAGTACTGCGTGGTGTGGCAAGTAGTAGCTTTCAGGGCCGTTGCTCGGGGGGGAAACTTTGTCCATTTGGCCTAGAGTGGCATACTCGGTGATTACTCGGTCGTAATCATTTTTGAGTTCGGGGATTTTTAGCAACCTTGTTTCATTGCGTAAAAATTGAGATATGGCGATGTTTCGGGAATCGCCTACATTAAGGGGGTTAGGGAAGTCGCGCTTAAAGGGGAGTGACACGACAAAACGACCATCAGGGTTTTTGTGGGTCGATCTCTTATACAGCTCTTCACAGTATATATCTTCAGGGGTTGAGCGGCGCTTCTTCGGAACTTCTTCCAGTTCCTAGAACTTTTGTAGTTGAGTGGATAGGGTAATACATTGAAAAATGAACGAATCGTGACACGGTTTTGGGGGGTGTGCATTTTGCCGGTGAGTATCCAGCCGAAAATGGTATTTTGGGCCACCAGGGATTGGTGAGAGTCCCATTGTACGCCGTTTTTAATTATCTTGGGGTAGACATCTCCTCCGAGTAGTAGGTCCACCTCAGTGCAGTTTTGCCTATACTTATCAGCCAGTTGTAGGCGTGAGAAGTTCGCATCCTTGAGAGCGGATACTGGGTAATACGGTAGTTGGTCTGTTAACTTATTGACGATGAAGGCGTCAATACCCATGCTGATTGCAGGGTTAAGCGGAGACCCTATACGCACTTGACACATGTGAGTTGATGTGGCAGTTAATGAGTCATTTATGCCATGGACCTCAGCATGAGATGACTGAGTGTCGATGTGTAGTCTTCTTTGAAGTCGTCTCGAAATAAACGACGCTTCAGACGCAGAGTCGATTAAGGCACGAATAGTGCATTTAAGATCGTGATTATAAATGTCTACTAAGGCGGTGCCCAGTATAATAGAGGGGGTAGTTGTTTGTACCTGGGTTGAGTAGGATTGCAGCGTTTTTTCAGCGGCTTCACGAGAAGTAGAGGGGGTTGAATCTTTGGGGAGGTGGATACTAGTTGGGGGCGTAGCCCCGCGGGTAAAGTAATTAGTTCTATGTGATGGGGCAGCAGCAGGGGGCATATTCATGTTGTGCGGGGGGTTATATGAGCGAATATTATTTTCATGGGGGTTAGGGGTAGATATAACGGGAGCAGCTTGGGGTGCTGCAGGGTTCCGTATATTTGAGGCTGAGTTGCGTTCGTGGCGGTGCAGCAACGAATGATGGCTTTGGCCACAAGCGTTGCACACAAATTTGCTTTTACATTGTCTACGCTCATGGGAGGTAGCGAGACAATTGGTGCAAAGTTTATGTTTTTTAACTATATTATATCGATTTTCAAGGGACATACCAAGAAACACTGAACAAAATCTGAGTGGATGTGAGTGGGGACACAAAGGCATTTTTTCTGCTTGTCGATTAACACGCTGGTATTAAAACTGTTGAGTTTTTTCTCATTTGAATGCGGTTTTTTGTAATTCGAAACTTTAGGCGCGTTTGAGACATGCGAGTGTGAAAAGGTCGAGCGGATATCTGCAACGGATTCTAATGTCTGGAACCGAGACGTCAGAAACGCATCCATTTGGTTCCAGGCTGGCAACTCTGTGTTGTGGGGCAAAGAGTGTTCCCACAAATTGAGCGTAGTATCGGGCAGACAGGTGGAACAAATATAAATAAAAATGGGGTCCCAATTCTTGGTGTCGATTCCTAACAGCGTTAAATTCGTAAAGCAGTCATTAATTGTGCGTTGTAAGCGACGAATATTGGGCCCAGTCTCTTTGGGAAGGGGAGAAATATTAAATAAACATTTTAATTGCGCGTTCACCAAAACGCGCTTATTTTCGTACCTTTGTACCAGGTGTTGCCATCCCATCTCGAACCCATCGTTCGTTATAGGGCAAGTTTTCAACAGGTCTCGTGCTTCTCCTTGGGTCTTCTTGAGTAGGTGGCACATCTTTTCTACCGGGGATAGGCGATTATTGTTCTTATAGAGGGCCGTGAACATATCACGGAATGTGGGCCATGACTTATATTCACCGTGGAAAACCTCTGTATCGCAGGGGGGTACTGATATGAGGGGGTGTTGAGTTGTTTGTTCCTCTCGAGCAAGATGCCGTGTTGTCTTGTTGCGCAGAGTCTCGATGGCTTCATTTATTTTGGCGATCATTTTGGTATAAACCTCAAAAGTTGAAAAAAAACGTTTTTCCAAAGTTTCGATGTCGATGTCATCTTTCACGGGATCAAATTTTTCGATAGCATCATCGTATAGCGACGCAAAGGCTTCCCATAGCCGTATAGCTTCTGTTTTCAGGACATCCCACGCGTGAATCGACTGGCCGTCAACCGCGCTCTCATCCATATGAACTGAAAGCTTCGTGATGCGATCAGAGACACGGATCAATGATTTAATTGATGCCATTTTATCGTTAAATGCGTAAGTGGGGGGTATTTAGTTACCAAGAAAAAGACTAGATACTTTGCGATATAAAAATTAATCGACTGTTGATAATTCGCGATAAAAAAAAAAAAAACGATCGATTGTTGGGTATAAACAGTAGGGGGAATTCTCGCCAACAAGACAATAAAAAAATGTCCGAATTGTAAAGGGGTTCAAATAATTGATAGAAGAAATTAAAGTAAAAATATGAAAAATACTTTTTTTTTTTTTTTTTTCGGTTGCGCCTCGTTTTAATGTTTTTTTTTTTTTTTTTTTTTTTTTTTTTTTTAAAGAGAAGTAGCACTTCAGGCATTAACACCTACTAAGTTATTTTGGTAACCGTGCTACATTCTTTAGGAAAGGGATAGATAAGAGATAAGACAGGTGGTGAAAGAGAGAGATAGAGAGTTAGTTATTTTACTTCGCCGGTCAGTATGCTATGAAAGAAGTACCGACGAAGGAGGCTGCATGTTTTAATGTAAATTCTGAATATGTATTTATACCATTAAACAGAAAAAAACATTCTTAATTTTTGATTGCCGCAGGGGTCGAACCCTGGACAACCAAGTTTGTAGTCAACGTGTTAACTACTTCGACTACAGCAACCTCAAATGTGCCCAAACTGTTGGGGTTGACCCTCGTATACTTGTACCCGTTTCTTTTTGGGGTGACCCTCGTACACGATTGCCCGTTAGTTTCCCCGAACAAACCAAGTGACAGTGAAGGGTAGAATTTGTAAATATTTGTTTTGAAATTAATAAATACAGTTGAGTATGAAGTTTTATATTTTTTATAATAAACGGTCGATAAATACCAAATAAAATAATTAACGCCAAATTTGCTTGGTTGCGTTTAATTTAATTTATTTATTAAAACAGGGGGGGATAAATTTCAAATTTTCCTTTTTCTCCAAGTTCGTCAACCCGAGAGATATTATTTAATTTAATAATTTAATCTGATCCAAAATTAAATTTATCAAAATTATTTATGAAATTTAATTTAATTTAAAATCAACACGTTAAATTTTCAGCTTTCCTATACTTTAATGACCAAGAAAATTCAAAGAGTAACAATATTTGTCTGCGACTGTGCTTGTGTATTCTCATTTTCAACCACCAAATTCATTGCATGTATTGATGTAGGTCAGTAATATTTTTTACCATACGCTTGTGTATTATGCTTTGGTATTTTTCTCTTGTGTTTTGGGGGTGACGTCACAAAATTGATCTCTTTAATTTAAACAAATATTTACTCTCACTATACAAGCAAATGAAGATGTGTGCATACAACCACACATAAGAATATTGTCTTTATTCTTTTTCTCTGCCGGCAGCGAATTTGCGACGGCCAAAGAAACTTCTCTGCTTTTTATATTCCTGTACGTATGTAAGTTTTTTTTTTTTTTGCGTAATTGTGGGTACAGAAATATGCATATGCAGAAATATGTATGTGCTTTTTCAAGTTTGTTGTTTTTCAACAACTTGTTGCTTTAACCTTGAACAAATTTGGTGTGTACGTATGTATACAGATGTACGCATGCCAACAATCGTAAGCATATATATGTAAGTATATAAATTTCGCGGTTTCTTATTTCTGCAGGTGCATAAGAAATAGAGGAATAAAATAAAAAAACCGTTGGCAATGCAAAAAAACACAAGTACCGCTAGTATTGGTGTTTTACAAATTATTATACAAATTTAAAAAAAGGGGTACAGTCAACGCTGTTTTTTCAAAAGGTTTTTTAATATGGGGCCCAGCACGAAGTGCTTGGGATTTTCCTTCATGGAAACAAGGGTTGGGGGTATGGGGTTTCGTTCTCCTTTATACGGAGGTGAACTTTATTATATATACATACAATTATATAGATTCATATATATATATTGGGTCCGGAATGGGAATCCGGTGGGGTTTTTTCTCCTTATGGAGGAAAGTTTTAGGGGTTTTTTGGGGGTACCGGGTTGGATCCGGCTCGAAGGACCAAAAAATGTGGGGGATAAAGGGGGGTTGCTTCCACGTAGATGTGGGCGGGGTCGTCCCACAGAGTTGTGGGGAAAAATACTTAAGACTTACCCGTGATACTGGAGATGTGAGTGGTGTCTTCTGCTGGCTGCTCGTCTTTATCTTCTGTATCTTGTTGAAAGGATTCTGATGTTCTGGTTCTTGAACTGTTTCCTTTATAGTGCTTCTAGTTGTATTTGTTGTTGTTTTCTCTAGTGATGATGATGTTGTTGGTATCGAGATGGTGATATTTGCACCACAATTATCCTTTATTTTATTCTATATTTTGGACACACTGGCGAAGTAGGGTTTTGCATGAATAACACAATATGGTTTGTTTTTTGTTTTATGGTTTTTATTGAAACTTAATTCGAGCTTTATTTATAAAAATTTTTAAGGGAAAATACACGTGGTATTAAACACGACTGCAATAACACTTTAAAAAAAGAACCTTTTTTCTTTAAGAAAATAACTTTAGCGCACTAAAAAAAGAATCACTTCACAGATTTATTTAAATTAAATTGTACTTTCTACAAATGCTGAACTGACCACTGCACACGTCTACCCTGCTGAACTGATTAACGTCGAATCATCATTGCGCATTCTTTTGCCCTTTTTTTGTTTTATGTTTCTCTCTTTTTTTTTATTACACAGATGCAAAAAAAAAGGCAGAAGAGTGTTTACAACGCAGTCTGCGTTGACGCTTAAACACATTTGTTGCTTATTTTTTTCTTTTTCTTTTTTATTAAATTCTTTTTCTTTTAAATATTTTCCTTCTTTTTAATGTTAATCTTTTCCTTCTGTGTTTTTCTTTTTTTCTTTAAAATGAAGCATCAATTTACTTATATATATAATATTTTTTTTTTGTCACACAGCACTAATAAAAATATTCCGTTAGATTATTATATTTAATTTTGAAAAAAATTACTTGTATAATAATATAATTACTAACTCTCACTTTGATTAAACGATTTATTCGGCGCTGCGATAATTATACAACTGATTTACAAAAGAATGAAAAACATTTTATAACTTACATTAAGTATATTGGTCTCATTAGTTTCCATCGATGAATGGCCATTCAGCAATGCGGGAGCCGTGTGTTGAACAGAGAAAGTAATATTTAGTAACAATAATTATTTGATGTGAACGTCGAATTCTGCTTGAAACCCATTCTTTGAAAAAAAAAAAAGAAAAATCACCAAAAAATTTCAAAAATAATATATAATTAACAATTTTTTTATAAGGAATGCCTAATATGTAGTCTCTAAAATAAATTATGTACAACTTCTTTCCCAGCAAAACGTTGATTGCTATTACAAGATAATTCCATATAATACTGAGAATATATCTGCTAGGCATGCAAATATCAAAGTTAAATGATTAAATTTTAGTGACTTTGAATCCTGGTTCAAACAATATTTCATGAATAGTCTGTGCACTATTAATCTAAATATGTTGATGTTTTTGGTGGCTTTTTCAGCAATATAATAATTTATCAAGCTCGTTTTTTTCGTTTGTCTGATCAAGCCCTCATGAAGGATTTCATAAGATCGAACTTAAAGTTCATTAGTAAATGATAGGCAACGTATTAGAACATAAACCACATTCTAGGTATATCCTACGGATTTGGCACCGAAATTTAGATTTTTGTGTTTCTTTGTTTTTGAAGGCAGTAAATTATTTAGGAAAATTTTAGTTAATTTTTTGGAAAAAAAATTATTATTATTATTTGACTTGTTAAACTTTGAAAATGTAAAAGATATAATACTAAGCCACGTTGTTATATTTGGAAGTCACGCCTACGGAGGTATGTTTTTTGTTCGCACTATGGAAATAAAAACTTAATTAAAGTTGGTACAAAATGTAAAAAAGCTTACAAGTGTGATCAGATGTTTTATGAACAGTAACGTTTTACCTGTCGCCAGTAGTGAGATCATATTAAAGAATTACAGTGGGAAAAAGTAATTTTTAGAATATATATAAATTATTTTTTTTTCTTTTATTTTTAATAATAAATAATGGTTTAATATTGTTATTAATTATTATTTTGGTTTTCATATATTTTGCATACTATCATTACGCTATGCCAGCACTTTACAAAAATTTTCAATTTTCGAAAACTACTTGAAAAAGTTAAGAAAAAACATGCTTACTATATATTAGCATTTTAGTCTCTTAAAGTTTAATAGATATTTGACTTTATCATATATCTTGTCTTTTATAGTTTACCAGAAATACGCCAAAAACCTTACCTATTGTTTTGAATTTTATCATTTAAATCCTTTACAGTTTTGCGTAAAAATATGTTTTCATTTTTTAACTTTTCTATTAAATTTGTATACATATTTTATTATAAAATAAAATGTAATTACGTAATTTATTTTTAAAATAAAAATTACAGATATCTGAGAAATTTTTATATAAAAGATTCTGTACATTTTATAAAAAAAAATTCATTTAAAAGAAGTCGAAACGAAAAGTTAATTTTCGAAGGGGATATTGTCATAACAATTATGCCAATCAGCTGGTATTAATGCTTTTAAACAGAGTTTGTAAAAAAACAGTACACTATCATAGCGTACTGCTTCAACAACACAAACACTAAATTTGTTTTTATTGTTTATTAATCTGGTCACAAACAATATACCGTACACAACGATTGTAGGCTGATGATCACAAACCCTACGATAACGTACTGATCTTTATTTTAGTGTACTGATCTGAAAGACCACTACGTAAACTGCAGTGATCTTAAGTAATCACTACGCAAATTTTAGTGATCTTTAGAGTATTTTTAGTGAACTTTAATGATTTTTAATGTTTTTTATGGTTGTCTTGCTTGCAAAGTTACAATTGAAAATTGAATAAATACATTTTTTTATTTTGTATTTAAAAAATTTTGAAAGAAAATTTTTCTTTAATTTCAAGATCAAATATAATTTATCGATTAAATCTGTTATATAAATAAAAGTATTTAAAAAAAATTGAATTTACAAATACATCTATTATAAAACAAATATAGAAATAAGTATTAATATAAGTGAAATTATATAATTTGTTATAAAAACAAAAAATCGGCTGGCAGGTATTAGGTAATTTTACATTTTTTTCAATGTAAAAATCAGTAACAAATATTACTGAATGAAAAAGTTTTGAAAAAACTAAATGTCAATTTATAGAGCTTAGCAATTGCAAAATAATTTGATTACAGCATAAAAAGTGTTAATATCATATAATTTTATGATCAGGTAATAAACTTTTAAATCTGCTTAAAAAATCCCTTATTTTGTAAGAATTTTTCTTCAACTTTGATAAGTAGGTAGAAAATAAACAAACTTGAATATACTTTGTGTTAATTAATTTTTGACTCAATAGATTTTTATTTTAAGAATAACAAATTGTGTGTAATTCTTAGATATAAACATTGTCATAAAATTTAAGAGTTTTTCTATTTTTTAAAAGAAATTTTATTTTGGCTTTATTGCTTGAAGGAATTTGTTTAAAACTAAAATAACAGCAACTAGAAATTTATGTGAAAAAAGAATAAACACGCCAGCGTTAACGACAAAAAGTAGAAAATCCAAGGTAATTAAGGAATTTATTGTACATACATACATTAATAAATTTGTGTCTTGCATTTTTTTTTTATTAAATATTTATATAAATAATAATAATTATAATTCAAAAAATTTTAAAAATCCAAAATTATTGCATTATTGTTATTTTAGGCTAAAAACGGCTTGAAAAATGTTTAATTTTTGTTTAAGCTTACTATATATGTATGTACAGGTTTGAATCAAATTTCGTATAAAATTCATCAGTCTTCCAATGGATCCTCTACCTTTAATTTGACCTTCTTTACATTGAACTTTTGATTTTACTCTATATTTACTAAAATCCCAAAGCTCGGATTGGAAAAACAAAACTAACATAAAAAGCTATATCTATTCCGAAGTATTGCTGAAAGTATTTCATGAGCCCTAGTCCATATATGGACTTTATGAGCCAAACAGAAAAAAATCCAATTTTGCGATTTTTTTTTTTTCAAAGAGAAGTAGCGCTTCAGACAACAATGTCTATTTAGTCAGTGCAACTTTGATACATTCTTTAGAAAAAGATAGCGGAGAGAAAAGACAGTTAGTGAACGTATAACCATTTCATTAATTATTTTACTTCGTTTTTCTGTTCAAAGAAAGCTTTTTTGTTTTAAATTGTAAGTTTTGCTCAGATCCAACTTAATTAATGGAAAGGTTGCTGTCTTAACAATTTTTGTACGTAATTAGCAACCACATACAGGAATACTAACGAAAGTTAAAAAAAAGATGGGCTTATATCTAGTTCAGTAAAGCGAATAAAAAAAACAAATGTATGGATTACAGAGAATTAAAAATAAGCATAAAAATGTCCTCGGCTCTAATTGGTAAAACTTAAAAAAAAATTGTATTTCCTTAAAGATCTCTTCAAAAGCTTTTAAATGATTTTTGACCTGAGGAATGGCGGTTTTTAGGTGACTTATAAGATATTTGGTGAATTTCTTGGCGATTTTACATGACTAGATGAACACTTAAGTTTACATACTTAAGTTAAAAAAGCTTTTATAAAAAATACGATTTTTATCAACTGAACGTTAAAGATGTGACCCAACATCCCGGCGCCATTGAAGGACCATAGGTCTTCAATCCTTTGGAAGAGGAGCCAACTTTTGTATTGGTCTCTTAATTACGCCGTTTTTCGTGCGTATCTCTGCCACTCTGACCTTGCTGTCACTGCCTTTGGTTACGCTGACGACTACTCCAAATAGCCATTCCTGGGGTGGCAAGCTGTCCTCGTGAACTAAGACCAATTCTCCAATTTTGATATTAGGACATTCTTGAAACCATTTGGCCTTGTTCTGCAACTCCAGTATGGTATCCCTGGACTAAGCTCGCCAAAACGTTTCCTTGAGTTCGCAGAGTAGACGCCGTTTCAACTCATTGCCTTTCGCGCCTGCGTCGTATTCTGGCGGCAGCGAACGCAGACCCTCTCCTATTAAGAGGTGTGCTGGAGTAAGCACGTTCCCATCGTTGGGTTCTCGAGACAGCGGTGTTAGTGGACGACTGTTGAGCACCGCCTCTTATTCTGCGAGCGTCGTTGTCATTTCTTCTTGTGTTAACATCGCTGTGCCCACTGCCCGTAAAAGTAGGTGCTTCGCTTGCTTCACGGCCGCCTCCCACAGCCCTCCGAAGTGCGGAGCCCGAGGCAGTATGAAGCTGAATTTGACCCTGTATGACGCTACGAACGATACCAGAGCGTCTCGTTGTTCTTCGAATGCCATCTGCAGATCTTTCAACTCTCTGCTCGCTTCGACGAAATTGGTTGCATTGTCGCAATGGACCCGTTGAGGAAGACCTCTTCTGGCAGCAAACCTTTTAAAACAAAGAATAAACGCATTAGAAGAGAGGTCTGATACTAACTCTAAGTGAACGGCCTTTGACGAGAAGCAAACAAACACCGCAATGTACATTTTTATCGGCTGCTTTCCACGTATTCTTAACGATACACTAACGGGACCACAAAAATCTACGCCGACGACTAGAAATGGCCGTAGAATTCTCACTCTATCAGCGGGAAGGTCTCCCATTGTAGCGAAAGCAGTGAACACATTCTTTAACAATTCTACCACATTCCTTGCGAGCATTTGTCAGCCATATATCTTCTCTTAATAATGATATTAAAACTTTAATGCCAGCATGACAGTTCTCGAAATGCAAATATCTTAAATATAGTTTGATAAAATGCTCTCGCTTTGGCATTAACAACGGAAATCTTGTATTATATGGTAACAGTGAATTGAGCAATCTCCCACGTACTCTAATGAGCGAAAAGGACCTATCTTCACTAATATACTTGTGAATAAAGGGTGTTAACCTCTGAAGGTTTGATGGTAGTGGTTGTGATTGTTTTAATTTGACCACTTTAACTCTTGAAAATTGGGAACAATAGAATTCGTAATTTTACGTTTTCTTAAACCATCAACAAACCGAAGAATATAAGGCATAACCCTCATAAATTTTTATACGATAAACTTTTTTCTAGAAACTGTAAAATGTAGTTCGACTCCTCTGCCGCTTCTAGACTTTTCACAGAAAACACCGCGCTAAATTTTCTCTTTTCCGCAGATTCTTGCTCTGGAGTGATAATAAAATGCTTATTTATTGGCCATTCTGTAACGTTCTTTAAAAGAAACAGCGGACCTTGAAACCAAATTGAGTTATTTAACTCACTAACACTACACCCTCTTGACACAATGTCAGCCGGATTTTCTTTAGTTGGCACATGACGCCAATCAACACGGTCTGACCACTTTTGTATTTCAGAAACTCTGTTGGACACAAAGGTTGTTAACAAAGAAGGATGCGTTTTAATCCAATGTAAAGTGATTTCCGAATCAGTCCAAAAGGTCACATTCTCAATATAATATTTCATCATATTTTTAACTTTTGACCACAGTTTTGCTAAAACGTGTGCTGCGCCTAACTCGAGTAATGGTAGCGATTTTGTTTTAAGCGGTACAACTTTTGATTTTGCTGCAAGAAGACGACACGTAACGCCATTTGAATTTGCGCAGCGAACATAAATACAGCATCTATAGGCCCTAATGGACGCGTCGGAAAAACCGTGAATTTGAACTTTAGCCATGGCTGTGGTATTGACGAACCTTCGTATTTCAATTGTATCAATGTTCATAAAAGTTGTCTTAAAATCCTCCCAAATATTATTTAATCGTAAAGGGATAGATTCGTCCCAGTCTAACTTCTGAATCCAAAGCTCTTGAAGTAAAATCTTTGATTTTGTGACAATTGGGCATAAAAGCCCGAGAGGATCAAACAACCTAGCTGCTACAAACAAGATGTTCTTTTTTGTGGCCTTAAAATTTTGAAAATTGTCTTCCAATCAAAATTTGAATACATCCCTTTTTGGAATCCAATGAATCCCTAAGGCCTTGGTACATTCAGAAAGGCTATCTAATCATTTTTCTTCGCAATCGGAAACATTAAAGTTTGGGTGATTTGAAACCCATTTAGTTAGATTGAATCCAGCAGAACTCAAAATCTGCGTTACTTGTTCTTGAATGCGAAAAAGCTCCTCTAAACTATCAGACCCCGCAAGCAAATCGTCAACATAAACATCACTGCGAATTACATTCGCTCCAATAGGCAAAGTTTTAATGTATAAACGACTCAATTCGACAAGGCACCTTATTGCCAAGTATGGCGCTGAAGATGTGCCATATGTTAGAGTGTTCAAACGAAATATTTGAAGACAATCCGCTGGCGTCTACCTCCAAAGTATTAAATTGGAAATTTCTGTCATTTTGTTTACCAAAACTTGGCCATACATTTTTTCGATATCTGCAGCGATAACAAAATTTATGAAACCGAAATCTTATCAAAAGCGAATACAAATCCTCCTTTATAGTCGGTCCAACCATTAACATGTCATTAAGTGACATTTGGGAGGAAGTTCAACTTGATGCGTCAAAAACTAATCTAAGTTTTCTTGTCGAACTTTGAGGAATGAAATAATGAGGACATATAAGTATTTTACTGTCCCCTATGGACATATGACCTAAACAGCTGTATTCCTGCATGAACTTCTTATACATTTCCCTCATATCACTGTTCTTAGAAAGCTTCGGTTCCAATGCAAGAAATCGCCTTTTCGCACTTTCATATGACGATCCGAGCAAATTTGGATCTGATTTAAAGCGGCCCGATGATAAACGATGTGTTGATTTCTTAAATATGTCCTCACATTTCTGATGCACTTCAGTATAGATAACTAATGAGTCCTTTGGAAAGTCCTCAAGCTACCAAAATTTTCGCACAATTTCATCAACCGTCTTGTAGTTTTCAATAACGTTGCCTACGTGGCACGCAGCTTGTAGTGAGCCCTTAGTCTGAGCATACTTTCCGGCTACAATCCAGCCCAGCAATGTTTTCTGAAGAACTGGAGTTTTACTATTGGATTTAATTTGTCCAACACAAAGCAATTCAAAAAATACTTCAGCACCAATCAATAAATCCACCTTTTGTGGTTTATAGAAATAAGGGTCGGCTTATTCAATATTCTCTGGAATTTGCCAATCTGATGTGCATATTATGTGATATGGCTGCGAATTAGTAATTGAACTCAATACCCAAAATTTAGAAGAAAATTGAGAAGAGTTTACTCTTGACCCAACTGAAATTTCTATGCTTGATTTAGCAGATGAACTTGTTTCACCTATGCCATTTAAGTTCAACCTTCCTCCCTCACGTTTCACTCTAAGTCTCTGCGCAAGCTCCTCAGTAATCAAATTTGGTTGAGAACCGGAATCAAGCAGATCTCTAGCCAATATATAGCTGCCTGAACTACTTCCTACCTTTACTAATGCTGTGGCGAGAATAACATTTTCATCAGAAGTAGAACATTTAACAGACACTTGACAAGGTGACAGCTGTGACATATTACCAGGAGAGTCTAGACTGTTGCTAGGGGTTTGATTAACACTTGTATTTTTAGAACTATTACCGTATCTGTGCAGCAATGTATTTGAGAAGCATTGCATACTCTACATTTTTGCGAATTACACCTTGCTACAGTATGGCCTTTTTTAAGACAGTTAATACACTCCGGCACTGACTTAATAAATTCAAATCGTGTTAGCACTGGTTCAGTGCAAAGACATTGATTGTCATATATTTTTTTCAAACTTGCTAAGGCCTTGGGGTAATTTTCCGCTGAAATTTGAAACGCTTTTATAGTACCTAACGCCTCCTCCGATATGCACGATATCAAATGTTTGAATTTCTCGATATCCGTTAATGTAGAATCATTGTGAACAAGATTCCGGTGAATTTAGGCAGTCGCATATTAGGAAGTTTTGAATGGTATGCTGGTGCACATAATGATAATTCTTGTGTATTCGTATTTCTTTGTTTTGCCTGAATACTTAACAACATAGCTTTAGTAGTTACACAAAGATCCTCTTATTCAGATCTCTCATCGTTGGATGGATCTAGTATCTCTAACTCTGATTGATACTGAGTAGCCTGATCAATATGTTTAGAATATCCAAACGACATTCGATTTCGAATGGATTGAATGAAGTTGTCCTAGTCTTAATCGATTCATGAATATTTTTAAAGTGATTGATAACTTTAGCTTGCCTCTGAGTCAGGGTGGTCAACTCTTCTGACTCAGGAGCCCGCTTGTGCTTTTTCCCAACCATAGCTATATCTAGAAGTGCGATCTTGACTAAATTGTATATAAATGTAGAAATGAAACTTTACTGAAACATATTCTTATGCAGCAATACAAAATGATGGATTTGTATGCATATATGTACGTATATATAATCAGCGCCAAATATGAAGTAAGCAAACCAGTATTGGTAATGATGCAATTTTCAATTCAATTAAAACTTATCAATTTAGCCTTACAATAATTCACAAATTTATTTAGGTGTGATTTGTATATGATATTAGAATGAATTTAGCATAGAATAAACGTGACTTACCAATTTACTCAAACTAATACTGTTCTCTGCCCGAGTATTTAATATTTAAGTTAATCTTAAAGCTTTATTATAGATATACTTTCAGTTTAATAATTTAATAGTCGTATAGATAATTTCGTTTCTTTTTTCACTTTTTGGTTTCAATTATTCGCACATTTTCTCTTATGTTCTTCTTCTTAACTAATCAATCAGACTAAATAAATAGTGCAGTATTGCCATTCAATGTATTATTCATTAAGTCCATACGTTGTGTAACAGTTGACAAGGAACTGTATAATTTTCTGAAACTAGTATTGTTCCTCAGACGAGAATTATCCAGTAAATTACTTTAATCTGAATTTTTATAGTTGAAATGGCAACGCTAAGAAGACATTTTATTTGAAACGACTGTGAATTGAAAGCCACCAACTATTTGTTTACAAAAAAAAAACATGATTCAACAAATATATTTTAAGCGAACTGAATGCAAATGCAACTTTAACTTTAATACGTTTCGAAAGTTTGAGAATTTAATTTGAAATAAGTGTAAATTTTATATGTGAATCGTGACAAATGTTGTAAATATTATATTGTGCATATCACGAGCAATCTTCGTATTAACTTAAGGCCCAACTATAATGTGCATAAGCTAGCTTGAGCTTATGTCAAAGACCCAACGAAAAGCCTGTCAAATGCTTAGGTAATTCTTTAAAGATTTTTATGTGGCTACAATGTACTTACATAAATTTATAAATTAATTTGCAACAGTTGCACATTCATGTTTAAATCGTTCTTTTCCAAATATATATATATTTTTAAATAAATAAAACTTGTAAAGAAAAAGGCATCGAAAAATATATTATATAAATTTAATAACATTGATTTAAATATGTGTACTTTCTTTTACTAGTTTTCAATTAAATTCGATAAAAAATGGCATATTTTTTAATGTATTTTTGGTCAAAAGTACCAAACGATGCAACGGTGTCACTGATTTAATTTGAAAGCAATTAAAAAAAAATTATAGCGAATTGTTATAATAATCATCATTTTCTCTCATATAAACCCTTCTTTTTTAAATTTTCTATTAAATTAAAAAAATCTTTTTCAATGTCGCTCTCCACTGCAATTTTTTCTTTATTGATTTATGTATGTATACACCAAGCGCAATCAGCTGTTTCTGTACGGAATGTACGATCAGCTTCGTACATTGCTTAAGCAAATGACATTTGACGAAACTTGACTAAAAGTTCTCTCAAGTACATTATAGATTACCACATTTGATTTATATGTATTTGCATAGTTGTATAATTTGGCATAAGCTTGTATATGCACATTATAGTTGGGCCTTTACGATTGTACAAGAAACTTCCAGCCGAATGTGTTCACTTATAATTTTATAAAATACAGATATATCAAAGTGCAATAAACAATTTTGTGTATCATTTCTCGCAATAAGCGGATTCTTTAATGTTATCCAAAATAAATTACTGAATTTTCTCTAAAATTTGATTAACGTTCAAACTCTAGGTTAATGCACAAAATTGAATAATTACACTGTTACCTGAGTACTGGTAACTCCTACTTCAGAACTACTTTACTGTTTTTTGCGTCGACAAAGGATGCAGTGACAGTGAGGCATTGATGATTCCAGGTAATTTCAGAACAGTAAGTCTTGACGTTGGTTCAAATATTTAGGCAATAAAAATGGCGGAACCCTGATGCTTAGAATTCCTGATACGTATCTGGTCAAATATTATTTTGTAATAATTTAACAAAATATGAAATAAATTTTGTAACAACTTAACACAATTTGCAAAAAGCGTTATCAAGTCCCTGCTCGGGCGCCAAAATGTTGATCCTTGATAGTTTTTAAGGGATGAATCGATGAGGTATCAAAAGCTAGGTTAGAAAGAAATGGGATTGATTAAAATATCGCTTTGAGAAATCACCAGATACGTCTTGCTTCGTTTTCAGTTCACTTCGAAAATTTACAGTAATTGTTAGCATAAGGGGAAAAGTTATTTTCAAGTAACTAACACAATGACATATATTAAATTCAATTTACATTAGTGTAGTTATAACTTCAAGTTTACATTTTTATGTTAAAAAAGCTTTTAAAGAAAATACGGTTTTTATCAACTGAACGTTAACGATGTGACCCAACAATATGTATGCAAGGACTCAACAAATAAACAAACGAACCATAAAATATTGGGTTATAGATTTGATGAAATGATGGTTTTTATTTTTGAAACTAATGCAACTTGACCAGTTTCTGACAACAATCACATATTATTATATACAGGCAATGACTAGAAAACTGAAGTAATAGAAAAATTAAAAATTTTGATATTCAAACTTTACCTACCGAAGGAATGAATGAGATATATATTATATTTTTAAAAGTGATAGACAAACAGAGATGAAAATGTAATGAAATTTAAATTTTATTTTGACTGATAATTTTTATCGCTTACTTACATGGAAAATGGTGCAATATGCTGCCAATGCAAAAAAATATAAAAAGAAAAAAAAACATTCTGCGGCTAAATTATTTAAAGATGAAAGCTCTTCATAAGTGTTTAAAAACACTCACAAGAAATAATTGCAATTACGTTACAAAGGGCTCAAATAAAAAACAAGCATTGTGTAAAGTCAAAGCAAAAAAAATATACATATATATATTTATCCATTTTAAGGAAGGTGGCTTTCATAAAGAGCAGAAGTTATTAGAATTAAAGATTTATTTATCTGTATGAGGCCACAAAACTAATATTTTGCTTTTGCTTCTAACTTCGATGAAGACGTGTTTGAAAATTAAAATGATACCAATTAACTTCATTTATGTTCGTAACTTAAATATTATAATAGCAAAAAACTTTTTGATTAAAGAAAAGTTTATCTTGGAGTGACTGTAAACGAAAAACTTTCTCTGTACAAAATTGAATCCACAGTTCAAAACCAGTGTATTAAAAATTGTGTCTCATTTTACATTAAATTATGATCTTAAGTAAATGGTAAATAATTTAAGTACAATAAATTCACGCATTATTTTAAACAAAATCACTTCTCTACTGTCTTTGTTAAAAGTTTTTGCTAATTTAGTACCAAAAGATATGATGAGAGAACTAAGAGTGTTTAATTTGACGAATTTGTTTTCAATTTATTCTGGAAAAAGTGAAATCAGGAAACTTATCGAGTAACCAACCGGTTCTTCCAAATTTTTATATTTTTTAATGATGTAATAAGTCTATTAAATCCTTAAGCAAATGTTGCATGAATTTCTAATCATTTGAATTTAAGAAAGACGAAAATTCAAAATTCCTTACATATAAAAGTAGTTGAAAGAATGGTATTTTTAAGGACTAATTGAAAAATAATTGCACAGAATGTTAAATGTAAGCATTTCTTAAAATTAAATTAAAAAGATAAATTAAACATATATGTACACTAAAAAATTAATAAAATTAATAATTAATAACGTTTGAACAGAAATTATTAAATTAATTAATTATATTTAATTAATTATATTTTGTGGGTATTATTCAATGATGAGTTTTGGTGATTTGGTTTTAAAATGACGATCAAAAAAAAAAAAAAAAAAAAAAACGAATTTAGCTTTAAATTAACTTGCGGATTAAATATTTATGTTTAGTCTTTATCAGTAAAACAATATGACGCTTTAAACTTTTAAATTACTATAATTGTAATCGCGAAATTTTCTTCAGTGTAAAGTCTCCAACATATTCTTGTTTAAGGTCATTTGTTTGCTTTTTTGTAGTCCTGAGTGAAAGAAATAGTTAAATGAATAATGTGAAATACTACGCTAATGTAATGGCGTATTCAATAATATTCAAACAAAAAGCTATTGTGTATGTAATTAATAATAGAAGGATGCGTCGAGGGCACTCGTATTGGATTTCAAAAACCAATAGGTAATGAACATAAGAAAAACTTTCATAGATTAAATAAAAACAAGTAAGATTGCTTTATTCGGCTATGCCAAATCTTTTCTACCCTTTACCATGTATGTAAATCTATTTTAGTGAACTAACTCTAATTAGAAAGACAAATATTACGGTGACGGAGAATAAAAAAAAAATTTACATAACAATGTCATCGGCTCTTAATGGGTTAAACGTTTTAAAAAATTAGTATTTTCTGAAAGATCTTGTCAAAAGCTTTTAAATGATACCCCTTTTGGTATAAATCTATGAACAGGAGCTTTAGTGAGGTTGCAAAAGGTAACCTGGTACGCGCCGTCATTGACAGGAATGACGCAGATAGTTCCATCTCCCATGCTAACTGGAAGGTGGTACGCAAGAAGTTGATGGGAGTGTTTTGGAGGGTCATTAAAGACAACCCAGGACCCTTTCCTCAATGCGATGATGCAGGTTGGTTTCGTGGACGTGTCAAGCTCATGGCATGTTCAAACGAGCGTTCGGTTATGCTGTTAAAGCAGGCCGTCGTTCTTTTGGAAGGCCTATGGGAAGGAGCGAAGCTTGACGTGGTACCTCTTGAAGAGATACCCCGCAGGCCTAGAGCCACGGCACGAATACCGGACGAACCTGCTGAACCTAAGGATATAATGGAGCTCATTCGGGGAGGAAATCCTGAACTACCAACCAGTGACTGGAAGGTTGCAAAGGTTTCTGAACCTGAGGGTGCATCCAGACGGATTGTTGTCCTGCTGAATCGGGAATCGCTGGCGCCGCTTTGGGAGAGACGAGGAAGGATCTATTACGGTTTCGAAACGATCCTTCTTCGTGTCTATCGAGGCGACGACAGGGGTAACCTGACTCCGGAGGACGATGAGCCTAATCCGGAAAATGTGGTGAACGAGGAGACTGCCAGTCTGATCTCCGAGGAAGGCACCCTATCAAACTCTGAGTTTGTGGGTGAATTCTTTGAGAGAATGGACGAGGCAGTTGACGAGGACGCCCTCTTGGATTCGGACCAAGATGACGCCAACGTCACAATCGTATCCGCAAACAGGGATGGTGAAGGTGACTCAAGTAAACCTTCACCACTCTAAAGCAGCTTCCGCTGCACTACTTCTCCGCATCTCAGAGAGAGGGGAGGAGGTCGTTTTAGCCCAGGAACCATGGCTCCATCGAGACAGGGTTTGCGGGCTTGGTGTTAGAGGCTTTAAGCTGCTATATATGAATGGTCCAGGTAAGATCAGATCATGCATAGTGGCTAAGAGCAATTTGAATATCTTCATTCTCTCTGATTACAGTGATGAAGATACGGTAGCAGCTGCCTGGGAGACAAATGGTGGTACAGTTATAATAGTCTCCAGCTATATGGCGCATGAATGCGAAGCACCACCACCAAAGTTTCGCAAGGTGGTCAATATGGCAGCCACACGGAACCTGCCGGTAATTATTGGAGCAGATGCCAATGCACACCATGTTGTGTGGGGTAGCTCGGATTCCAACGCAAGGGGTGAGTCTCTTTTTGATTTCATTCTTTGTAATAATTTAGACATTGTAAACGTTGGGTCAGAGCCCAATTTTGTTGTAGCAAATATAAAGGAGGTTCTTGACATTACGCTAGTTAGTGCTAAGCATTCAGATTTGATTAGGGCATGGAGGGTCTCTGGTGACTGCTCGTTCTCTGATCATAGGTATATTGAATTTGATGTGGTGATTCGGGTATATGGGGTTATTCCCCGACGGAACAGAAGGAAAACGGACTGGGAACGTAAACGCTCCCTTCTTTCTGGTTTTCTTTCGAGCCCACCGAAAATAGAAAATCGGCGGGACATTGAATCCGCGGTGAATGCACTTACCAGTGCGTTTGAGCGCGCGACTTCGGAATCTTGCAGATTAAACATCTGCCGTGGAAAGAGCAAACCACCCTATTGGAGCTCGGATATTGCGGAGGCACGAAAAGTCTCCCGTAGGCTCTTCAATGAGGCTAAAAGATCAGGAAACTGGTCTGCTTATAAATCCTCAGTGAATAGGTTCAAAAATATGGTAAGAAATGCGAAGCAAAAGTCTTGGAGATCCTTCTGCAGTGTAGTAGAGGGCTCCTCCGAGACGAGCAGACTTCGTAGGATTCTATCGGCAACGCCCATTGTCCCTGGTTTCATTAAGAAACCATGTGGCAATTGGACCTTGAGTGCACAGGAGGCCCTTGAGGTTCTCATGGAGACTCACTTTCCGGGCTGCGCTCCCTTTAGTGGAGAAGACTCAGCCTCTCTTGACTACCGTGCATCAGTTCCCTTCCCTATAAATAGGGAGGGACTCATGTGGGCCTTGGGTAGTTTTAACCCGTTTAAATCAGCGGGGCCTGACGGCATTATACCGGCTGATTTGCAGCATAATGCGGATATTGTTATACCATGGTTAATCCCGATATACATAGCATGTATCACATGGGCGTATATCCCTGAACCGTGGACTTTCTGCTCTGTAGTCTTCATTCCCAAGGGAGGGAAGACTTCACATACTGACCTATAAGTCTATCCTCCTTCCTTTTGAAAACTCTGGAACGGATAATTGACCTTCACTTGAGGAGGACAATTAATCCGGACCGACTCTCCGCCTCTCAGCACGCGTATGTCAAGGGCAGATCTGTTGAGACGGCACTACACACGCTTGTGGGATGCATAGAGAAATCCCTAGAGCATAAGGAATATGCATTGGTTGCCTTTCTAGATATAGAAGGGGCCTTCAACAATGTGAAACCGGAGGCCATCAAAATGGCCCTGGAGGGACTGAACGTAAGTCGGTCGATTATAAACTTTGTATGGAATCTATTGACAAACAGGGTCATTACTTCCAGCATGGGGCTAGCTACCATATACAGGGTAGCTAAGCGTGGTAC
The DNA here is from genome assembly GCA_937654795.1 of Cistogaster globosa. NCBI lineage: Eukaryota > Metazoa > Arthropoda > Insecta > Diptera > Tachinidae > Cistogaster > Cistogaster globosa. The sequence continues at coordinate 33,756,892 of OW569407.1, forward strand.
ACCACAAGGGGGGGTATTATCTCCCCTTCTCTGGAACCTCGCCATGAATGCATTACTGACAGAAATGGACTGCAAGGGGTTAAGGACTGTGGCATATGCGGATGACGTAGCGGTTGCAGTGTCGGGAAAATATCCCGACACGCTATCGCAACGCCTACAATCGGCGCTGGGCTGCGTCAGTAGGTGGTGTACTGAGAGTGGGCTTAGCGCGAACGCTCGGAAAACGGAACTTGTGCTCTTCACGAGAAGAAACAAGATTCCGACCTTTCCGCTACCACTCCTTAATGGAGAGGAGCTTGGGTTGTCTGACAGAGCGAAGTATCTAGGTATTATACGGTGATAAAACCCATATTGATGTATGGGGTCCTCGTATAGTGGACCGCACTGGGCAAACTGACGAACTGCAGTATATTGAACAAGATACTGCGCACCTCGGCCTTGATGGTCACTGGTGCAATACGCACCACCCCGTCGAGGGCCCTTTTTACAATGCTACACTGGCTACCGGTCGATCTCATGGCCAAGCAATTGGCCATAAACTCGGCGGTCAGACTGGATGCAGCGGCGGCGTGGAGGTCGGGAGACTTTGGACATGTGACCATCTTGGGCCATTCCTCGGTTATTCCCGACAACATCGATTACTGCGCTCCCACCCCCATGTCTGACATTGATTTTGTGGTATCAACGTCAGGCACGTCGAGTATGTCTCGTGGGGATGTGCTTGATGTCTTTACTGACGGGTCAAAGTCGGACACGGGGGTCGGGGGGGGGGGCGTCTTCATTCCTAGATTTCGGATCAGGATGAGGTTCAGGCTCAATGATCAATGAAGCGTGGTACAGGCTGAGATTTCAGCCATTAGAAGGGCGACTTGCTGGATGAGGTACCACAAGATATTCGGAGAGAATATCCGGATTTGTACTGACAGCAAGGCGGCGATTAACTCCCTATCAGGTGTCTATACGACATCAAGATTGGTTCGTGAATGCCGGACATCTCTCAACGAGATGGCGAGACATTCCAACCTGGAACTGTTTTGGGTGCCAGCTCATTCGGGCATACCCGGAAATATGGTTGCGGACGAACTTGCCAGACTTGGATCCCGGTTAGAAGACCGAGAAATAGATCCACTGGTGGGGGTCCCATTGAACTGCTGTAAGGCTTTACTTCGGCAGGAACTCTTTAGGGCTGCACAGTCTAGATGATCTGAAGAGGTTACCTGCAGGGTCTCGAGGACACTGTGGCCTCAGTAAGATAGTGGGAGATCCGTTAGTCTACTGAGGTTTCCTCGGGGGCAGCTGGGCACACTGGTGGCTGTGCTGACAGGGCACTGCGTCATTGGTGCCCACGCTAGAAGACTGAATCTTCCTCATCATGACTACTGTAGGAGTTGTCAAGATGAGGAAGAGGAGGAAACGGTGGAGCATTTGCTCTGCCACTGTCCGGCTTTTTCTAGGAATAGAGCGGCTATTTTTGGCAGTCCGAGACTGCTGAATCTTGCAGACTTGTCTGTCTGCGATGTTGCTAGGATAAACTCGTTTATCCGGTCCTCGGGGTGGTTTGGATGTGGATCTTTTTGATGGTGCCGTAGGGACCTCAATCTGATCCCAACACATCCTGTTTCCAGGAAACACAATGGGACCTTTGGGACCCAAGTGAGTCGGTCTCTCGTTTGCGCCGATGGCCTGTGCAACCTAACCTAACCTGCCCCTTTTGGTATCTTAAAACATTGTCGCACATAGGTACTTTTGTATGAAAAGTTCAGAGGCCCATAACCCAGAAAATATGGGCGAGTGCAATTTTTTTATTTCTAATTCTCTGTCGACCTATATACATTCTTTTTTGGATTGAATTTACTTTATTGTTCCAAATGATATGGTAAATTAGAGACAGTCATGGTATTTTGACCGCTGCTTCGAAGGACATGGACCGATCTTGCTGATTTTCAAAAGTAAAATTTTCTGTGACTGATCGATTGGCGTATTTAAATTTTTTCTGGCTCATCTAGTGCCTTAGCAAAGTTGATTTCAATACTAACAGGGACGGACAGACAGACATCGCTAACACGACTTCGCTATGCATAAGTACACAGAATATATATTCTTTATAGAGCCGAAAATGGATATTTTAGGATTTAGGATTTAAGAAGAGAATGAAAAACCTAGATATACCCTTTTTCACTTTTTGTGATGAATGTTATAATAACGAAAGACATTAAAAAGAGCGTTTTTTATAATATCAATTTTAATTTTTTTCAAGTTTAGCTTAAGTTCGTTATAATTTATGAATAATTGCAAAGATAACAGTTTAATTAAGATGCCAGCCGAATGAAATACAAATAGAGCGTAGAATGAAGAGCGCTTAATATTAAATAAAAAAATTTAAAAAATGGTTTAAGTTTAAAGTTGAAACAGGAGATTTAATTAAGTTTCTCTTCTGTCAATTAAAGCTGAAGTTCGTCACTTCTTTGATCTTATACTGGTTGCATACATCTGATAACACGCGACCGTGTGCAAGTAACGATATCTGTATTCACAAATTTCCTAATCGGAAATAAGAATGGTAGCCTCATACCTTGACCGACAATATAGTTCAAATAGCCACATAGAAGAAAACCCGATGAAGATATTATTGAAAGCAGTACAAATTAATTGGCTGCTGGGGTCACTACAAATCAGGTTGGCCAGGGTTTAACCCCTGCGGCAACCAAAAATTAAAAGTAAATACTTAGAATTCAACAATACAGCACGGTCCTTCGTCGGTACTTCTACACAGGGTTTCGAAAAACTGCTGTTAGCAGTCAAATTTTACTAACCAATTCATTTTTTTAGTTACATGCTAAAATAAACTACTGAACTCAGTTTTCGATTTTATGCCAACTGCAAACGGTTTAACTGAGCACACACGGAACTAAAAAAAACTGAATTCAACTGACTATTTTCAGCAGCAAAACGAACACACAGTGACTGTCTTTTCAGTTTGCAAATTAAGTGTACGCAACTGAAAAGCCAGTTCGTATGCGCTTAGCAGACGTAGTTGTGTTTTTTTAGTAACACAACACCACTGAAAATAAGGCTAGATAATTTGAAAGGAGTGGTTTAACAAAGTGGAAACTGAACGTTCGTATACAAATTTTTGTTCAACAAATTAAAGACAAATATGTATAAGAATTGCTACTTAGTGGCGTCAGTCGAAAATGCTTCAATTCATGTATATATATATATATTTTAATATTTTAGCTCTAAAATGTTCATTTATTTTTATTAGAAAAATTTGTACGAAAATTATATTATATAAAGATTTTAACAAAAAAAAAAAAAAAAAAAAATAGTATATGCAAATATATACATGTGTGTAGAGCAGGGCTTTAAAAATAAGATACACGTTTAGGTTTTAATTAACTATTAATAAGAAAACGTAACTTATTAATTTGTAGAAATTATGAATGGAATTAAAATGTAAGTGCAATTCATTCATCTTTTAGCCAATGAATGTTTAGAATTGAATAGCAATATACATAAATTAATTCAGAATTTGCAAACTGTGTTCTTGAAAAGCGTTACTCTCATCAAACCAGACAGAATAAGTTAAGTTATTAGTACATTCTATATATTGTTCAGTAATATTTTTTATGTTTTTAATTGCTATGTTTTTGCAAAATAGTTGTTCGAACACTTTTATGAGAATCTTTAATGTAAAGTGCAACAAAGTTTCACTTTTTTAAATTTAAATGAGTACATACATATGTAATTGAAAACTTCAGTGGAAACTGTTTTAATGCTAGTACAATTCTAAGAATTTTTTAGGGTTTTTGCTATTTGAAAAAAATTCCTCTTTTGCTATTGAATGTATAAATTGTCCTGTCTCCGCAGTGTTTAAAAAACAACTTATATATTACAACAACAATACAAAATTAATCTACCTGTTTTAGCGTAATCTCAAAGTTAAAATATTTTCCTTAGTTTTTTGCACATTTATTACATATGGGGTTTTTTTTCAAACAAATGACTGAAAATTCTAGTGCAGGCATTAGGTACGTGGGTACGTAAGTATTTCTTTTATGGAGTCTTCTTTTTTTTCTTTCATTAAATTGATTTACTTAAAGCTTATTTATGTTATTAATTTTACTTAAAACAGTAAAAAAATATTTTACTGCCTTTACAACGAATGTATTTTTAAGAGCTATATCCATAAACATGTGGCTTTATAAAATTTCGTGTAAGTTTTTTCGAAAACACAAACATATCAAATTATAATTTCATTTATGAATTATAAAATAGACATTGATTATAATTTTGTTTGATTATTTTGTAGGGTATTGAGAATACCTCCAGTTAAATTCGATTTGTAAAAAACTTATTGTTTAAACAAATGTTTTCACCAAAATATTAAATTTTTTTTCTATAAATTATCTGATTTAATGTAATTTAAATTAAATGTTTTTCCGCAATAAAGGCATTTTAAATTCTAATTCTTTTCTTCCTCTTTGTATGTTTGTAAGTCTATTAAAAAATTAATTGTGATTAGCTCCAGTTAACCACATATTCTTTTTAAGATGCCCAATAGTTTCGTACACAAAAAAAGGCAGCTAGGTAGGAAAATTACAGATCAGTAGCGGTTACTTTATAACGCACACAATTCAGATTTATTATAACAAATATTTAAATTTTATGGGTGTAAAAATCCCAAACGAATTCCACCCAACTGTGGGGTTTTGTATATAAAAAGTAAGTAGACTACGCCTTATAGGCGCGCTTATTTATTAATAACCATTTGTTATGTTCACTCATCTTATAGTTGTCATTCAACAAGAGATTCTGAAAGCGAAATGTCAAGAGGATTTGTAAAATATTTAGAAATGCAAAAATATAAAACAATTCTATAAAAACTGAAAATGGTAAAAATGTATAATTATTTTAGTAACACAAACATTATTGACAAAATGATGAGTAACATTTGCAATAAACAGCTAAGTTCATGTAGACGTTATAATATAAAAATACATTTAAATAGCTGTCACAAAATTGAAATATTAAAAAATAAAAATACTTTGAACTGAAATCTCATAAAGGAAACAGTTAAGTTAAATAAATGTGAAATTATAAGAGCATGCATTGGATTAGTAACAGATAATGGTGTAGTATTTGATTTACTAAGCAGTTCTAATATGAAAAAATCGATGAAACCGATTTCCAGCGCCTAAACAAGAAAATAATTTGTTTATTTTAAACTCAGAAAATGCTAAGGTTTTGTTGTCAAGTGTGGTTAAGAAGTTACGAGATATCATAAAGAATCAGTTGGATGATAATTTGTTTTCAGAAAAAATAGATAGTGCAACGCGCCTTGATAGACATTTTTCTGGTATAAGTATACAATACTGCAAAGATGCTTCCATCATATCGAGAGTGATAGGAATGAGTGAAATGAAAGGAGTAGGTTGCAGCAAATCAATAAAATAAGCTTCGCAAGTTATTAAAACTTTAAACAAATTTGATCTAAGTTTACAACAAGTGGTATCAATTACTTCGGACAATGAGGCAAATATGCTTAAAGCTACATCATTGCTATCCCACTGTGTTAAAAATATTAATAAAATCGACTATTTAGATAATGAGAAGTATTTAATGCTTTTAAAGGAAATTGCAAGCGATAAAAATTTTAACATTGGGGATATTACGGTGTGCCGTTGTGTTTCACACACTGCACAGCTAGTGGCAAAAGATTTCATAAAAAATGCAGACATATTTAATTTTGTCTTAAGAACTAGCAACTTAGTCAAATTTTTTAAGGAAACATTCGAACGGACTTCGTTTCCTTCTTGAGGTTAACCAACTTCGAATTTTACAAATTGACTGTCTAACCCGCTGGGTTTCCACATTCCAAATGAATGCTTATGTAAAATCACCTAGACATAATAGAAAATATGGATATTGCAATCGGAAAGGAATCCGAAGATTTTGAAATAAATTTAAAGTATTGGGAGGATGCGACTGGTTTTGTATTGGTGTTTGCCCCATTAAATGAAATTCTTCTAAAATTTTCAGGGCAATCCCTAAATTACAGAGATTTCTATGCTCATTCTGCACCAAATCCGTTCCTAAAAAATTTTGGTATTTCATTATTAGCGAATATCGAAATACGCTCGAAAAAGTTGTTGGAGAATGAGCTAAGAGCTTGCCTCCTTTTTGATCCCAGGTTCCAACATACACTGGAAACAAATGAGAAAGAACAGTCAGTTGAATTTTTGAAAAAGTTGTGGGAAAAGTTCATTTTCGTCTGAAAAGACTATATGCATATTAGTGAAAGTAGTTGTGAAGCTGAATACACAACCGAAGAGGACATTTTAACAATATTTTTAAAACCACAGTGCACGGAAGATATTGAGAGAGCAATTGTATATACAGCAATTGAGCGACTAAAGTTGCCATTTTTAAAAAGCAAAATTTGTGTTTTGAAATACTGGATAGTGCGGAGGTCCACCGATCCTAAATTAAATATTTTGTCAAACATAATCTTCGGAGTACCTCCTATTCAGGTAAGCGTTTTAAATTCTATTAATTTCTGTTATATTTATCTAATTAAAATTATTGAATGATAGGGAACACAAACAAATAATCTCACTCAAACAATTCAACCTTAAAAATCATTAAATGATTCAAAGTATAAATTAAATAATACTTAGTATAGATTGCAAGCTATACATATCTAAAAATTAATTTTGTCGCCATTGAGATATTTATAGCTATCCATATCCCAACAAGGAATATGTCTGATAAAGAATATGTGTTTTTGACAATATAAACATTACGATATGATTAAAGTTATTTTTGCAAAACAAAGCATTGACAAAGTAATGAATATGTTGTTTGTTTGCAAAAACTTTATGTGTTTCTTTAAACGCTACAATTTTACAATAAGTTATTATTTGTATGTAGATTTATTTTTTATTATTTTAAAACTGGTATTTTTCTTATTCATGTTTAAAAGTCTAATCGTACTTAAATTTTTAGGCTTCAGTAGAAAGAGCTTTCTTATCGCTAAAGCTAATTTTGACAGATTACCGAAATCGTTTAGGCGAAGAAAATCTGGAGAATATTTTATTGGCTTAACTAAATTCTACACTTCTAGATGAAATTATTGACAACTTAATATGAATAACTATGTTTTATTGTATAATTTTTATATACATATATTTAGCTATTTAATTTAATAAAGTTTCAAATTGAAAACAAAATCATGTAAACGAAAAATTATTTTAAAGGCCGCATGAAGGTTGAGTAAAACTACTCTAATTGTGTAGTTCCATTTTTATTTTTAAGCAAATAACAAAAAAATTACGATATATATATACGATTAATATACATATATTTATACCTACTAAACATCAGTGACAATATATTTTTTGTTAAATAAAAAACTGCATACAAAAACACCATCAAGCTGTTCAGTTAATTATCCACTCACAATTTCAGTTGTGTTGCGCTACCAAAAAAAACACTACTACGTTTGCTAAGCGCACACGAACTGAATTTTCAGTTGCGTACACTTAAGTTGCAAACTGAAAAGACAGTCACTGTGTGTTCGTTTTGCTGCTGAAAATAGTAAACTGAATTCAGTTTTTTTCATTTCTGTGTATACTATTTTAAGCAGCCAAATGGTTGAAAATGAAAACTAAAACTATTTTCAGTACAGTCGCCAGTCAAAAAAATTTTTTTTGGCGCTGAATATTAAGCCCTGCTTCTACATAGCACACTCGCAGGCGAAGTAAAATAACTAACAAAATTACTATATCTTCACCACCTGTTCTCATCTCTCCTTTATCCATTTTATAAAGAATGTAGAAGTGCTCCTTCTCTTTCAAAAAAAAAAAAAAAAAAAAAAAAAAAAAGAAATAATAATAATAAAAATAAAAAAAATTTGATAATTACCGCAAGCTTAGGCATGTTAGATATTCTATTAATAATAATTTAGAGAAAAACCTCCCAAAGGCAATTTAAGTCCATTAATTACGATGGAGGTAATAGAATACCAAGAAATGCGGAAATTTTATGTAATCAAAGCTATGTATCCAAAGCTAGTGTAATATAAGAACGATATAATGTAATAACGCCGTCTTATCTAACAATAGGAGAAGCAACATTCATACAGACCAGAATGGAGCAAATGGAAAGGGCTATTTTAACTTTGTGGTCAACCGTCACCACCACAAAGTCTATGCACTGTGATTAACAGTTTGGTATTTCTTATTAGTTTCTCTGAAGTTAAGTCCGGTTACGAAAAAAGTAATATTCTAGCTTTAAATTTCATCAACTAAGGAGGACAGAGCATACATACATTCACGTTTACCTCAATACTTTAACCCATAACCCATTTTGTAAGATCTGAGTATATGCGTTATTGTTACCCCCTATATTCTAGTCCAAAGAGAAAAAATAAGATATATGATATTAGATTATTTCGTGGCAAAGAATCCAGTAATGAGCCTTCATCTCTAGATTAATATTGTCTGTGTTTCTGCCCTACAATGTTGCCAGGCAACTAATGACGAAAGTTTATCTTAGGTCTTAGTATACCGCTACAATGCCTTAATCATCTAAAATCTGTTTATTACAGCTAAACAAAAGTAAAGAAGTTTAGACATTCTTGCCGTCATAGATTAAAGTTTAACTTTATGTTTAAAGATATTTATTTTTACTTGTTTTAAAACTCTTTACAGTAGATAGACGAAAACTTTACGAAGTCTGTCGTGTTACAGATGACATCAACTTCCGGCAACGAATTTGGTTTAAATGTTTCCCATACCTACGCCACTCACGTTTTCGTAACGGACTTAAGAGCATGTTATAAATACATGGCCAATTGGGATAATAACCTGGTTAGGAGTTTAAATAAATAATAAAATGTATAAATACATGTATGTATATATACGTATGTGTAATGTTTTGTGAGTGGGAGCATTTTTTTAATGGCGAAAATATTTACATTACTCGCTTAAGAATTTACCAGATCTGCTTATAGGAAATCAAGCTTGAAGTTAAATAAATATTAAAAATGATTGCTCGGTTTACTATTAACTATTCTTGATTATGCTTATATTTTAATAAATTTAGAAAATCGTCCCAAATATATTAAACTCTGATAATTTTTCTCAAATTCCAACGTGACGGTATGCATAATAGTTATTATATTGTGGTCCACTAATCTTTAAAAGCGGGAATAATAAAAGGCGCACCTTTCTTCTTACTGATTATAGACTTTATTACTACAAATTAAATAGATTTTACAATTATAGTTGTGTACATTTTATAAAAAAGTACATTATACTTGGTCAAATTTGCGGTTTTCTCTTTATGTTCATTGTTCTCATTGTTTATGTACGACAATAAGTTTGTTCTTAAAATTAGAATCGCAAGTCCTTAAAATTCCAAAAGCAATTAAACATTCATTTTATTCGTATCGTTTTCATTGGTCTTAGGATACGTGTTGTTACTGTGAATGTATATACGTCGATCGAGGAACCGAAATTTATACAAAGAATCCTTTTTTCAGGAAGACTGTCAGTCGAAAAGGCAGCTAAAAAGTACAAGTACAGGCAAAAACTCAATTTCTCTGTAGCATTAATTTTTCTTTGGCTTTTGCAAAATAAAAAAATTTCAGAGTTTTTTTGACTTATGAGAGGTTTAAATACTCGTATGCTGAAGCAAGGGGTAAGTGCTAAAAGGAAAATGAGAGACCTCTTGAAGCTAAAACAATAATAAAACACAACATCTGAGTCGCACGAGTATTTACTGTCTTTAAGTGGATTGGTTGTTTTTGCCCTCAAGCAAATTATTATCCTTTTTATTTAAAATCGCAGTCGTTTTCGTTGTTATGATTGTTTTGAAAACAACTTCGCGATGTTTTGCAAATATTGTTTTTGTGTCTTTTTGTTATTGCTGTTTGCTTCTTTATCTTCTCTGTATTCGTGGTGTGTTCCTTATCATGGCAGTTGTTCGCGGCAGTATAAGACTGCTAATTCTATTAAAAATGTTTTAGGGTTTTATCAAGCGAAATAGAAATTGCTCATTCCCTACTTGGAACGTAACCTACTACAATTTAAGATAGCAAATGTGATATCAGCATTAACAAAAAGGCAACAGAGAAGTCTACTAGTTGTCTTTGTTATTACCGCTACAATATTTTTGTGGCATCTTCCCCTAAGACTGAGTTTACATAAAAATTATTTTTAAATGTGTGTGTGTGTGTGTTTCAGTGAATGTGAGTAGGTTTAATTTTCTATATCTTTTACATTTTATGCCTTAGTTTCATTGTTTAGCTTTTGACATTTAAATATCCAGGCAAATAAATTTTTATACGTAAATACGTACAACAGAATTAAAAATTGTTAGATGTTTAAAATTATATATTCCTAATAAAAGAGGGCATTCACACTGGACTAATTGTGCTGTTATAAAATCGCTGGGCTTTGTCGCTGAGGAGAGTGATTTTTGGTTGGCACAATTTTTCAACCAGCTTCAACCCCGCACAAGCAGAACAAAACTAACACTTATGAAAACACAGGTTCTGGGTTTTTTTTTTTGCAGAGCGATTTTTAGTGTTTAGTTGTCCATCGACGCGTAAAGATGAATACATGAATGATGAATTTTATTATAATTGAATTCAATTTTCTTATAATATTTTATGAAGGGAAATTAAGTTTAAAGTTTAAAATATTAATTGAAGTCTTCTTCATCTTCTTCTTATGAATAAAATATTAATTAAAATTTTTAGCTTCTACGAGTAATGATGCAGTTTGCAAGTTACAGGCACTAGAAATTCGTCCTAAAATTATTGCCAATTCATCATGATTTATTTCAGCCAAGTATGTTCCGCAACTTATGTATGTGTTTAACGAACGAAAGGCAAACGTGAAATAAACAAAGAAAATACTAACACACACAAAGCTGTGTATACTTGCACAATTTTATGCCAGCATAATTAGTCCAGTGTAAATACGAAAGAACAAAAGTTGTGCGGATAAAAAAATAAGTCTAGTGTGAAAACCCTCAATGACAGTAAACGCCAGTACCTTATAAATATGTTATAAGAAGCTACTCCTAAGGACATATTTACGAATATTTGAATTTGTCGTGCATTTTTATTTTATTTATTTATTTTTTTTTTAATACGGGCAAATTTATTGTAGGTAGGTTTGTACTTAATTTATTGTAAAAAAACCTTAAGTTTGTTTTATTTCTACTAAGATGTTTTGTATTTTTAATATTGTGGAAATAGATGCTGCTTTGAAGCTTTTGTGTGTGATCCGTTATCCTCTTAAAAATATAAATCATTAGTATAGATAATAAACCTTCTCGTTATGATTTCAGAATCAAGCAACCTGGAAATAATTAACCCCGTCTTATAAATCAAATACAAACAAAGAATAGCAAAACTTGGTCACTTATATACACAAAATTGATAAAATTGGTTGAATTTGCGTTTAAGATTCTTACCGTTGGGTTGATTTTTAATTTATTTATTTTCATACACGATATAATTATTACATCGAAAAGTAATATTGATTTTACTAAAAAAGTGGCAATACCAGTAAATATTGTTTAAAATATACCAGTTTTAAAGAAAGCAAAATTAATTTCTAGATCTAAATACGTTTTATATTTTTTTAATTACAACTTTTGTAATCAAATATCCAGACAGGCAAAATTATTAAGGAGCATCATGTGTATTTTATCTAATGTTACTTTTGTTGATCTATATGAAGTGACTTTAATGAATTTTACAAAATTTTCATGAAAATTGTAAAATAATTTTTTATTATTTTTACTTTTCTTTTCTATATACTTTTATTTATCTTTTCTTTTTTGTTTCTGAAAAAAGAAATCAGAAAAAAAAATATGATTTTATTTGTTGATCTGTGAATTTTGGTAGCAGCAAAAGACTTAAAATTGAAAACATTCACAGCTAAAAGACCGGAAACGTTTGCATTATTTAGTTGTTGTAGTTCTTGATAAATAATACCAAATAAAAAAGTGACAAAGACAATAATCAAGCTGACAGAGTACATTACTTTTAAACAGCAAAATTAATCTTTAGTGTTCATTAAAGTTGTAAACATAAAGTTTCATTTGTTATTATTTTACTAGAGTAATAAAAATTAAATATGTTTATGCGTAATGAGCAAGAATGAGATACTTAGTTTGTAGGAGTTTTTTTAAGCAATACATAATTTGCAAATGTTTTAGTGTAATTCGCATTTTAGTCATAAATATTATCACAAATTATTTTTAATTTGTTGGCTTATCTAAGATTTTGCAGCAATTGTTGATTCTATAAAAATAAACATTAAATTTAAATATAGATTATTGATATGATTGCTTGAAATTACTATAATTTAAATGAACTTTCGTCTTGTTAGGAAATTTTTTTTTTATTAAGTGTGTATTTTAACATGAAATTCCAACAAATTATTGGATTTTAAGTAAGCAAAAAATTAATATGATACTTAAATGTTAAATATTTTAAGACGTTATAATCAATGTACGTTTTCGACTATTAGTTAGAAATATTGTAATTAATTATTTTCTACAGAAAGCAGCAAAAAATTTCAAGCCTTTTACTACTTTCACGTCTGGCTGCGATATTAATTTGCCCTGGTTACATAGAGTTAAGAACAAGAGAACATTTAATCAGTTAACAAATACCTACTTTCTGTATCTTAAATTTTTTAACTTAATTTTTTTATGTGATTATATTTACTTTTATTTATGTGTTTTATATTAACTTTTATTTAAGTCAAAATCATATATAAAATATGTATGAAAATTATTTTAAAATGGTAAAAATTTAAGCTTAAGTTTATATAAATTCTTCTCTTTTGCCAAACAGCTATGTTTACGCATATCGCAATTCACTCGAATATATGTACTCAAATAAAAATAATTGGATTTTTAGAGTTGAATGAAGAAGTTATTTAGAATATAAATTAGTTCATTGTAATAGTCACTAAGTATTGTTCATGTTAAAAAAACACAAAAGGCTAATCAATTTTGCTTTTCAAACTTTAAGAAAAAGGGTGTTGATGAAACTTTTATCATATTTAAGTAATTGTTTTTCACTGAGCACGTAGAATGATGGTAGAAATTTAGGAAAAATTATGATCAAATGCAAATATTTCCTTACGCAGTTCAAATTTTGATAAAAAAAAAAAATAAAATAAAAATTACTTATAGAAATTTTTCTTAAAAACGGTTCATATAAAATTTGTTATGAGCAAAAAACTTTTTTTTATTTGTTTGTTTGAAAATAAACATTTATTTGGTCAAAATTACTTAAAATAACAAAGTTGCATTCTAGAATATAAAGTACCTTAAGGATTTGAAGTATCTTCAAGACTCTATTGTAGTAGGCATTATTGCCTCAAGTGCTACTTCTCTTAAAAAAACACGTCCTACTTCAGTTAATAGTTTTATAAATAAAAAGCAAATTCCAAACAAGCAAACAAGCTTTTTTTTTTATATTTAGATAATAAATTTAGGGATTCTCCATACACCGATCTGATTCTTTTGGCATTTATTTAAATTCACGCTCTTTTTGCCCTTTCTGTATTTTGAACAGTTTGTAAAAACTATAGAGGTTGCTCTGTGTATACTTTTATCAAGCTTTCTGCAAATAAAAATCATTTGTTTCTGCCAAACAGTAACAATATTTGAAAAACACTAACAAAACCCATTTTGCCCGTCTTTGACAAATAAGTCTAACCCGCTTACGCACTCCGAACCTGAAGTATCATCTTGAGATATTATTCTACTTTACTTATTTTAGTAAGAGAGATCTGCTACAAAATTACGGATTTCGATATTGATCGAAATTTCAATAGAATTTGTAATAACTATACTTAAGGGACTATCTACGTTTAGTCGTTATAAATAATTGAGAACTAAGTGTACCAGCATTAATAGTGAACAACCAACGAGCACCATAATTATAAAGCTTGAAGTTTTCATCCTCAAATCGTTCACGATAGATGACGTCGTAGATGGCCACTTGTGCCATCACCCCTTGTAAAGTCACCACCTTGAATCATGAAATGCCTAAACGATGAAAATTGCTGACAACATTGTTTAATTTTTTTTTTCAGTTTTGCCAAGTAAACGCATTTCAGTGCAATTAACTGGATTACTATAAATAATAATGTCAAAGAATATTAGTGCAGAAGGTGAACAATTTCGAAATTTCAATATGTTATATAACGAAGAAATCTATGTTATTGCACGTTGTTATTAAATTAAACACTATTTATTGCGAAGATTACCTTCAAGACGGCTGTCATCGCAATTTAGTTCCTTCCAACTCAAAACAAAAATATATATAAAAAAGCAGCTGGCATTGACAAAGCCTGTAATAAAATAGTAATAGAGCAGAACGGAAGATTTCATTGGTTACCCTGATACCTAAGCCAGAAGGTGGAATGGTATGGAAATTTGCCTGACCATTAAGCATATATGAGAAACAATTTTTTATTTAGCAATCGTCTACAAATTGTTAGATGTAGAATTCAGATATTTTTATTTATTTCAGTACTATTTAAGAAATCAATTATAAAATTTAAAAAAATCTATTCACAGAGAAAGAGAAATAATATTCCAATTTGAATGTAAGTTTAAAACAAGCATTACACTACATGACCTAAAAGAGAATAATCACAAAATATTTGTTTAGTCTTGGCAAACTGTTTTAAAATTCCAATGTGTGCCTTAAACTTATCAAAAAAAAAAAAAAAAAAATACTAAGACAAAAATGAAATTGCCGAAGTAATAGAAGGGGTCTCAGTTAAAATTTTTTATGTTTAGCGGAAGTAGCGAGTTTCTTGTGGATGCATATTAATATTTTGTAACAAAAAAATACCAGTAAAAAATAAGTACCCAAAGACGTTTCTTTACACAGTATGCCGGAAATAGTAAGAAAAAATAAAATACGTATTGAAAAAATACAGAACCACTTGATATTTTTGTTAAATAAGCAAGAAAAACTATTTATTTTAATTCCCCTAGAGAATTCACAAATATGTGGTCAACTTTCAAATGCACCCCTTGTAAAAAAATTTAAAATCAGACTACAATGTGCCTAAGATAGATAAAGCTAGTATCGAAACCTAACGTAAATTCTGTCAAATGCTTAAGCAAACCATTCAAAAAATTAGGTGTTTACTAGGCACATACTTAGATGAACTAAAACACTTATATTTCATTCGCACTTTTGACAAAATAATTTTTTTAATACATAAAATGAAATGGACAAGAAAGAGACAAATTCTATACTTTCTATTATGTAGAAAACAAACAAGTAGGACTGATATATTTGGCTATGCAGAATCCTATATACCTCCACCATATATGTAAATCTAGTTTAGTTAAATAACTCCAACAAAAAAAATATTGGAGTGACAAAGAATTAAAAAATAAGATAAAAAATAAGTACGATATATAATTTTACATAAAAATGTCATCGGCTCTTAATGAGTTAACCATTTAAAAAAAGTATTTCCCTTTAAGATCTCTTCAAAGGCTTTTAAAAATTATACATGTTGACCTCATTGATAATCAAACTTTTTTATGAAAATATGGGTAGCGCCAATTTTTCACTTGATGTCTTTTTTTATATTTTAATTCTCCAGCGATATTTTTGTTTTTTTATTGGCGTTACTTCATTGTTCTAAATGATATGGAAATATTAGAGGCAGGCGTGGTGTTAAGCTCACTGCCTCGAGGGACATGGACCGAAATTGCTGATTTTCAATACCACCTTTGTAAACACTTTAATCTAAATTTTCTGTAGCTCATCTAAGGCCTTGGTAAAGTTGCTTTCAATGCGAACATAGAAAAACAAACGGACATCACTCATTCGACTTTGCGATGCATAAGAAATAAGAGTATACATATATGCTTTATGGGGTCGGAAATGGATATTGTAGAGATTACAAATGAAATGACAAACTGAGATAACCCTTTTTTACCTGTGCTAAAGGGTATAAAAATTATCATTGCAATTTTTCTTTATGAACGTACATATAACACAAAGTCCTACAATCATCATTTTCGTATTTTGCTTAAGGAAGTGATCTTTGACGAATAGTTTTCTAAGTCGATTATAGTTTACCAGACATGACTTGTATGTATTTTCGCTCTTGTTTAATTTGGCTGAAGCTAGTTTATGAGCATTAATGGGCCTTTAGGTTTTCTATTGCATGGTACATTATATGTTTGAAATCAATTAAAAAAGTTTGTATTAAGTTATACGAGAGTATTATATAATTTATTGTTGCAAAAGAAAAACCATAATATTTTCACAGAGTTAATCATTTTAATAGAAAAGTATTGAACCTGTAACCAACAAAGGGCCATTAATCCAAGAACAGTTTATTTTTGTTAAAGAAGTGACGTATTTTACTGGCTAAAAAGGGTAAAACATGATGCAAAGCTGTAAACTTGGAAACTACGAAGTTGATTATACTATCATGAATTATAGAAACAAAACTCTAGATCATATGAAAACTATTCTCTTCAATAAATGAAGAATTGAAAACGAACTAAAAAAAGATATGCCCATAACTGGTTTAAATGAAAAGCAAAATCCCTACACTCAAAACATTATTTATGTAGGTAAGTTTATATGATGAAAGGCGGACCATTTATATTTTATGTATTGCATAAAACCAATTCACTAAAGCAGGCAACATAAACACACGACTGCAAAAACCGATAGATGTATTTGTTGCCTTATGACGAGCTAACTAGTTGTTTTGAACATCGCAGCGACATAATAAGCGAATGATCTGGCATTTTGATATTTTAACAATAAAACCTAAAGTTATTTGTCATTCTTAACGAATCTCTAAAAAAATAATTATTAAATTCTATAGCATCTATTAATATAATAGTGTAGATTGCAGCTATATTACAAATAATTGATGTTAAAAATTTGTTAAGTGGATTAAGTTAAGAGTTAATAGTAGTAGAGCAAACCTAAACTAGAAAGAAAGCAAAATATATTCAAAATATCATACAAATAAAAGTGTACTTAAAATAGTGATATTACTAGATTCAAGATATTTATGTGGTAAACAGCAAATAAAAAGGCACAATAAGTTTTTAGGTATTTGTTTTAGGGTTCTATAAACAGTGTAAAAAATGTTCCATGTACAAAATTTAATGTACTGACAGCAGATTAAATAATATTATACTGGTAAAATACGGTGCTTTGACATTTGTGTCTCAATTTTCCATACGAAATTACTTATTTTTACGAAAAAAAAACTGATTTCAAAACACAAGACCTTATTCAATTCCATTCAGCAGCTCTTACGTGATGCGAACACAGGCAAACAGATCGACAGACAGACAAAAGTACGGACGAAATTCCAAAAATAGGTGTTTTGCATTTCATATTCATTACTATCTACACAACAACAGAATTAAAAAAAGCATTTGATGTACAGAAATGATCCTGTTACAGTCCTTTTATATGTATAGCAATATTTATAATACACATAAAAACACCACTCAAAGCTTGTTTCGTTGTGCTCTTTATAAATTGTCACATACATATATTTATTCATGCTTTTGCCAGCTGTCGTTATAGTCGCAAATGCAATTTTAAAATTTATTCTTTTATACTATTTTCTTTACAACTTTCTAATGCTTTTTCCAGTATCATACTGATTGTTATGAAAAAACTTGAATGCGCGCTGTATGTTGTGTGTATTATAAACAATTTCAGAAATTAGAGTAATGGAAAAATCTTATTATCAATCAATGTTAAATTGATAAGGCAAAGTTCGAACACAACCTGTATATTTTTGTTGCTTTCTTGGTTAGTTGGTGCAATCAATCAATCAATCAACAAATAAATAAAAACACAAAAGCTTAAAATTTTGACTAACGAATATAACAAAATTGTTTATTGTGAGAAAATAGATATTTTGAAGAAATCACCTACGATTAATGTTAATATTGTATTCTTCTATTAGTTTAAATGTTAAGATGTTCGAACAGAAATAGCCATGGCGGCCACTGTACTCTGCAATCTTACGGTATTACGCAATTTAGTTTGCGATATCGAACAAAAATAGCAGAGAAAAAAAGCCAGCGCAGATAAAAAAACAGAATATAAAAACAGATACAAATAAATACTAATTAAAATATTTTTGGCTTCACTTTTATGAGAAGACTTTCAGTAAAGGAAGGCCAGTAAATTACTCTTCGGTAGTGACAGGTGGTATAAACTTCAAGCATCATTTGGCCAGGATGAGTCCGAAGAAGATGATACTTGTAGGCTATAGAGGCTGAGACAGTAGCGAATATAGTGGTAACAATTACTATGAAATTCGTGATGGGAAAGAAGGCCAACATTTACCAGTACACAGTGTAGAACCCCTTGATTCGATGGGAATTTTTTGACTCAAGGTTGAGCTTAATTTGTTTATGTAAGAAATGTTTGCTTGGTTGAAAGCTTAAAAGTGTAGGTCAAACGGCAAACTGTGTTGTGTACAACTTCCACCTATGGTTAAATATATAAAAAGGTATTTAAAATAAGAAAAGATCTTAATTTAGTTAATTATCTTTAGCTCAATTTGAATTAAAATACGTTTGTCTTTTTGTAATTTTATTGCTTTTGCTTAGAGTTCTATTTATTGTTTAGTTAATGTACTAACAAGCTAATTGAAAGTGCTCTTTTCGTTTGAACTCTTTTGACATAGGAACAATAAAAGTTTGCCTTCTTTTGGCGTTGCTCTTATTAGTTTTGGCTTTTTTAATTTATCTCTTGTCTTATTCGAAGATAATTTTAAGGAAAATATTTACTTTAATGAAAAGTAAGGAAAAATATAAGACAACACAGAATCCATGAAATAAAAAATAAATGGAAATACAATAAAAAAAAAGTTATTTTTAAATTGAAAACTTTGAATGAGTTTTCAACAATTTAAAAAAATTAAAGTACTTGAGTAGTAAAACTTCTTTATTTGGGTATAGCAAACTTAACAGAAATACCACTTTCGCTAGTATTAAAATGAAATGATTTTGCTACTTGGCAACTGAATTCTAAATTCCAAAAACAGGAAGAAAAAGCTACAACAAAAATAAATGTTGAAAAAGCAAAAGGAAAACGTTTCGTTAACCACTGCCACAACACTATTGACTACTTAATGTTTAGCAGAGGTAGCTTAATAACAAAAGAAAAAAGAACTTAATGTAAACATTTCTACATAAAACGACAAGGAACAAAAAAAGCGAAAAGTAATATACGTAATATAATATAATAATGTTTTGTTTTTGTTAGGTTCATATCTATTTTCCTGAAAACCAAATGAATTACAAAACTTTAAATTAAAAGTATTTGTAAAATTTAATCTATTTATTATTATTATGTTATATTATTTTTATTATATTATTATATTTATTCATTTACTTTCCTACACATATATGAGATTTCGTATTTTTAATGAGCTTTATTAATGGTATATTATTATTGGTATATAATTTTTAAAGTTGGTCAAAATATTTTACGCGTATAATAAACACTTAAGATGCGTTTAAAAGACGATACACAGGTTAAACTAAGGATAAATTAACTTTTTCAGTACACATTACGCGTACATTTATGATTTACTTTAACTACGACCAAAGCTTACCTGCGGAGAAAATTAAAGTTCTTTTTCCTCAAACCTTCTCTAAAATGGCCATTAGAGAGGCCAGTGGTCTTCGGTGGGCGTGTATAGCGTATTAGAGGGTAGACCCAACGGTGCAGCCATTAAAACTTATGGATGATAAAAGACAAGGGGCCCATTGTATGCTCGTTGCGGACTTCCAAGACAACCAAATTAAGCCACTTGTAAATTAAATTGATAAATTTTTTTTTGCAAGCAAATCCATTGAAACCGAAATAGACAGAAGGAACGTATACTCATATTATTCATGTCTCTTTTAAATGAACCCAGTGAAGTTGATAATATATATATATAAGGTAAATTTAAAGTTTAATTAAATTTTCAATGAATAATACAAACGTTTGTAAGAGGCTAACTTCACCCAAATTCTTTGATTAGTATTACGGAATAAAAACTTGTGTATAATACATACGTTCTCAAACAACTAACTGCTCTCTTGAGAGCCTTAAGCTTGACTTTTTTCTAGCGTAGAAAAGGAAGTCAAGAGTTAGAAGGTAAAAAATTATGAACAGTAATTATGAACAGTAATCCTTTAAAGAAAAAGAAAAATAAAAGAAAAGGTTGTAGAAATCAGGGTACACGTTGTATATTTTTAGCTAAAACTCAACAAAGATTAATTAACATATAATTCAAAATCGATTTTCTTGTTGATTATTATGAACGCTTTTTAACTACATGTCTTGACAAAATTTTACACTTCTGCGATCATATATAACGTTTTTATTAAAAAATATATAGGAACTGATTTAAAATTTTATTCATGCAAAGGACGAAATTACACATTTGTTTGTAACAATTTAAAATGAAGTGAGTTTCTTTCAAAACTTTGTGAAGATTGCATGACGAATGTTAAAAATTAATTTTTAATAAAAGTGTTTATTAAAATGTTTATAGTTTGCGTTTTATAAAGTTGCTTGCTTCTCCTGTAAAATAAATTTTTTGTTAATTAAAGGTGGGATAAGAAATGGTGCATCATGATTGTTTAATTGAACTCCTTTATTGATACTTGCAGTGTATTTATAAAATAAAATAATTTTGCGGGCGGGCAGTCTGTTCGACGTTAAAAAAAATTCTTAACAACATTCAAACTTAGTAGTTTACATAAAACTCAAGGTTCTAAATAACGATTTATTTCTGTACATCTACATTTTTTATTGTATTTTGCTGGTTACGAAGACTTTTATTGCACTAAGCTTATACCTCATTTTTTCCTTATGCTGAAAGGATTTTTGCCCAGTTGTTTCCATTTATTTATTTAAACCGTTGCTTCGCGCATGAAAAATAATATTTTCTTTTTCTCTTTGGTGAAATAATGGAATTTCTGTGTACTAGATTTTATATTAGATCTCTATTTTCTAAGTTTTTTTACGGTCTAAAATTTACCAAAATTACATAAACATGTGAAAGTATTGTGTGAGAGAGTTTCGTCAAAACGAAATGTGTTCAAAATCGTCTGACATTCATATTCTTTTTTTTAAGTGTTTCAAACTAAATTAACATTTCAATAGACCAGCTCAATATTTTTATTTGCTGAGAGAGAAAAATAAAATCAACGGTTTTAGACGTGTAATAAGTTTTTATTTATAATTTTATAACTTTCGGTATATTATCGAATTTTTAAATTGAATATGGCATTTAACTTTAAAGTTAAGAATAATCCATTGCGGTCACAATATTTTTAAATAATTTTTAGGGTTTCGTGCACAAATTTTTGTGAATAATGTCGTGATTTTTTCTCATGTGGCTTTAGTTTTACAACCGTAGTAGCCAGACATTTAAAATTCGCACAGAGTATGTACAAATATGTCCGCTATAAAAATAAATTGAAAGCAATAAATTTAGAAATTAAAGAGTGTTTCCAGAAGTCCATGCATTTGAAAAATATGACCTATTAACCGTATGGGAGAGTGTTCCGATGGTAGTGTGGCCTAATTTTTTGTAACCTTAATAGGATGAGACTATAAATATACTCAAGGTATGCATTGTTAAGTTGCTTTAAAAACAAGCATAACAAATTAAAATTAAAAGCTTTTACAATATTTAGGTGCTTTTCGCAGTAACTTATTTAAAATTTACTCAAATTGTGTATTACTTACCTTCGTAAGGCGTTAAAAAATTAAAATAATAAAAATTAAAAACAAACAATAAAAATTATGCTACTAAACTAGAGTTTGGGTAAAGCTATCCACAATTTCCTGGGAAATTTTTGGTTAAAAAAGGGAAGTTTAATACATTTTTCAAAAAACATAACATTGACTGTTTTTCAAATATTTTTGTTTTGACATTTACAAATTTTTAAATATCTCGTTTTGTAAGAATTCTACAACATAATATATAAAACAAGAGCTTACTTATTTGTTTAAAAGGGAAATTGAGTTATTCGATGCCGCTAACACTCGAAAAACGAACATAAATAATCTTTATAACACATTGTTGACAACAAAACCTACCTTAATAAAAAGTGAAGGTTTCTAAATTGCTTGGAATGTTGCAACGATGTTTGTTATTTTATATAAATCGTTTAGCTATTACTTTTAATTATTTTATCGTTTAACTCCTAAGAAACAAAAATCGTTGAACTATTCTATATTCATGAAAATTTTTAGAAAATAAAATTTATTTTTGTTGCTCTGGTGGACGATTTGTTTGCTAGGGAAACAAAATATGGAGCATTTGTGTTTTTCATTAAAGTATTCTGTTTATTTGTTTGCACTTTTAACTTTAAATAATAAATTTAACAATATGTAAACCTTGTTTTGAACAGCACACAGTGTGGTAAAAACAATATTTATTAAAAAGAATGACCTGGATCATTCAAAAATATATGAACATATAATATATTAAGAAAATTTATAACATTATAAATGAATTGAAAATTAATTCTGGTTTTAGTTCATTTTTTTTAATTTCTAAAAACCTTTTTTTTAAAAGAAAAATTATTTTACAGATGTATGCGGACGTCTTCCAAAGAAAACAAGAAAAATTAGACGCTAGCAGAATGAAATGCTGCACTTTCTGTACCGCTACGTCCTTCATCAGCATTCTTCGCATCTACCTCCTTTTGGTTGTGTAATCGTAAACATCATCTATTTTCAATTCATTTATAATATCCACCGTTATTTCATTTATTATATCCGCAGTTCACATTCTAATTTATTAAAAATTAAATTATAAAATGCAAGGCACATCATTACGTACGTTCATCTTTAACTCATAACAATCAATATGATACTGAAGCAGCATCTATAATGTTGTGAGTAAATAAGTTAGAAATGACAAAAATTAAAATTGCATTCATGTCCGATCGATGTACTGTGGTCAATATTTTGAGATAGCGGCCAAAACTCCTTTTGGTTTTTGTTCTCCGATTTTAAAGTTATTAGACTCGTATAAAAGTAGACAGTAGTAAATCTCAGGAGCCAAAAAATTAGAACTCTATTTCAACTATTTCATTGAGAACAGGGTGATCCTAAATGGACTTTTTCAGAATTTAGTAAATTTATGATATTTTTAGTTAATTTTTAAAGTTGAAATGATCATAACTTTTTGTTTTTTAAGATTTTTGGACGAAACAAATTTTGTAATGTAACTTAACTTATTTCCTATTACTGGTAAAAATTGAAGCTCTACTGTTTTCAGAACAATTTAAATATTTTTTTTTTAAAAGTAAAATTTCTCGAAAATTTCCTACTTCATAGAGCACAACTCCTGTCAGTCAAGCTGAGTCAAAACACAAATTTACTATTTTGTAGTCCTAACTCTCCCCTACATTCCTATATACACATGTCCATGCATCGGAACTACATTTATTGAGCTACAGCAATTTTTCTGACCCAAAGTAAGATATTCGGTAAAAATACACGTCATATTTTTTGAGAAATTATTTGTATGTGAAAGTGGCTATTATGCATATATTTTGATGAAAATTTGTACAAGAGTTCTTATTGACCCAAAAAATAATTCTGTTGAAATTAGGAGAAGTTGGCCCATATTTGGACCTAGTCCACATAGAAGGGTTATCAAAATTTTGACAAAAATTACAATAGAACTTCTAAATTATGTGGTATCTGGTAATTCGTTTGGAAAAGGTTAAAAAACAATTTTATTGCAGTACAATATTACAAAACTTAAATACCTGAAAATTGCAAATAAATTTAAAACCAATGGAAATAATTGGTAACACCAAGTACCTGTTATATTATGTTTCAAAGAGGTAAAAAGGATCATGTTGAAACTTCGAGCAATAGCATATTAATCCATGCATTCATTTTTTTCTTTATTATTGTTTAAATAATGGCTAAATTCAGTTGTAGTGTTCTATCTGATATATATTTTGAACGGAAAGATGAAACCGACATTCTTCAAAATATGCGACAAACAAGAAATTAAAATTCATAACTTAAAAATAAACAACTGTTTAAATACTTTAAGTAAACGGTACAATCAATGTTCCAGAAAAAAGAAATTGTTTTACTCACGCAACCAAGAATGGCTAAGAAATAAACTTATTTTTAAAAAGCCATCCGTAACTACCACGGAAACTGGAAAAAGTGGTCGACCAGCAAAGCCATTTGATAATTGTAGTGAAAGATCACGAAGTCGCAAGCTTAAACATATCAATGAAGAAGTTTCTTGTAGCATCATAAAGGATTCATTTCTGCATTAAATTCGACCATCGAAAACTAAAAAAAATAAAATTGCTATCATTTTAAAAATAGTGGAAACAAGCCCCAGACGCACAAAAATGATTTTAGGAAGTATGCCGACACCAACTGAAGAAAATAAATTTACTCCAGAAGAAGCATTTGCACTATTTTTGAATTAGAAAATGACTAACAACCAATATACAGAATTGCGGAGGCGAACCAATAAAAAAAATATGCAATTTTTCCATCATATCGAGATATAGTTTCTGCCAAAAAAGATTGCTTACCTTCACCAACTGCTATTAGTGTAACTTCAAGTTCAGCAGAAATAAAATTGCAGGTTCTTCTTGAACACACTGCAGAACGATTATTAAGGATATTTGATGCTGACTATTTAAAGAAGTTTAAAAATTGCAGCATGACTTTAATTTCTAAATGGAAATGTGATGGGTCCT
This sequence comes from Cistogaster globosa, assembly GCA_937654795.1. NCBI lineage: Eukaryota > Metazoa > Arthropoda > Insecta > Diptera > Tachinidae > Cistogaster > Cistogaster globosa. Next base: position 33,781,714 of record OW569407.1, read on the forward strand.
CTGGCCAGCAACAATACAAACAATCTAATGCGGAAAATTCATTAGATGCCAATTTATTCCTGATTTCTTTCGTTCTGTTACACTTAGCAAAAACTTATATTGGTTCAGAGACGTCAACTAGCAGAGAGAGAGAGAGATAGATGTATGGAAGAATGAAATTCCCTCCTCAACAAAATTTTGTAGACCAATAAAGTTTGCTTACAAAAAACAAACTAAAGAAGTCATAATTGAAGAAGTTGGCAAAATAACAGATGAAATTAAAGAACTTCAACCAGTGATATTTGAATTTAACAACCAATGCATCGAAATTAATTTTAAAATGTTACTTACAATGATCGATGGAAAAGTTGCACAAGCTTTAACCGAAACAAAGTCTTCGTCAAGCTGCACCATATGCCAAAAAACATCACGTTAATTGAGCCAACCACCAACACAAGACGATAGTTTTAATGAAGCATATGAATTTGGAATGTCACCTCTTCATGCTAGAATTCGTTTTATGGAGCATGTTCTTAAATTGGGATACGATTTGTAATTTGGCCCGTAAGGCGAAACAGTGAGAAACAACAAAGAAAATTTGGAAAAAAGAAAGCAAAAAAAAAAAACATATTCAAGAAAAATACCGTGAGATAGGCCTTATAATTGACCAGCCAAAAAGGAAAAGGAAATTCTAATGATGGAAACACAGAAAGGAGATTTTTTTCCGATCCAGAAACTGCAGCTTCTATAACTGGAATAGATTATGATTTAATACGACGATTCCAAATCATATTAAAAGTTATAGCATGTAGCAAGAAGATAGATGCAAAAAAATTTGGTCAGCATGCTAATGAGACAGCAACCCTTTATAACCAAAATTATTCTTGGGGACATATGCCAACCACAGTTCACAAAATTTTGTTCCATTGGGAACAAATAATTCAGCACAATATGCTTCCAATTGGAGATTTCTCAAAAGAAGCGCAAGAAATAAGGAACAAAGACTACAGATTTTTTCGCGAGCACAATACAAGAAAAATTTCCAGATATTGTACCAATGAAGATCTTATTAATATTTTGTCGTGCACATCAGACCAATATATGTCCAGTATTCGACAAAAATGGAAATCAACCTCATTAGAGTTAGATGAAGAAGCTAAACAACTACTGCAAAATGAAAATCAAAGCTATTTGGAAGAAGTTTTTAATAATATTGTTTAATTAATACTAGTTTAAAGATTATAATTTGTTTCTAATTTTAGTATAAATTTTTATTAATACATTTAAATAAAATATATGTGTACTTTAAATCAATAGTAAAAGTTTACTTAAAATTTTATCGATGTTGTGTTCTGTATATAATATATCCAAATGGTATTGATATTGTTGGGAATTTCAGTGTTATTTTTCAGTTTAGTCCTCACAAGAAATAGGTTTCTTCCAAAAAAAAACCAACCTTTGGCTACTGTGAATACTGAGACTAAAGAAATGTCAGTGGCCAAATGTTGGCATTTTCTGACCAAAATTAAGTTTAGGAATAATAAATAAGTATTGGTTGTAAAATACGATTGAAGAAAATAAGAAATTATAAAAAAATACCTACTTAAATTGTCAAAATATTCAACTTTTACATGGAATCTTAACAAAAAATTAAAATGCATTTTTAAGTCCACATTACTTACGTTCCTAGCAGTCGATTTTTACGTTTGAGTATGCAAATTGAAGCTTAAAGTCCCTCCCATTGAACAAAACAAATTGCGTACAAAAATACCATACCGGTCAAAAGTTATAGACCAATGTGCGATGGTTGGAACAAAGCAAAAATAAATGTTGAAGATGAAATTTAGAGAGGACGGTGAAGAAATATTTTAGTTTGTTTGTAAATTTGGTCTAACCAAATTAATACTGATATGAATACTAATCGTATTCTTATTTACAAAGTTAGGTGATAAAAAAGATGATGTTAACCATTGCACAACTAAAAGGAGATAGATGCGAAGAATGCTGATGAAGGACGTAGCGGTCCAGAAAGTGCAGCATTTCATTCTGCAGAAATTAAAATAAAGGAACTAAAGCCAGAATTAATTTTCAATTTATTTATAATATCCACAGTTTAAATCCTTATTTAATAAAAATTAATTTACTATATTGTAATAAAACTCAGTGCGGTTAGAGCGAAGCCGCTGTCTACTTGAAGTTAAGACCGTCAAGAAGAGTTTCATTTTAATAAATGTATGTACGTATAAGAGATCGTTTTTCAACTCATACTAAATCATTACAGTAACACCAAATACTCTTTTCTTAAAATGTGAAACAAAGAGAATTGAATGAAAAATATAAACATGTTATATGAATCATAACATTGTCTGTTTAAAAGTGAATCATAACATTAATTGATTTGTTTTTTTTTCAAACAAAATCAAAACAAATATCGGTTAATTGTTAACATTGTTATTATTTCAACAAAAAAAAACACGAAGCACTGTTGTGATTCGTTCGTCATTGTAATGAGGGAGATATAAAAATTATTTTTAATATGTAAATTTTTAATCTAATATATGCATGTTTGTATGCATTTTGAATAACAAAATGTGGTTTTAGAAACATGAATAGAACCTAATATAAAAAAAAGTTATTTTTTGTATATTTAAGATATTCTTTTTATTTATTGTAAACACAACATACATAAACATACATAAAACTAAATATTTAATTTTTTTATTTTATGTTTGGATGTACATATATTTATACAAATAACATTATTATCAAATTATGTCAATTATTAATAACGTTATTTAAAAAAATGTGTTTCTTTTTTTACATTAGTTGCCTGAGATTCTATTTTTTAAACAATATTTTCATCAGAGTTCCGATTGTTACTTGCTCAGATTGTTTTTGATATGGTAACATGTGTACATACATATGTACATACACCTGTCTTCATTTATACTTTTATGTATTTATCCCCGGCCAGACTTTAATGCAAATAGTTGAATAGTAACTTATGCAACTGCCCTCGTATTTTGCGAAAATATCGTAATATGTCAGTGTTAGGGGAACACATCATATGTACGAAGTTTCGCAAGAATCGGTTATATAAAATAATTACAAAAGGCTTATGTGTCTGACCTCGTAGACTAGAAGATAGATTACTATTTAGTATTACATAAACTGAACAGATGTATAGGTTTTCATGCGTCGGTCAATCAAAAGTAATTGAAAAGTAACTTATGTAACTGCCTCGTATCTAGTCTAATAATCGTTATGTGATTTTTCTATTGGATGTTATCGCCCAGGAGTATATGTATGTATGTGTGGTATGTATGTGTGTATGTATGTGTGTGTGGTATGTGTATATAGACACGTTCAAAAAAAAGTTTTTTTTATAAATAATCTTTACCACTTACAAATGCAAATAAATAAATTTGTCTATTATTTAACTCTTTAAAATATCCATTGAATTTGCTGAGTTTTTCAATATTCTATATAAATGGATGTTTCCGAAGCAATCAATAGATTTTTTATCTTCCACTTTACGCAAAAATATTAAACTTACTTTCACTACAGCTCTTTGTATACAGCTTAACATACAATTTGTTACACAGATCTTGTCCATTTTCTTTAATAATTATCTGGTTCTTTAATTTTATTTCTTTATGATATCGTTATGAAATGTTTAAAAATTTTTCACTTTCATACACAATTGTTTGTTTATGGAATGTCTTGAAGAATAAATATAATATGTTTATAAAAGAATCCTCAATAAATAAATCATCATCTAATAAAATAATGTAAAATACAACAATAAAAGAAAATTACTTTTATTTTAAGCAGTTTAATAGATACACTAATATTCAAGTTACTCTTTATTTTATTAATTAGAGTCATAATAATAATTATAATAATTAGTGGTTTCGAAACCTCCCTCAGTATCGCGTATCGTCTATTAAAATATACTTTTTGTTAATATGTTTAGACAGTCAATTTGATTTTATTACTCAAGAATCAAATATAAAATTGAATAAGGCGTATGACATTTTGATTTAATTTATTTTTATTTAATATATAAGCGATTATTTTATTAAGTTCTTTTATTGCAAATTTAAAACACAGTTTATTACTTATTCGCAATTAATACACAAAAAAAAAAACGCTATGGCAACTATATCACTGTTTTACCACAAGATCTTCACTGGTTGACGTTTACACTAAGAACGAATCATGCATTTTTTCAAAAATGCATTATACATATGTCACTTAAACGACACATCTTATTACATATTTCCTAAGACTTATTTGCACTTCCTCAATTACATTACAGATGTCCTGTAAACAGTCATTTTAAAAATATTACTTTCGTTTATATTTCCAAAAAAAGGAAAACACTCAGTTCTTTAAATTTTATTTTTAAACTCATAACTTAAACTACCCTACAAACTACGTAAAATTTAAATTTAAAAACAAATAAAATGAGCGATATATATCTATCACAAAGTCCTTCTAAAACTACTGTGCGGTGTTGTACACCAAGTTAGTTATGTCAGGGGTTTTCGTCCTCCTGTGGTAAAATAAGAGGGCTACATCCCCAAAGAGAACACCTTCATTACTCAGAGCCAAAAACTAACTGGCGAATGGTACTTATTTTTAAGTAAATTCTCCAGAGCAGGGGCCTTGTGTAAGCATTCCCCTACCAAACCATTATTTAAAGAAGATGATTTGTCAAGAAACATCAATCCTCCTAAAGTCTATTCTACTATAGATTTGTCTACAAGACGGTGTTCGAAAAATGCAGTCAGGGCCCCTTCTTGGATGTAGCTGACGGCAGGATTTTGGAATGAAGCTTGTATGGCCATTTATATACCCAATATTAAGGTGGTTCTTGAATACTCTAGAACTTCCTCCATTTGTTATGCAGTTAAATATTCCTTAACTACGCATTTATCATTTTAGCCAAATAAGGATAGATGTTTGATTCTAGAAGCCTATTATCATTATTTTGATTTTATTATACATGTTGTGTAGTTTTATTAGTTGTGATGCAATGTAGGTGTTTGTGCACTTGTGTGTTTTCTTAATTTTTATTGTTTTATGTTGGTTGTTTTTTTTTTTTTGTGATCCAGAACTTTTTGTAGAAACTTCTGGCTTACAAATAGACACAATTAGTCATTTAGTTTTAAAGCATCTTTGCAACACTGCAGCCCACTAAAGCCTTTTCACCCGAATAGGCTGAATATTACCTCTGCCATATTTGGCAAAGCCGTTCCAGGTGAACAACTTTCATTTCAGACATAGGACAATGGTATCTCTGTATCCGGTAAACAACGTCACTCAATTTCTTAATCACCTTGTATAGCCCCTGCCAGTGGGTTTGCAGTTTATAGAATAATCCTTTCTTGCGTTGCTGGTTTGATATTAGAACCATCTGTCCTTCAGTAAATCCCTCCGTGTTTGCTGCTCGAACATACTTGGCTTTCATTTTACCACTGAAGATTTTAGTGCTATTACTGACAAATTCATGAAGCTTATGCAAGTCTTCTTGCGTTTGAGGAACGTTTTCATTGTCTTCGTCTGCAAGTCCCGGTTTAATACCAAATTCTAAATCTGCTGGCAGTTTTAGTTTTGTCCCAAACAAGATTTTTTCTAGACCTGAATCATGCATAGCTGATCGATAAGCTAGTAGGAACATTTATATATTCTCAACCCCAATCCTTCTGCTGTGCACTGACCACTTTTTAAGATATTACTATGGGTTAGGATTAAATCTTTCTATAATACCATCAGACTGTGGATGCAGCGGTGTCGTTCTCGTCTTTTTGATACCATATACGTCACACATCTCTTCTAATATGGCCGATTTAAAATTTCCTCCCTGGTCTGAATGCAATCTTAGTGGAACACCGTATCGACACACCCGATTGTCCACTACTGTTATGGACACTTGGTTTGGAATGGCATACACTTAAGGCCATTTGCTAAAGTAATCTATAACTACCACATATCGGTTTCCAACATTACTAACAGGGAATGAACCTGCTATAACAAAAGCTATCTGCTCAAAGGGAGCACCTGCGTTGTGTTGCTGAAGCTTGCCAATATAATTTTTGCGAAAGTTGGTCCTCATTTTGTGCCTTTGGTCAGTCTTAACTTGACCCAATTTGGGTAAGCCGCACGTCAATGATGAACCCCTGAATAGTGCTTGTACTCCACATTGTATGGCCGTCTTGAAAGGGCATCAGCGCTGTTGTGTTTTCCGCCATGTCTAAAGTTTCTTGAGCTTCTAGAACGCTTCTTCCGCTGCTTCATTTCAGTGGTATGGTTGCGTCTTCCTGGTCAATTCATGAAAGCTAGCAGCCACTTGAGCAATGTTTGATACAAATCTCCTGTAGTATATGCAAAGCCCTAACAAACTCTACAGGTCATAAAGATTTTGTGGACGAGGTTAGTACTTTGCCTTCATCAGTTGATACACGCTCTGTTCTGACACGATGCCCCAAATATTTGACCTCCTTTTGGAACACTGCAAATTTCTTAACACTTAATTTTAATCCTACAGCTGCTTTACATTTAAATATTTCATGCAGGTTTTTGAGGTATTCGTCAAACGTTTTTGCCATCTCGATTATGTAATCTGGATACACTAGCACGTCTTCTAATTGATTCGTTTAAGCACACATTCCATTAAACGCTCGAAAGTGGCGTGAGCGTTGCAGAGCCCAAATGGCATCAACTTGAACCGCTATAACCCAGCACTCGCGCTTAAGGCAGTTTTCGCCTTGTCTTTATCGGCTATCTCTACTTGCCAATAGCCGCTCTGCAAGTCTACGGTAGAACACCGTTTTGTTCCGGCCAACGTGTCTAAGGTATCGTCAGTTCTAGGTAACGGATAACTGTCTTTCTTGGTGGCGTCATTGAGTTTCCTGAAATCAACAAAAAACCTGGTACTGCCGTCTTTCTTCTTAACTAAAACGATTAGCGAACACCACGGACTCGAGGATGGCTCAAAAACTCCATTCCGTTCCATTACGCAGACAATTTCTTTGACCTCGTTTAGCTTTGTTAGGGAAACTCTTCTAGGTATTTGTTTTATAGGCCTCGCTTCGCAAGTATTTATTTCATGTTTCAACGTGAAATAAATACTGGCATGTTTTCTCAGCAACTGATCTGCTTTGTTTCTGTTAGATGATGTTAGTTCTGCCACCCAGTTTTGCACCTGTACTGCTAGTAAATTGCGTTCTCTGGCTGTTATTTCGGAGCAATACTGAATTCGCCGCACAACTGATTATGGCTTCTGCTGGCTCACACCGACCCATGTTAAAATTTCGGCTAATAGTCTTTTCGCTATTGGGCAGATTAAGTACCCTCTCCCATCATCGCAGGTTTTCACGAGGGCCTTAGCTGTTAAAATGTCGTCTTTTGGTTGTTTTGGTTCTACCACCCTCAATTGGTTATTCACACAACTGCCTCCACACGTGCCCATACTATTGTTCCTGCCTGAAGTGGTTATTTCTGGCGTTCAACGGCAAGCAGCTTTCTTATTGCGCTCTTGTTCTCATAACCAACATCTAGAGGTATCTCAGTATTGTGCCAGATCATTATTTGCTTGCCCATGTACAGATTAATACCATGAGCTATCATGAAGTCTGCACCCATAATAACTTCAACCACTATGTCGGCGACAACAAATAAATGTTCGGCGCCGATGTTAGCGATGGTTCTGGCTTTTCCAAAGGCAATGGCTGAATCTCCAGAAGCAGTACGTAGTCGTACATTATTTAATGTTTCCACTGTTCATTTTACTAAATCGGGGCTTATTATAGACTGTGACGCTCCCTTGTCTATGGTGAGGACTTGCTTTCTACCGTTGATAAGACCGCAAACAGTAAAAGTGCTATTTTTCTGTTGGAAATCGAGATTGTGAGGCCATCGGTTATGGGAGCTAGCTCTTGCCCCTTACCAAAAAGTCAATTTAGTTTAACGTTGACTTGAGCGATTTAGTCTTTTTCGCCCGCCTTTTATTCCTCGCTGCCGAAATAGATCTTGATATTTTCTTTATACATATGCAGTTGCACAAAGCATTTGGCACGAGACTTTCTCCTTTCTTCCCCCATCAATCGTTTGATCATCTCTTTTATCTCACTCATTTTGTCACCATAGTTATAAGAATCAGTCTCAAGGCATCGTACCTTGTACACCTGTGGCTTTGAGATACTTTTGCAGTCTTCTGTGCTAGCGTAACGAGATGGTTTCTAAAAACGTTGATTTTTGCATAGCAGAATTTGCGTATTTAACATCTGGATCAGAGCTGTAAACGAATGATTCATTTTTGGTTTTTAACTCACCGTGAATTAAAATGTTTGAATGCATTCATCTGTTCCAAAAAATGAATTGAATTAAAATTGGAATGCATTCACAATGAATTTGAACTCTTGAATGCCATTCACTTGGCCACACAAAGTTAATGAATTTGAATTTTAATGAATTTATTATAAACAAAATTTGTGTGAATGCATTCCTTTCATCAGCCAAAAAATGAATTAGAATCTGAATTGATGTATTATGATTTTAAACGTCGTGAATGCATTTACTCGCCATCGAATTAAATGAATTAGAATTTGAATGCAATTATTGGAAGGAAAAATATATTGAAGGAATTCATTTTTTTTTACAATAATTCTTTTAAGTTGAAAATTATACAGTGTGTGTTTTACTACGTCGGCCATGACATAAGCTGCAAAAATGTTAACGTGTGTTATATTGGGCATGATAAAAGCTGTAGAAAAGTTAAAGGGTGTTATAAAATTGACATGATTTTTACGATTAGAGTGTTATCTTTTAAACTATAAAAGATAAAAACTTGAAATTTACGAAGTGTATGTTACTACATCGGCCATGACAAACGCTATAGAAAAGTTAAAGGGTGTTGAAAAAATTGACGTGATTTTTACGATTATAGTGTTATCTTTTGAACTATAACAGATAAAAACTTGAAATTTACGCAGTGTGTGTAACTACATCGGCCATGATAAACGCTATAGAAAAGTTAAAGGGTGTTGCAAAATTGACGTGATTTTTACGATTATAGTGTTATCTTTTGAACTATAACAGATAAAAACTTGAAATTTACGCAGTGTATGTTACTGCATCGGCCATGACAAACGCTATAGAAAAGTTAAAGGGTGTTGCAAAATTGACGTGATTTTTACGATTATAGTGGTATCTTTTGAACTATAACAGACAAAAACTTGAAATTTACGCAGTGTGTGTTTTTACATCGGCCATGATAAACGCTATAGAAAAGTTAAAGGGTGTTGCAAAATTGACGTGATTTTTAAGATTATAGTGGTATCTTTTGAACTATAAAAGATAAAAACTTGAAATTTACGCAGTGTGTGTTTTTACATCGGCCATCATAAACCCTATAGAAAAGTTAAAGGGTGTTGCAAAATTGACGTGATTTTTACGATTATAGTGTTATCTTTTGAACTATAACAGATAAAAACTTAAAATTTACGCAGTATGTGTAACTACATCGGCCATGATAAACGCTATAGCAAAGTTAAAGGGTGTTGCAAAATTGACATGATTTTTACGATTATAGTGTTATCTTTTGAACTATAACAGATAAAAACTTGAAATTTACGCAGTGTGTGTAACTACATCGGCCATGATAAACGCTATAGAAAAGTTAAAGGGTGTTGCAAAATTGACGTGATTTTTACGATTATAGTGTTATCTTTTGAACTATAGCAGATAAAAACTTGAAATTTACGCAGTGTATGTTACTGCATCGGCCATCATAAACCCTATAGAAAAGTTAAAGGGTGTTGCAAAATTGACGTGATTTTTACGATTATAGTGTTATGTTTTTAACTATAACAGATAAAAACTTGAAATTTACGCAGTGTGTGTAACTACATCGGCCGTGATAAACGCTATAGAAAAGTTAAAGGGTGTTGCAAAATTGACCTGATTTTTACGATTATAGTGTTATCTTTTGAACTATAAAAGATAAAAAATGACAAATGTAAATATGAGTGAAATAGAGAATGTACAATAATATCTGTCTAGTATTTAAGGTCGGTATAATAATTCTAATTTGTTTGCCAGTGTAAAGAATTTAGTTCTAAAATTTCATTTGAATTTTTATCATATGGTAGTTAAAACAATCCAATTGGACAAGATTATTTAAATTTTTGTTACCTGCCATTTTCACAATGTAGCACGTGGCCAACAAACAGACCATTCAATGACCCATTTTTTTGTTGCTAGCACTAAATTAAGGGGTAGGTACTTTCTTTATTACACTTATAATGAGATTTTTCGTGGAAACTGTTTCAATGTTTTTTTCGTAAAAAATGTAAACGGTTTGCAAAGGTGTGAAATATTTTTGTTTTTTTTGGTAAATAATTAATAACACGAATTTTTCTACAACGTTTATCATAGTCGTCGTAGTAACACACTGCGTTTTATCAATTTTGCAACACCCTTTAACTTTTCTATGGCGTTTATCACGGCCGATGTAGTTACACACACTGCGTAAATTTCAAGTTTTTATCTGTTATAGTTAAAAACATAACACTATAATCGTAAAAATCACGTCAATTTTGCAACACCCTTTAACTTTTCTATAGGGTTTATGATGGCCGATGTAAAAACACACACTGCGTAAATTTCAAGTTTTTATCTTTTATAGTTCAAAAGATACCACTATGATCGTAAAAATCACGTCAATTTTGCAACACCCTTTAACTTTTCTATAGCGTTTGTCATGGCCGATGTAAAAACACACACTGCGTAAATTTCAAGTTTTTGTCTGTTATAGTTCAAAAGATACCACTATAATCGTAAAAATCACGTCAATTTTGCAAACACCCTTTAACTTTTCTATAGCGTTTGTCATGGCCGATGCAGTAACACACACTGCGTAAATTTCAAGTTTTTATCTTTTATAGTTTAAAAGATACCACTATAATCGTAAAAATCACGTCAATTTTGCAACACCCTTTAACTTTTCTATAGCGTTTGTCATGGCCGATGCAGTAACATACACTGCGTAAATTTCAAGTTTTTATCTGTTATAGTTCAAAAGATAACACTATAATCGTAAAAATCACGTCAATTTTGCAACACGCTTTAACTTTTCTATAGCGTTTATCATGGCCGATGTAGTTACACACACTGCGTAAATTTCAAGTTTTTATCTGTGATAGTTCAAAAGATAACACTATAATCGTAAAAATCACGTCAATTTTTCAACACCCTTTAACTTTTCTATAGCGTTTGTCATGGCCGATGTAGTAACATACACTTCGTAAATTTCAAGTTTTTATCTTTTATAGTTTAAAAGATAACACTCTAATCGTAAAAATCATGTCAATTTTATAACACCCTTTAACTTTTCCACAGCTTTTATCATGCCCAATATAACACACGTTAACATTTTTGCAGCTTATGTCATGGCCGACGTAGTAAAACACACACTGTATAATTTTCAACTTAAAAGAATTATTGTAAAAAAAAATGAATTCCTTCAATATATTTTTCCTTCCAATAATTGCATTCCAATTCTAATTCACTTAATTCGATGGCGAGTGAATGCATTCACGACGTTTAAATTCATAATACATCCATTCAGATTCTAATTCATTTATTGGCTGATGAGAGGAATGCATTCATAAAAAGTAATTTCATGATGAAATTCTAATCCTTATTCATTCATTTCGTGTGGGTAAGTGAATGGCGATCAAGAATTTTAATTCATTGTGAATGCATTCAAATTTTAATTCAATTCTTTTTTGTGTGGAATGAATGCATTAAAAAAATCACAATTCAATGCGGGAATGATTCGCAGGAATGATTCAAAAAAGAATCATTCGTTTACAGCTCTGATCTGGATCTCGTATACCATTCACAAATGCTTCAATTTTAAACTGATCGAGAAACGGATGATGTTCGCCAGGGTAAGTCAGCAGCACCAAACGTTTAATTGCCATGGCGAAGTCTTAAAACGTCCCGTTTGCCTTTTGAACCCTGCCTTGTAGCTCAATTCTGTAGAGTTCTCTTTTGTGCTCACCTCCGTACTTACGTTGTAAGGCATCCATTATATCCTTATAATTATTTCTACATTCGGCAGGTAAGTTTTCGAGTATCTCGGCTGCTGCTTCCTTTCAGCCCAAAATAAGCTCTATAGCTTCTTCATCATTGTCCCATCTATTTTTTGTTGGCCACTTTTTCAAACTGGAACTAAAAAACATTAAAAGGTGCACTGCCGTTAAAGCTTGGCCGGTTTATCTTGCTAGCATAGCCCAAGATAACTCTCATCGGTCTCTCTCGAATTTGAAGTTTGCCCATTTGCACTTTTAATTCATGTAATTCTTCGTTTACTTTTTTATCCAGGCCGCTGACTCTCAGCTCCACGACGTTCACTCGTTTACTGAAGACTTTCGAAATTTTTTGAAGTTGCTCATTTACCTCCGCTAAAAGCTTTTCTCCATCGACACTAGAGGCTTTTTGTATTGCTCTGAGACTGTCTTGAAATGCTTCTTGAAGCTTCTGGTTGTTTTCTTCAATTTTTTTTTCTATTTTCCTTATTTTGTTGTTCTGTTTCCTGTTGTTTTCTTTATCATAGCTGCTGCTGGAGTACATATTCACAATCTTTTCTTGTTCTTCTTTTTCTCCGAATCCGTATGTCCCAATATCAATACCTCGCAGCTTGAATTCGCCTATCAACCGCTTCTTTAATTCCGCTTTGTGGCCCGTTTTCGGCAGATCCAATTTACTCAGCTCCATTTTTAGCTGCTCAACTTTTAGCTCCTCAAATTTCATTGCGATTTATTTATTATTTGCAATCCCACTTCTGACACCAGTTGTCACGTTTATCTAAATTCAAAAACGTTTATTTTATTGAATTCTTTTATTGCAAATGTAATACACACAATTTAATTACTACTTTAATTAGACGATTATTTACTTATTCGCGATTAATACAAAAAAATACGAAATAGCAACTTTACCACTATTTTATCACAAGATCTTGACTGGTTGAAGTTTACACTAGAATCCGTCATGTGTCCCGGCCTTAAGAATGAATCAGCCTGTATGGTCGTTGCTTTTATATACTCAATGTTATTGAAGCTGCTAGAGCACTAGAATATTTCTTTGCTACGCATTATACATGTTGTGTATTTTTATTAGTTGCTATGCAATGTAGGTGTTTATGTAGTTGTGTGTTTCGTTTATTTTTATTGCTTTAAGTTAGTTGTTTTTGTTTTGTGATCAAAAAGTTTTTGTATAAACTTCTGTTTTTGTAAACGAACACAATAGGTCATTTCGTTTTACTTTATCCGTGACAATTATTTTTGTTTTTTTATGACCAAAATAAATCACCTTCGCAACAATACGTTTCTACATCCCCGTTATAACTTTTGTTGCGTAATCCTTGAGTCTGGTGATAAGACAGGAAAGACGAATAAAGAAGCACACTTTAAGTTATACATTTGTAATTCTCATTTGTTTTGTCATTTATTTTTAAAATTAACTAGCCTTTTTCAGAAAGAAGGTTTAGAGATAGCACTAAAGACGAGCAACACTCTACGAAATAATCTCAAGACATCAACAGAAATAACCGATAAATTTAACACCAGCGGAGTATACAACACTTACTTGCACCTGCAACCATACATACATAGGACATACTGGACGAACATTAAAAACAAGGTTCACAGAACACATACGATAATATAAACGGAAAAGAGAAGACTCTAACTTCGCAATATACCTTAACACACATGAGCACGAACCAAGGGAAATAGATGAATGTATGACGTTAATACATCCTAGTAAAAAAGGACGAAGACTGGACATTCTTGAAAACATGGAAATATACAAAACACGAACGTTTAACGGAGATATTATTAACGAACAGGTAAATACAACCTGCGAGACAATTCTTACACAACTAAAACTATTAAAACAAACTTACAAACGCAAAACACCCACAGATGGTCACACTTACATATAAAAAAAGCCTGAAATATTAAATTTATATACATACCTTCAATAAACATGACATATATCAGGCAATCTACCTGCATAATACCATTTAAATAGACACGATCCTAGCCGACAAAAATACCTGAACCCACCACTATCTATGCAACAAACACCTTACACTAACTATCTAACCAGTACTAATCAAAACGCGGCTTGAAAATTATGTGTTTACATCGAGAGCACTCGCCAATCGTACCAAATAAACAGTCAGTGTCGACGGTCTTCACCGAAAGGTATGACAACAGTATACATTAAAGTGGTTTAACACTGTAAGAAAATGAAACATTGGATACAAGAACCAAAAATTTACTGTTTGTTGTTTAGTTTCCAATTATTATTCGGTATTTTTGACACTATTTTCCCTCTAAAACCAATTTATTTTTTAAATTAAATGTTTTTTATCCTTTTGGCACATAAATCGTATCTTGTAAAGTAACAATAATGAAACTCGTAACTTACACTTACAAATTACAAGGGCATTTCGAAACAGTCATTTGAAACTAAATTTGCTTAAGAGTGACAAAATATATAAAACAGGTTTTTAAAAATAAAGTTTTAAACTCATAAAGTTTATGACTTATTTCCTTATTAATATTAATTAGGATATTATAAAAATTAAGAAAATTATAATTTTTAACACTAAACGATAGCCCTGGCTGCCAAGTCCATCGACCTAGTCTTGGAAGAAGAATTCTGAAACAAAATATAATGGCTTTACCTCATTTTTTCGCTAACATAAAAAATATCTTCAGTTTTATAAAACAAATATTCAAAGCTCGATTTAAGGTATTTCGTTATTCCAAATCTTGTTTGTCAAGTTTGAATATTTTTTATAATAGTATATATAGTATATACAGTATTGCTATCCCTTGGTCGCTTTTTAATAAAACTTTAAAGGTATGTTTACATTATGTGTACAAGTCATATGGAATGTCAAAATTGCTATCCATATGTAATTTCGTGTGTATGTCAAAAACTTGCATATGTTATGTACATATGACATAACCTCTTGTCGTTGAAAAAAACTTAAATACTAAAAACAGTGATGTTAACTATTCATTTTTTTGCAATAAATATTTAGAGCTTTACGATTAAGTTTACGCGCAAGACAGTCTTTCCTTATAAAAATGTATATAATATATATTTGAGGTCTGCACTAAGGTACTTGGCTAAGTTCGTTTAAAAGAACATGAGCTCCAAACTACATGTTTTCAGGTACTTAGCGTAGTCCAGCTTACCAATGTATTTTTACGTTGTAAAAATTGTAATAAAGACAAGAACTAAATTTGTATTAAAAGAGGAAACAAAAGCGTTCTTTAATAGTCCAACTGAGCCCCTTAACCGGTACCTGAATTCAAACGTGCTCCAGCTAAAGTGCAGCATTCTAAATATCCTTGGCACGCTAGGGAACAGAACTTTTGAAAACAATTTTAAAATTACTAACAGTTGCTTTAATAAAGAAACCAACATACAATTCTTGCTCATTGTACGCATGTGTTATTGATAAGTTGTAAAAAAGAAAAACATTTCAAAAATTTCCATTGATGAAAGGATTGTTGTAAACAATTTCATTTTTAGGATATTTTCTGAAGTTTGTTTAAAATATTTTTATGTAAAATTTAAAATTATTGTTTTTTTTCTTTGCATACATACATACAAATACTTAAAAATAATAGTTAAATACTCGTCGCACCAAAAAAATGTGATCATGATTTTTAAAGTCACTTCCGATAAGAAAAAAAAATACCAAAAAGGAGGTAATAAGGCAATAATTCAGATTTCAATTCATATTTACTTTATACTTTAGAGCTGAGTTTGTCTGACATTCGTATTCATCGAAATGCCTATATATTACTGTTTAGCCGATTATAACAACAAAAGTTAAAAAATAATTTTTTTGAGAAATCTAGCTTTTATCGTCTTAGTATTGTGAGTGGAAATTTTAAAAGTAAGAGTTAGTATCATTGAAAACATCTGTTGGCATAAGGTTTTATATATAAAAATTAAGATTTTTTTATTTTGTTGTTTTACAACTAACATTGTAACTTCTTATTAAAATTTATTAAACATTTTTACCTATGTGAAACAATTTTATTGTAAATCAATACTTAAAAAAAATTTTATCACTGCCGCCAATAGTAAATATGTAAATAATGATGACGCTTACCAGGTACATATATATATATATATATATATATATATATATATATATATATATATATATATATATATATATATATATATATATATATATATATATATATATGTATGTATATATAAAAACTAATATTTCCGATAAAAACTTTAATGCTACTGAATTAGTAGAATTGAATTAAATGAATATATGTATAATTATGTTGCCTTTTACATTAAGGTGTATAAACAAAAAACAAAATAATTTGACTTGAACGACGGAACCTTAAAAAAGCTTTCTTATATTGACCATCAAAAATTTTTTCCAAATTTGAAAACAGGGTACTCCAACACATAAATTTTATAAATATTTAAAGAACCTAGAAAATGTTACAGTGGTATAGTTTTGGCACATAATGTCAAATATTTTTTGAGCGGATAGTAAGGTAATGTATTCAACTTTGTCGAAGTTTGCAATTAATTTGCGATGCCGTTGAATAGATATTTTTAAAATTAAAAAGATTAAAATTTAAATTCTAAGGATTTTTATCTAAATTAAGATTTTTATTCGTTAAATGAAGATTTTCTGTGAAAATTTGTGGCACCACCGCTAGGAAATAAATTTTGTTTGTTTAAAGGTTCAGATATGACCTCTTTTAACTAAAATTGGTGAAGATAGCCATCAAAACAATAGTTTAGAGGCTCATCCCCCAGTAATATAATGCCCAAACCAAAACCTCTATTGTAATCATATGACTTTTTTAAAAATAACCCAGCAAAATAAGACAAGCAAATGAAGTAGGTAATTCATAGGTTCTACGCAGAACAAACTGGTTTAATTTAGGGGAAAAACGCATGATTTTAACATTAGCTTGTCATTGCGAGCATGGGTTTATATAGCTTGGTATTTAAATGAATGCGTAAAGCTAGTGAAAATTCGATGATTAGGATACGTTTTTTCATTACTTTTTGTTGTTTTTTTCATGAATTTTCATGAGTTTTTCATGAGTTCAAAAGAGATAACTTAACTGAAATAAGCGTACTTTTTAAAAATGCATTATAGAAAACAAGTGCAAGAGGAGCAATGACAACACCCATGAATTTTGAACCAGTTTTTTTTATTTATTATTATTTTTTTTTTTTTTTTTTTGAGGGGAACTTAATAATACTTTACCTATCGGCTTAACTCCGAAAAGATAGAAGAAGGAGAATTTGATAAAGGTTTAATTGAATGCAATACCCTAGACTGGAAATTTCTACTATTTAATACGATTCTAATCAATCTGATACATAGATGAATGAATGGCACACCGTTTGTCCCAACTTAGAATTCTAAAAATATGAAATATGAAAGCTTGAAACGAATTATTGACTAAAAAAACGAATTATTTTATATTACTTTACCACCGGATAGATAACTTTGCAACAACTAAAACAAAATAATTGTCTGGCTGCAATTAAGAAATATGTTTAGAAATAAAATGTGATAAAATAATAAATAATTACGTAAAATGTTTTTTTTTTAAAATATGCGATTATTACTCTAAATATTTACTTTCATATTTTATTTTTAAACTTCTTAAATATCTTATATCCATATGCTTAGACAAGCTATATATTATATTTATTAATTTATGAAAACATTTTGGAATTTAATAATCTTTTTGAAACATTTTAGTCTTTTATCAAAATTTTTAGAAAAGCCAGAAATGTTTTCCTTCAAGTACAGAAAGTCTATCTCTACGTATACTAAAATAGTAACGGGTTATTTCTGTATATAAGATATTACTCGAAAATTTTAATGTTGGTGTATATAGTAATCGATATGGAATACAAACTACCTATTTTTGAAATTTTTGTCTGTCTGTGTTCGCATCTTTACGCCCAGTATCTAAGTCACATACTTAGCAAAATAATGTTTTGACAACGATATACAAGAATACTGATTCCGATCGGCATGAGCAACTGATTGCCAACAGACGGTTTGCGATTAAATGTTGCATAATTAAAGTAAATGTAAATTTTGAGATTACAAGTGTTGTATATAAGAGAGAGTTACAAGAGCATTACTGTTCATTTTGTTGGTAGAAAGTAAAAATATACTATAAAATTTTGCAATCGCTATGATGCAAAACAATTTGCAGAAGATTATGAATTGGGTTAATATTTGCTTTTGAAGCTCATGTTTTAACAAAAAAAATTTTAACAAAAAATACCAATAAGATTACTTTCTTTCTTACATTCCTTTCTGCATTAGCTTAGTTACATGCCGACTATTGATGCAGACGTATGGCGTATTAAAAATAAAATCAATATATTGATTTCACAAGAGACGAAATTCGAAATGAGATACATCTTCGGTATAAGATTTTTATATATCGACCCGGATAATAAGGTACTTCCCTAATACATTTTATTAAAATTTATTTAAAAGTTTCTATCTAATGTATAAACTATCTTTGACTACATGACTATCTGAACCAGCCGCAAGATTTTCTAAAAGTATTTCACGTGGTTTATAAAAATTAATTTTCTGATAAAATAGACTTCCTTAATTTTATTTTCTCTAAGATATTTTCCGTTCAAAGAGAAAAATCTCCAATTAAGAAAATAAACCAGACATTTTACTCTTTTACTGTTGGGAATTATCGCAACCAAGAAGTCAGCTACCACTCACACAAGATTGCTCTAGATTTAGGCTTCCCATATTTAACTTAGCAATCTTTCACACAGCTATATTTATTGTATCTTTTAATATTTGATACCCTTATGAGCTTTAAATTTATTTTAACATCTAGTTGTATAAGTGAGTGTGAGTTTGTGCATAGAAAACGTGTAAAAAGTGAAATGCTTATTTGTGAAAGTTGAGATTTGTGGTGTCATTTTAAAAGTTTTTGACTAAACAGAACGACTTTTTGTTCGTTTGTTTGTATGACTTTATATTCGCTATTTGGCTCACTTGCAAACTTCCGGTGAAAATTGATTTGTAAGTTTGCCATTAAATTGTTTTTATTGTTTTTGTATTGCTCAATTCTTTTACCTTTTATCATTGGCTTAGTTTGCTTTTTCCACTTTTTTCTTAAATATTTTCTTGATACTCTATCGATTCTTTTGCTATTGTGCCATTTAAAGGCCTTGATGTTGCTCGCAGCATGTGCTATCTGACTTTTACTACTGGTTGTATTATGAGAAAAAAGGTCTGTCAATGGCGTATAATTATATAAATGATTATGTAGATAAAAGAGGACAATTTATAACTATACAATTTTTTTTGAATTTCTGTTTTCTCACATACCTTTCTGATCATTTAAAAGTAAGCTTGGTGCCGTTTTTACTTATTCTTCATGAATTTCTAATGAACATCTCCATAAGAACAACATGTATCAAGATTATTAATATGTACACCTGTCTTATCAAGCCAGCAATTTAATATATTGAAGAGCTCAAAAGTCATTTGCTTAGAAGTCAAAAATAACAATAATTAAGTTCTTCATAAATTAAACAAACGCATTGCAAGCTTGTAATTGTTTAAATATTACAAATTTATGTTTTGATATATTTTTTTTCTTACAAACAGCATTCGTTCAAAATTAAGTATCTGAAAGTTTTAAACATTTTACGTATCTTACGTAGTTGGTTTTTTGGTCTTTTTGTTTTTTTATAAATTTTTCTAATTATAAAAGGCTATGATATATTTTATGGAATTTTAAGAAAGGTAAATTAAAATAAAAACAGCAACAAAATTTATATTTGTATTAAAAAATTTACGTTTTAAAAATGACTTTTATTACAGATATAAATTTTTGCTCTAGTAGGCACACAAATTAGGAATTGCTAGTCAGCACCTATCCTAAAAGATTAAGATTCGAATATTGGATAACGGTCCTAATATTGGAAGTAAATACAGTATTGGCCAAAAGTGTTTAATTATAAAGAAAACCAGAATTTTCGAATTTTACTTTACACTTAAGGCTTTCAGCTGTTTTTAGTACCGAATACTTAATAAAATTGTTTATCTGTGATAACTCCCCAGGATGCCAATATTAACGCGGTTTTTACTTGTATGGCGTTAGTTTTTTAATCGTAATACTTCAAGAATTCAAACAGAGTATTAACAAACATGTCCGATATAAAAACAGATTTGTTAAAAATAAGTTTAAATATTAAAGGTTTTTTTTGAAGGCCGTGAACTTAAGGCATATGGCCTTATCTCTTAATCCGTTATAGGAAGGCACTTAAAAGTTGTAAAAATGATATACAAAAATTTAAAATGAAATTGAGAGTGTATTTCGCATGTATGTCCTTATTTATATTAACTTTTTTGAACCGTAATAGGTTGGGGTTATAAAATTAAAAAGTCTTCTAAATTACGTGGCTTTTACAGAGCGTTATTTAAAATTCACTCAAAGAGTATTTTACTTTATCCGCTATAATAAATTTTAAAATGACCCAAACAAAGTCGAAAGGTTCAACTGAGCACGTCAGCCCGCCAAAACGGCAGCGAAAAGAGACCCAAAAGAACTCGGCAACATCTCGCCCACACAAGACAATCTTTTTTAAATTGTGTCGCTGACTTGGAGACGATAGAGGGCTCAAAATAAAACCCATGTATTGTTAGAGAGCTCTTTGAGCAGCTCGATGTTGCGGACTCAGTGCAAAAGGCTACAAATTACTGTATGCCGCAACTTCAAGTAATAACAGAAATATTAATGCCTGTGTTTAGGCGAAAAACCACCTAAAAATCTTCATCTTATCTGATTACAGTGATGAAGATTCGTCGACAGTGGCATTGAAGGCAATGGAATCCACGTTTTGGATTTTATCAACCTACATGCCGTATGAGCAGGTTGGTCTTCACCTGGCACACTGACCAGGATGACGATCATGCGGACGAAGGCGAAAAATACACCCACCATAATAACGCCGACGCAAATGCGCACCACCATATCTGAGGCAGCTCCGACACACACAATAGAGGTGAATGATTGATCTTGATTTTATGTTGCATAATAATCTAGTTGTGGCAAATATGGGTTCAGAACCAACTTTTGTCGTACCTAATAGGCAGGAAGTGCTATACGTTACACTTGTTGACACGCACCATCCTTTCCTGATTGAAAATTGGAGAGTCTCCGAAGACTGTTCTTAATCTGATCATCGTTACATTATCTTTTCCATTGTGAATAGAAAAGAAACCACTGCTGAATAAATTAACAAACGCAGAACCGATAGGAAGGGTCAAAACATGATCCTCACAGATGCCTTGGATATTCCATGATCTTCAGGGACACGGGAGATATTGAAAATACTGTAGTTAAATTTACCGCCGCATTTATAGACGCAATTCATAAGTCTTGTAGACCATCAGTGCAACGAACAGTCCACAGGCCACCATTGTAGTAGAAACCTGGACACTCTTTAAAACTTCTTTGAATAAGTTTAAGAATCAAGTAAGGAGTACAAAGCGCAGGCCCTGGAGGTTCTTCTGCAGTGAGATAAAGGGCTTTTCAGAAAACAGCAACATGAGTAAGATACTTGCAAAGCATCCGTCAATTCCGGGATATATTCGGAGGGCTGACGGCACTTGGACAAACAGTGCACAGTAGTCATCGGGGTAAAGGACTTTAAACCAATTTGTCTAACAGCCTTTTTGTTCAAAACACTGGAGAGGCTTATCGAGATTCACATGAGAATTACAATTGGCAGGAACCTTCTTTCTCCATCTCAACACGCTTACACAAGGGGCGGATCGGTTGAGACGGCTTAGGAAACAGCGCTTAGGAAAATCTGCACTTGGGGGAAGCAGATTGGAGTGAGTATTAATCTAACCAAAATTGAACTAGATCTCTTCTCTAGGAAATACAAACCTTCTTTTTCACTTGGTTTAACTAGACTAAATGGAGTTCCATGGATTATATCTAACTGTGCAAAAATTTGGACATTATTTTAGATAGAAAGCTGTCCTGAAAGATGAATTTCAGGCTAGAATGTCAAAGGCCATTACGGCAATGCATTAATATAGGAGAGCAATTGGCAAAACCTGCTTTATCAAATTAAAGAGTGTAAATTGGCTTCTAGAAGCTGTGATTAGACCGATTCTGTTCTATGGAGCTCTTGTCTGGTGGAAGGCATTAGACGATGCGGCAAATGTCTCTATACTGATGAAGGTCCTGGTCTTAATGACCAGGGCCATTAGATATACTCCCTCAAGGGTGCTTTTTTCTATGCTCAACTGGCTGGCCGTGGATCGTTTTGCCAAAAGGGTGGCACTGAGAACGGCAGTTAGGTTGAGCGTCATAGGTGCATGTAATTACGGATAAAGGGGAAACGCTGGCGAACTTCAGATCACGGACGTAATTTCCGATCATGATGACCATTATACTCCAGAACCTTCCCTCATAAAAAGATTTCCCTTCGTGTAGACAGATGGCTCAAAAAGAGGGACGAGAGTTGGTGGTGGAGTATGTGTTGAGGAATTTGCGATGAGAATGTGTTTCAGACTCCCAAATGACTGCGGTATTTTACAGACGGAAATATCGGCTATTAAAAGGGCGGCGTGCTGGTTTAGGTGCTATAATATATCCAATATGGATATCTTTGGCAATGACAGCAAAAGCAGCGTTTAGCTCACCATATCTAAACTTATCTCTGAATGCAGGACATCCATTAACGGGATGGCGGGATTTTCACTAGTCACCCTAAGATGGGTGAGAGGATATGGGATTGACTGGGCAACCATGTTGCCGATGAACTCGCAAAGAAGGGGACAACGGTTGAGAAGGTGCCATTGAAACCTTCTCTGGCATACCCCTCTCTGCTTGCGAACAGCATATCGACGCTGCTCTCTACATTCTGGCCCAGATCATATGGTCTAACGTGTTGACACGCTCGACAGCTAGAACAATCTGGCGCTCTTTGGACCGGGGCAGTGCGGCTGCGTTACTACAGTTGCCGAGGAGTCGATTGCGCGACTTAGTGGCTGTAGTTACTGGGCACAGCTTATTTGAGGCCCATGCTTGTAGAATGGGTCTCCCATTTATAGATTTCTGCAGAAGTTGTCAGGACGAGGAGGAGACTGTAGAACACCTCGTCTGTATTTGCCCCACGCTGGGGTATATACGGTTGAGATATCTTGGTCAGCGGTACTACGGGGGCCTATCTGGTATATCATCATTAAGTCAAAGTTGAAAGGTTTAATCATCTAATATCATGCTTGTCGGATTCAGCTTTAGGTACAGTTAATGGTTGGATCGACGATTAAGAAGAATTGTATTCTACATTGATCCGTTTTCGTTTTCATAAATACGCAATCACTACAGATATTGAAAAAATGTATCGTCAAGTTTTAATTGGCGAAAAAGACAGAAATTATCAATTAATCCTTTGCCGAGAGAATTCACCTGATTTGATTAAAATGTTTTGTTTAAACACTGTTATATACACGGCGTCAGCGCCATTTCTAGCGATCAGATGTTTAATTCATTTAAGCGACTTGTACAAAGAGACTTTACCTTTTGGTTCAAAAGTTGTTTGCAGTGATTTCTATGTAGATGATTTATTAACTGGTGCTAATACCTACCAAGATCTGAGTATGATTCGTAACCAAATAACTGAAATTTTAAGTTCAGCTGCTTGTAATCTTACGAAATGGTTTTAAGATCATCCTAATTTATGAGTTCAATACAGAATGAAAAACTATCATATTGGGTTCCGAAGAACGATTCATTTAAGTATCGTTTGCAAAATAATTTTCAAGAAAAAAAAGCTACTAAAAGAAACATATTGTCAGTTTCTTCCCGGTTATTCGATCCTCTCGGATTATTATGCCCTATACATAGTAACAAAATCAAAAATGTTGTTACAGGAACTTTGGATTTAAAAACTTGACTGGGATGAATCGATTCTTATACTTCATGGAAAAATTTCAAATCTAATTTACTGGAAATTGATTCAATAACAATCCCAAGATTTGTTAACAAAACTTCTATAGCAAAACTTCAAACTCATGGTTTTGCTGATGCCTCAATTCGAGCATATGGTTGTTGCATTTACATTCAAAGCTCCGAATCAAATAAAATTGTTTTGGGACTACTTACTGCGAAATCTAAAGTTGCCCTTCCTAAGACCAAGTCTCTTCTCAGACTTGAGTAATGTGCTGCACACCTATTAGCTAAGTTGTGGAATCGAATTAAATTAATGCTCAGCTTTGAAATCGAGTGTGTTAATTTCTGGACTGATTCAGAAATAACACTGCATTGGATTAAAACACATCCATCTTCGCTTTCCACTTTTGTTTCAAATCAAGTAGCTGAGATTCAAGAGTGGACAGACCAGGTTTCATGGCGTCATGTGCCCACAAAGCAGGATCCAACTGACATTGTTTCAAGAGGATGCGATGTTGAAGAATTAAAAAATTCGATTTGGTTTGAGGGATCTTTGTTTTTACAAAGCGAAAGTTCCCATTGGCCTGTTAACGAACACTTCGAGTTAACAGAGAACCAAAAATTATTGGAAAAGAGAACAACGAATGTAATTATTGCAGTAGAGGATCCACCTAATTGTTTTCTGGATCTAGTAGAAAAATATTCGTCTTACAAATAGTTGTTACGAGTAACATCATTTGTACTTAGAATTGTTGACGTTTTGAAAAAACGCAATATAGATAAAAGCTCTACACCTACTGCAAACAAATTAAAATGGTCATTTTTCCGGCTAGTAGAGACAATCCAGATATGTAATTTTTCTGAGGAGATATCAAAATTGCAAAAATCTCTTGTCCTGCCATCAAACATTCAAAGAATAACACCATTCGTTCATGCTTTAATGGAGGGGAAACAAACATTTTCACTTTTAAGGGTAGGTGGGAGAGTGCTTAATGCAAACTTAAAGTATACTACCAAGTTCCCACTTTCTTTACCGAAAATAAATAGCTTTGTCACACTGTATTTGCGAAATCTTCATTTTGAAAGTTGTCATGCTGCCACAAAAGCACTTATAGCTCTTTCGCGGCAGAAAATATGGCTTATTAATGCAAAAGAAGAGTGCAGCAGAATAGTTCACCAGTGTGTTCATTGCTTTCGCTATAAACCTAAACTAATGTCCCAAATAATGGGCAATTTACCCACTAGTAGAGTGAGAGCTAACCGGCCCCTTTTAACGGTCGAGGAAGACTTCTGTAGTCCCGTGAACGTATCACTGAGAATACGTGGTAGACCACCACTGAAAATGTATATAGCAGTTTTTGTGTCTTTCACTTCTAAGGCGGTACATTTAGAATTAGTATCTGATCTGTCTTATGATTCTTTTCTTCTGTCTTTCAAAAGGTTCGCTGCCAGGAGCGGACTACCAACAGTAGTATGGTGCGACAACGCGACGAACTTCGTTGGAGCCAGCCGACTCCTGAAGGAGCTGCAACAGGCCGTCGTATTATACGTAGCGTTGTCCGGGGTGAGGTTCAGCTTCATACCACCTCAGGCGCCACACTTCGGAGGGCTGTGGGAAGCAGCCGTGAAGCAGGCGAAGTTCCTACTTCTGCGAGCCGTGGGCAACGCATCGCTCACTCAAGAAGAAATGAGCACAATTTTAGCAGAAGTAGAGGCGGTGCTCAATAGTCGTCCAATCGCACCGCTGTCTCCAGACCCTAACGACGGAGAAGCGCTTACTCCAGGACACCTACTGATAGGCGAGGATCTGCGTTCGCTTCCGCCAGAATCCGCAGAAGAGGGGACAGGCAAAGAGGCGAGGTAATGGAAACGATGGCGTCTGCTTTGCGGTCTCAAGCAGACATTCTGGCAGGCTTATCCTCGGACTTCAGGGCAAAGGCAAGTGGCGCGAGGAAATGCCCAGTCTCAAGGTCAGTTAAGTGGTAATAATCCACGAAGCAATTGCGAGCCACAGCACTGGCTGACTGGAAGAGTCGACAACCTTCACGAAGGAGACGACGGCAAGGTCAGGGTGGCGGAGGTGAAGACCAGAAATGGTCTATGTAAAAGCTCAATATGTAAGCTGGCTCCACTACCAGATGCTTGAAGACCTCAGGTCCTTCAATGGGGCCGGAATGTTAAGCCACAGTTCTCGAATAATAATAATAATTATAATAACAATAATAATAATAATAATAATAATAATAAATAATAACTGAATTTTATAACCTTAAAACTAACACTTAAAACTAATACTTACCTCTAATACTTAGCTTATTTTAAGTTATTTGTTAAAATTTGCTGAAAATGTTAAAGGCGACGGGTATGCTGATTGATGATGCATCAGTATACCTACAAAATAAACTTATTTGCAAAGTAATATCAAACTAAAACGGTTGTGTTTTTTTTGTGGTTTTTATCTAGTTTTATTTTTCACCCAAGTGCCCTAATTCTTTAATTTAAATTATAAGTTAATAAATTTAAATTTCCTAAAAAATGTTAGGAAAGAACATTATCATTATTAGGAATGAAACATTTAAAAAATCAGCAAAGAATATAAACAATAATAAGTCAAGATCAATTAATCCGTCGATAAGCTATGAAATATGATGATTAAAATATAGTATAAGGTTAAAACTTTATAAAAAATGGAAGAATAATGTTAATAATAAAAGCTTTGAAAGTAATTATATAAAAAAAATAACAAAATGAGTAATATACAAATAAATGCATAGAAAACAGATATACCATACGTTTTACGTGGCAACTAATAAATGAAATTATTGAAAAGAAAAGAAACAACTTAGACAATGAACTACTACAAAACTTTAAAAACGCTAACATTGATATCATTGTGCAAAACTTTGCTAGGAACTTAAATAACAATGTCAGAAATATACTATACAAGTGTGACATTAAAACTACAGATATGGCTACATCAGCACTGAAAATTTAATGTATATGGAACCAACTAACAAATTAGAAGAATATATTATATTAAACAGTACTAACAATAAAATAGGTCCCGGATATGATGGTATTAGACCCGAGGATCTAAAAAATAACGCAAACAAACTTACACCGGTAATCACTAGCCTTATAAATTTAAGCCTAGTCAACAATGATATACCACAGCAACTGAAAACATCAATAGTACGCCCGATTTATAAGCAAGAAACAAAAACAGATTACAACAATTTTAGACCGATTTCAATCCTCCCCGCCATTGAAAAAGTTATGGAAATAGAAGTCGTAAGAAGACTAACTGACTTTTTAATAAAATACAAAATCGTAGACAAAAGTCAATTTGGATTTCAAAGAGGAATAAATATTAATAAATTACTAGGAAACTTTTCAAATGTTAATAAGTCGTTAAGTAAAAAGTATCCAATAACTTGAAAGAAATGGTATCAGGGGATAGTGTATCAAATAGGTCGAAAGCTACTTTCATAGCAGAACATATAGAGTAAAGATAGAATCCATACTACATTTTGGAATACCACAAGGATCAAAACTTGGCCCGATACTCTATTTGATATATGTAAAGGATATGATTAAAAAACAAAAAGACTGTATTACGTTTGCTTACGCAGATGACACTGCTATTCTAGTGACGCACAGGAATCTAACTAATGCAGTCGAAATAATACAAACACAACTAGACATAGTGACAAAATGGTGCCATAATAACGGAATTGTTATAAATGCTGCAAAGACTAAACTAATGCATATAAAACCACCACATATGTATATTACACAGCGATATTAAAGTGAAATTCCATGATAATAGATGTCTACTAAACAATGCTGGCTGCAATTTGGATCCTAAGGGCAAATGCAACACATTTTTTTAAATGGTCAACACGTATAAATATAGACCAAAACTTTAAATGGAAAAAGCAAATTCAAGAACTACAGAAAAAGCTAAGAAAAACTTCTTATTAATTATATGACATAGTCAACTGTGCTACTTCAGAAGTACTACGACAGGCTTAATACCCACTTACTGAATTTTATATCAGGCATGGTATAACAGCATGGGGCGGAGCAACATACAAAAACAACGGTAATACATATACCAATAATAATATACCCACACAAATCCAAAACTCATTAAACCAAATTAGTAACATCACAAATTATAGAAATATACACACAGCTAATAAAAATCCTGCAAGATAACTCAACCTACTAAATGTAAAAAGTAAATACCACACAACATTAGTAAACGAATTCTTCGACGATAAACGTCATCAGTCACGGATATAACACAAGACTATGAAAAGCAGGAAAACTCAATATGGAAAAAAATAAAAACAACCACGGAAAAAATACGCTTACAGTTTCATTACTAACATACATACGAAATTCGCCCAATACCAAAAGTAGGAAGATATTGATCGAAAAACATTTACTAGAATTACAATGAGAAAAGAAAAAAAAATAACACATCAAAATAATATTTATTAATAAACAATTTGTACTAAAATAAAATTCTTTGTTTTGAAATAACATGTTAATTTTAACAATATATCTGCAGACAAGCTTAGTTACTTCGCAGATTAGTTTTTAAAGTTCATTTCTTAACTTGTTAATATGATATACTAAAAGAAATAAGAACAAAATAACTTAAAAAAATATTATTATTATTACTAAACTTTTATTTATTTATTTATTAATATTATACATAGAAAATAAATTTACATATTAATATTCATACACTATGGCACTGGCTGCAGCGGCCTTCATTTTTACTTTTATTATTATTATTATTACGTTTATTTAAACTTATAAACGTTTTTTTATTGAGTTCTTTTATTGCAAAATAAATGGACACAATTTAATTACTATTTAAATTAAATTACGCATTAATTTGACGATTATTTACTTATTCGCGATTAGTACACAAAAATACGTGATGGAGACTTTACCACTGTTTTATCTGTTATACCACAAGATCTGTATGACCATTGCTTTTATATACCCAATGTTAAGACTCTTGAATATGCCACAACTTCCTCCATCTGTTGGTAGAATATTTCTTTACTACTCATTTATCATTTGAGACACATCATTTGATTCCAGAACCTTCCATCATTACTTTGAATTTATTTATACATGCTGTGTATTTTTATGTAGGTGTTTGTGTAGTTGTGTGTTGCGTTATTTTTATTGCTTTATGTTAGTTGTTTTGTTTTGTGATTAAGAAGTTTTTGTAGAAATATCTGGCTTTGTAAACAGACACAATAGGTCATTTTGTTTTACTTTGTCGGTGACAATTATTTTTATTTCTTTTTTTGACCTAAATAAAGCATCTTTGCAACACTGCCGATCACTTAAGCTTTTTTATCCCAAATAGGCTCAACATTACCTTGTCATATTTGGCCAGCCGTTCCATATGAACAGCTTTGATTTTTGACCTCGGATTATCGTAACTCTTGATCACCTTGTATGGTCCCTCCCAATGGGTGTGCAGTTTGGGGGACAGTCCTATCTTGCGTTGTGGGTTATATAGTATAACATTTGTCCTTCAGTCGTGTTTGCTGCTTAATCATACCTGAATTTTATTTTATAGCTGGACATTTTAATGTGGTTACGGAAAAATTCATGAGCTTCAGGCCTTCTTGCGCTTGAGGAACATTTTCATTGTCTTCGTCTGCAGGTCCCGGTTTAATACCAAATTCTAAATCTGCTGGCAGTTTTAGTTCTGTCCCGAATAAAGTTTTTGCTGGAATACGTGAAGTTGAATCATGTATAGCTGACCGATAAGCTAGTAGGAACTTCGGTATATGCACATTCCTATCCTTCTGATTTGTACTGATCACTTTTCTAAGATATTCATTTAGGATACGATTAAATCTTTCTTCCATGCCATCAGACTGTGGATGCAGCGATGCCGTTCTCCTCTTTTTGATACCATATACGTCACACATCTTTTTAAATATGACCGATTCAAAATTTCGTCAATACGACCGTCCACTATTCTTTTGGACTCTTGGTTTGCAATGACATACACTTCATTCCATTTGCTAAAATAATCTATATCCACTAGTAGATATTGGTTTCCAGCATCACTAACAGTGAATGGACCTGCTATATCAATAGCTATCCGCTCAAAGGGGGCACCTGCGTTGTATTGGTGAAGCTTGCCACACCTCTTTCTTGTAGGACCCCTGACCGCAATGCACTGTTCGCAATTTGCTATCCAATCGGCTACGAATTGTCGGCAGCCTACTCAGTAAAATCGTTGCTTTATCTTTTCCAGCGTTTTTGTTATCCCTATATGACCCTCTCTAGGACCATTATAAAACTGCTTCATTGCCTCAATCCGTTTAGAAGTTGGCACGACAACTAAGTCTGTTGTGGTTTTGCCATCTTTATTTTCCAAAGGCTATTCCACTCAGACCAGTGTGATTTTGCTAGGCGGCTTTCTGCCGATATTTTATTATGGTTTGGTCTTCTGGTATTTTGCTTTGCCAATATAATTTTTGTCAAAATGGGTCCTTATTCTGTGCCTTCGACCAGTCTTCGCTTGATATAATTGGGGTAAGCCGCACATCGATGATGCAATCCTTTTTCTCGACACTTGTGCAGTGCTTGCACCCTATATTGCATGGCCGTCTTGAAAAGGCATCAGCGTTGTTGTTTTTTTCCGCCTTTTCTATGCACAATACTAAAGTCATATCTTTTGGTATTTTTGCCCGTTTGTTTTTCCTCTTTGGCGCAGCAGATCTTGAACTTTTCTTTTTAGATCTGGAGTTGCGCTGGAAGTAGCCGACTTTACCGTGAGACTTACTCCTTTTCTCCTTTATCATTTGTTTTACAATCTCCCTTATCTCGCTCCTTTTGTCGCCGTGGGTATAATTATCAGTCTCAAGACATCGCACCTTGTACACCTGTGACCTCGAGATGACTTTTGCGGTCTCCTGTACTAGTGCGTACGAGCCGGTTTCTGCAAAGGTTGATTTTTTCATAGCACAAACAGCATATTTCACATCTAAGTCGCGTAGCCATTCACAAATGCTTCAATCATGAATTGATCCTTGAGCGGTTGATGTTCACCTGGGTAAGCCAGCTGCACTTAACGTTCATTTTCCATAGCGAAGTCTTGCAGTGTCTCGTTTGGTTTCTGGACCTTACCTCGTAACTCCATTCTGTAAAGTTCTCTTTTGTGCTCAGTTTCGTACTTGCGTTGTAAAGCTGCCATTATGTCCTGATAATTATTTCTGCTTCCGGCTGGTAAGCTTTCGAGTATCTCTGCTGCTCCTCCCTTTACGGCTAAAATTAGCTCTATAGCTTTTTAATCATTGTCTGTTGCGTTTCTTTTTTCGGAGTTAAAAAAAATTATTTAACAATGTGTTTTCCTGCAACGAGGAAAAAGTTATGCGCAACCAATTATTTACTTTGGTATATTTCATTCATGAAGTCTTTACAACAAATAAAATAACAGAAACAAACAGTTGTATATATTCAGAGAGTTACAGTCAAAGCTCCACTTAAATTTTACAAAAAGTTCTATTGAGAGAATTGGAGACGTTACAATGTTATTAAAATCACCTTCAGAGTTTAACAATTCGTTGTTGTAAAGAATTCCTTCTCGCTGGGAATCATACCGCTTAGCCGCAGCAAATTTAATTGCTCAAAATTATTCTTGTGAAGTATGTGAAATATTGAAGAAGGGTTAGAAAGGAATTTAATTGCGAACTGTTTAGTAACTTAAAATAAAAGGAGTTTATAAAAAATTAATAACATAAATCTTCTAAGGAAATAATTTATTACAAACTGTGTAAAATAAGGTAATAATGAATTAATCAATTTAAACTCTACGATGCACAGTGGCTGAAAATCGTTTTTCGTTGGCCAAAAGAAAATTTTTTTTTGTCACCGATTTTTAAAATTTTTACGTCATTTTGTAGTTAATATATCCAAATTAAGGTAGCCAAAAAATTATGTTAAAATATTGATAATTGTGGGCGTGGCATGCTGTCAAACTCAACTTTTTTTTTTAATTTCAGAAAAAGGTGTTTTTCTTTGGTTTTTTACCAAAATTAAATGGTTACTACTCGCAAGCTATCATCGATAATGGTCTGCGGTTTTTTTTATAATGTTGGTAGGATTATTGTCTTTAGTTGTTGTAAGTAGGCACAGCTCTAGCGTTTAATATTAGGGGCGTTATGAAATATTTATGAAACAACTATATTTTCCTCAAATTTAAACTTTAGTAGAATAGAACTTCTAGGGAACAAAAGGGAACAAGAAACGAATACAACCACGAGAAAGGTGAAAGTGTCCTCTTTAAGGTTATATATACTCTTGCACCCGCCACGAGCCGCCTGTAGAACACTTTTTTCATTGTAATGAAATTACTCGAAAAAAATTCATATACAATGGTGTATTAAATTTTCATTTTTTTGCCTAAAAGTTTATTTTTTTTAGTTTAGGCTACGTATTACTAAAAAAAATAAATATAATACCTTCGAAAGGGTTTAATGGCTTTGTTTTGATCAGCAAAAAATAAGTAATAATATTATCACAATGGGCTCTACAGAGCACATGATCTCTTTCTAAATTTACCTGTTATCAAATGATAGGGTCAACCAAAGTCATAAACAATTTTATAACAATAATTGCGACATTAAACCACTAAAGTTAAAAAACAACCCCATATTGACGCATGAGTGCAGTTTTGTACAATTTAAGCGCTACCTGCTATGAAATTAAAGATCAGTGTGTGAAGAACATGTATCTAAAAATTTATAGGGGTACGGATTCGTTAAGGGATTACTCAGTAATAACTTAATCCTTTAAGTGTACGGATAAAACATAACAAACGCAAATAAAAATATTCAGAAGAAAATGGAGAGCTTCAGTTATAACGAACTGGCCGAAGTGTATTTTAAAAACAAAAATCAGGAAGATGTTCTTAGTTACGTTAAAATAAAATTAAACTTAAATTCGTGTAGCACCGAAATGCAAGAGCAATTATATAATTTCGTCAAAGCACTAAAAAAACGCTACAAAGAAGTTATGTACAGTAAACAAAAATTTTATATAAAAAGTGCTAAGTGGTTAGAAGGTCAACTTACTGTCGCTGCAGAAACAGCAAAGCAAGATAAGGCTGGAAGACCACGCAAATCATTAGTGGACAACTGCAGCGATAGATCTAAGAGGCGGAAGCTTAAAGATATTAACGATGCCTTTGGTTCTACAAATATAAAAGAATCTTTCCTACATCAATTACGATCACAGAACCAATTTACAAAAGTGGATATCATTAAAAAAGTTGTTAAAGCTAGTCCACCGAGAACAAAACGGATTCTTAAAAGTATACTAACTCCGAATGATGCAATACAGTACACAAATAAGTAGGCATTAGCATTATTTCTGGATTTGAAATTAACAAAACAGCAATATATTAAACTAGACAACGTGCGATTGAAAAAGGCTCAAATATATATCCAGCATATCATCACATAACCGCTGCTAAAATGGACTGTTTGCCATCAAAGGAAACTATTACAATCACACAAATTTCGGCAGAGGTACAACTACAATCTCTACTTGATCACACAGCCGAACGCTTGCTGCAATCAATAACAGGAAATGAGTTGAAGAAATACGGAAACACAAAGTTAATTCTTTTTTGTAAATGGGGATGTGATGGCTCTTCGGGACAAAAACAATATAAACAAGCTGTATGTGAAAATATTTCTGACTCAGATATGTTCATGGTATCATTTGTACCATTGCGATTGAAAAAGATTTTGGAAGATTCAGAGCCTTCGACTAGTACAACGCAAACAATGGATATTTGGAAAAATGAGACACCATCTTCTACGAAATACTGCAGGCCAATCAAACTTCAATTCAAAAAAGAAACAAATGATGTTATTAATAAAGAAATTAGTGATATCAAGGCCCAAATTACAACACTACAGCCATTACAATTACAGTAAGATGGGCAGCAAATTGAAGTAAGCTACCAGTTAGTCCTGACAATGATAGATGGAAAAGTGGGTCAGGCTTTGACTAACACGAAGGCTGCATCCAGCTGCATTATATGCCAAGCAACATCAACCCAATTAAACGAAGTCTCAGCAAAATCATTAGATAATACCGATGCATATGAATCTAGATTATCACCACTACACGCACGAATACGAATGGAACACATACTAAAAATCAGTTATGATTTGGATTTCGGGTCTTCAGGATCAATAAGAAACAACGAGACCAACAAAGAATTAAGAAGTTCAAAAAAGAAACATGTTCAAGATGAATATCGCAAACGTGGACTGATTATAGATCAGCCAAAACAAGGGTCAGGCAATACAAATGATGGCAATACCGCAAGATTTTAACCTTATTTTCAGATTTAAAATAATACTAGAAGTACTTGCGTGCAATGAAGAAATTGACTGTAGAAAATTTGGAAATTATGCTAAGGAAACTGCAAAAATATATACAACTAACTACCCATGGAGAAATATGTCTGCAACAGTTCACAAAATCCTTTATCATGGTGAAGATGTCATTAAATATCATTTGGTGCCACTTGGAGGTCTATCAGAGGAGGCTCAGGAAAAAAGGAACAAGGATTACATATTTTATAGAGAGCACAATACTAGGAAAATTTCACGGAATTCAACAAATGAAGATCTATTTAATATATTATTGGCAACGTCAGATCCGTTCATATCCAGTATTCGAAATCAATGGAAAGTGGACCATCGGGATTTAGATGAAGAAGCCAAAAAACTGCTAAAGAACAGAAATAGCACAGAACAAAATATGGAATATTTGCAGTTAATATTTAAGTCAAACGAATAAAAATTATAATTGCCTTTCATTATTCTTTAAGTACGGAAAACATTGTATTAGTAAAAAATAAGTTAAAACGTTATATTCGACCGAGTCGAATCTTAAATACCTTCCAACTATATAGGATGAGGGAGGGGTAAGGGGCTGGTGAGGTTAAGGTAGCGTAGAAGATCAAATTATATTTTCTTGTTGCTTAACCAAAAAAAAAAAGGTGAAGGTAGCGCAGAAGATCCGAGTACATTTTCCATTCGTCATGAAAGCTTAAAAATTAATTTTTTATGCAATCTAGGCTTAGGTAATACAATTTGTTAATTATTGACACCATTTTTCATATAATATGCTATATAAACGCCCACAAAAAGGGGGCGGGGTCTAAAAAAAATTTTATGATTTTCTGGCTCCAGGGTAAAGACCTTGAACCTTCTTTGACATAAAAATGTTTCATTTGCTTAACAAATTTACAAAAAAACTTGTAAAATTGTGTAGTTTTTCAGGGGTTGGTTTAGTTCTTCTTAGGGGAATTTTTTTCCCCCTGGTCCGACTTGGCCCATTTACGAACTTAGCCTGCCCTATCCTTCAATATATATATGTACCAAATTTCAAGGGTCTAGCTCTTTTCGTTTAGACTGAATCGTGTTCATACAGACAGGCGAATGGACGGACGGCCGGATGGACGGACGGACGTATGGACAGACGGACATAGCTATATCGTCTTAGATTTCATCACTGATCAAGAATATATATACTTTTTTGGATCTTAGAGGGATATTTTACTATGTTACACACA
Organism: Cistogaster globosa; assembly: GCA_937654795.1. Taxonomy (NCBI): domain Eukaryota; kingdom Metazoa; phylum Arthropoda; class Insecta; order Diptera; family Tachinidae; genus Cistogaster; species Cistogaster globosa. The sequence continues at coordinate 33,817,408 of OW569407.1, forward strand.
GAATAAACCCATAGTTCACTCTGAAAGTTAAAAAAATTAAAATGTTCAACTCTGACCTCGAATTCCTTAAAAAGTCCTCAATCAATTTTAATGTAATTGAAACTGAATCAAGCTGAACTAAATATCTATCCATTAAAAAAAAATTTCAATATTTTGATCGGTTCAAAAGTTACAGAATTTTGGCCAACGAAAAACGATTTTAAGCCAGTGTGCGATGCCAAACTTATACGTGGTCTTTACCGTAAGGATCTGCTTCCTACAATTGAGGTTCTTTTGGTCTTTCCAAGTACATCCACCAAATATCTTCAACGTGGCGACCACGCAAAAAATATTATAGAGCCTCATATACAAATAACGACAGAATTTGTAAAAGTCTCGTGTAAAGCAATTACGATTTATAAAGAAAAAAATCTAAAATTACGCGTGGCTGGAGAAATTATTATAATTGGCCCACTAGCCATAAAACTAAATTAACCTTTAAATTTGTCACTATAAATTTGACTTATACAAAAAAAAGAAAAAAAAAAAGAAAATGTTACGAGTTTGATATTATACTTAGTTATATATTTTATTTTTGAAAATTTAACAAGAACCTTTTAAAGTTCTTTAAAATAATTTCAAAATTAAATTATCTTCAAATGTTTTCTGCATCTACAATTGAATAATAAAATAATATAGATTCATTTAACATTTTAAATAACCTTTAAAATTCTACTAGGTCATTTCTCATATTATTATTATTATTATTTTTTTTACAAAATTATTATAAAATATTTTACTAAAAATAACAAGCATTGAAAGAATGAATTTAAATAAAGCATAGCGTTAGTAAAAAAAATTGAAATGTATCCTACCTCATAAGTAATTTTACTTTTATTTTTCACAAACTTTTTACTTTGAGTGTACATCAACCAAAATTTAACCTTTATAGTATTATCATTAAAAGCAATTAATAGTAATATTTATGCATTAACATTTTTTTTTCTCATTCATAATCTTCTTCACAAAAACAGAATTGCCCAAAAAAAATTATAACAACATTGGCTGCTGGGCCCAACATTAATTAATGTACGACTTTATCTGCAAACTATCTCTGGCTTTCTTGTAAGTGAAGATTATTATTTTTTTGTATATGTTTTTGTCTTATTATTTTGTCGGTCCGATTCACAATTGTCCCAATGTCTGATATTGTACATTAAACAATTATTTTATCTCTCCTGTTCCATTTAATTAAAGAGTAATGATTGTACGTAATGATTTATGTGTGGTGATTTACTTAATAATATCAATGAATCTTTTTTAATAAACTCTTCTTTATCTACTAATTGTTAAAATGAAACACTAACGCTTTTTTATCAGGGAAAGTTAACAATTACAAGATGTGTTTGTTGGTAAAAGAAAGTTATGCTATTTTAAGGACAGATAAGTCAATTGGGAGGGATCAGTGTACCCCATCTGGCACACCCCCTGCCATTAAATATTTTTATAACTAAATTTTATAAACTTCGTTTAACTTTTTTTGCGCACTCTGTAGGTATGGAGAGTATGCTATATGTTTACGTGTCAGGACACTGAATTAATAATCAACTTTGCCTAAATAATAGCTAGCGGGAAAACTTTCATCCATATCTCTTAACAAATGTCTTTGAGAGGTTGTTTTCTCAATTAGAAAACAATCTGAGCATACTCAGAGATAACTCTCACTAGTCCCTCTCGAATTTGAAGTTCGCCCATTTGCACTTATAATTCATGCACTTCTTCGTCCAGTTGTTTCTTTAAGCCGGACAATTATTCATCAAACTCACTGTCTTTAATTTCCACGACGTCCACTCTTTTGCTGAAGACTTGTAATATATATTGGAATTACTCGTAACCTCCGCTAAAAGCCTTTCAGCTTCTGGTTATTAAAGCCTTCAAGCTTCTGCTTATTTTCTTTATCATAGCTGCAACAAAGCATTAAAGTCGATAACACTGTTTGTTGCTGGGGTACACACTTCAATCACTTCTTTTTCTTATATTTCTCCGAATTCGTATGTCGCAATATCAATGCCACGCTGCTTGAAATTATCTATTAATATCTATTAATCCAATTCCGCTTTATTGCCCGCTGTCGGCAGATCCAACTTACTTAGCTCCATTTTTAGCTCGTAAAATTTCATTGTGAATTATTTATTATTTGCAATTTATCTGCTGACAGCAATTGTTACGTTTATTTATATTTATAAACGTATATTTTATTGAGTTCATTTATTGCAAAATAAATAGACTCAATTTAATTACTAATTTAATTAAATTATTTAATTATTCGCGATAAGTACACAAAAATACGCGATGGCAACTTTACCACTGTTTTATCTGTTTTACCACAAGATCTTTACTGGTTGACGTTTTCACTAAGAATGAATCAGCCTGTATGGCCGTTGCTTTTATATAGCCAACGTAAGGGATCTTGAATATGCCAGACCTTCTTCCATCTGCTTTCTTTACTACGCATTTATTATGTGAGACACATTATGATTAATATTTGAATCCAGAACCTTCCATTATTATTTTGAATTTATTTATACATGCTGTGTATTTTTATTAGTCGTTATGTAGGTGTTTGTGTAGTTGCTTTATGTTACATGTTTTTGTTTTGTGATTAAGAAGTTTTTGTAGAAATTTCTAGCTTTGTAAGCAATAGGTCATTTTGTTTAACTGTGTTGGTGACAATTATTTTTATTTCTTTTTATGACCTAAATAAAGCTTTTTGGTGGGCGAGGTAGAGTTTAAAATGCCTTCGCATATACAGCGACCTTCGTCAGCTGCGTCGTGTGGTGTTCATTCCACTAAGACAATCCCTCCTCCTCTCCTGGGGAGGCTGCCTTCCTGGAACTGCTTTCTGCATTAATTCGGGAAGGCCCAAGAACGACGTCTTAGAAAAGGATCAGTTTTCCACTCTCCCACGTCTGGGACCACCATATTTTTAGCCAGCATCATGCTATTGGATCATCTTCTTATGTCTCTTTTGGCGGGCCTCGGTTTGTGATGCGTCAAAGTCTTTCTTCTTTTTCCGAAAGTTGCACTCAGTTGCACAGCGTTCCAACCGTTCTCACACTCGAGAAATTTTCAACTATGTTAGTGGGGTTAATTCACCAATCTGCTCGTTCAAGGTGTCCCTCTTAGTGTGCCATCTTATGCAGTTAAAGAAAGCGTTCTCAGCGTCATTGTTCAGCGTTTCGTAGTAGATGCAACCAGGGTCATCTTCCTTCCCCATGCGGTGCAGATACTATCGAAAGTATCCGTGACCCGAGAGGAACTGGGTCAGAAAGTAGTTAACTTCTCCGAAATTCCTCTGAATTCATCTTTCCTCGTTGGAGATGAGGGTTGCCGTGCATCTTCCAGCACTGTATTCTCTTGTGTCCCATGCCTCCTTCCGCTCACCGGCCAAAAAGTCGACGGGTATTTCTCCACTAATTACGAAGACTGCTGCGCCCGATATAGCGCGGTGGTCTGAGCCAACTCTGAGTGCCGCTGTGCGCTGTACTGCTTCCAGTGCCTTGCGCTCACTCTTCGACCTTAGCGCATCTCCCTTAATTTCACTGCCATACAACAATATTGAGTTTGTTGTTGCCATTATCAGCTTTCTTGCACTCTGCGTTGGGTCGCCAATATTCGCCATCAGTCTGCTTAGCATACCCGGCACTCTTCTTGGACAAGTGCTTTATCTGGGCCTAATAAGTGAGCCTATAGTCCAGTTTCAAGCCATATCTGAGTCCTTATCATGACTTGGTTTAACTTTCTCTTAATAGTGACGGTTCTGGCCGCTCCCAAAGCACCTTACTACGTCCTCAATTACACCAAGTGCCCATCTTCCGGCTTGAAAACCGTGCTGCCTCCAGCTATCTCGACGGACTCTGCCAACCTGCGTTGAAGCAGTTTCACCAGTAGTTTTTCGTCACTGTCCAGCATGTAGAAGGGGCGATAAGCTGACGCCTATGCCGGATCTTCCTGGGCTATAGAAAAATTGTAAACTTCCATTATCGCATCTGGCCAGCTTTCAGTCAGTAGACCTATTACCTCAGCTGGTACTCCATCTGGGCCAAGGGCCTTGCTACTTTTAAGGCATCTCGCCACGGCCTTTAGCACCCTTCTGTGAAGGGAGTAGACACCAACCTGAGTTTCCCGTACTTCGCGTAGCGGAGAGTGCATGGGAAACAGAGTTTCAACGATGTTGCCAACCTCCTCACCGCCCAGGTGTTGGACGGCGGAGATTTCACCTAGCCTGCTTTTAACGATCTTAAAGCCGAGTCCTCATGGATTGTTGTCTAGATCACTCCGAAGTTCTTCCCATTTCGATTTCTTGGCCGTTAAAATTGCCACTGTCACCGTTCTGCCTAGCTCTGGTGTATCTCCTTCTCTTGCGAAGGCAAAACCGCCTGAGTTCAGCAATTTCCGGTGTCGACCAGAAATCAGGTCGTCTCCTAGAATGACGCGCTTTGCGGGGCATCGATGCATTGCAGCGCAGGGAAGTAGCGTTCCACTTGCGTGTACCTACCATTCTTGGTGTCACGGCAGGATTGGTTCTCACTGCAATCTGGAAGTTATATACTGGTAATCATTTCCACTACAGTCCTTCAGTACCTTCCATCTAACAATTGCTGCGGCCAGGCTCTCGGGCACCAGTGTAATGTCCGGCGTGACATCCCGATCTTCTGAAGGTAGTGAAATGAAACTCGAATTGTTTCTAGTTTTATTTATATTTTTATTTAATAGACAGCATAACTGTCTTGTTGTACACTAGGGGTGTTCTTATTTGTATGGGAAAATTTTAAAAAGTGTTTCTTCTAGTTCGCCGGCACGATTCTTGTTCCCTTCTGTTAAAAAAGTAATCCTGTAAAATTTGGAGTCAATCCGATAATTTTTAGTGGACCCGGAAACGATTTGAAAATTTTCATGGGGTCTATATGGGCAAAATATCCATTTTTAACGAAAGTAGTTACATCAAATGAAATTTCATATTAAAAAATAATTGTATTTTATATATAATAAATTTATTAATCATTACTATTTTATTTATCATGTTATTAAAGTAGCTTTGTTATATGATGGATATTTCATTCGATAAGCCTCAACAACCTGAAGCAATAATTGATTTTCGTCTTCATCATTTGTCAAGATTCCATTATAGTCTTGAATAAACTTAACGCCTCTCTCTGCAATATCATTGACGACAAATAAGTCCTTACATGCGGTCCAACCTTCTTCAAATGCGTATGATGTTTCCCAACTTGAAGGCTCTAACAGTAAAAACTCCATTGGCAAACCAAATTTACTAAAGAAACATTTTGTTTTCTCTGACACGAAATCACACAACGAAATATTTTTAAAATCCAATAAATTCGAACATCTTCGACCATTTTCTAATTTTACTACTGGTTCCTTTAATTTGAGGTTTTTAAGCATTTTCTGTTTCTCTTCTATGGGTATTTTCGAATCATAAAAAGCCAGAGCTACTACTTGCTCTGAAATGTACCATAAATGGTTGCTCATTTTTTTAGAATTATTGCTGATATGTCCGTGTCTATTTCAGTATACTTTATGGCATCTTGAATAAAAGTTAAATCTTGAAGCGGTGCGTCTATAGCATTAGTGCATTTGAACCAAACTTTGATATAAAGAGTCACTATAAAAACGCAAATATCGCGTAAACCATTCAATTCCTTCTTCGTTAGTTTGAATTGATCACGGAACATAAATATTTTCAAGGAATATATAGCCTTTCCTATCCAGCGTGCATGGCTAGTTGGTCCAGGCGTTCGGAAATTATACTGCTCTGCACCAACAAACATCAAAGCCAACTGTAGTAATTCTTTATAGTCTTCTCGATTTTGAGATTTAGCCAGTTGAGCATAGCAAAAAGTTTTACAGTGTTCTAGTTCAGCTGCACTTATTTTTTCACAAATGGTCGAATCTTCAATGCCACTTTTGAAAGCTTGTTTATTTATATTTGGCCAAAATTTTCCAAATCTTTCAAAGATGGGAACTTCTGGTGCAGAGGTTGAAGAAAATTTTGTTTCGAAAACACTTCGCAAAACGACCTCATAAATATGGTGGCGGCAAGGTAGATTGATAAGACTACGGCCAATTTTTTTTTTCTAAAAGAACTGCAGCACCTGTTTTTATGCCAGTATTTCTTGACGTTGTATCATATGACAAGCCTTTGACTTGATCAACAATTTTCCATTCACGTAATTTTTCATACACTATATCATCAATATTTTCACCACTCGAAGATGCTTCTTTTAGTGCGCCGAGAAATTTTCATGTGCCGTTGAAACTAACAGAAATTGCGATTCGCTCAACCTTCGTGGGGCAGATCAAGTCTTTTTTATGAATTTTCCATCAAAATGAGCTACCAGCGATCCAGTTTTACTCATCTTTAAATGATGAAAAGATTGTTACAATATCAAAAACCAACTCTTGCTGAAAATCACAATTTACATTATCAGTGAAATTTGCTGAAATTTCTTCAGATTCCCTTAAACGGTTCTCTTGGCGTAAACGATGAATAGTTGATTGCAAGTTCTTCTACACGTAGTCCAAATGCTTCATGATTACTTTTTGAGGTTACATGTGTTTCATCATTATGCATCTCGTTGCTTAATATGTCACTTATATCACCTTCATCATTACACTCCATTAATTCAGAAACTTCTATGAAATATGAAAAATAAAACATTACAATATTGAAGTTCGTCACCCTTACCTGTGCGGCTCATTTCCTCCTCATGCTTTCATTTCCTTGCAGCTTCCTTATCTTTTCGTACTTGTGCTCTATTTTCCCGATCCCACAAAACCTTGTCAACACCAGCCATACAACCGGGACGTCCTTTTTTGCTTTGCATTTCAAGAAACTCTCTATCTTCTGCAATCCGAATTTTTTCTAGTGCATGAGCGGTATCAATATCAAATAAGTCGTCTAGACTATTCAAAAATGACTCAGCAGCTTCTTTTTGGGAACTCGACCTTTTACCAGGAACTGTTTTCTGAATGATTTTCCATTTGTCGTATAATTTTACAAGCTTTTCAACGCATTTGTGCTCTTCTCGAATAGGTATACGTGCTTGCTGCCAAAATTTTTCCACTGCACTAATTGCTAGCTTCGCACCAAGCATCGCAGTCATTTTTACAGTCGCATGTTGTAAAATAAAACTTGCAAGACCTGACGATTAGACGGTAGTTTTGCACCAGTAATTTGATGAGAAACATTTCCAATTAGATCGATTTTCTTCAAATTTTCAATGGCTTTACGCGTTCCAATAACTGAAGCACACGACATTATTAATTTCTTTTATTATATAACAATAATTAAATAACAAATTAATCTAGAAAAATGTATTATTATTAAATTATTAATTCTTTTCGATTTCACTGATAAGAACTCACTCCACTGCGATCACAAATTACGATTTTAAGTAGAACTATGAACTGTTTGCTTCCAAAGCCAAAAATAAAGCGAAAATTAAAAACACAAGAGAAAATGTTCTCGAAAATGTCCCGTTATCAGCAGTATATGCAATTATTATTAGTAGCTCAAGAGTACACAATTTCTTGGAATATGTTCTGCGCCAAAAGTAAAGCGTGCGAAAATAAATTTATGTTTTTTTAAGTAGGTAACTGTTATTGCGACTTTAGAGAACTAAACAGTAAATATCATGTATTTGATATTTATTTTTTATAATTTTAAGAGAAGAAAACCAAAAACAGTTATTGTTTCATTTCCTTTTGTGATGGATAAAATAAAGTTCAAAATTAAAATGTAACTACTTTCGTTAAAAATGGATATTTTGCCCATATAGACCCCATGAAAATTTTCAAATCGTTTCCGGGTCCAATAAAAATTATCGGATTGACTTCAAATTTTACAGGATTACATTTTTAACAGAAGGGAACAAGAATCGGGCCGGCGGTTGATAAATTTCAAAAATTTCAAGATAAGAACACCCTTATTGTACACTTTGATTAACTCTAACTTATTTCTAATTTTACAACGACATATATACTAAATTTATTTGTACTATGACAAAGGGGAAACGTCAAAACAAAATTAACATTGCCTCACTTCAAACATCCGCGTGCCAGATTTACTGCAGTCGCAATGTTTTAAAGTGTCATATGCATTTGTTGCACCCGAACGGTGTGAGGTCTAGTATCAACAGACACATTACTTGACAATGGTCAGTACTACAAACAATGTAATGTGAAACCCTTTAGTACGTTTTTACTCATGGGTATTCATAATTGTTTTATGCATTTTATTTAGTTTTATTAGTTCAACTTAAGGTTGAAATACAAACTGTTGTTTTCCCTTCGTACACTATGTACCCTAAGTATGCACACTACAGTAGTGACTTTCCCAGTGTTCGCCACGACCAGACCAAGCCTTGATTCCAATTATTATCTTCATTTATGAAGACGAAAATTTTATTACATTTTATTAAGGTATTTTATTATTTGACGTATTTTAAAAATTCAGCTTCTTTTGAAATATAACATCGCATGTGCCCTTTCTTTTCAATTTTAGTTTATTTAAAGATTCAAGTGGAATGTTGGCAGAAGCTGAAAGGTTCACTTTTCTAGCAAAAATTTGCAGAAGATGACACTACTTTAGGCACACTCTTGAATATATATATATATATATATATATATATATATATAGTTCTAACTGTTGTATTTTTAATTGTCAACTAGTTTGTTGCAACCGGTGTTGTCCGGGCTTAATTTTAGTGCCTTTGCAGGCGCTTATATATTAAAGTCTTGTTTACTATAGGGGTCTACTCTGAACACGTAAGAATCTTATATCTTAAAGATAAGGTGATATCTATTATTTTGATATCCTTAGAATCTGATTTTGCTAATATCTAATAATGTATAAAATTTTATTGCAATCGGAACAGACGTAAATGGCCATTTTGCCCCTTCTTTTCTTATCTAGGTCGTTGCTGTGGAAACATTTATAAATGAGGACTAACCTATGTTTGGAATTTCGTTAAAATCGATTAGCCGAGACTTCATTAAAATTTCCAGCATTTCATTTTCCCTCCTCCCGTTCCGTTATTAAAAAACATAAATACCATATTTTACCACGAGGTCAAATTTCTGCTTGTGTTTCAAATTTCATTAAATTCAGTTCAGTTGTTTAGGCGTGATTGACGAACGAACAAACAAATAAACAAACAAACTAAAAAAATAAATTATAATAATCTTAGATAGCAGTGCTCGTTTATGTTTGAATTCTTCAAAAAGTTTTTGTGCTGTAAATCGTTTTTACAGCCGCCACTTTTAGTTCGCAAGGTTTTCAGTATAATTATAAACGAAATAAGTTGAAAACGTTACATTTTAGGTATTTTTTCTTTAAGTTTTTTAGTAACTTATCTATGTAGATCGTAAGAGAGATAATAAGATAGTACTGATTTGTAATGTTATCTAGTATTTTCAAAATAAAAAAAAATCAAACGGATAAGTATTTATTTAGAAAAAAATATATGAAAAATAAAAATTAAATAGCGCTTGTTGATAAGCCGACAGTAAGCACAAAGCAAAAACAAGTTCATATGACGATTAATAAAAAAACAACCGAAAAAAGTTTTTGGTTATCTGTGGACTTCGGCTAACCAAATTATTACTCATTGGACTAAAAAATTTTAAATATTATAAATAAAAAATTTTTAAGTAATAGAAGATTTTTAAAAAATTAAAACAAAAATTGTCTGAAAACTTAGAAAATAATACGTTTTAATTTTACTTATTTGTTAAATGCAAAAAACTATACTATCAACTTGGTAGCAGAACACAGTGGTGAACTATATTAAATTGCGATATTTTTATTATTATAAATATTTCATTTTGTGACTTTGTAGATGTAACCAGATTTTTTCTATTTCCGTTCTTCAGTCACTTTAAGAGCAATATCAGACGTTTACATCTGCTATCGACTGATATCATTAGCCACTGTTATCAAGTATACGATTACGATCTCTACGGAACACTTCAGAAATAAAATCAAATAATTACACACTTTTGATTTCTGCAGAGCGCTCGACGACTGATAAAAAATATAGAGCTAAAAAAAAAACAATAACGAGTGCTATATTCAAGGACCGATCTTGCTGGAAGGGTCTAAATTTTCTTAAGCTCATCTAGTGCCTTGGCAAATTTGATTTTAATCCGAACACGTACGCAGACGGACATCGCTCAATCGACTTCGCTATGCATAAGAACTGGGAAATAAATATTGCAGAAGTAACAAACTATATGACAAATTAAGATATACCCTTTTTCAGCGTGTGGTGAAGGATAGCAAAAAAGACATTCTCTTTTACTAAACTGGTATTCCAGGTGATTTCAATTTAACACAAAAATCACAGAGTGTTACCATAATAAAAGTCAAGTTATTTTTACCGCAGTAAGCTCCCGTGGGAATGCAAGTGGGTTGCCAAAGTGTAAATATGGACCCTTCGCGAGGAAAACAAGTTGCTTAGCTTGATATATTTGATTTATTTAAAAAAAAACTGTAGATGAATAAATACAAAATTCTTTTGTAAAGTGAGAATAGAAATATATAAATACAAGAAGGCGGTAAAAGTGTCTCAGATCCCGCTGCTGAAAAATATCTCAGGTGAGTGAGTCCTTTTACCACAGATATTAACAAATTCATTATGGACGAAGTAAGAGATAGTATTACCGCCATCTTGGGAGCAGTTAATAGATTGTTGGAACAAGATTAGTTAGAATAGAACCGACCAGTGCTAATAGCTTAATAAAAGAATAAATTTATTACAGCGAACGGGGCTGAACAAATCTGTCGTTGTAGAAGAAGCTGATCCTGCCTTACAGCCTCCGCGTAACAATGAAGATCTAAAAACTATTAGTATATTACTCAAGTTAAAAGAACTACGAACTTTTGATGGCAATATTTTACAGCATGTGTCGTGGGTACATGCCGTCGAGATAGTATTAAGGGCCTTTGTTATTATCAAAAATATACCAATCTATCGCTCAAGTATTGGAGTTTTTGATCGATACAGGCTACACAAAAAAATAAACTTTGCAGCTTAGGTCTTTCAGTCGGAAATATAACACTTTCCAAGCCCCTCACTGTTAAAAGTGCAGGAATGGAAAATTCAGTTACAAAATAATAATAGGAAAATTTTTTGCAGCAAACGGAGTTTCATATCCCATCACATTTTATTTATTTATTTAATGCAATCAATTTAATTAATTAATGGTATAAAAGCTCTCGAAATGTAGTCACAAGCTCTGCAGAGCCTCTATTTACAACATTGTTCAGGATATAAAGGATTACACGAAAAAAAGTCACCGACATTAATTTGGAAGACTACTAATTCGAAATAATCCACAAAAATATGCCATAGAAAATACAAAAAAGATACAAGATAAGTATTATTTTCTTCCAATATATGCTTTGATAAAAGGTTTTGTAGGGCGTTGTGAAATATGTAATAGCAATAAATACGACAGAAACCTCTTCAAGGCTCAAATTCGTGTTAATTTTGCCGCGTGAAATCTTGCACCTGGATATAATCGAAACAAAAGATAAAAAATTCGTGTCTATGCTAGCTAATTTTGAACAGCACCGAAGATTTTAGTAACAGATAACAAAAAAAGTTTTCTTAGTCCTTTAATTAGGGTTTTCTAAAAATATTAGGAATAAAAATTTACTTGACGCCATCACAACGAAATAAAGTTAACTGGCAAGTGGAGCGTCTCCACACAACACTTGCTTAAATCAATAGGTGTTTGAAGACAGAAAATTCCGAACTTAGCGTACGGGAATTAAGGTATGTCGCGGTAGGTAGATACAATAGTACTTTACACTCGCTAACTGGCAAAAGATCCGGCGACATATTCTTCACAAAACGGAATTTCTGTCATGGACAAGTTGTTTGACGCACGTTCAAAAATCAATAAAGATCTCTGCAAAATTATCAAAACAAATGCAAAGGAAAGGAACAACCGCATATATAGGAAACGACAAATAAGGTGAAATACAAAAAAGGTGATACGATATTTGTTAAAATAAAAAATATAAAAGCCGAAAATAAACCAGCCTACAGAGAAGAAGTAGTAGACAAAAAAAAAGTGGTAATACTAAACACGGAAAGTGGTAAAAGGATCCATAAAGCTCGCATAAAAAACTAAATAAAATTTCGTAAGAAAAGAAAAACATATATAAAACAAAATTCTTTTCTTCCTTAAAAAATATATTACTACTCAAACTCAAAATTTTCAGACAATACAAAATAGAGAACATTAACTAGGCCTGGACAGTATTCGGACGACGCGCTAATGCCCCGCGTTGAAAATAGCAATGGCAGCAGAGTATTACTTCTGATGCAGAATTGTAAAAAACAAAAAAATAAATAAATAAATAGAGAAATAAATAATAATAATACTTATAAAAAAATAAAATAATATTTATAATAGAATATAACAATATCTGTTATCGCTTTCACATATAAGAAACAAAAACAAAAACTGCTTTTCATATACATAGAAATTAAGAATTTTTATATTGCAGAAGAACGTTTCTAGCAATCTGCATTCTCACTCTTATACACACGGCCATAAAAATACCACACGCGACATAAGTATACCATTACGATGACCCCATAGTCACCATACGAGCGGGTAACGCTTAGGCCATCAACGGTAATTTTAAGCTGATGCATGTTGTGCATCTAGATTAGTATTTGAAGATTGCTGAGAATGTTACGTTTCTTGTTTCAAAGGTCATTCCCACTAACAAAACCAAAGAAATTACCAACTTTCGCCTGAGCAGGATATGCTAATAGAGCTGGGAAGCGTACGAAGAGGAACAAGAATATCGAATTTTTGGTTGGCAACCCATACGCTGCAAACTGGAATAAAGCATTTAAAAGGCAAATTGCAATAATTAATACTTATAATGAACAGTATAAAATAAATGCTCAACTCCTTAAGACCACAAATGCCATCATGCAAAAAACCAACCGTCTCATTAAACAAATGAATGGAATTAGAAATGTGCAGAACTTGAGAGAGTCGGAGAGATCGAAATTGTGAGCGTGCAAATGGACAAAAGCAGAATCATCAATGCAAACCTATTGGATAGAGTAGAAAATGAGAACTTAATCAGCGAGATAAAAACGTTGCTCGACGCAAACGCAGCAAAAGCGAGAGAATATGGAAATCCTTCTACATATTTATCTATCCCAAAGCTGGAAGCGAGCCTTATTGCAGGAAAGAAAAAACTAAGCTACCATATAGCGAAATTCTACTAAGCCAAAAGGAAACGTATAACATGAAAAGTCAGTGCTTAAGTATAAACCAAGAAACAATCAATCATTTCTGACGCAAAGTCAAATTGTCGAGATGTTAGCATAAGACACTATTTTCGTAATCAATTCCGTAGGCTTAAGCACTTACGTGATACCACTTTCTAACGAATCCCGTCTCATCGACAAACAGACATTAATTAGCACATCTGGTATCAAAACAAATGCCTGCTATTCAAACAAGCATGACAGACGAGAAATTATTGGTGAATATCAATCAGATTCACAACATCAGTCTTACCAACATGGAAAGCATGCAGCATATTGGAAAGAGGAAAAAATTGTCGCCATGGTTATTACATAATGCTTATACAAGACGTCTGCTAAGTATTTTAATTTTGTTTATTAAACTATTTATTATTAATTCCTTTAATTCGTTTCAACCAATAGGAATTTAAATTAATATGATAATATAAGTTTTGAAAAAAGAGAGCAGCAGTCTTTGCTACCTATCGAGCGTGAAAAGTCTTAATCGTAGAATAAAAAATAAAATAATTAATTTGTTAACATAAAAATAAAAGTAAAATTAAAAAAATTGTTTTCAATTAATTTCGCGGTGCAGTTGATAGCGCCTTATTTACTTTAAATAATCTTTTGCTAGGACACCTAACTCATATTTTTATTACAAAATAAAACGTTAATTGAAGAAAAATGCAAACAAAAATTATAACAATTTTTTAAGCTGATTACGCGTTTTGTCTTTTGTTTTAAATTTAATGCACTTTTTTGCTCCTTATAAAAACACTAGATATTTTTTTCTTTTGAATGTTGCTATGCCAATAATCAATAACTTTTTTTAATATTTATTTATAGCGTTCTAAAAAATGCATTTTATCATAAAATTCTTTTGTTTTTAGCATAATACTTTTAAACAGTTACTTATTTTATTTTGATTAAATAGCTTCCAGCAAACTTAAGTTAAATATTTATTTACTGACACAAAAAAACTTGAAATTTATATTCAATTTTATTGTATAGTAAAACCAGAAACTAAACTAAATTTTCACATTTAAAAAAGATTATCAAATATTAAGAAAGTCATTAATTACCGCATATTTTAATATTTCAATAATCCTTAAATTTTGTTTGTTCTTCTATAAAAAATTAAATAATTAAGTAGCTTGGTTTAACCTTTCCAAACAATTTACCTTCTTTTTGATTAGAAAATAAAATTTTATATAAATAATTATTACTCACTATTATTTTGCTAAACACCCACAATAAAATTATAGTTTAATTATTGGCATTATTTTATCTACACGTAATTTGCTAGTAGTTCAGGAATTGAATTGCATTTTTATTGCAGATTGTGATGATATATTAACACAATGTTATTTAATTTTAAAATAATTTTAAAAACTATAATAAATCGTAGTTGAAAAGAAGTACTGTGACATTGAATACTTCGTTTTTTTTTTTTGTTGTTTTTTGGTGAGTTACACTGAGCAGGCAAAGCTATCTTGGCAGCTATTCAAATTTATTCTTTAAAAAATGTATTCAGAATGAGTTGTGATTCTTATATCCGACTTTAGAAGTATTCAATGATAGAACTTAATTGTAATTATGTAATCAATTTGATTTTTATCAATTAATATGCAAGTTTCTATAAGGAAAATATTTTTTTAGAGCAGTATAAAAGTAGTAATAATAAATAAAAGACCGTTTCTTTTCATCTTTCTCTTTTATTTCTTGGTGTAAGAGATAAAAATAGTTAAGGTATTAAGGATACATGTACCAAGAAATCAATTACAGAAAACCTGACATAATTCTGTCCCACCAAGAAATTTAGCCACAAAATGCGATGTGTAGCTACGATATAGAAAAACTTAATCTATACATAGAGTAAAATTGTAAAGGGATTATTTCTCTGGATGGATTTTGATTTTCCCTTAGCACTTAGATTCAAATATAGAATTTTTTTTCCTCTAAATATATCATTTAACATTTAATGGTACTAAAACAGTTCAGCATATAATATTTTTATTTTTTTTTAAATGGAAAATTTTTAACATTGTCTACAGAACTCTGGAATAAAAAGTGAAAATAGTAAGCAAAAAAGATTTTATGTTGATTATTTTTCCTACAAAAGGCTATATTAACAGCAGGTTTGAAAACGATTTACTTTGGACAAAATCAAGAACCACTGCAGATATCTTAACGAAATTTCTAGACGTAAAGAAGATGTGTTTTTGAGTAGTGCTGAGAACGGTCCACTCCCTAGAATAAAGGGAAGCTTATGGGTAGTCCCCCAAAATTGTATTCTTCGAGCACATAAGCTTTTGAAAATGTCATAGAAAGTTTATATTTAAATCGAACATTAATATGTGCTTACGTGCTCTTTTAGTTTGGGAGAAAACTGGGTCACAATTATATTTATTTTTTTTTTTTTTAATTTTGGCCGACCTTAGTGTAGTATTTTCAGCATAGTGTGTGTGCTTATAAATAAAACAGATATCTAATGTTTAATTGGTCAAAGAGAGTTTCCAATTTTTAGTTTAAAAATTTTGAAAAAATTTTAAATTTCAGGCAGAAGGTGATATATTCGCAGTGAGGCATTGTTGCCTACTACGTTAGTATCAGATAAAATGGCCAAGGTATGAAATAAATATTTCCGACTCTTTAGGTAGAAATATGGTTGAAAGCATTATAGGTTCAGTGTAATATAGATGTTATTAATAGACTTTTGCTTAGTTCTGATTAATTCATTACTAGCATAAGACCAACTGCAAAAATAACCATTACCCTCTACAAAAAAATCAATTCATATAATGCTCCCTCCTGTACTTGACTTTGAAGTGGACTCAGAAGAGATTTTGGAAGAAGGAGACGGAGAAAACTGAGGAATTCATCAGCTTTTTAGTGAAAATGAGAAGTAATTCTAAATAAACTGATTGTTATTAATTTATATAAAATTAATTGTAACAATTATAAGTGAAATAATAGTATTCAGGTAAGCTAAACACTGTGATGTATTGATATTCATTGTTAGTAGAAGGTTGATCAGGCACCTCGTCCTTTTTCACTAGAAATTGTTCTTTCAAGTTAAAGTTTTTCGCCTTGGTCAAGTTTTTCTTTTTTCAAACTTTACTAGCCTTTGATCATAAGATATATTTCGGCTAAGTATCATCATTCTTAAAGCACTTAATAACTTCTAAGAAGCAACAAAAACAAAAAAATGCTTTATCTACGGCCGTCTTTGATGGTATGGAGATTATTAAGTAAGAAATAACCGCCCAGTAAATTATTTTCTCCTGACATATCAATCTTTAAGTATAGGACTTAGATCCTTTCAAATTCAAAGGATGCACTTAACCTATAAAAAACCAATGCCCAAACTCTTGTAGGTGCTAAAGAATAAAATTTTTTGTTTTGGTATTTTATTAAGCTAATTGGGCCTAATGAGAATAAATGTAAGAGGATTTATTACATTTTTTATCCCGAGGTTTCGTCAATTATTTGTTGACTTTTTCAAGGGATTTTCGTAATTTAAGATATATCACATTTAAAATTAGACAATAAAAAGAATTTTCAATTGACAAACAATTAAACATTGCACTACTTATTTTAATATCACAGTTGTTATTTTGATATAATATTACTTTTAAAAACAAAACAATGCAAAAAATTGGACTGTTTTTTCTATAAAACAAACAAAAAAGTGATTCAAAATATATATCAATTGAGGCCGATTACATAGATCTATAAAAAGGTGTAACGTAAAGAAAAGGAAATCCATTAAAATAACGTCTTCCTTCTGGGAGATCTTATAGAAGAAAACAGTACATTATTTTGAACATTCAGAGGTGTTCCGAATTAGCTGAAAATGCTTATTTAATCGTTCAGTTTTTGTTATATTCAGATCGTTTTACAGAATGTACGAAAAACATGGTTTCCAATGATATAAAGTGAAGTAAAGAAAGATCACTGAAATTTTTAACTTCCAACTATTTGTATACACAGCATCCATACTAGGAAGATCTATTTTCAAGCCCAGACCAAGAAATGCGATAATTTGATGGACTGACAAGGATAAATAACATTCCGTCTTTTTTCGTTAGATTCTTCTTGGCATCTATGAAGATGTAAGTACTATAAACATCGGGACATTGGACTACAGATTGGACTATAATGCTGTAATGATAAAATTCTTTAATTTGGTACGAGAACGGGCCACCAAATTTCATATACAGGAGTCTGAATAAGAGATGCCCAACAAAAGCTGTTGGCCTGGCTTTTTGCAAGACTTGCTTGCGTCGACTTATTCTTTTTAACTACTTTTATAATATTTTATATTACTAATGCTATTAGTAATTTTAAAATTAATAAAGTATTTTGAGACGAATCAAGGTAG
This sequence comes from Cistogaster globosa, assembly GCA_937654795.1. Classification (NCBI taxonomy): domain Eukaryota; kingdom Metazoa; phylum Arthropoda; class Insecta; order Diptera; family Tachinidae; genus Cistogaster; species Cistogaster globosa. The sequence continues at coordinate 33,835,138 of OW569407.1, forward strand.
CGGAAAATTTCTAAGTTATTTTTAGTAAATATTATGACAAAAATGTATATTTAGCAGAAGAAAATTTAAGGACTAGTTATAAATTCCAACATAGTTTTATGATAAGATATAATATGTTTAGGTTTTGCTAGTAATTATAATCTTATATTCCTGCTCTTTTAACCGCAAGTGCAATCGTACTCGTAATTAATATATGACTGAAATCATACATTTTATATTTTGACGCATAATACATAAAAGAATTGAGCCGCTCTTAAAATAAGTTGTAAAATGTATACATATTCAGAGCTAGTAATTTGACTTATTTAAAACTCGAAATATTAATAAAAAAGCAGTTGTTGATGCGAATAATACAACTAAAAGTTATTATAAAAATCAAAAATTAGAAAAATTGCCATAAAAGGTATGCTTAGTTTCCTTAGTTTTTAAGGAACACAGGATTTTTTTAGATAAGGTTTAAACATAATTTTATATGAATATTTATTAATTTTTTAATCTTTTTAATACTAATTTATTTTAATTGTGCTTGATTTCTTAAAATATAAATATTCCTGGTATTACTGTGAGGATAGCATATCCATATGATATTTCGCTACTGTTCATAGAGCTCATCAGTGGATTCTTCCCAAATCTTGTATTTAAAACTGAAGAGTCTTACATCAAATGACAAATTGTATAAACAAGAATTACATTAAATCAACAACGCAAGAAGACAATATAAACTTAAAACAAATTTATACGAAAACACAGTAACCATTGAGTAGTATTTTTGCCACTACTTCATTCTCCAAAAGCTTTGTGTAATTCTTAACAATTGATATGACAATAAAAAGGTAACCATGGATTTTGAGGAGATCTTTCAGAAAATTCTAAAATTTTTTTAAAAATGCTTAACCCAATAAGAGCCGATGACATTTTTATATAAAATAATATATACTTACTTTTTCTTATATTTTGATTATCTGTCACCTCAATATTTTTTTTTTTTTGTATTAGAGCTATGTTCTTCAATAAATTAGATTTACATACATGGTGAAGGGTATATAAGATTCGGCATAGTCGAATATATCACTTTTTCTGGTTTTTAATACTTTTTTTTTTAATTTAAAAATTCAATATAATATAAAAACCTAGAATGGAGCCAACTAGAATAAAAAAGCGAGACAATAAGTGCCTTTATGATATGAGCGATAGAACGCATAATAGTAAATTTGCAATGCAAAGTATATAGACGGAAAAAGCTAGCGCCACTGGAACTGACCGAACATTTCTTTTTAGAAACTAGGTGTTATTAATTGCAAAGAGCGAATTCTGTGACAGATTGAACATGCTAAAATATGTAGTCTGTGCGGTCTGTGTAATGAAATGGTCTGCGAAACTTATGTCATCGATAATCAATCAAATAATCAGAATGGTTTGAGAAAAAAAGGTTTTTGGAGAAAATCTGCGAAGCTAGACTAACAAAATACAACAGCGACAGCTCTTTGATTATCAATCAGTTCTGATAATGAAGAGCGCATTAAAATTACAAGTTCGATTTTACTATTACTTTGCAAACAATTTTTTGATTTCCTACATGAATTCTCTACTAATATTCCTGCCAAGCTTATAGTTTTTGCTATCACGGATAAGGTCTCTGTTAGTTTGACTCGTTTGTCAATTTTGGATTAACAACAAGAGCACCTTGACTGAGTTGCTACAATATTAAATTTGTTGGTCAATTTCAATGAATTGACTGGTATATTTTTACTTTGTTGTTCAATTTCAGCACTTAAACTGAATTGAATGGAAATGAAAGACTGCAGGTGATTTATCTTAAGATCAAAACAAAGAATGATATTTATTATTTTAATTTTCAAGCTTATATACTAAATTTTAAAAGTGTTGTGCTTACAAAATTATAAATTCCACGACAAGTTCTCACGCAAATAATTAAATTAAATGTAATAAAAGTGTAGTGTTGACACAAATAATTAAATTAAATGTAACAAAAGTAATCTGTTGACAAAACCATAAATTCCGCGACAAGTTCTCAAGCAAATAATTATACAGGTATCAAGTACTATTGTAATTAAATACTCCCGTGGGAGCAGTCAAAATAATTGCGGACACAAAAAAGGCAGACTGCCAAGAATGTGCTGACGTTTGATAATGCAAATTTAAAAAGACACAAATGAATAACAATACATTCTATGTATATGCTCTTATGTAGACAGTAATAAAAAATAAAAATAATAAAATAATAAATTAAAGAATATTAATATATGCATGTAATTATGCATTAACAGTCCCAATTATTCTTTTCTTAGCTAAATTCATTAGTAATAACCCCTTTCTACGATGATTTGTTTGTAAATTCTTTGGGTACGAATTGAAAATTCTAAAACTATATTTTCCAAACTTTTAATTTCTAAACCGACACCATCACTGTTGTACACCTAAGCTTTAATATTAAAAAGCACGCATAAAAACTATACTGTGTACGAATGTATTTGTATTTAAGCGCCAGAGAATTGTTATATGGAAATGCTTTTAACAAAACATTTTAATATATTACTATTAAGTGGATTTGGGTACTTCAAAACTTGTTTTAAAGATCGGTTCCCAAAAATTTTAAAAAAATCCTCACATTATCAGTCTATTGTCTTCCTCATTATTTTGGGTTTAGTTATTGCACTCGTCAGAAAATACCCACCTATTAATTTCATTAGTATTTTTTATCATTGAGTTTACATAATGTTAATATTAAGTTAAATTTTAATGTTTAATTGGTCGTCTTTAATCATCTACACCTAGAGCCTAAAGTAGAGATGAGATTGTTACTTATTCATGACAATAATTTTGAGCAACGTCTAAGCACACTTACGCTAGTATAAAGAAAAAGAATAGAAAACTATCTTTCAAGAAATAAATATGACTAACATCTCGGCGAAACGCATGGAAGATGTATAAAATGTGAAATATTCGTTTACATTGACAACATCTAATATTTACCATCAACCCAGCTGTCAAAAACATTAAATTAAACGAAGCATAGTTTTAGTAGTAAAAATAAGATTTTAAAAAATTGATTTCGAGGACATGAGTATGTATTAATAATTGGTTTTTTGTGACTTTGAAAGAAAAAACTCAGTTATATGGATTGAAATAATTAAAAACCATCCTGGGAGAGGAAGATGAAGAAAACTTTTTAGTGGATATAAGACTTTTTTATGTCACAATACACTGGATTATAAACTTTTATTTCAACAAATATTTATATTTTGAAGAAAGAAAATAAAAAGTAGCAAATAAAAACAATTTTTTTTATTTCATTTTTAATTTATCGTTTTTATTTAAATAAAAATGACAAATTTTTCCAAGGTAAAGATCACCAAATAACAAATATTTCTTTTATTGTTTTTGTTTTTTCAATACATTAAAATGTACCATAATTTATTTATATTTAATTTATTTAAAAATATTTATTTACGTTTTCAACTCCATTCTATCAACGATGCCCCCAGGAATTATTGTCATTTTTCTAGTGATGACACTTAAATTATCAAAAGATGTAAGGTGGAACAAAATGTGATAGGAACATCTTTTAAAAATGTTGAAAGATGTTAATTTTTAGCCCTGTGTACTTCTTATTGGAAGATGTTAACATCTTCGCAAATTGATGATATATGTAAGATGTTGATCAGTGTAAAAAGGCTATAAGAAATAAAATTTTTTCACGTGCACAATTTGTTCCTCAACTTAAGCAGTTTATAGTCAGTGCATTTTAAGTGGACAAATGTACTTCAAAAAACCTGTATTTTAACTAAGGATAATAATTAAGCATTAAAGGTCACAAGGAGTATTCTTAGATCCACATATATGCATTCTAACGTTATTAATCGTGATCATGCACTTTCACGTTAATTGCATCAGCTTTGACCATTTCTAAATTAAAGAACTAATTTGTAAAGTGCCAAGTCAGGAAATAAGTATTTTCTCATAATTTGCTAAACTGCAAAAAATATTAATTAAGTTACGTTTTTTCAGTGTTTGTGTTGGTACTTAAATTAAATTTGCAATTTTGTGTGGACAATAATGCACTGAATTCCATATCAATAGCTAAGGATCTTGTAGAAGAAGAAATTGTAATTTTGTTGTAGTAGTAGAGTTCATGATTGTTAGTGGTAACTACTTTTAAATGCATATTAAAATGCTTATTTTAGTTGCTTACATACAAAAACCAATGTGCCTTTACACACAAATATAACTTTAAAACTCTTAATCGTACATAAATAAATTTACTTGTTCAATCCCAGACACCCACACAAACATGTAAAGAAAAAGTAAAGAATTATAACAGTACAACTGTAAGACTATTAAAGTCATATCTATAAGTGTGTTCGTTTGTCTGTGAGCATATTTTTAGATAAGTGTGCGTTTGAAAATAGTGACCATAGAACTAGTTAAATTTAAGTTGCCACAATATCCTTTTAAATATTCCAATGTGCTGGAACCTCAGAGAGTATCCGCATATACGGACTTCTACATACACTTCCAATTCTCTATTTGTACACATTGAAGAATATGTGTTTGTTTTTCTTCGTTTAAATGATAACAGAAAGTAAATTAAACACAATTTTTTTGTTGATTTGTATCTTTATTGTGTTTCTAAAGATTCACTAAGCTGGTCCTAGTGGATGCCATCAACATTAAAGTTAAAAAAACTGGATGTTGGCATTAAGCAACACAAACGCCAATTTTTTGTAGAAATGAAAATATAAAGAATCTTATATTTATATAAGTGGTTATTCCTATCAAAATCGCAACTATGGGATGAATCACCGCTAAATTATTCTGTAATCAAGATAGTCATTGGAATTAAGTAAAAAGTACTGAAAATTGGCCACACAGAAATGGTAAAAACAATTTCAATTATAACATAACACGAGCTGCGAAAAAAAATTGTTAATATTCCTGCAGAATGTGTTGGAACACACAAATTAGCCAAAAAAAAACCCTTAACAGTGCGATTTCACTCATTTGGTTTTTATTTTTTTAAAATCTTATAAACATTCAGTACTACAAAGGTTGTGGTAATGGTAAGTTCAAAGTACTTTTGAAGTAGGCTCCTACTTGTGATGCATTTATTCGACTTCAAAGTAGTTATTTTCTGTAAACAAAAATTAACTTAAAATTTCAAATTTAAAACTTTTTGTACTAATGCAAGCAATTGCATTCATGCGATGCTAAAGCTCAAATATCTGTCAGATTCAAAAACATCACCGCCAGACATCCAGAAAATTCTGTTTGGGTGTATATTATCTTGCCATATTATCTACGTTTAGAAGGCAACTTCCTTCACTTAGACTATCAGGGATTGGTGTTTAAAATCCATTAACCAAAAGATAGATAATAACAAAAGTAAAGAATATGCAAAGTCATAGCATTGAGCACATCTTTTTGTAGGGCCTAGGTTGCCTGTATAAAAGGGAGAAAGGAATCGTTGACTTTACCATGTAAAAATCATAAGTTTAAATTAAACTAGAGAACGAAAAAGATAACTTTTAAATTTTAGTACAGACCTTTAATGTTTTTTTTTCAATAAAAAGATATGTGTAATTAAGCGTTAATATATACTTTGTATATAACTTTATATAAATATTTTTCTTCTGAATTCTCATCCTTTTTATAAAGACCAAATTGAATTATAATAAAAACAATCAAAATAAATTTTGATGAATTTCTTTTATTAAGAAAATAAAGTAAATTGACATGTAAATCGACATCAGCTACTAAATATAAAAACATATTATTAGACCAAAGAAAGTAGCGGACATTGTGTCCAATATTAAAGTGTTTCTATATAAAAAATTATAGGCCCATAAGGTCAAATTTATGTGCTGTTTCTATATTACAGGCGATAAACTCGTCTGCAAAATTTGTATGAAAAGCACTCAATTTTTTGAGTTTCTTCCATATACATTTTTCAGACGAGTTGATCGCCTGTAAAACAGAAACAGCACATTAATCAATTGTGGAAACACTTTTTAATTTTTAAATTAATTTTTTTTTTTCAATTGCTAAATTAAAATGTTTACATGTTGTAAATTTCAGCATTAAATTACATCAACTATTAAAACACTTTTTAACTTCCAACACAAAATTTATACTTGGATTAACAATACAGTTTTTTCTTGTAAATCTATACCGACTGTCTATATCTGTATGGCCATATACACGAAATTAAATGAAATTTTGGAGCACCCTTTAAATTTATAATTTTTATTATTATAAATGTCATAATAATCGATATTTTGTCTAATTTCAAGCGTTTGTCTACAACGCTTTAAAAATAAAGCCCATTTAAGTCCATTTACGTCTCATATGGGGACACCCTTTAATTTTTTAAAGTTTTTTAAATAACGTTTTGCTATTAGGAGCCATAGTGATACGCAGTTTTTTTAGTTTTTAAGTGATCCCTTTTTCGGTTCCAAAAAAAAGTAAAGAACATGTAATGATGGGAAAACTCCTTAACTTTTAAAATAAGAACAAGTTTTAAAGCGGAACAAATCTGTAATTATAACCTTTTAAACAAAAAATAATTTGTAAAATCGATTCAGAAATTGTTAAGTTCTGTAGACACAAACATAGAAAAAAAACAACATTCAGACAAATTGATAACCTCGTCCTATTTTAGAAGTCGGTTAAATAAGAGAAAAATATCAAATGAAAAAACTGGCACTCGCCCGTATTTTCCGAGTCTTAGGCCGCTGAACTTTTCATAGACGAGTACAGTAACGCACTATATTTTGGAGACATCAAGTTAATATTGATATAATTTAAGAGCTTTTGAAAAGATCTTTCAGAAAATACTAAAATTATTTAAAAGAGATAAATTCGATAAGATCCGATGAATTTTTTATTTTTAAACTTTAAAATTATCGTGTTACTTTCTCGAATAAATTTTTTTAATCACCGATATTGACTCACAATTATTTTAAATAAAATCAAAGATTTCTTCTCAACAATAAAGTAAGACAAAAGTCAAAGCTCAAGCCTAAACAACAATAATCAACTTTGATTTTACTTTTCTTTATCTACTGTATACGGCTGACTTTTTTCAGCTCTTTTTATTCAGCTTAAAGACGTTGAAAATAAAATAAAAACAACAAATAAAACATCACAAAACTTTACGATATTATATTTTTGGTAAATGCAGGTTCACAATAATATAAAATTTAAAAAATGAATTATGATTTTTTATTTTATATTTATAATATTTTTGACTTCAGTTAATTTTTTTTAATTTTTAAAAACCTTTCTTAAAAAGAATAATTATTTTACAAATGTATGTGGACGCTTAAAACAATAGACACGTCCTTCATCGACAAACTTCGTATGTTGAAAATTGGTGAGCTTTCAACTGATAGAGCATCCTTTTCATTTACTTAGTTGGAACAAACACCCTAAATAAAACTTACAATTTTCAAAAAAAAAAAAAAAAAACCATTATGGTACCAAATAATTTTTTATGCCGGTTTTCATTTAAATTATTTAATTAAAATCTGCAGTATAGTAAATGGGATTATATATGTATTGCTATATTCGTCTTTGCCGAATCTTATATACCCTTATATAAAATTCGGCGAAGACGAATATAGCACTCTTAAATCTAAAATTTTTCCGTTATCGTCGAAAATTGATAAAAATAAATTCAGTTGTTTGATAATACAAAGCAGTCAACTTATTTAGGTCTTGATTCGTCATTTTAAAATGTATTTTAAGAGTCAGAAAAAACCATATTCTCAAAAACGTCTAAATTGAACAAAAAACAAATAGTAAATATTGCAGCAGAAGATTGATTTTTATGAAAATAAACAAATTTAATTTAATAAAAAATTGATTTGTTTTTAGTTTTTTTAACATTTCTGAACGAAGACTTTAAGCAAAGTAGCAATCCAATATAGCGTTTGAAGCGGTAGGAAAAGTTTTTGGTGCGAATAAATAATTAACTTGACTAAGATAAACCTAAGCAAACGAGTATAAAAAGAGCTTACATAAGTTGTCTGTGATAATAGTAAAGGCATAAAAACATGTTCGGTTTCTTTTCTCTTAAAAGTTTCAACTTAATAATGTTAATTAATTCTTGCACTGTAAATGTTGTAAAATATCACACCACGAATTGCAAAAGGTACGGACATTTCATCACATAAACCGGATTTAACGAAAAATTAAGTTTTTAAATTAATGCCAAAATCAGGGTTTATTCAAAATTAAATATTATCAGAATTATTATAAAACCAACAATTTTTCAAGGAGTTTAATTAAAAATTGTTTGTTTATTTAACGTGTCTATTTATAGTCTCGTAGAATTAAGCGGAATTGTTACCTCTCTAGATTTTGTGGGACTTTTAGGATAACAGAAATTTTTAAACTTTTCAGTTTTCCTTTTATTACTGACTAGATTGAAAAAAGTTGTTAGCTACGTTTTAATTAAAATTTAATGCGGATTTTTCAACCTAACTAAATTAAACGAAGTGTTTTCGAGTACTGAATTAAATACATTTTTTATAGAACATGCATCATTTTTGACTAACGCTTTATCACCGATGGCAGTTCATAAATTGTAACTTAAATGATGGAAAACCCGTTACTCATTTACAAACATTCCACGCAAAAGAGTTTATTGTTATTTTGGGTAATTGTTCTTTGCTTTTATATACATACATACGCACATACATATATATGTTTGTACAAAATATGAATACAAAATAGGATCAAATCGCAACATTTTGGTTTCTAACAAACGATGAATATGTTCATCACGTTTGCAAAGGACTTTAAAATTTGATTAAATTTATATACAGGTTACTTCTGCACATCTACGAAAATACATTCATACTTTGTTACATAAACATTCAAAGATTGTATTGCATATATGTATAAAGATATGCAATGGCCTGTGATGCTAAGGTAACAGATATTGCCTGTTCTTGAAAGTTGGTTGAGTGCTAGGATTGATAATATTTTTATCGTTGCAACAAAGTCATTATTCATTCATTGTTGCTGGTATTAGAGACAAATGATCTTGGAAGAAAACTTTTTTTCATAAACATAAACTAGATACGAGTAATGTGGTGAACAAAGTAATATGTAATAGTAGGTTTTGGAGTACACGTGTCTGACTACAAGTGCTTGTTATGCTGTATCCTGAAAACAAGAGAAAAAGAAAAGGAGTAACTTTAGAAATTTCATTTGTGCTTAGTAAGTACATAAAGTATTTACATAGAAAACTTATTTAAGATTTCATTCATTCAGTTTTTGTTGTAGCTACTACTACTGGCTTTGTACTTTTCCAAAATTGTTGCTTAACCCTTTTGAGCCCATTGTTGCCTTTAGGCAACATTGTATTTATATGCTTCTGAACCCCGTTACTTTTAATTTTTTTAATCTTTGTGTTCTGCATTGTGCAGCCTTATTTGTAAGAAAAGCTTGTAGCTATTTGTTATATTCTAAGCTATGCACTTATTCATTCAGTAGGAGTTCTTAGAAGTTTGAAATATTAAAGAGTGATTTTTGAAAAATTCGTATGTGCTTAGCCTGTTAACTGATTAGTTTTTCATTGCAAGCTCGATTTAATGTGCTGAATTAATTTCAAACAAAGACGCGTATTTTCGACATGAGCAGAGTAAGTTACTATACGTTATAAAAGTTGAAAAACTGTAACATTTTCAAATTGGGTTTAACTTAAAATTAAAAGTTTTATAATTACAAACTGATTTATGCAAAAATACGAAACTTTGTTAGATATTTTATGAACAAAATAATTTAAATTTAACTCCGTATGATGAAATAGAACAGAAGTGAACAAAAATGCTTATAATGGTTTATAGCAAAAAGAAATAAAAAAGAAAAATCCAAAAAAGTAATAGACATCTAAATTTAATAAGAAAATTAAGCATTAGATTCACAAGAGAAATTCCAAACTACATTGATTGCACTGTTATCACCGCTGCACTGCAGAAGAAATACTAACAACTTGACGCTAAATGTTAGAATTCTTCATAACTCACGCTCATGATAACGGTAATCAGCAGATTCACTGTTAATAACTACTTTGTAATATCAAAATTACAGGGGAATTCTTTTTTTTTTGCTTACCTTTAAATTTCATAGCAAATGCAATTCTTTTTTAGCATGACGCATATATGCGACATTAAATTAAAAATAAACTTTTGAAATTGACGCATATATACGACATAATCAGTTAACAGGTTAAAGTGTTTAAAATCATTATAATAATAATTAATAATCATTATAAATATAACGGTAGTATTATTATTTAAAAGAAAGGGAACTTAACAAAAGTTTTAGTTTTTGTTTAATAATTTTTTAAAATTGCTGTTGCCTATAGGCAACACTGGTCTATTGTAAGATTTTCAAACGTTTTTAATTTTTTTTTTATGAATAAAAATATTTAGAAGTAATGTTTTTAAAGTTTTGGATCTTTTTATTATTATTATTAATTATTAGTAAATTTTTCGGCTTAATGTCTTTATTTAATAAATTAAAATATTAAAAAACTTGTTCAAGTTTTTTAAAAATATTTAAATTTATTCAATCCAATATTTCGGCTAACGTTGTTGGTCATCTTCAAGGATTATTCTAAAAACAAACAATATTTAACAACAATAATCATATTAATAATGCAAACACAAATCACAATTGATATATACATTTAAAAAAATACTTTTAAAAAACTTCTTCGGTTGTGTTATTACTAAACTCTGTCACTGTTTTTATGTTTTAATTAGTTTTCTTTTTTCAGTTCTGTGTTTGTTTGTTGTGTGTCGATATATGTATGTGTGCACAATTGCCTGTGTAAGTCTTGTAGTTTATTCGTTTCTCTGTTGTGATATTTATTATGTGGAGCATTTCTTGCATATATCTCATTACTTCTTTCTTTAGTTATTCTCTCTTTCCAATATTCTCACTTGTTTTATTTCTGGTTGGTGTCCAGTTGTTGCACAGAGGGCCGCAAGTGCAGTTTTTTGGTTTAGAGGTTTATCGTTTCTTTTTAAATCAAACTTATGTGATGCGAATCTTGTCTTTAATTTTGTTTTTGTCGTACCAATATATACTTTTTGGCATATATTGGTGTCGTCTCCATTACATGCTATTTCGTAGATTATATTTGATTGGTCCATTCTGTCTTATTTTGACTTCATTTTACTGAAAAGTTTCTTTGATGTGTTAGTTGATTTCATTGCAAGTATAAATTTGTCCTTATCATTAATTTCCGAATATTTAACTCTTTCTGACAGTCCCGGAATGTAGTCTACTGATTTGTAGATTTTTTTTTGTGCACACATATATCAACACACAATAACACAGGACTGAAAAAAGAAAACTAATTAAAACATAAACAGAACAGTGACAAAGTTTAGTAATAACACAACCGAAAAAGTTTTTTAAAAGTATTTTTTTTTTAATGTAAATATCAATTATGATTTGTGTTTGTATTATTAATATGATTATTGTTGTTAAATATTGTTTATTTTTAGAAAAATTCCTGAAGATGACCAACAACGTTGACCGAAATATTGGATTGAATAAATATAAATATTTTTAAAAAAAACTTATCAATATTTTAATTTATTATTTTAATTTATTATTATTTAAGCCGGAATCGCGCTGAGTTATTCAAAGTAAACAGACGTATTCTGTGTATTTATTTTGTGACTATTTCATTAAAAACAAAGGTGCATTCTTCAAAAAGAGAAAAAAAAACAATAATAAAACAATAATAGTAAAACCAATTGTACATTGCATTCAACTGCATTGCTTTAAAATTAACGGTCAAGCTAAACAACAAAATACACTATTGCCTCGGCAATGTCTACAGATAGTGATGATGATGATTGTAGCTCTAGTGAAGACAATTTACTTAGCTGGCAATATGTTACAACAAAACGTAAAAAGACAATTAAAACAACAAATATTTCAAAAAAAAAAACAAAAAAGTCATACTGATAAACCAAGCTGTTCAAATATTAATAAATTTGCTGAACTTGCTAATAATATAGATGACAAAAATGATGACAATGATGATGATAATGAAGCTGAATCCACTGCAAAGCCGCCACCAATATTTGTTAATAATGTTACTAACATAACTAAAATGATAAAATGTGTAAGTAGTGTGATTGCCAATACGGATTTTAATTACAAAGCTTTAAACGACGGTCAAGTAAAACTTAATATAAAAACAGTAGACTCTTATCGAAGCTTAGTAAAATATTTTGATACTAACAATTTAAGTTATCATACTTACCAGCTAAAAAGTGAGCGTTCATATAGATTTGTAATTAAAGGACTTCATTACTCTACTAAGATAGAAGATATAAAAGCAGATCTCTTATATAAAGGTCATCTTGTTAGACATATTACCAACGTTAAAAGCCGATTTACAAAACAGCCTTTACCAATGTTTTACGTTGACGTTGATCCAAGTCCGAATAACAAAAAATTTTTTGATATACGTGAAATAAATCGTTGTGTAGTACAAATTAAAGCCCCTAAGAGTACAAACGATATTGTACAATGCCACCCCTGCCAACAATTTGGACACACAAAAACTTATTGCAAAAAACCATTTGTATGCGTAAAGTGCGGACTTGGCCATCCCACACCCAACTGAAGAAAATTTATTAAATAAACAAATGGAATTAACTAATACTCTTATGAATATGATGTCACTTTTAATTAACAAATTATGCAAATAAATCTGAGAATAGCAGTATGGAATGCGAACGGATTAACAAACAAACTGAACGAAATAAATCATTTTATAAAAGAAAAGCATATTGATATATTTCTTATTTCTGAAACTCATTTAACTGCAAAATCTTACATAAAAATTAGAGGCTATGAATTTATACATACAGATCATCCTGATGGAAAAGCTCACGCTGGAGCTGGCTTATTTATAAAATCTAGCATTCGATATGAACTAGCGGAAGAATATAAAAAATCTTATTTACAAGCTGCCGGCGTTAAAGTAATTTGCAATAATTTACCAATCAACATATATTCTATATATTTCCCACCAAAACATACAGTAAAATGTGAAGATTATGATACATTTTTTAAAGCATTGGGTTGTCGTTTCATTGTTGCTGGTGATTATAACGCAAAACACCCTTGGTGGGGATCCCGACTAACTAATCCGAAAGGTAGACAACTATATAAGTGCATTTTAAAAAATAATTATAGCGCATTATCAGGAGGTAGACCAACATATTGGCCTACTGACCCCTCAAAAATACCAGATCTCCTTGATTTTCTTATCTTTTCTGGCATCTCCAGACATTCTCTTGATATTTTAAATGATGATAGTTTAAGTTCGGATCACACGCCTTTTCTTGTTAATTATAATAAACATGTTAAACTAGTCCACAAAAGTACCAAACTTATCAAACGAAACACCAACTTAAGCATCTTTAGTGAATTTATCGAAAATAATCTGAATCTAAACACTGAAATTAAAAATGGAGAAAATTTAGATGATGCTGTTGAATCTTTTTCTTTATTGATACACGAAGCTTCGATTTTATCTACACCACAAGTAGTTAATTCTCAGGATTTAGGTCGTAAAGTCCAAGCATCAGCAGCGGTAAGAGAAATGATTAGACAATCTAGAAGATTAAGAAGAGTTTGGCATCGTACGAGAAATCCAAGGGATAAGACCAATTGGAATTTGTCAATAAAATTATGCTCAGAAATGTTGTCAAAAGAAAGAAATGAAAATATAAATTTATATCTAAGAAAACTTAAACCTCATAACAAATATAAAGAACATGAGCTATATAATGCCACCAAGTATCTAAAACGACCAGCCAACAGAAATGTCCCCATTAAAAGTTCAAATGACGTTTGGTGTAGAACAGATTTGGAAAAATCTAATGCTTTTGCAAACCATTTGGAAGAAATTTTCAAGCCTCATTACTCCAGTAATAATATCGATGATATTTCGAATTTCTTAGATATAGCGTGTCAAATGGAACTACCTATAAAACATATTTCTCCAAATGAAACAAAAACAGAAATAAAAATGTTAAATAACAAAAAGTCTACAGGATACGATAAAATAGATGCCATTACAATAAAGTCATTACCATCTAAAGGCGTTTTGTTTCTAACTTTGTTATATAACTCTATTTTACGACTGCAACACTTCCCTTCACAATGGAAATGTGCGGAAATAATCATGATTCTAAAACCTAGTAAGCCAGAAAATGCACTGTCCTCTTACCGACCCATTAGCTTGCTACCAATTTTCTCTAAAATATTTGAAAAATTACTTTTAAAGCGTTTAACTCCTTATCTCAATAAAAATGAGATTATTCCCGACCATCAGTTTGGTTTCAGAGAAAATCACGGTACACCAGAACAGTGTCACCGCATTATTAAAGTGATATCTGATTCTTTTGAAAATAAAAAATACTGTTCAGCTGTGTTTTTGGACATACAACAAGCTCCTTTTATTTGTTTTTCTTATCGTACTTTAAAAACAGATGTTTTTATGTTAAAATTAATAATGACATCTCTAATATTTGCCAAATATATGCTGGTATTCCTCAGGGTAGTGTGCTTGGCCCAGTATTGTACACCATATTTACATATGATATGCCAATAACGGATGATGTTACTGCTGCAACATATGCCGATGATACGGCGTTTTTGTGCTCACACACTTCATCATCAGAAGCCTCTAGAAAACTTCAAATACAACTTGATAGTCTTTACCAATGGCTTTTAAAATGGAATATTGTAGTTAACACTCATAAATCAAATCATTTTACATTTGCAACAAGGAAAGAGAATTGTCCACCTGTATTTCTAAATGGATCCGCTATACCTAATAGTGATGTCGTTAAATATTTGGGTCTTCATCTGGACCGGCGACTTACATGGAAAGCCCACATAAACTCAAAACGGAAGCAACTAGATAAAAAGTTTTGTCAAATGTATTGGTTACTTGGGCGTAAATCCCAACTATCACTCGAAAGTAAAGTTTTATTGTATAAAACTATATTAAAACCTATTTGGACCTATGGGATAGAATTATGGGGAACTTCCAGTAATTCGAATATTGAAATCTTACAAAGATTTCAGTCAAAGGCATTACGGTCTATAACAAACGCTCCGTTTTACATAACAAATAAGGCATTACATAATGACCTTAAAATTCCTTTTATAAAAACAGAAATAAGAAAATTTAGCAGCAATTACTTAGAAAGACTCAGTAACCATACTAATTTATTGGCAATTACACTACTAGATGAGACTGATGAAGTTAGAAGACTTAAACGAAACCACATTTTAGATCTCCCTTATGTTTAATCTTAAGAATAAGTACATAATTAAATAATAATAAATTTAACTTTTAATATTAATTTATTTACAATGAATATATATCTATATTGAAATTATCTGTATATATAAATGTTAATACATATATAAGTTATATTATTGTTTCTAAATAAAAATATTTAGGTGCGTCCAAGAGGCCTAATACAGGTAGAAATTGAGAGAATTGTTAAATTTAACTAAGATGATCCCGCGTATGAAAAAATGAAGGAACAACCAATTTTGAAAACGTCATAGAAGAAACCTTTAAGGTATAAGTGATAAGAGCGAAGTTATGGAAGTTGGTAAGATTGAAGATCTTATTACAAGAAGAAATTACGAAACCGAAATTGAATATAAAGAATTCGTACTGAATGTTGTTGAGAAAATTGACCTGGATAGTTTGAGGTGAAGAAGTGCAGAATTAATTGAAGGGCAATGTGGTCTGCAACGGAGTAAAACAACCTATCGAATATTTCGCCGACTTTACATGCTGATGGAATTGTACAAAATCAACCACCGTTCAAATAAGCAGTATATGCGTATAGTATACTGGGCTATAAACACTTCTGTTATTAGTAGTTGGCAGTTGTATGACAAAGACCTGAAAAATACTAACGGTGAAATTGAGCATAAGCTACTTATTAAGTTTTAGTTAGATATCGCTAACGAGCTTATGTACGAAACACTAACAGCAGGTTCATCTAGAAGAAAAAAAAAACGCCCATCATCGCTTAATTCAGTGGCGGAAGAATCTCCCCCCACTACAAGTTTTCTGTCATTATTACTTTCTCCTACAACGGCCTGTGAATCAAGTTTTCATAACAGAGCGCATGTTTCAGAACCAGCTAACTCTATAAGATTTGATAATGTAGGTCACTGGTTAGGGAGCCAAAGGCAGATGTAGGCTATGCCACACTGGTTTTCCGCGGTCTAAATGTAAGGCATATTTGTGCTGCGATCTACAAAAAAAAATATGTTTCTTTTCTTTTCATATGTAATTTTAAATAAAACAATGCTTCAAAAATAAATAACGTGTTTTTTTAACTCACTACAATTGACCAATGTTGCCTATAAGCAACATTCCGTAACTACCAAACCATGATACCTGGGACTCGTTGATAGCATTGCTGAGTCATACTTAAAACAAATACGCCCTAAAAATTTTTGTTTCTCCGTCCATTTTAATTCGGGCATGAAAAGGTATAGATTGCAAGGCAACTGAAGCTGAAATAAAGTGATGACTTTGCGAGTTTTCTTCAAAATATTAAATCAATTCAAAATAGTTTACACTGAGATGTGATTTTCATTTAATCAGTTTTCGGTTGTTAAAAAAAATAAAATTTTATACTAAAACAAACCAAACTAATAATTTGATTATATTACCAGAAAAAATTAGGTTGGTAACATTTTGTTTATGTTTTAAAAGATTTTATATTAAAATTGTCATTAAACTATCCGAAGTAACAACTATGTATTATTTCGTCTACACGGTAAGAAATTAAGCATATAAATGTACATTATAAAACCAAAAATATAGAACATTTGAAAAAGACCAATGCGGTGTTGTAAAAAATGTAATTATACTTCCAATTTCTTATAAATATCGAATATTTGTTTTTTCGTGATTGCAAAAACCAACACGTTATTTTCTCTTTTACTCTTCTGTAGGAATTTATTTCTCCTCTGCGATTTAAAAATTTATGCAGCTATCCAAGATATAATAACGCTGTTACTCCGGCAAGACACGGACAATTAAGACCACAATATTCAATATGACTTAGGTAGTGACAATCTAACTACCAAAAACTGCTGGTACTTTCTTCACAAACTAGTGATCCTTTTTGTAAACACGCCTTATTTGTTTATGGAATGAGGTAAATAAGAAAATCAATTCGGGTTAATCTTTCTGATTAAGAGTAAAGCCTGGGTTTTTTGGGTTTATATTTTATAAAGTAGGAATGAACTTTATTCAGTAAAATTAAACAAATTTCGGTATCACCTGCATCTAATCGGTTTGAAGATGTTACATTGTAAGAAATCTCTGGGTAGCCTGCTGTTGTTTCTGTTTATATGGACTGGCTTGAAAAATTTTATCTTATCATTTTTCGTTAAATACAATCAAAGGCGGCCTTGAGTTGTAACAAGTTCATTTCACTCCACTTACCATATTTAAATGTAGAGTTTATTAAATTTCGTATTTCCACGAGTGGTTGCACAGTGTTATGTGCTCTGCTCCAGTAAATTAGTTAATTCTTTCTTTGATCACAATTTCTAATATTTTGTTGATGGAAGGTAGTCTTGAGTATGGAGGAATCAATTGTTATTTTAAATAGTTGGAATAATGTGACCAACTAAGGGTGAGTGTGACCAACACACTACACCTCCGTCCTCAAGATTGAATTCATAATTTAAATGAAATGAATTAAATCTAAAAATATATTTAAAATATAATAATTGAATTAATTGCTTTAAAATGCCATATAATGTATGTAATATTGCATTTAGCAATATGTACATATATTTAAATTTGAAATTCTTAATATAAATCAATTTTAGTTGCTGTAATAACTATTATAAATTGTGTTTTAATTGCTTACATTTATTCTTAGTTTTATACAATTTAAGGATATTATAATGGTAAATTTTTTCTAAGTTATCAACATTTAGTAATGAATTTACTCTTAATCTTTTTATTATTTTATATGGTCCCTTGTATGGGCTCTGATTCTTTTTTCGAGACTCTTATTTTATTACTACCATATCTTCTATATTAAAATTACTAATGTTTGTATTTTTGTCATAAATATCTTTTGATTTTTGTTTAGCTATGTCTTTTCATTTTTTAGCATTCTCTAATGATCTCTTTAATCTAATTTTCATTTCGTTTGCGTAATTTTCCATGTCACAAAATTTACTTGTGTTTTTGAATAAATGGTAATGGTGATAGGGTGCTGAAAATTTTTGGCTTATGTTTAACAAATTACAGACCTCTTTCAATAACTCGTTATTAAATTCAGTACCTCTATTAGATTTAAAATTTTTAGAACATCCGTACCTTGGAATAAATTGCTCAAATAATGTTTTAGCGTCATTTGTTTCAATTGGATGTGTTTTACGTATTTTGTTAATTCACATTGCATTGTAAGTATGTATCCATTAACCATAAGATATTCTTAAAGGTCCAACAGTATCTATTTCTTATGTCTCAAAACTAGTGTTAGGACTTTCTGTTATGATCATTTCTTCTTTAATGTGCTTCGTTTGTTTATTTCTTAAACATTTATTGCACTTGTTGATATAATCTCTAACCATCTTTCTCATATTTTTCCATACGTAACGTTGTTTTAAATTTAGGACAGTTTTTCTTATACCAAAATGTCCTGATATTGGTGAGTTGTGGAATTCTTCAATAATTTTCATTTGCGTTCTTTTATTCGTAATGTGTTGCAAAGGTTTATATAATATAATATTTAATTCAAAATTTCGATATTTGTTTGATTTCAATAATTTCTGGTATACCTCATCATAAATTTTGGTAAAATATCTATATGATATGAGCTCAAAAATATTATCTTCGCATGATAAATCGAGACGTTTTATATTTTGCTTATGCATATAAATCATTAACTTCTCTTGTGACAAAACGTATTTTGCTAGATCTTCATTAACGTTTATTACAAAGCTATTATTTTCAGTTTCTATGGTACCATCCTTGGGTACATTTTTCATATTTCTTATACCGGTTTTTATACGAGTAATATTAAATTTTAATTCACGTATATTCTTTATAGCTTGTAGAAATGTACATTACCACATATGATTTTTATGTTGGCCTTGGGATATGTCATTCATATTATTCATTTCCGCATTCTCAGTATTTTCCTTTGCTTTCAATCTACGTTTTGGTACTAAAATTTTTGATGGTTTACTTTTGTCTTTTCCTATAGGTATCATGTTTTTCAACATCTCAGAATGTAATTTTTTTCACTACAGAGCATCTGCGTTCGTTTTTATTTTTCCTTTCTTATAAAGAATTTCAAAATCATAGTCCGATAAATCTATTCGTATCCTAGTCAACTAAGATGAAGGATTTTTATGTGAAAAAAGTGAAACAAATGGTCTGTGATCCGTTAGCACAATAAACTTTCTACCATACAAATATGGTCTGAAGAATTGTATACCCCAATGGATCGCGAATAGTTCTATCTCAATCACTGGTTTATTTAAATCATGCTTTCCTAAGGTTTTGCTTGCATAAGAAATCGGCAAATCTTCTCCTATTTTCCCCTGTTATAAAACAGCTCCTAATGCATAATTCGATGCGTCAGTAGTTATTATAAAGGGTTGTTCAAAATCTGGATATCTAAATATTGGTGCGCTAATTAATTTCGTCTTTAATAGGTCAAAAGCTTGTTGACAATCTTCAGTCCATTCAAATTCTTTTCTTTTTTTTTGTCTGGTCGTTTAGACATTTTGTGATTTCAGCAAAATCTTTTATGAAACGTCTATAATAATTACAAAATGCTACATACCTTTTAACCTCATCCTTGTCTTTTGGAACTGGATATTTATCTATTATCTTGTGTTTTGAACGATCTGTTCGTATACTGTTTTTCGTTATTTGGTGTCCTTAATAAATTACTACGGATTTAAAAAATACACATTTTGGTGCATTTAATTTTAAGTTATATTTTGACAAACGTTCGAATACTCTCACCAATTTTTCATTATGATGTTTTAAACTGCATCCAAATACAACAATATCGTCAACGTATAAAAATGCTTTGGAGTCTAGGCCACTTAATGCTACTGTTAACATCCTTTGAAAACTATTTGAAAAAATCTTCAAACCAAATGGTAATCGTTTAAGTTAATAATGACCATCCCTAGTTGAATACGCCGTTAGATGTCTTGAATCTCCGTCTAAATTTATTTGATGAAATGAGCTAGTCATGTGCAAAGTTTGTATATGTTTTGTTAAAAATGTTTTATCTATAGTACTCTTGTTTTATTAAAGAGCCTTAGAGTAGAAGGCGGCTCTATATGATGGCAAAGTTAATTGCCGAAGTTTGTTGAGGAATAAAACAACTCTATTGCTTAAAGTCAGAATTATTTTCTGATTTTATTTACAATTTTCCCTAGCTTATATACTATTTTTTATTCTATGTTTTCTTAAAGAATAATCATTTCTCCTATTCATAATTAATAATTTCTATGTTTATTATTTACATATATATTTATCTATTTCTCCTACTTATTGTTCATATATTTATTAAAAATCTTAAATTACAATATTTCATTCAACACTTGACTTTGCATTTTCTACTAACTGCATTTTTTGTCGGTCATTTACTTTTGATATTTATTTTATATTTTGGGTATGTATGTTTATACCACATGTTTGTTTGTTGGGGTATGCATGTTTATACCACATGTTTGTTTGTTTGGGTATGCATGTTTATATCATATGCACTACACCCTTACCGTTTAAAAGAAATAAAAATTTTTTATTGAATGAAAGGAAAATAAAAATTTTTATTTTTTGTATTAAATTACAAGATAGTACTTAACATAATTTTATTCTATTCTTATGTATAGTCATAGGTTTATTATTTATTAAAATTGTGACATTTACGTCTTGTGTGTTTATTATTTCAAAAGGACCGGTATATTGGTTTTCATTTTTCTTTGCGGTTTCTTTTCTTAAAAATACTTTATCTCCTATTCTTAATTTGATATCGTTAATATTCTTATCTTTAATATTTTTTGTTTTATTTTACTTTCTAACAGTTTTTTATTTGCCATTTCATGGGCATGTTTTAATTTTATTTTTAATTCTGTGATATAATCTTCATAATTGTAAAATTTATCGTTTGATATTGGTTCAGTTGGCATTGATGCTAATTCTCCAAATACAAGTTCAAATGGGGAAAACCCTGTGGATGAGTGTGGTGTTGTATTATACGCGAATGTATAATATGGAATCCATTCATCCCAATTGTATTGTTCCGTGAAAGAACGCATGTATTCGTTTAAAACTTTATGATTTCTTTCTATACTACCTAAGGTTTCATGGTGATATGCTGTTGAAGTTACATGTTTAGTTTTCATAAGTGTACATATCCTATTAAATAATTCATTTACGAATTCAGTTCCTCTGTCCGTTTTTATTGTATCAAAACATCCATATTTTAGTATAAATTTTTCTACTAATATCCTTCCTATCTCAGATGCTTCTTTAGTTTCTATCGGAAATGCATCAACATATTTTGTTAGTTCGCATTGTGCTGTTAATATGTATCTATATCCATTTGATATTCTTAATGGACCTACTGTGTCTAATTGTATAACTTGAAATGGTTTTGTTGGTGTATTCGTTATTTGGAGTGGTGCTTTGGTATGCCTAATGACTTTATTCTTTTTACAAGATTCGCAATGACTGATGAAATCTTTGATCATTTTATACATATTCTTCCAAATGTATTTTTGCTTTAATCTAATGACTGTTCTACGTACTCCTGCATGACCTCCATGTGGGGTTTCATGATCTTCTTTTATTATCTCTTTTTGTCTATCTTTTTCTAATATTCTTTCTGGTTGTTTAAATAATATTACCTCTATGGGTCTTTGTCTATGTTTATTTTTATTTTGCATGCTATTATATATTTTTCTCAATTTTTCCTCACGTATGAGTGTAAAAATCGTATCATTTTTCGCTAACGTTATTGTGAAAATTTGATTATCGCGTAAAACCTTAGTTAACTTCTGCAAAACTGAATCTGGATTCGAGTATGCATTTTCATTACAAGATACTGTTACGTGATTCCCAAAAATTTCAACTTTTGGTTTGCTTTTATTCATTTTATCTATAACAAAATTTAATCTTGGATATCCTTTAATTTGTGAAAACGAAATGCTGTTCCACATATAGATGTAATCAGTCTCTCTGTCACTTTCTCTTTCCTTATCATTTTCATCTTCTCTAATCAATGTATTTTCTTTACTTCTTCTTAAGTCCTTAGTCATTTTTCTTGTCATTACGTTTATACTTTTTGGTATCATATCTTTCAAATCATTAGAATCTATTTTGATTCTTGATAATGCATCGGCATTAGTATTAATTCTCCCTTGTTTATATATAATCTCGAAATCGTAATCCATGAGATCTAATCTAATTCTAGTTAATCTTGATGAAGGATTCTTATGAGTAAACAATGATACTAGTGGTCTGTGATCAGTTACTACCTTGAATTTTCTTCCATATAAATATGGTCGAAAGTGATTTATTCCCCAATGAATAGCTAAAAGTTCTTTCTCTATCACGGGCTTGTTAATTTCATGTTTATTTAAAGATCGGCTTGCATATGAGATCGGTAAATCGGTATTTATTTCACCTTGTGAAAGTACCGCTCCTAACGCGTAATCAGATGCGTCAGTAGTGAGTATAAATTTTTTTTTCAAAATCTGGGTATTGTAATATTGGTGGATTTGAAACTATAGATTTTAACATTTCAAAAGATTTTTGGCAGTTTTCTGACCAATGAAATTGTTGATTTTTCTTTAATAATTCATTTAGAGGTTTAGCTATCTGTGCAAAATTTTTAACAAAGCGTCTATAATAATTACAAAAAGCTACGAATCTTCTTGTATCATCTGCATTCTTTTGGACTGGATAAATCTCAAATGCTTTACATTTATTTGGGTCTGTCATTATTCCTTTATCTGTAATAAGATGTCCTAAATAAACTACTTCTGGTTTTAAAAAATTACATTTATTTGGATTTAATTTTAGGTTGTGACTTTTTAATCTTTGAAAAACTTTTATTAAATTATCATTATGGTGTTGTAGCGAACATCCGAAAACAATTATATCGTCTACGTATATAAATGCATTGGAATCTAACCCTGTTAATGCTATTGTCAACATTCTTTGGAAACTGTTTGATGATATCTTGAGACCAAAAGGTAATCTTTTGAATTGATAGTGTCCATTGCCTGTGGAAAATGCTGTAAGTGGTCTAGATGCTTGTTGTAATTCTATCTGGTGGAATGAGCTCGTCATATCTAGCGATGAGAAATATTTTGCTCTTCCTATTTTGTCTAATACATCATCTAGTTGGGGTAATGGGAATTTGTCATTGACTAATTCTTTATTTAACTGACGATAATCCACAACTAATCTCCATTTCTTTTCACTGTTGTCACTTTTCTTAGGGACCAAAAGTAAAGCAGAATTATAAGGACTAACAGACTGTTCAACCAAATCTTCTTCTATCAATATATTAACCTGTGTTTTAATTTCTTCCTGTTGTGACTGTGGTAATCTGTAATTTCGTGTGTACACCGGGGTATCGTCCACAGTTTGTAATCTTTGTCTATAGAAATTATTTGCTGTTAAATGGTCTCCTTCTAAATGAGAAATATCTTGGAATTCTTTACATATTTCCTCTATGGTTTGTTTTGCGTTAATGTCGACTGTATCTATACTCAGTAATTTTCTTAATTTTTCCCATCTGCCCTTTTGTTTTCTATTTGCATTTTCTTTTTTATTATAGAGAATGTTATAATCTGATAAACGTTCGATTTGTAAATCAAATTGAGATATTGTAACTTCTTTGTCTGAAGCATTTAAAATTCTAATGTGCTTTGTTCCATGTTTTGGGATTATTGTATTACCAACAAAAATATTGTCACAAATTTGCTTTGCACATACCACGCTATCTTCTTCAATATATAATTTTACTGCTTGTATTATTTCAGTTCTTGGTGGTATAGTGATTTTATTGATATTTGTTGTCATTGGTAGAACATATTCAGTTTCATTTATTATAACAGCTAATGTGTATGTCTCATAATCTATTTTTGCCAAATATTTAGTGAAAAAAATCTCTTCCTAAAATACCATCTGTTGCTATTGGAAATTCTGTACTTACTATTTGATATTCATGGTTTACTATATCCTCTTGAAGTACTAATTTCAGTATTGAAGTACCCATTGTTTGAATTGCATTGTTTTCAATACCCGTAATTTTGCAAGCGTTGTGTTCTTTTATTTCGTTATTTCCTATAAAATTTTCTTTACATATAGAAATGTCTGCACCTGTATCTATTAAAAATCTCACAAAATTTCCTTCACATATTTTAAATGTTACAAAATGAGGTGCGTCTGTGTGCGAATTGTAAGTTTTTAATGCATATTCTTTTAATTGTTTTAACCTCCCTACATCTTCTGTCACATTTACTCTTGAGGATTGCAGGGGTCTATCTCGTTTCCCTGTTCCTAAGCAAAATATATCCTTCTTTGGTTCCTATTTCTAAAATCACCATTTCTCCTGTTATTATTGTTGTAATTACTAACATTTCTTTGATTATTATTGTGATTATTACCATTTCTTTGATTATTATTGTAATTATTATTGTAATTACTATTATTTCTCTGGTTGTTGTAATTATTATTATTTCTTGGTAGGTTAGTACCGCGGAAATTATTATTCCTAAAATGATTACCAGAATTATTATTCCTATTATGAAATCTCCTGTTGTAAGAAAAATTTGTGTTCCTATTAAAATGCATTACAGGATTCGTTTGTGAAACTACTTCTGAAGCTATTTGGATTGCTTCATTTAAACTTTTGGGTCTAGCAGCCAAAACTGTGGATCTGTGTGGTTCATTTAAACCATTCTTAAAGGTACTAAGAGCAACTTGATCATTCATTTTAATAATCGTTACCCTGCTTTGGGATCCTAGTTCTGAAATATGGAATTCATTGAGAGCAGCTACAAGAGATTCAACCCTGTTAGCGAATTGAGTTACTGTACTATTCCCTTGAATCTGTTTCGCTAATTCGGTATGCACTGAAGAGAGTGATTTCTTGGCAGAAAATATTTTCTTAAGGGTATTTTTGAAAGTTTCGAGCGAATTTGGAGTTTCTTCTGAAATCAACTTGTTCCTTACCTTATCTGTCAATTTAGTGGCTAAAACGAATTTTATTAATTTAGCAACTTCTGTTTCATCTTTGAGAGTGCTAGAATAGAACTCTATTATACCTAAAAAATTACTAATTTGTCTGAATTCTGGTATTATTTTCGATGCGTCAAGAATGCCAAACGATGCCATATTTGCTATTTCTTTATTTTCTTTTATTTTCAAATAATTTAAAATTTTATTTTCAATTTCACTTACTTCTTCTAGAGGATAGTCTTCATTATTCAATGCAATAGTTTTTAATTCTTCTATTAAATTTAAAGTCTCTATTACATAACTTTTTGTATAAAATCTATTTGGACTTTTCTTTAAATTTTTATATAAACTCATTAATTTATCCATTTATTTATACATTTTCTAACTTATTGGCAAATCTAATTGCTTTTTTCTTCATATAATTTTTATAGTATTCATTAATTTTACTTATTACTAATGCTATTAAGAGGATTAGGATTACTATTTGTATATGGTCATGAGTCATCGTCATTACACCAGTGTTGTTTTCATTTACGATAATATCCTCCTTTGAAAACCATCCACCCATTATGGTTTTTAATTTTAGTTATTTTTGGAAAGAAAAAAATTTTATTATTGGTTGTTCCTAATTTCGTTGATTTCTTTCAACAACCTTGATTTCTCGGCCTTGTTGCCGGTGAGATAAAATTGTCTATAGGTTTCGGCTATTAGTTTTCTCCTCTTAACTGCCTTTCCTCCTCTTTTCTTTTTTTCTGTCTTCCTTCGGACTTTCGGGCTTTGGAGTTTGTGTTTTTGTTTTTTGTAACCGTTTGAGATACTCTTGTATGAGTATCTTTTTCTTTGCCGGACAATATTTGGGGACCTCTGGACTCGACACTACTGGCTGGGGTATGTATTCTTCTTCCAACAATCGCTCCCACTTCTGAAACAGACTATCTATCTCCAACCTGGTTGCTTCTAACTCCTCCACGCTCATGTGGACACCAACACTGTGAAGTATAGGTTTGTAGGATCAATTTTTCTTAAAAACAAAATCTATTATGCCGTATATGTTTCTGGTTCAGTTTGGCATGTCCTGTTTGGCATGTTCAGTTTGGCAGGATCGCCATGTAAAGTTTGTATATGTTTTGTTAAAAATGTTGTATCTATAGTACTCTTGTTTTATTAAAGAGCCTTTGAGTAAAAGGCGGCTCTATATGATGGCAAAGTAAATTGCCGAAGTTTGTTGAAGAATAAAACAACTCTATTGCTTAAAGTCAGAATTATTTTCTGATTTTATTTACAATTTTCCCTAGCTTATATTCTATTTCTTATTCTATGTTTTCTTAAAGAATAATCATTTCTCCTATTCATAATTAATAATTTCTATGTTTATTATTTACATATATATTTATCTATTTCTCCTACTTATTGTTCATATATTTATTAAAAATCTTAAATTACAATATTTCATTCAACACTTGACTTTGCATTTTCTACTAACTGCATTTTTTGTCGGTCATTTACTTTTGATATTTATTTTATATTTTGGGTATGTATGTTTATACCGCATGTTTGTTTGTTTGGGTATGCATGTTTATACCACATGTTTGTTTGTTTGGGTATGCATGTTTATACCATATGCACTACACATGTCTAAAGTTGAAAAATATTTTGCTCTTCATAAACGGTCTAATACATCCTCTAGTCTTGTTAATGGAAATTTATCATTTACTATCTTTTTGTTGAGTTTTTGGAAATCTACAACTAGTCTCCATTTTTCTTTGCCACTCTCGCTCTTATTCGGCACTACTAATAATGGTAAATTATATGCACTACTTGATGGTTTAATGATGTCTTCATCCAATAATTGTTGTAGTTGATCAATAATTTCATCATTTTGTGTATGTGGTAATCTATAATTCTTTACATAAACTGGTGTATTGTCTGAGATTCTTAAATTTTGTGTATAAAAATTATCAAATGCAAAAAGTCTTTATAGTCTTTGAAAATCTTTATCAATTCTGTTCTTGCTTTTTCCTCCTTAACGTAAATTTTAAAGGTGTCTATTAGTTTGCTGAACTTGTCTTCGTTGAAATTTGTTTTTCTAGGTCTATGTGTACTATGTACTTTTGTGTAGTTTCGTAGAGGTTCTATCTCAAAATCAATGTTTTCTAAATTTATGTTGTTATCTGTTGTATTCAGTATTTTGACATGGTGATTTCTTTTTCCTGGTACTATTACTTACAAATATACCTGGTTTGCTTTCTTTATTAAGAATAATGCCGTCCTCACATATATGCAAATTTATAGAATAAATACTTTTTGATCGTTTTTCTACCTTTATGCAATAATTTTTATTTATCCATGATTGCATAGGTACAGAAATTTCTTCATTCCTTAAAGTGAGTGTTAGTGTAAAAGTTTCATAGTTAATTTTGCATAAGAATCTTGAAAAAAAATCCCTTCCTTAAATTCCGTCCGTTGGTGTTGGAAATTCTTCGTGTGAAATTTATATTGTTCGGTGAAATCGTTTATTGTGAAACTTAATTCTGATGTTCCTATAAAGTTAATTTTTTCTGTAGTGATACCTGTAAAGCTTATTGATCTTTCTTTGTGAATATGTATGGAATCTTCGCTTAATTTATTGATTTTACACAAAGAAATGTCTGCTCCAGTGTCTATTAAAAATGTAAGTTTTAAATGTTTGCCTCAGTTTAATTCAATGAAATTTTAATGTTATTCGATATTTGGAAAACCATTTCTAATCGTATTATTGGTCCTCCGGATAGTGGGTTTGTATAGTTCCTTGACCCACGACCGGGTCCTCGTAGTTTTCCTGTACGTAGTGAACATTTCTATTCTGAAAATTTCTATTCCAGAATGGTTGTTGCTATAGTTTGTTGGTCTATTATTTCTAGTATTAGTATTACCACCATTGTTATTGTTATTATTATTTGACCTATTGTTGTTGTAATTTGTCCCTTTATTGCTGTAATTATTTCTGTTGCTGTTAGAACCGAAATTATTTCTTCTATTATTGTTATTCTTATTAAAAAATTGTTATTTTTATTGTTCAAATTTATTTGGTTATGTCCCCGATTTCCTTTATTCGAGAAATACAAAACTTGTTCCGTGTTAGTAGCGAATTCTTTTTCCAGCTCTAAGGCCAATTGTAATGCCTCATCTAGATTTTTAGGTCTTGATGCAAATACTGTAGGTTTAAGTTCTCCTTTTAAACAGTTCCTAAATACTTTCAGGGAGTAATCACCGTTGTTTTGTTTTACCGCGGCAGCCTGAATTTCACTGCAATTGTTTATATTTATTATTGTAGTACTAAAGGCCGTGTCAGATAAAACTTTTGCTTTGCGTTGCGTTGCAAATTCGCTTTGACATTTAAGATAAAATGTATGAACTTATATGAAACATGTCACATAAACCACTTTTAACGCAAAGCAAAGCGCAAAGTTGGTCAACACTCATCTTTTGGAGCGCTTTGACAATTAGCTGCTATACATTTGTATATTATTTTTTGCAAAATCTAAAGTAAAAGAGGTAAGTATTTTAAAATGTAATTTTTTTATTAAATATTATTCCTTTATTATTTTTGAAAAAGGCTTCTAGTATTAATTTGTAACAAATTATTTTAACTATAGGAAATAGTTTATTTTAATATTCTTCTGTATACATGTAGTTATATAAAAATGTTTCATTCATTTAGATTAGGATTAGAACCAATTCCAATATGTCCTCCAATAACATTTTTTAATATTATTTTAATGAAAATATAAAAACTACTATGCACTTTTAACGTAAACAAACAATAATTAAGCGCTGTCAAAGTTTTTATTGTGACATACCTCTTGCGTTTTACACTTTTTTTCAAAGTTTGAAACGTCACGCAAAGCGAAAAAGTTCTATCTGACACGGCCTTAAAACACTTGCAAAGTTAAAAACCATATTTCATTGAGAAACATTTTTTACTTTTTGTCATAATTGTAAAATTATGTTTCAGTCTTTTTACTGAACTAATTGACAATGCATATTTAAATTGTTATATAAATAAATTACTTTTTCTATTAAAACCATAACAATTTGTGGCGACGAGGATAATGGCAACAGATACCAGGATTTTACAATTACTAAAACAGCAGGGAGAAATCCTAGCAGGATTATCCCTTGGTGTTTCAAACAATCAGGAGCAATTAATGGATAAGCTGTCGAATTGTATTTCGGAATTTTCATTTGACCCAACAAATGCAATAACTTTCAATAGTTGGTATGACCGTCATGAAGACATATTTTTAGTGGATGGTAAGAGTTTGGACGATGCAGCTCGAGTAAGACTTTTAATGAGAAAGTTAAATGGTCTTGCTTATCGGAAATATGCTGCCTACATTCTTCCGAAAAATGTAAGAGACATTTCGTTCACTGAGACAATAAAAATGTTAAAAAACATGTTTGGAATACAAGAGTCGTTGTTTAGCTTACGGTATAAATGTTTGCAAACTGTGAAAACTCCGCAAGAGGATTTGGTATCTTACGCAGCTCGTGTCAATGAAGCATGTGAGCATTTCAATCAATCAGAAATGAATGCAGATCAGTTTAAATGTCTTGTTTTTGTGTGCGGACTACAGTCGCATTCAGATATGGAAGTCCGCATGAAGGCGTTATCAATTCTTGAGGATGACTCAAGTCAGACAGTCAGCAAATTAGTGACATCAGCCCAGAGAATGATAAGCTTAAAACGTGACACTGCTATGGTGAAAGAAAACACAAAATCAGTTCATGTCGAAAACGAATTTTCAACAATTCAAACAAGAAAATAATAAAGTTCCAAAAACTCCATGTTGGCACTGTGGTTCGATGCATTATTCAAAATATTGTACATTTATCAATCATCGATGCAATCAATGCAATGTTGTTGGTCATAAGGAGGGATATTGCAAAAGTCCAGGTGGAAATGTTTTATCTCCGAATAAGTTCTTTAAGAAGAAAAGAAAAAATTCTAAGAGCAAATCAGGATCTCTACGGTCAAATGTTGTTAAAATTAACAAGATTACACATGCATCCAGGCGCAAATACGTCATGGTCAATATCAACCCATTATCTTCTAATCAGCAAAGTCATGGGTTTGATGTTAAACTTCAAGTAGATACAGCATCAGACATCTCAATGATTGGAAAATCTTTGTGGAATAAAATGGGGCGACCTGGAAAACAATTCAATAATCGCTTTGTAACAAGTGCATCAAATAACAAAATAAAACTTTTAGCCGAGTTCGATTGTCAGGTCAGGCTAAAAGTGCAAGTACAACTATGTAATGTTTCTGTTGTAGAAATTGATACGCTTTTAATATTTGGTACAGATTTATGTGAGATTTTTCGCATATGGGATCAACCCTTAAATAAAATTTGCTGCCAAATTAAGCAAGCTGAAGTGGTGTCAGATGTCATGGTTCAGATACGGAAAGACTTTGATGATATATTCCAAGATATTCCAACAAAATGTACCAAAATAAAGGTTCAGCTACACCTTAAAAAAGACGTGCATCCAATTTTAAGAGCAAAACGACCTGTGGCGTATGCAATGCTTCCTCTAATAGAGGATGAAATTTCCCGTCTGCAGTCCTTGGGAATAATTTCACCGGTTGATTTTTCAAACTTGGCAGCACCCATCGTGGCTGTTAAAAAACCAAATGGCAAGATTCGTATATGTGGAGATTATTCAACTGGACTAAATGAAAGTTTAGAACCTCACAAATATCCACTTCATCGGCCAGAGGATCTATATGCAAAAGTTGGTAACAGCTGCTTGTATACTCACATCGACCTCTCAGATGCTTATCTCCAAACAGAAGTCACCCCAGATTCAGCAAGACTTCTTACAATTAATACGCATAAAGGACTGTTTACTTTCAACCGCTTAGCTCCTGGTGTTAAAAGTGCACCAGGTGCTTTCCAGCAAATCATGGATACAATGCTCATTGGTATAGATGATGCAGCAGCTTATATTGACGACATAATTATTGGTGGTTCTACAGTTGAGAAACACATGGAAAATGTCAACAAAGTTTTACAAAAACTTCGTGAATACAATTTTCATATCAAGTATGAAAAATGCAAGTTTTTTGCCAAAGAAGTCAAATATCTTGGAAACATAATGTCAGAGAATGGCTTACGGCCCGATCCTGACAAGATTAAACCTATTTTGGATTTACCACCACTAACATCTATATCAGAACTAAGATCATTCTTAGGTTCAATCAATTATTATGGCAAATATATTCATCAAATGACTAATCTTAGAGCACCGTTTGACAACCTACTGAAGGATAATGTCAAGTTTGAATGGAGTTCTACATGCCAAAGAGCATTTCAACAATTTAAAAATCTTTTACGCTCAGACTTATTGCTAACACATTACAATCCAGCACTGCCTATCAAGGTTGCTGCAGATGCATCAGGCAAGGGTGTTGGGGCGTTCATTTGTCACATATATCCAGATAAGTCAGAAAAGGTCATTGCTCATGCTTCACGTACACTCACGCCAGCAGAAAAAAACTATTCTCAAATTGAGAAAGAGGGACTTGCTCTAATTTTTGCCATAAAAAAATTTCACCGTTACTTATATGGTCGGCAATTCATATTGTGCACCGATCACAAACCTCTCTTAACAATTTTTGGAAAAAAATCTGGTATTCCAGCTTATGCAGCAAACAGGTTACAACGTTGGGCGTTAACCCTTATGATGTATGATTTCAAAATCGAATACGTTAACACCAAGGATTTTGGCTGTGTAGATGTGTTATCAAGGCTCATCGATTCTAACATCAAACCTGATGAGGATATTGTTATTGCCTGCACGACGTTGGAAGAAGATTGCTCAGGAATGTTAACCGATCATTTCAATTCGCTACCAATTACTTTTAATATGGTCCTGCATGCAACAAATAAATGTAAAACACTCCAATCAGTCATAGCAGCACTTAGCAGTGGGTGAAAGAAAAATTTATCATCAACACTTACCCCATATTACGCAAGAAGAGATCAACTAAGTGTAGTGCAAGGATGTTTAATGTTTAACGATAGGATTGTTATACCGGAAAAAATGTAGAAACTGCATTTTGAGGGAACTTCATAGAGGACATCCAGGTAAGAAGCGAATGAAATCCTTAGCAAGAAGCCATGTCTACTGGTCTGGTATCGACGATGATATTATTACTTATGTTCGTAATTGTCATCAATGTGCTGTTATTTGTTCTGCACCAGTTAAACATACACTGCAATCATGGCCAAATAACCCAATAAAACGCATACACATAGATATTGCTGGTCCCTATAATGGGTTATATTATTTTGTTATTGTTGATGCGTATTCAAAGTGGCCTGAAATTTTTGAAATTTCAAGCATATCATCAACAACTATTATTTCAAAACTAACAGAAATGTTTGCTAGATATGGAAATCCCAATATCATTGTCTCCGATAATGGTACTCAATTTACAAGTTCTCAGTTCAACACATTTGTAGCGGATAGAGGAATTACCCACCTCAAAACGGCACCATATCACCCACAATCAAATGGACAAGCTGAGCGGTTTGTGCAAACTTTAAAACGTGCGCTTGAAAAGCTAAAAAACGAGGGTACGAGTAAAGAAAACTTGGAAACTTTTCTTCAGACTTATAGATCAACACCGGGTTCTGAGGGAAAATCGCCAGCAGAGTTTTTCTTAAACCGTAAAATTAAAACAAATTTGGATTTACTTAAGCCACAAGATCAAACAATTATTAAACATAATATTCAACAAGATATAAACTTCAATAAAAAACATGGAGCAAAAGCTAAAAATCTTAAACCAAACGAAAAGGTGTATGCTCAAATTTTCAGAAATAACAAGTACATATGGATAGCTGGTTCGATAGTGGAACGTGTCGGAACTGTTATTTACAACGTACTTGTAAATGACGAAAACAAACAAAAACTAATTCGTTCTCATGCGAATCAAATTAAAAAAAGATTTGAAATAGATGAACCAATAAACTCTATTAATTTGTTTTTGGAAATGTTTGATCTAAATAGAAACTCCGATATTGTTCCTGAGTTCCAGCCTGTTCCAACTAAAGTAGCACCTGAGGTACAAAATGAAACACAATCAAAGGTTTCTGAGGGAAATTTAAACCCGTCATCAGAGGTTCTTGGATTTGATAACCCTAATTTATCTTCGACTAGCATTTTAGAACTTGAAAGACCAAAACGAAATCGAAAACTTCCTGTATGGCTGAAAGACTACAATGCTACCTAAAACAAAGGGAGATATTGTAGTACTAAAACACTTGCAAAGTTAAAAACAATATTTCATTGAAAAACATTTTTTACTTTTTGTCATAATTGTAAAATTATGTTTCAGTCTTTTTACTGAACTTATTGACAATGCATATTTAAATTGTTATATAAATAAATTACTTTTTCTATTAAAACCATAACATTTATAATCTGCAATTCCTTCAATTCAGTTACCAGTTCCAATAATTTCTCATGATAAGAATTCACAGTCATTGTCTTCTAGGTAAATGTGCTTAACAATGTTTGGATCTGAGAAACAGTTCTTTTCGACCTATATCTATTGGTCTAAGATTCTTTCAGTTCTTGGAACGTTTTTGATTCAGACACTCCTATTGCAGTGCGTACTATTGTATTGTTTTATTTGTATTATATAAAGTTTTGCCTATTAGTTCTTTTATTGTTAGGAATAATTGTAAGTCTCTATAATTTCCTTTAAATTCAGGAATAATTTTTATAGCGGTCTCTAAATTAAAAGTTGCCATATCTAATAAATTTTGTTGTTGATTATTGGGTGTTATTAGGACTTGTTCGAAAATTATTCTGTTTTTATTTCGGTGTCTTCTGTTTTTAACGTTTTATTTATAGAGTCATACAATTCAGTTTTTAACATATATTCTTCTTCTAACTTGCTTATCAGTGTTGCCTCCTGATATCCCCTTGATCCTGATTTCTTAAAATTGATTAGGATTTTTTCTAATTTATTTATTACTGATTCCATAGAATAGTAATTTATATATGATAAAAGAGAAAAAAAATATTTTTTGTTTGTTATTTATATATATACCTGTAACAACAGCTTTTTTCTGCACATAATAACTCTTAAAATATTTATTTAATTTAAAAATTAAAAATATTATTACACCTAGACATAATAAGCAAAAGGCATCTATCTTTATGGTTGTTTCGAAGTCCATACTTCGTTCTGGGCTATTGTTATTGATATTGATGACCTCCTCTGTTTTCGATTTTTGGCTTCCCATTTAAGAATTTTAGCTCAAGGTATAACTTTCTCTTTCCTGTCTCTTCTTCTTTTGTTATTTCTTTTTTCCACCTCTTTTTGATTTTTTCTTTGTTTCTGCTTTTGGTACCTCTGTCGTTTTTTGTGTCCTCTTTTTGTATTCTTCGATAGTGATTGGCTTGGGGCCATTGTTGACTGGTGTAGGAGTGTATCAAGGATAGTCTTCTCCGGCGTGTCCTTGTGGGATGTATTCCACACTGTAGTATTTTGCAAATATTGCGTCTATGTATTCTTTTGAAGGACTTTCTTCCATCAATGCCATCCGAAAAGTCAGTTAAAAAAAGTCAGGATGTAGTGTTTCAGTTGATTCCTGAGGTTAGTTTTGCAGGGTCTAGCGTTTTTTACGTTTTCAAAGTCTACAGATTGCTTAGCAGGATCGCCATATAATGTATGAATTTTTATGAAAGCAGGCTGCTAAGGGTTTTATAATGCTGCGCTTAGCCACAGCACGTTTTGATTCTTCTAAGCACTGCTAGGTGCTCAGTTACAATAATGAGAATTTTTTTGTTGGTTACAAGATAGATTCTGATCTTATTCAATAATTCTTACCGCTATTTATACCAAAATTTTATTCATAATTTTGCTTACAATACAGTTATTATTTGTCATTATTAAATGTGTGATCGCAAAACTTCAAATCAGCAAATTCAATTTTGTGCAATTTGATTC
This sequence comes from Cistogaster globosa, assembly GCA_937654795.1. Lineage (NCBI taxonomy): Eukaryota > Metazoa > Arthropoda > Insecta > Diptera > Tachinidae > Cistogaster > Cistogaster globosa. Next base: position 33,870,507 of record OW569407.1, read on the forward strand.
CTTCCAAATTCTTGACGATACATATATGTATGTATGTCAGTGCAATTGATTGTTTACGTTCTTGGGTATGGGAAAAAGAAAAAATGTTAAGTTCGCACTTTTTATTTTTGAGGAATCAATTGTTATTTTAAATAGTTGGAATAATATGACCAACTGTGGATGAGTGTGACCAACACACTACAATAAAACGTTTATAGGTATAAAAGATTGTGGCCAATTAGACAGCTTCTTGGGTTTCCACGACTTGTAAAATAATTAAAACGTAAACTGGAGATTGTTTACTTTAAGTTACATATATTTTATACCTTTTCCCCGGTCATTTCTTTTGTTTCTATTTTGTTCTAAAACGTAAATATAAGGCAGAGTGTTTTCTACTTCAAATAACTGAGGTATTATATGCAAACGAACATGTTTAATTTAGTCGGCTTTGGACTTCAATTTCTTTAAATTAAAAAACAGTAAGGAGTTTAATTTCTACCAAAGAACTTAATATTTTTTTATAGTGTCACTAAAATTGTATGCAAATTAATTTTGCGTAAAACCGTTTGCAAATCTAGGCTGAATTTGTAATTAATAAAGTGGTTAGGGTTATGCTGTGAAAGTTGTTGCGATTTCAATAAGGTGTGTATCAGCAGTGGTTCAGAAGATACAGAATTAATTCGAAAATAATAAGTTTTCAAACTATTGCGGAAAGTGATATTAAAAACTTATATGAGAGTATGGATGTGTTGATATCAACGAATTGGTTTGCCTTAGCAACGCATAATAATTTGTTTATGGCTGTAGACATCGCTATGCGTTAAATTGGATGTTCAATTTATATTGTTCTAAAAATTGTTTTAATAAAAAAAACTTAATACAAACCATTTGGGGCGCCTGATATTCTTTTGTCGAAACTTAAAACCTTTTGCGGAATAATTGTTTGGCCCTGTATTTATACATTTGATCGCCACTAAGAAAATCTGGCATTTGTGCTTTTAGTTTCTTAAGTCATTAAATTATTGTTTTAAGGAATTTTACAAAAATTGTTCAAATAAATAATTTTTGTTTTATATAAATAAAAGTATGTATGTATTTATGTTTGTATATCGTCGCCAGATTAAAAGAACGCTGTAACTGAGAAAACATTAAATGTTAACCAGAGCCAACAAAACCTGTATGAAAGTAAAAAAAAATTCATATCACAAAAACTATACAACTAAGGAACATGATTTTAAAAACTTATTTTTATTTTTTCTTACTTTATATATTGTCGGTAGAGATTTTCTCTTAAGTCTATTAATCCCGGTGATTCTGCGGCTTACAGCAAACGATTTTTCTTTCACATGTAGACAGACCTTTAAAATGCTGTAACTACAATGTTTTGTTTATGGAAACAAAATTTTAGAATTCTAAAACGCTTTAAGTAACACATATGTTTTTTTTTAAGTAAAACTTAATAGCTTTAAGTTAAAGTGAATAAATAAAGTGGGATAATGTTTTTTGATCAAAATGAAAAGGATGGTGTAAGTGTTAGTTTAAAAAATTTTGCTGACGCAAAAGTGTCGTGAACAACAAATGTAAAAAATACTAGTTTTTGTTAGGTTTTACGACAAAAAAGTTACTGATATTTTTCAAAACGCAGACAGGGCAAGTAACTTTTTTTCCTACATACAAATACGGGGCAGACACCAATTGATGCAGTATTTTCTTCTGATAAAAATGATGCAAAAAAAAACGTGTTCTCGAATTCTTGCGTTCTTGAATTCTTGCGACGATATACAGTGCAAAAACATAAGCATGTGTCTATTATTGTATTAAAATAATCGTGCATATATGTATGTATTTCTTTTTTACACGCTTATATATCTTGTGCCTCCGTGGGCATTTATTCATGCATTTAATTCGGCGTTTAACTTGATGCTTTTTTGCTTAAATTTATTTAATTAATAAGTTTGGGAGAATATAACAACTACAGCAGCTATTTTTGCCAAATGGAATTTTTGAGAATAAATGCAGTTAAGTGTGTGTATGAACTTTTTATATATAAATATGTAAGAATATGCGTGTATGTACAATATTTGGGAGTAGTGCACTAAACGCAGATTTGGTGCAAAAGTTCTTCACTCACTCAATTAGTGCAAAATTTCTTCTTGCTTTAAATGCAATGTTGAGAAAATTTACCAAAAAAGGTTCGTAATTTGCAAAAAAAGTCGCTAGTTTTTATTCTCGTAAACTTCGAAAAAAATTTTTTTTCAATATTTCATAGTGCATCCGAGTACTTAATCATTTAAAAAACACAAAGTATTAATTATCTAATAATTATTATAATTTATAATAATACTGCGCGGTACAGCACTTTCTAATGACATTCGAGATGTTATCATCCAAAAATGGAAAGAAAAGAAAAGTTATACGAAAATATCATCAGTACTGTATTTAGCCAAGTCAACTGTTCAATATATTGTGCAATTTTAAAAATAATACAATTTTGCCAAATGTTAAGAGGTGTGGTCGGTTATCTAAAGTAACTCCATGTAATTTTAGGTTTCTAGAAAAAATAATTAAGCAAAACCGAAGAAATACAGTTAGAAATTTAGCAACAGAATGGTCGTTGGCAATTGGGAAATCTATAGGGTGTAAAACTATGAGTAAATGCTTGAAAAAGTTAAATTACGCGTTTTACAAGGTAAGATTAACATCCATCACCTATCTTAGTAAAAAATTTATTCCATTCAAGCCAAAACAAAAACCATTCTTAATACCGATACAAAAACGAAAACGTTTACTATGGGCGAAAGAGTGGCAAGAAGGACTCAGAGACAGTGGGATTCTGTTATTATTAGCGATGAATCGCGATTTGAATTATATGTAGGTGAAGCAGTTTCAAAATTTATTCTAACAAAGAAAGAAACATATCACAAAGATTGCCTAAAGCGCACAGTAAAATTTCCTGCAAGCGTTATGATCTGAGGTTGCATGTCTGCCAAAGGACTAGTTCTGCTATCTTTTATAGAAAATACGGTTAATTAATAGATACATTAACATTTTAAAGGAAAACTTAATGGCATCAATACCTAAATTATCAAGTTTTAATTAATTAAAAAAATTTACAAAAAGGTGGTTTGAAGTAAACAATGTTAATGTGCCGGATTGGCCGTCATGCAGTCCAGACCTGAATCTTATTGAGTCTGTATGGACAATAATGAAGCGTCGTTCACGAAATGACCCACAAACAACTATTTCCGGATTAAAAGCCAAAATTAAAGAAAATTGGGAGGCCATTACACTTGACGAGTGTAATAATTTAATTAATTCAATAAATAAAAGAATAAATGCTGTTATTAACGCCAAAGGAGATGTTACTCAATATTAAATTATCATTGAACTGTCGTACGAACCTTAATGGTCAACTCTAAAAGAAAGTGTCTTAAAATACTTTGGTTCATTTGAATTTTTGTTTTAAATAAAATTAACATTAAGTTGATAAATATCTTGTTTTTTTTAAAACGTTAAAGCTGACTTTCAAATGAGTGGTGTTTCATTTAATCTAGGCAATTTTTAAAAGATCTACAACGACGCAAATCATAATATATGATATCATTACAGAAGTGTACGAACATTTAATGGTTAGGGTAGTACATATGTATGTATGTGTACAAAAAAAAAATAAAACTAAAAAAATTTTAATTATAATATCTACATTCTATAAGAATTATAAGCGAAAGAAAGTTAAAAATAAACATACGGTCAAACAAGAAATATTTAGAATTCAATAATTATTTATTTATTTATTTATTTATTCATTAACTTAATAATAATTAATTATTACAAAGTTACTATATAGAGTACTAGCTACTTAGACCATTGGCTCTTGTTACTTTAGATAAAAACTTCATAAAAAAACTATAACTTCAAACTGAATTGAAGAAATTTAACTTTTTTAGTAAGTCAATAATACTCGTAATATATATGTTTTCTTTTGTAATATCAATCAATAGGGTTTTAAGGGAATAGTAATATTTGCTTAAAAAAGATTTTACATAGTGGCATTCGTTTGCTAAGTGCTGAATGGTCATGGTTGAACTTCTGCAAAGATTACGTGTGGGAGGTTGTTGTCATGCGGCAATGGCCTAGTCTTAAACGCATGTACTTTTGAAGATATGACCGTGATATATCAGGTGGATATAAAGCTGGTTCACCATCCGGATTAAACTGCTTATAAATATGGCAGTAGGTGTTCCATTTAAGATTCTGTTTCTTTTAATATCTTCTGTATTAAGTGGCATATTAAAAACTTCTTTTGCTGCTTGGTTGGCTCCTTCATTTCCACTAAACCGGAGTGACTCGGTATCCACATTAATTTTCTCTTATTTCGCAAATAGTTTAATCTTTATTATTAATGTTTAACGTTGCTGTGATATAGGATTTTGAGTCTGAACAAATAATGTGCTTCGATCTCTGTTTTTTTTTTGCCCATTTATAAGCCTTTAAAATAGCTACAGCTTCTGCTATAAAAATTTACTTGTCTTCATTAATCAAGGACTGCTGCACGGTTTTATACTGTTGTCTATTGTGGCATAAGAGACACCATACGTTGACTTTGAGCCATCTGTATAACAAAAGTTCTAAACATTATTTAAATAATCTGCTTTTTTCTGGTTGAAAAGGGATAAATAAGTTTCATAAAATGTGGTACATTTTAGAGAAGATAAAAATGACGAATCAATGCTATTATTCGTAAGTAGCCAAGGTGGACTGAATTTTTTCACTGGATTTAAATTTAAGTGTAGTAATTCTATATGCCGGTGATTCGTTGAACAGTTGCTTTCAGTTTTTTGTTGCACTTAAAATTGATTTTCCTTAATTCGGCCTTAATTTCATTTGATTTAAAATATTAATATCGTGCATTTTAATTTTTATAAGTGGTTGTATATACTTTCGGCAGAAGTGTATGCCTTCGTTTTATCAAGTGATATTTATGCTCCATAAACATTGCACCAATTTGGTCAATCATTAAATCAATTTTCGTTTGGTTTATTTCTTGTTATTTTTTAAATTTTATAATGATACAAAGATCGTCCGCATACAAGCAATGATTAAAGCTGGGGTGTTTCTGAATTGTACCGTTAAGTTTTTCATAAGCTATTTGAAATAATATAACTGATAATAGCGATCCTTGTGGTATACCATTTTGAAGGGGAAATAATGAAAAGAATGAACCACTTATCTTTACTTTTAAAAAATTATAAACGAATAGTATAACTTTATATCCTACGCGCCATTCTTTTAGTTGTATGATGATGCCATGAATGCCTATTCTATCATAAGTTTTTTCAAAGTCCATTTATAGGATTGTAATATGGTTGTTGGTAGACAGGGATTTTGTTATTTGCTGCTCTAGGTACAACAAAACATCGCTGGTACCCTTACTAGGTCTAAAGACAATTTGTTTTGGGTGGATAAGTTTGTTTTTTTGGAGAAACCAAGCTAACCTTTTGGCTACAATTTTCTCTCAATAATTATATTTATGAACATAAGTACATTAATATCGAGCAAAATAAAAAATATAACTGTCAAGAAATAGAACATTTTTTGTTTATTTTTTTATTCAATAATAAAATTCTCCTTTATTTTACAACAAAAAAACAGTGACCTTTTTAATGTATCCATTTTTATTTTTATTGAATATCAAAAATTTTGTTAAACAAAAAATTAAGTCAAATTTCGTTGTTTCTTATAAAGTATAAGTCTTCAGTTTTAAATTAGTGCACAAAAATTATAGTAGCTCAAAGTGAGCTTCATATTTAGTGCAAAATTTCTCCATTGTACTAAAATTAGTGAAGAAAAATAAGTTGCAATATATTGGTGATTTCTTTTTTATAAATCAAAAAATTAAATTTTATTTCAAAAATTTTTTCACTAAGTAGATTGAGGCTGAAAGTTTTCAAATCATCACTAGACATCAACAATATTACTGCAATAATTAAATGTACATAGTTAACCAAGCTAACTGTTTAGACACGAAACAAGGCATATACTTACATATGTAACAGAGACAAGAATACTGCATATTCACTTTTATTGCTCATTCATATGTTCATTGCTTTTGCAATTCATTTAACTGCCTAAAATGATCAATGCACGTGCTTGTGTTCAACTCTCCATTTGCTTTGACTGTTTTTTTTCGCACTACTTTTATTATGCCAACACAAGTTAATCAACCATTTCATTCATGCCATTTAAAATTTTTGAAAACAGCTCGAGACTTTGGTACCTATTCATTGCTAACCATCATGTTTCATAGTATTCACCATGGTATTCATAGTATTCATGCATATATAAAGAAAATAAGAAATGAAAAAATCTATGCTTGCACAAACAAAAACCATAAATTGTGGGTATGTATATACATATATATGTATGTATATTGTACATACACAGAAATATAGACTGTGTTGCCAATTTAACTGATTTTGTGGTAGGTTAAGCGTTTTTTTTAAACACCAAAAGTATAATAATTTCTTTTAGTTTTTATATTGCTGTTTTTCGAAAGAACAAAATAAAAAGGTAAAATTTTAAACATGTGCCGATTTTTATAATAATTAAATACTTCGCAAACAATCTAATTAACCAATAGTTGAGTTAAATCCAATGAACTAATAGCTAGTCTAAAAGTAATTATCTAATGTGTGTATATTGCGATTTATAAAACAAATTTTTATAAATAAAAAAAAATTATTTTTGAATGCTAAATACTAAAATTCTCTTTTATGTGTTTTAATTTAGTTTTTAGTACCCTTCATTCACAGGTATTCACAAATGATTCATGAATACAGCGCGGTATTCATGAATCTTTGTGAATGTTTGTTGTCATTTAGGTAACACATGCAATACACACATCATATTTCATCATACGATCTCTGTGTGAATGTGTTTTCATTCGCTTCATTAGCCTAGTGTGTAGTAATGTCAACAACATTATTTTTGTGTGAATGTATTCAAAGCAATAAAACCAATGCAATTTCTTTTCTCTGATATGTAAATAATTATAGAAAATTATAAAAATAAGAAAATGGAAATATATAACGAGCCAAATACATCTATTGTTATTTTAGCAGATTTTTTCAACCTAAATTTTTTTGTTGTCATACCTTTTGGTGAAGACCGTCGTCACTGGCTGTTTATTTTATACGATTGGCGAGCGCTTTCGATGTAAAGACATCATTTTCAAGCCGCGTTTTGATTAGTACTGGTTTGATAGTGTAAGGTGCTTGTTGCATAGATAATGGTGGGCTCAGGTAGTTTTGTCGGTTAGGATGGTGTCTATTTAAAAATGGTATTATAGAGGTAGATTGCCTGATATCTGTCACGTTTATTGAAGGTATATAATTTTAATATTTCAGTCTTTTATTATTGGGTAGGTAAGTGTGACCATCTGTGGGTGTTTTGCGTTTGTAAATTTGTCTTAATAGTTTTAGTGGTGTAAAAATTGTGTCGGAGGTTGTATTTACCTGTTCGTTAATAATATCTCCGTTAAACGTGCGTGTTTTGTATATTTCCATGTTTTCAAAAATGTCCAGTCTTCGAACACGAGTCAGGGGAAATAGATGAATGTATGACGTTAATACATCCTAGTAAAGAAAGACAATATTTACCAAATTTTTTGCTTTCCAGTTTCTTGTAGGGTCGATAAAATAAAATCTTCAAGCGTTCGTTCGATGATTTTTTCATTATATCCTCTTTCTACAATTTATACTCTGTCTTGTTGAAACCAAAAATATTGGGTCACTTGTTCAAGAATTCCACGGTTGCAAAAAAGATATAAAAAATTATCTGAATAATCTAAAGTTTTATTAATAATTTACTTTAATGGTGCTTGATTCCTCTATATATAAATATTTCATGATATTCTCATGACATATTTATTATTTAAAACTACAAAATGAATTGTGTTACTGTGGGGAAAGCATATCCATATGGCCATTTCACTACTGCTCGAATAGCTCATCAGTGGATTTAACCCAAATTTTGTATTTAAAACTAGAAAGTCTTATATCTATTGCCAAGTTGATTAAATGAGAACTATATTGAATCAACAAAGCAATAAACAATAAAAACTCAACAGGTTTTATACACAAAAAACACAGCAAACATTCAGTAAATATTTTTATTTTTTCTTCAATTTTTCTACATAAGGGTTTCCTTTATGTAATTATTATTACATATAAATGTATTTGAAAGATTTAATGAAAAATCAAAAATTGTAAACAATTTTTACAAATAAGCAATGTGCACATGCAAATACAATATAAAAATTTACTATTCGGAATGTTTTTTTATAATAATTTACTTTAATGGTGCTTGATTTCTTTATATATAAATGTTTCATATCCATATGGCCATTTCACTACTGCTCAAATAGCTCATCAGTGGATTTTACCCAAATTTTGTATTTAAAACTAGAAAGTCTTATATATATTGCCAAGTTGATTAATTGAGAACCATATTGAATCAACAAAACAATAAAAACCTGTTGTTCGGCATATTCATAAAAAAAATAAAATAAATTTGAAATGTGTTTTGTAACAAATTTTTTTTATATATATTGGTTTTAAATAGAGTCCCTGAAAATTACATTAAAATTTTAACAAAAAGTTTGTTTTTATAACAAAAATTTCCTGGTCAACAACAGATAACTTTTTTTTGAAACATATATTACGATTGCTGTAATATCCTTTATTATATATAATATATAAAATTTTGGAGATATTTTACTTGAAAATAAGAGTTCCAAAAGAAACTCTTGTTTTTATTTTGAAATGCTATGCTAGACTACACTTAAACAAAATTTTCCTTACTTCTACTGATAACAAGTAATTCTGTTAGAAGCTATTAGTTCGGAAATTATAGAGATTTGTAGTTATAAACTATATGTTGTTATATTTCTGAACACAAAGCTTTGATTATAGTGAAATGTATTTATGTTGTTTTAAAATTCTTATTAATAAAATTAAATAAGACCAGCCACGTGCTTTGACAATAATAATCAATATAGGTTAGTTTAGCCGAAAAAAGTCTGTATGCAGAACAAAAACAAGCATCACCTAAAGTGTGAGAACAAATGACTTTAGTGATAATCCATTTTAAACACCTAAGTTATTCTTCCAAAACATTCGATTTGCAAAAAAAGAGATGTGTTCCATAAGTCCTAAGCTAAAAACTTGTTTTACATCTGAATGTAACCTGAATTTTTCATTAATAAAACTAAATGCGTTTAATTGTAAATAATTACGCAACAGTTTTTAAAAACTCCGGTGAGATTCAAGTGTTTTTCTTCTATCTTTCAAAATTGGAAATTGTCCCAATTAAAATGTTGTATATATACTGCCATATTCATAAAAAAAAACAAGGCAAATTTGTCATAAAATACAATTTAAAACTATTTTAATATTTTATGAACACGACAGTTAGTTTGATTTTTCGTCAAATTGGCTTTTTATTTAAACGACTTAAAAAATATTATTTGTCTACACCTTTGTATATAAAATAAACAAATCAATAGCTGTAGATTGAAAATTATATTAAATAAAAGTTTGAAGAAATTTAAACTAAAAAGATGTGATGAATGCATATTACAATTTTTTTAATTAGAAGTGGAATCTTATTCCTATTTAGGTTTTTCCTTTTATTATTCTCTTCCCTGAGAACTACTATTAGTGCTTCTTTATAGCATGAAAGATGAAATACTTCACATTTTTGCATGGCTTTATTTACTTGTAACTTTCATGCGTGGGAGTTATTCATTATAAGTTTTCTTCTAACATTGTCATTATGTACAATAATTATTTTGATTGTAATCTGTATACACTATACATGTGTTTATATAAATATAATGCCAGCCTCCATTACTTGACTAATTTTTTATAGTTTATTGCCATCAGCGGTGGGTATTTTCTTTTTATATCAAAATCTGGAATTTTACTTTTCGTGTATAGTATAGGAAAAAATCAAAGCTTAATTTGGTACTTTTAAAAGGAAGCGCATAAAGTTTGCCTAGATAGGATAGATTTTCTTCAGTTGTGTATTTTTGTTCCCATCTCAAATGGTTATTGTTTGTTTGTTTTCAACTTATATTGTACTGCAAATTAAAACTTAATAGGAGCAATCATTTTTTACCATTTGTTATTAGTTTTTTAACAATTCAATAATATTTTAAATATTTTCCTTGCAATTATTTCAATATAATGCCAATGAAGACATCCCATCTGTAATAGTTTCAAGGCAAATAAATTTATGTTTTTTTTTTACAGTTTGATCAAATATATTTTTAAGGCAAATATTTATTTAAGTGTGACCGCACATCAAACATGATTGCCCATATTTTATTTTATAACTGTTTGAACAAACAAAAATAGGCAAATAAATGTGCGTAGTTTGACCACAAAACAAATTTTGTTTTGTTTTAAAAAAACTGAGGGCGAACAAGAGCAAACAACTTTGAGGCAAATGTTTGCTAAATGTGACCGTACCTTAGTTGTCAACATTTATTACTAACTAGCAGTGCCCACGACATCGTCAGCGTGTCATTTCTACTTTTCTTGAAATTTCAATTTAAAAAAATTTTTTTTAAATATTTATAGTAGAAGTCTGAACGCAGTAGTGTTAAAAATTGCTTATAAAACGTGCTGACAATTGTTTTAGTATTACTTTACCGGTAAAGTAGGGTACTTTCTCTATTTTTTCTACGAAATGACATATATTCATTATATTTTAATCAAGGTTCCAAGAGAACTTCCTACAAAATTTTGTTCAAATCCATCCAGCAGTTTTTACGTAACGCGAACACTGGCAAACAGACATACAGAGAGCTATAAAAAAATTCCAGCAATATATGTTTTGTGTTCCATATGGATTATTATCTACACCAGGCAGAAGTTGGAAGATCTTTCAGTGGGATGAATTTTTTAAGGCAAACATAAGAAATGCTGTCAAGTATTACATACAGTTGGTCTTAGGGTTAGCTCTAAATAAAAGTTTCTTTTTTTTTGGTGTTTGACGACGTTTTAGCTAGAATTTTTTTGAGTTTCATCAGTTAATCTTGATTTATTAATTGATTGTCTTGCTAGTCATAGAGCTCTCTTTTATATTATCTTTGCACCATTGAAATCTTTATTAATATTTCAAAAGAATATTCAAGGTTATTGTTATCATTAATATTTTGTCAATAATTGTAGTTACCTACTTTTCATTCTGAATGAAAGTAAAAGACAAATCTGAGGATAGTTATGCATTTTGCTCCCATTTATTTAAATAAAATCTAGCCCGTTGTGATTAAAAATATTTGACAACGCTGCAGCGCGCTGTTATGTAGCGCATTTTGAAGGTTGACAACACTTGTAACAATCTCTTGTTCAATTATCTCAATCGTATATTTCGCATATGAGTTGACATTTAACTGTTTGAGAAAAATTAAAATTCTAATTACATTTTAGACAGCTTTAGATTTAGATATTGTAGAAATATTCGAACATACATTTTACTTCTCTACCAAGAACCTCGGCTCAATTAGATACATGATAAATGTTATAAAAATTTCAGTATGCACGGGAGCCTCCCGAAAGAGTGATGTTTGTTCAGAAAATATAATGGGCAGTTGTTGGCTCAAAAAAAAAAAAACGAATTATTATAATTGCTTTTTAATCATTAAAAATTGGAAACATGTTATGAGTGAGGAAAAACAGAATATGTTGCTTAGGTACACAGTTGTCTAGGCCAACAGCATATTAAGATATTGAGTTGATATTATTCTAATATTTTGCACAAATTATAACATTTTTAGGTTTTATTTCACTTTTATGCTAAAATGTTGAAATCGATATGTATTTAATTTTTTTATCCTTTATTTTCCCAACCGTTTTATATTTATTAGTCCAAAACCATTCATTTTTAAACTAAAAATTTGTTATGTAGCAAGGCGAATTCATATAAGGTGACAGCGCCGCTACAACAATTAAAAGAGAGACAGTGCATGGTAAACTTCAAAACAAAATTAATTATTGCACTCTTTTCCTAACACTTCTAATAACGTTTTTGGTAAGCGTTGATTTTTTAATTGATTTAAAACTCTTGTAAAAATTTTATTTTAAAGAATATTAATAAAAGAAATTTTTTAGTATAAAATGATTTACTGCCAACAGCTACCATAAACATGACAAAATTAAGCAAAAAAAATGTCAACTGCCGCAACGATGCCACCCGGAAAAATGAATTTGCTTTGTTATGGACTAAATATTTTTATGATGAAATGTTTTAAAAGTCGTAGTAAGAATTTTGTTTAAGTATCCAAATGTCGAAATTTTGGGAGACGGGTAGGTAGGAGAACTAAATTAGAAAACCTTTAATTTTAATTTTGAAAGTAATCTCAAAATAAGGTTTTAATAATAATATTAATTGCTGTGAGATTTTTTCTGTTTAGTTTAACAAATTTCAAAACATAAATACTTAGTGCGTATTAAGTCACATTTGGCGATCAGATATTAAAGTGAATTTGTTAAATTTTACCCTGACAGCTTATTAATAAGATTTTTATAATAAATAATAATTAGAACTAAGTTTCTGCTTAAAATTTTTCTAAAGGAATAAATGCTTTAGTACTTTAAACACATTATTGTAGTGGAGTAGAAATAAAAAATGCCTGAAAAAAGTAGAATGGAGAAAATAAACGGTGTATGAATTTTCTTAATTCTTGACTTTGTTAATATACAAAGATTTGGGCGCGTGACTTTGATCATTTAAGCGTACGGGGGTTTGCGTTAAAATGTTCTTGTTTTTCTCTTTTTTAAGTTGGTAAAAGAACTACGATTACAACAAAATGAATTAAATTTTACATAACTTGACTATGATAAAGTTTTACGGGACGAAACTGCTAACATTTTTCGTTTGCTTCCCAATAAATTACAAGCCTCAACAAGCCGTTGCTCTTTTTTCTTTTTTTTTTCGTATTATTATTTTGATTATTTTTTCTGTTATTTCAGTTTAGAAAAACCTCTTGGGAAAATGATTAAAAATAAATGAGGTGTTTTCTAACAGGATACAGTAGTACAAGTAGTTGGCGCGATTGTGTGTGTGCAGGTCAGCTACTTAATACAGCAAGTGCAACGCATGGATGAATAAAGGAGGCGGAGTACAAGCATTTTTCAACTTATCTTCTTACATTTTCATTATTTTTTGTTATCAACAATTTTGAAAACAGCATTTATTAATGTCAAGTATTCACAAGGCTGTCGGAATAAAGGACATTGAGATTCAAGTTATTAGTGCTTCTTGTATTTGCGGCTGTTATTTCTTAACTAATTTGTCAATACACTAAATGTTTTTAAGAAATTCTTTTATGTTTAAAGACAACTTAAATTTACTTCAAATTTTTAGTTTCATTCGATTGCTGTCAACTAAAGTAATGTAAAAAAATCTATATTAAATTTGTTCCATTTTCAATGGCTCCTAAAAAAGTTGAAAATAACTATTCTGCAAATAAAAAGCATGAAAGAAATTTTAATTAAAAATTATGTATATGATTTTCACCTTTTAATAAAAATATTAGGGAATATATTTTAGAATGTAAAGAAATAAAAAGTCCAACAACCTCTTTTTTTCAGTACGCCTGGAAGAAAAAAAAAGTGAAATTTGGTTTAAGAAGAATAATTTTATACCAAGCGTTTATAGTTAAAACAATATTTAATAATTCATGCTAGCTCAAGGAATCACAAATTTTAAATATTTCATATAAATGAAATTTTATTTAATTTATAACAAAATATTTAAGAACCTATTATTTCCAAAAATATACAAAAGGTCACGAAAACTATTGCATATGCGCTCTTTAAATACAAAAGAAAATGTATGTTTGTGTTTCAGAAAAATACATTCTTTTATTTTTTTAACACAATGATGACATTTAAGAGAGATTTGTTTTTTGTAACTTAAAGTCACGAAACTTTACATACTCTGCTCAAACAGCGATGTAGCTTTTTAATTACATCTATAATTTTTTTTGGTGATTTACCTTATATTTTTTGCAGAGATTGCCTTTTATTAGAAAGAGATCATATCTTCAAAGTAGTAATTTAATACTGTCATCTGTGCAGTGCAGAAAAACAGAGGAAGCAAAGATATTTCAGACCATTATGTAAAACTATTCATGGTCTCTCAAAAATATGCGAAATTTTTCAAATTAAGGCTGGTGTAGTCACGGTAGAAAGCACGTTGACTACAAATAAAGTTGGCCAAGGTTCAATCCCTGCGGCAACCAAAAATTTAAATTATGTTTTTTTCTGTTTAGTGGTATAAATACATATTCAGAATTAAACAATTCAGCACGCAGCCTCCTTCGTCGTTACATCTAATAAAATGGCTAGGTTTTTACCACCTGTCTTTTCTCTTTTCTTTCCCTTTCCTACAGAATGTAGCATGATTACTCTAATTAAATATGCATTGCTTGCTCAAGTGCTACTTTTCTTTAAAAAAAAAAAAAACATATTGCTAAGATTTATTGAGGCTGCTGTAGTTAATGTACTAAGCACGTTGACTACAAATAAGGTTGGCCAAGGTTCAACCCCTGCTGTTATTTGTTTGTCGAGAAACGTAAAACATTACATCAAACGGTAGTCGTATTTCGCGACCCAATAATAACCTGTGGACGTATGTATTGAGAACATATAGGCAAGTAATTTTCATCCCAGTTCTTTTGATTTTCATCGATGGATTTGGCGAGATAATCAAGAAATGTTTTACTAAACCTTTCAACCATTCCGTCAGATTTAAGGATGGTTGTGCTTGTTTCCTTCGATCCAAGCAGCATCATTAAAGCTTAAAAAGTCTTACATTCCTCGATATGAATCGATGGTATGTGGAACGCCAAAACCACAAACCAAATCAGTAATAGATCGCTGAGAAACCACTTTTGCTGACTAATTGGGTACAGCGAGGCATTCTGGCCATTTTAAAAAGGCAAAGGCCCAATAACGTCTATGGCCAGGCGATCAGACGGCTGCAACCTGCCAACAGTTGTTTGGGTTGGGCCTTTCCTCCTTTCCTTTGAATAACTTCCTCGGTTCAACCAGTTCAATAAAATCTATCACCTACTTTTTTTAAGGTTTCAAGAAGACCAAGATGATCACCTGTTGCGCTATTATAAGCTTTTGAAAGTAAAGGTGATATGTGTTTTCGTAAGACAATAGTCACTTTTTCCTTTTCATAATTTTTAACAAATTTTCTTTTGAGCACACAGCTATCAAGAAGCATTTCAGCTTTTTTTGTGTCCTCCATTTAATCGTTTATCAGGTTTCTGCTCTTATACTAATCGAGAATACTTTACCGCCCTCTTTCAGGTGTACTCCTTAACAGGACTTACAATCACTATATGATCGGCGAGATAAAGAGTCGGCATTAAGATGTTTACTTCAAGGTCGATATTGCAGAGTAAACTGATATTTTCGCAATAGTTGTGAAGCTATCTTAATAAAGCGTGATCGGATCTAAAATAAATTTACGGCCTAACAGGTAGTGTCGGAAATGGCCGTAGCAGTGAACGCCTAAAAGTTCTTTTCTGGTTACACTGTAGTTTTTCTCCGCTTTATCTAGAGATGAACTATACAACTCAATAACTCTTTCGTCGCCATACTAAACTTGGCTAAGAACGGCTCCTATACCTGAATTTGAAGAATCGGCATATAATATGAACTGCCCATTTTTATATTTTAAAGCCATGATTAGCACCATCTTGCAATTCGTATTTTTTATTTTGGCTTTTGTTAATTCAGTTCGCGGTTTGATTTATGTAGAAAGGTCTCTTATAAAATGCCTGTAGTAGGAGCACAAACCCAAAAATAATTTGTTTTATGTTTTTGGCTTAGGTGTTGGCCACTCTATAACTTTATCTACTTAACGAGGAACAACGGCCTATACCGTTGCGACCTAAAATCAGACCCAAGTAGCATACATGATCCTTAAAAATGCATTTTCAATCATCAATTGTCCAAGAGTATACAACAGTATCATCTAAATAAACCATTGCTGTGCTCCATAAAAGCCCTTCAAACACCTGATCTATAACTGTAAAAAGGGTTGCTGCAGGATTGCAGAGCTAGAAGGACATGACATTAAAATGCCAATATTGTGAGCTATAGGAGAATGCTGTTTTTTCTCTCGCGCCTGCATCAACTTCCATTTGTTAATATCCAGATTGCAGGTACATAAAAAGAACCACTTACAACCTTGTAACGCCTCGAAAATGCCGTCCTGTTATATGCAGTGGTTATAAGATTTTTAGGAAAGAGGATTTTGTCTTGTTATTGCTGAGCGACTAGGACACGAAAATCTACGCCAAGATCTAGAGATACGCCAAGTGGTCAGCGTCTAGCACTTGTTTACCTTTATATTATTACAGCCAAGGTCTGCCAATTGTGTTTGAGCTTAGAGAAAATAAACGCAGTGATTGCGAGCAAGGTTTTCTAAAAACGTAAGTTCTTGTCAAACTTCATTCTTTGTTTATGCAAAAAACGTTCAGCTTAAAATTAAAAACTAAAAGTAAATATTGCTGATTAAACATATCTCTTCATGGCCAATAATTGCATTCAACTGCTGAGTAACTTAACACTTCATTTGACACAGAATGCAATGATCGATAGAGAAAGAAAGTGCCTGTGTATTATTGCATTGCATGCATAAATTAAATTAAAAAGAACATTTAAAAGTATGATGTGTGTATTATTGCCATGCATGCATAAATTAAATAAAAAAATAACATTTAAAAGTGTGATGTTTGCTACATTCTTAACTCATAGTATATTTAAATATGTAGTGTATATGCTACGTTCTAAATTTATAGTGTATTCAAGTACGTAATATATATATATATATATATATATATATATATATATATATATATATATATATATATATATATATATATGCTACACCCTCACCCTTGAGAAAAAAATTTATAATTTAATTTTTTTTTTTGTTTTTAAGTTACTACCGGCTTGAAAATTTTCTCATTTTATTTATGGACTATCTTATTAATTTTAGGTTATTATTATGTACATGTTTTCTTCTGTTTTTATATTCTATTATTGAATTAACACCTTGGCGTTCTAGTATTTTATAAGGAACTTTGTATGGTTTCTTAAATAAACTAAGTCTCCTACGTTAAAATCTGATATCTTAGATGATTTATCGTAATATTCTTTATATCTTATTATTGACTCAACTAAAAGTTTTTTTTGCATTTTTATGCGCGTTTTTTAATCTTATTTGGAACTCATTTTTGAAATCATAAAAATTATAAATTGGTTTATTAATATATATATCATTCGGTAAATTCGGTAGTTTACCAAATATTAATTCAAATGTGTAAAATGGTAAGCTCTTATGCCATTCTGTGTCTTAGGTGCAGCACAACAAGTATTCCTTTAAAACACTGTGATTTGTGACCTAAAGATTCGTACAGATTTCTGAAACCGTTTGATTAACAAACTCTGCACCCATATCTGTTTTCATTGTGGCCATATTTTAGAACGAATTTTTCTATGGTCCTTGCAACCTCTGATGATTCTTTAGAAGTCATCGGAAAAGCTTCAATATATTTAGCCAAATCACATTGCAGGGTAAAGATATATCTGAAATCATTTGATGGCGTAGTGGGCATACTATGTCTATTGACACAATTTGAAATGGACAAAAAGGCGTATCAGTGATAACCATTTTTTCTTTATTATGCATAACTATTTTGTTTAACCATTTTGTTCATGCCTTTCCAGACATAACGTTGTTTTAATTTAGCTATCGTTTTATTTACTCCGGTGTGACCTCCGAGTAAAGACAGATGATCAGGTTCGTCTGTTATTGATTGAGGGGGATCAAATAATATAATTTGAATGGGAGTGCTCATTCCTTTATTTACTTGGTTTTCATTATTCTATTATATAACCTTTTTACGTCAAGTAGTTTCATATAACAATATATAATAAGTCTTTCTTTGAAAGGGATATCTTATTTATGATATCAGTTTTTCCCAAACTTGGCCTGTACAGTATGGTTTATTGCTTGATTCAACTAGAACATTGTTTTTTACTGTGGCAAAAGTTTGCATATTGTTATGCTTTTTGTGTTTGTTTTTCCTTGCCTTTGTACAAATTTAAGTACTGGCAAATTTCTGACGTTTGATATAGATATGCATTCCCACATGTATGAATGGCAAAACGCATTTGCGGGGGTAGGTGGTCTATTTGGACAGGTCACATCACTTCTGGTTAACGCTGCAATATTTGGTATAAGGCTTTTCAATTCATCAGAAATTTTCGGTACTCTACACAGCGCGTCAGCATTGGTGTTTAACTTTCCTTGTTTATATATTATCTCAAAGTTATACTCTGCTAAGTCCATGCGGACTCTAGTTGAAGAAGGGGTTTTATGTTTAAATAGTGAAACTAGTGGTCTATGGTCTTTTATGATTTAAAATTATTTTTTGTAAAAATAGGGTCTGAAATGTTGTATTGCCCAGTGAATTGCTAAGAGTTCTTTCGCGATTATTGGTTTATTTAATTCATGTTTAGATAAAGATTTACTTGTATGTGCAATTGGAGGATCGAAACCTATCTTGCCTTGAGAAAGTACAGAGTCAATAGCATGATTTGAAGCGTCTGTTGCTAAATAAATTCTTTTTGCATATTTGGGTATTGCAGTATTGAGGATTTGTTAAAGATTGTTTTAAGTATTTAAATGAACATTCGCATTCATTGGTCCACTTGAATTCTACATTCTTTTTTAAAAGATTATTTAAAGGTTTTGCTGTTTGAGTAAAGTTTTGTATGAACTTCCTATATTAATTGCAAAATTCAACGAATCGTCTTACTTCGGCTGCGTTTTGGGGCATTGAAAAGTTTTCTACTGATTCACACTTGTCTGGATCGGTACTTACTCCGTGGTATGTGATTATATGGCCTAAGTAAATGACTCATTTTGTAAAAATTTACATTTTGTTGGATTAAGTTTCAAATTATACTGTTTTAATTTGGTAAAAACACGTCGAAGACTTGCATTGTAATCTGCAATGGTTTTACCGAAAATTATAATATCATCTATATATATATATATATGAAACAGATATTATCTAAACCAGAAAGGGCGATTGTTAACATTCTTTGAAAGCTGTTTGAAGCTATTTTTAAGCTCGTAGAAAAAGCAGTTAAAGGTCTTGATTTTCTTTTAAGTGGGATTTGATGAAATGAATTTGTCATGATAGCTTGTCAAGCACATCTTCTAATCTTGAAATAGAAAATTTGTTTATCGACAAGTTTTTTTGTTAAGCAGACGAAAATCGACAACTAATCGCCACTTCGTATGTTCATCTGTACCTTTCTTTGGTACAATCAATAAAGGAGAGTTATAAGGGCTTGTGGAGTGCTCTATTATATTTTTATCTAAAAGTTCCTCAACTTGTGTAATAATTATTTCTATTTGGCTATGGGCAAGACGATAATTTTTTATGTATATAGGGCTAGACCCTGTGAGTGTCAGCTCTTGCTCATAGAAGTTATTTACGGATAATTGTTCATTTTTTAAGTAAAATATTTCTTGGAATTGTTTGCAAAGATCACTGATTGATTCTTTTGCTGAGTAATTTAAGTTATTTAATTTAATGTTTGTTCTCCATAGTTTCCTATAGTTAGGCTTTCAAGGTCAGGCTTAAATAAAAAGACTATTTATTTAACATACTTTTATCCGACGTTTCGTTGGCGGTTTTTTCCAACATCATTAGGGAAATTTTTTTTATTAAATATATATTCTTTTCTCGTCCAATTAACATTATTTTTATTGCAGTTTTTGTTTTGTAAAGCTTGGACAATACTACACAAGACTTAAATTAATCAAAAATATTAAAAATAAATTAAAAAAATATATCACAGTAAAAACATTTTTTTTTATAAATATATTTAATCGACCACAGTTGTTTTTATACTCAGTATAGAATTTCTAAGGATACTAAAATTTTGCCTGATAGAAAATAATTATTTTATGTATGGTAACACAGTTTACCATGAAATATATGGTATGCCAAAAAAAAAAAAAAAAAAAAAAAAAAAAAAACAGTATAAAAACAACTGTGATCGAATTAATATATTTAAAAAAAATGTTTTTACTGTGATATATTATTTTAAGTTTATTTTACAATCTTTTTGATTAATTTAAGTTTTGTGTGGTATTTACAAAACAAAAACTGGAATAAAAATAATGTTAGTTTGACGAGAAAAAATATATATTTAATAAAAAAATTTCCCTGATGATGTTCGAAAAAACCGCCAACGAAACGTCGGAAAAAAGTATGTTTAATAAAAAGTTTTTTTATTTAAGCTTGACCTTGAAAGCCTAATTATAGGAAGCTATAGAGAACAAGCATTAAATAAATCAACAAAAGGTCGATGAAGAATTAAAATCTTACGTTATTTTAGTTTAATTGTTCTTTTACTTTTGACCATCATTTCTAATTGTTCCCTTAGGTATTAAATTGGTAACCAAAACTTCTTTTGATACCAAGTCAAATGTGTGATCAATATATTTATGTGTAAATGTGAATGTGAAATTTGTATAGTCTATTCGTGCTCTATATTTTGCACAAAAATCTCTTCCTAAAATACCACTGGATGTGATAGAAAAGGAATTTTATACGACATTGAACTTATGTTTTAGAACATCCTGTTGTAGTTCTTATCCTTAAATACATGTTTCTAACGTTTAAATATTTTCTTTTGATATACACGTTATCGCACATGAGTAGCGATTGTTTATATTAATATTTTTTATATTTTCCTTTTTTATGATAGAAATATCAGCTCCTGTGTCAATTAAAAATGAAGAAGTGTTATTTTTACATATTATATATGCGTATTTACTATAGTCTAAATAAACGTTAAATTTCAGAATTTTTTTATTTATATTTCTCGAATAGCCTTATTTTCGGCACCGGGGGCTACTAAGTTTCCCTGTTGTTCTGTGCCATTCATGATAAATGCATTTTTCCTATTATTGTTTTGATTGCGAGAGTTGTTGCTAGTAAAGCGCTAGCCATTGTAATAGTTTCGCGAATTTTGATGCTGATATCTGTTGTAGCTGTTGGCTCCATGAGTATTTCTTCTTTGTTGGTTATAGTTGTTATTATAGTTGTTGTTGTATAATTTTGTTTATTTCGTTGTTGTCTATTATCGTAACGATTTTTTTGCTGCATGCAATTATTGTTGTAGCGGCTTTGATTCGTATTAGTTCTTTGTTGATTTTTTCTGTTTTTTTTTTTGGACAGCATGACACGAGCTTATTCTATGTAATCGGATTCTTTTGCTATTTGAAGTGCTTCTTTGAATGTGTTTGCTCTGCTTGCTGCTATAGTTTGAGTTATGTTGGCTTTTGTTATACCTCGCTTTAAAAAGTTAAGCGCTATGCTATCATTTAATTTAATGATAGCAGATTTTTCTGCTGTTGTTTTCAGAGTTGAAGTTTGAATGGCATTTAGTTGTGCTATCAGAACTTCTATTTTTTCGGCAAATTGAGATACGGATTTATTTCATTGAGTAGTATTTAAAGGTTCATCTAATATTGCATTTGCTGTTTTTCGAGGCTTAAATATCTCTCTTAAGTTGGATATTAAGCCATTGACATCAGCAGTTCCTAATAGATCTAGTTTTGTTTTTATCTTATCCGGAATTTTAGTGTTGTATACTAGTGAAAAGAAAGTTGGTTTTCTGTCTACAAGAACTTCATTATTGAAAAGTTCCACTAGGTTTATAAATTTTTGGGCGTCTTCTTTCTTCCCGGAAAATTCCGCTATGGCTTTGGTGAAAGAAAGGACACTAAAGTCTTGATTTGCAATCTTCTTTATTTTGATTTTATTATATAGATCCAGAAATGAAGAAAGACATTTGGATACTGTTTTTAATGATACAGGTTTTATATAAAGCAATGCTTTTTTATTGAAGATTGTTATAATTTCGGCGTATAATGATCTTGTCTTTTTTAATATTTCAAGTTGTAGAGGATCATCTGCATCCTTAATGATATCTAACACGTTGTTGTATAGTGCTGTGCTGTCTGATCTCTTCTTTAATAATGTCGCTCTTGTGTAGCGTCTGTTATGAGTCTTTTAAGGTTAGTTAGATTATGCTTCAAACGCATAATTATATCTTCTACTAAGGCATCCATGTAATTTATGTTGTTAAAACGTCAGTAAGACAAGCAATTGATTTAGCTGCTTTTAATGCTTCTTGACGTTTACTTTTCTTATTTAGCCTGCATATTTTCAGTGCAAAACTGGTAACTGTTAATGCCGAAATTATTTCGTGTTGTTCTAAAGTTTGAGAATGATAGTCATGGTTATTTATAATATTTACGGTCGCATCACCCGATTGGGCTGATGGTTTTGAGATGGTTTTTCCCATTATAATAAAAAATTTCTGTGTTTTAATATTTTTTTTTATTTATTTCTCTGTTTTTTTCTTTTTTCTTTAATTTTGAGACTTGCATTGTTTCTTTCTTATTTATTAATTGATAAGGCTTTTATTTTATATAAATGATATAATTCCAATCGTTGCTTAAAATTTTTTCCACCTCGTCGTTTCTTTTTTGGTATTTCTGGTAAGGGAGCATCTTTTTGCATTGGTCTCGACTTATGAATACGAATCACTTCTTATATTGTAATTGGTTTTGGGCCGATACGCACGTTCACGGAAGCAATGTTTGTTTAAGTTATGTGGGACGTAAGTTACTTCGGGTAGGAGTCCTTCTGGAAAGTATAGTTCTTCCTTAGTGTTGTTTAGGTATTTCTCCCAGAAGTTAATTATTCTATTTACGTCTTTTGCTGTAGGCGCATTTGTATTCATCAATGGCACAGATCAACCCGAAAAAATAAGAATTTGTATGATATTTTTACTTTATAAAAAAAATTATCATTGTTTTTTTTTTTTGTTAAATTTTATTATAGAAAATTGAGGATCTGAAGATCCCAAGTTTGGTGCGCAGGGTCGCCATGTTAAATGCAGTGGTTATAAGGTTTTTAGGAAAGAGGATTTTGTCCTGTTATTGCTGAGCGACTAGGACACGCAAATTCGTTTAGCGGCGAGCGCCTAATATCTCTATATTTATTCGGCGGAGATACGCCAAGTGGTCTGCGTCTAGCGTTTATTTGCCTTTATATTTATACCGCCAAGGTCTGCCAATTGTGTTTGAGCTTTCAAAAAACAAACGAAGTGATTGCGAGCAAGGTTTTCCAAAAACTGTCAAACTTCTTTATTTATTCAAAAAATGTTCAGCTTAAAATTAAAAACTAAAAGTAAATATTGCTAATTAAGCATTTCTTTTCATGGTCAATAATTGCATTCAACTACTGTGTAATTTAACACTTTTGTTGACATAGAATGCAATGATGGATAGGGAAAGAACGTAGCTGTGTACAATTGCAATGCATGCATAAATAGAATTAGAAATAACATTTAAAAGTATAATGTGTGTATTAGTGCAATGCATACATAAATTAAATTAAAACAAGAACATTTAAAAGTATGATGTTTGCTACATTCTAAACTTATAGTATATTTAAATATGTAATGTACAATGGGATTTGCAAAAGTGTTTTTTTTCTACTCCCCGCTTACTTTCGGTCATCTAGAGGATTAAAATTATGATAAGCGTCAAAATTTTGTTTCTAATTGTAAGCCAGCCAGGCCCCGCGCACATTAGAGGTAAAAATCGTATTAAAAGCTGTTAAAAATATGTTTGGCTTTATTTATTAATAACTCTTAAAATACAAAGTTTTCGCGATTCAGTTACATAAACTTCTTTTTTCGTTACAAAATTAAAAATATTTTGTTCATACAAACTTTTAGCCTACAAAAGACCGTTAGTAGTTTTTTTAGCGGCCCAATTCAAAGTTTATCTTAAAATGAAATTTCGAGTGGCTCCCCTTCAAATTATAAGGCTTATAAATGCGTATAATTTTCATCATGCGATAAAAAAATTTGTACACAATTATTATGTGAATAGATTTTGTTCAATATTTTCTTCATTTCATGACTAAATGACCAAAACCTGACTCAGGTCTACACTACTTTTCTCTAAATTTTTAATAATTAATTACAATAAAATATGCAAAACGATTATTTTCACTTTGTAAGTATAATGGCTTCAGTTAGATTTTATTTTAGCGAATAATCGATTAAAACTTTAAAAAGTATTCGATTAATCGAGTAAACTATTAGTTTAAAATTTATTAAAGTTTCAAATAATTAAAATTAAGACCAAGTAATACAAAAGACCACTAAAGGTAAAAAACTTTATTTTATAATCTATATTATTTTGGTTGTGTCTTTAAAAAGGTAATAAAATTATTTTTTGAAAAATTTGATGAAGGAAGATTTTTGTAGTGCTGTTCCATTGCATGTATTATGCTTTGCTTTTGTTCTTCTTGGTGTGATAATACTGGATTGAACCTCGTAATCAACGCTATTCCTCTTTCCGCTATGTCATTGACCACTAACAGACGTTTAACTACTTTTTTGGCTGCAATAAAGTTTTTGTTTTGTTCCCAAGTAAGAGATTCCAGTAATTTTTTCATTTAAAATAGTATCAAAAAATATATAGGTGTTTTTTGTAACGAAGTCACATAATTCAAGAAATATAAGCTCATCGGCAGGCAAAGGAATGCGTTGTGGATAATCTGGATGCGTCTTTTTTTTAATTTTTTATCATTTTTCTTTTCATTTCAATATTGACATCATCGTCAAAGAAAGATAAGGCAATATTGCTTTCATTAAGATACCAAAGATGTCTACAAAGTTTACTTTGCATAGCAGTTCCAACGTCATTGTCAAGTTCTTTGAATTGTTGTAATTGCTTCAACAGTAGCAGGTCGTTGTTCGATGCCTTTGTTGCAACTTGGCACAGGAACTAGTTCTTTAAATACAACCGGACAGCAAAAACATTAAAGCGACGAATATTTTCCAATTGTTGAGCTGAAATATATTGCTTTAATAATGCTTGAAATAATTAACTAAAATTTTTAAACTCACAAGATAGATTTAGTTGTGTTCGAAAAAGAAACATTTTTAAAGAATATATAATTTTCGCCATCCATCTAGCATGACTAATTTCACCTGGATGTAAAATTCTATAATTTGGAATCTTTTGACCAAGAAACAGTAAACTTAATTTTAGCATTTTAATATAGTCATGTCGAATACTTTGCATTTTATTTTGAATTTGATCCTCGATGAAACTAATTATACCTTCCCTAATATTAACAGGAAAATATTTCGCAACGTCTTGGTCTATAATTCCATATTCAATCCTTTCATGCTTAAGCTGAGCCCACGTTTTGCAAAACTTATCGAACAAGTTAATTTTCGGTCTGGATGTATTTCGCTCTACTGTTATCTGAAATGCTGCCCCAGCTAATAATTCCATTATATGGTGACGACATACAAAATGTATTAATTTTCTGTTAAGTCTTTTTTCTAATGTAACGCAGGCTCCTACACAAATACTTGTGTTGCTTGAAGTGGTATCAAAACACATTGCCATAACATTATTTTCTACATTCCATTCTACCAGTGCTGAATAAACGGCATCTGCTTCAACAACTCCACTTTGCTTGGAAACTTTTGGAATTCTTAGGACTTTACTGTTTCCACAAGAGGATAAAATAATTGCCAATCTATTAAGTGTTAAAGTCTTTACATTTGTGTAATCTTCAAGAATTTTACCGTCTCAATGCACCGTGTATACAGCGTTACCAGAAAATTCCATCATAATGTTATTAAAAATAATATTTCTTTGTTGAATGCGCTGCTTCCGAATGTATTCTGGAGAAATACGCAGAGTTCTGATATCGTGCCCTAAATTACGTGCTGTCTGACCAAGTATTATCGCAGCACCAGTGTTACTTACTTGATATCTATCTAAAGCTTGGGTTAATCCGGAGTTAATTAAGTTTTCAGCAGTTCTACTTGGTTTTTGTCGAATAACTTTTCGTGGAGGCATGTAAGTTTCATCTTTTTCAGACACTGTATCATTTTCACTCTCTTCATCATCTTTCTCTTCAATACTATTATGTCTCTCAGAGTAATTTGACAATCGATTCATAGAGCTTAATCTCAATCTCTTTCGCAGTAATATCATTGATGTGCGATGGTCAGGAAGAAATTGTAAGGCTTGTTCATTATTGGTTTCTTTTAGTAACCTAGCAACATTAACATGGGATGCATCTAATAAAACATCTAAAGAACCCACAAACTTTTTTTTTCGAACATGTTGTTTTCGTTTCCGGATGTTGTTATAACTCTCATAAGTTCGTAAGATTAATTTTTCGATTCCATCTTTTCTCTTCGTTGGAATTTTAAAACTTTTATAAATAGCCATTATTTCAGCGGCAACAGTAGAGCAACTACTTCTGACACAGTATTTTTCTTCTTGTACTAAATAAAGCAATCTCTTCAATATCACTTTTTTGCTATATAGCATTTTACCACTAATTTTTTTTAAAGCTTTTCCTACAACAAAATTATATTCTCAAAAACCAATAACAGTTAAGAAATTTCAGATAATTACCCAATAAATAGGCACTCATATTTAATGAAGATATAGTTTTAAATATTATTAGAAAATCTTAAAATTTTAAAACACGATAAAGCGTACCTTCAATACAAATGTTTAAAGAACTTTCTAGAAACTATGACTTTTTTTGTATATATATTTGATTTTTAAATTATTTAAAATAGGCTTACTACAATATTCTAAAATCCAAACACCTTCAGCAAGTTTATAAGCCCCTTGATATGCAAATTAAATAGAACTTGACGTCACTGAAAAGTATAATTTAATTTCGCTCAACTGAATAGTTACGTGATCAATTATTCGTTAAATAAGTCAAATTTTAAAAATGTTTAAACAAAATTTAATTATAAAAATCGTAAACACCAACCGATTAATCGAATACATTTGAAAGTTTTATTCGATTATTTGCTAAAATATAATCCTTAGTAATATACAACTGACTCCATTATACTTACAATGTGAAAATAATCGTTTTGCATATTTTATTGTAATTAATTATTAAAAATTTAGAGAAAAGTAGTGTAGACCTGAGAGGTTTTGGTCATTTAGTCATGAAATGAAGAAAATATTGAAAAAATCTATTCACATAATAATTGCACACAAAAT
Source organism: Cistogaster globosa (assembly GCA_937654795.1). NCBI lineage: Eukaryota > Metazoa > Arthropoda > Insecta > Diptera > Tachinidae > Cistogaster > Cistogaster globosa. Next base: position 33,897,747 of record OW569407.1, read on the forward strand.
TTTTTATCGCATAATGAAAAGTATACGCATTTATAAGCCTTATAATTTGAAGGGGAGCCACTCGAAATTCCGTTTTAAGATAAACTTTGAATTGGGCCGCTAAAAAAACTACTAACGGTCTTTTGTAGGCTAAAAGTTTGTATGAACAAATATTTGTAATTTTGTAACGAAAAAAGTAGTTTATGTAACTGAATCGCGAAAACCTTGTATTTTAAGAGTTATAAATAAATAAAGCCAAACATATTTTTAACAGCTTTTTAAGATGATTTTTGTTACTAATATGCGAGGGGTCTGGCCGGTTTATGCTTTAGAAATAAAATTTTTGTGCACACCGTATTATTTATCCCCAGCATAACAGAAAATGCACGGGGAGCGAAAAAAATAACACATTTGCATATATGGGTGGTCTAATGTACATGCTACGTTCTAAATTTATAGTGTATTTAAAAATGTAATATATATATGCTACAGTCCATTCTGGGAAGGGGACACGAATCTTTACGAGTAGTACCGTTTAATCCAAACAAAATCTTTAAGAGCCGTCCGTGTTCCTCAATAATGCAACAAGTGATGGCCACGGACTAGAAGATTTTTGCACGACGCCCAGCGACAACATTTCTTAAGCTAAATCTGCCACATAAATTTAGTATTAAGCCATTATGTACACGTTTTATGATTAGAAAAGTATCCGAGAAAAATTGATTAAGATGTACGAATAAAACTGGAGGCATTTGGTCCATCCGGATATGGCGGTCGATATTTGTTTAATGACAGCAATTTTTGTATTAATATTTGTTTTCTGTCAGTTTCTTATTTTTACAGTATTTCCTCAACGTCAAAAAAAAAAATTCTGTAAGAACGGCAACATTACCTTATTTTGTAAAATATTTGATGGTACCTTAAAATGTACTTGGTGTTGTCTTTCTGCTCGACGTATTCAACATAATTTTTAAAACAAAAAATTGCAAAAACTCATTAAAATCTTTGTGTTTCCAACAAAAAAAATTGTTATTTTTTTAATTGTTTAACATACATTATTTTCATTCCAACATAATAAATTTAATCAAGTTTTACTTGTGTGAATATGTTTTATAAAAAATGTAATTTTCTTCACTTCAAATGTACTAATCAACCCTATTTTACCTTTTGGATAAACGTAACCCTTTTTTAATTACAATAGGTTATGGGCATAGATTCCATAAGGATATAATATTAAAGGAAACGTTGAAGTCAAAGCATAATAGCTGTAAAATTTTAAAAGGATAATTTTTAAAAAATGAATGCATTAACAGGACGTATTCCTTTATTGAACGGGGATAATTATGGTACATGGAAAGCTCAAATGGAGGCGATACTACACAAGAACAGATTGCTTAAGATTGTAATAGCTAAAGAAAGAGCTCCGAGCGTGGGTGAACTTCCAGAATCGCCGACTGATGCACAAACAAACAATGCAATATTTAGACAAGGATATGGATGCAACAGCGGAAATTTTAATGGCTATATAGACAAATATTGTTACAATGGTAAAGAATATGAAAGGCTCACAAGAAATATGGTGCTATCTTCAAGAAACATTTGATCGTAAGTCAATAAGGAAGAAAATAGATTGTTACCGTAAGTAATTAAATTTAAAATTGTCTGAAAACTAATCAATATCGCAATTTTTAATTGATTTTAATGTGTTTGTTTCATGCATAACGAAAATTGGGATCGAGATTGGTTTTTATAATGCTTAACGCTTTACCAGAGCGCTTTTCATCTGTAATAGCTTCTGTCAGCACTTCAAATGAATTTCCAAAATAAGTTATTTTAAAGTCAAGATTGCTCGAAATTGTTGACAAAGAAGAGAGCAATGCAAATAACTTAGCGTTCAAAGCTAAATTTTATAAGCATATAAACAACAATCAATCCAAAAATTTTAAAAATCAAGAAGAAGATATGATTAAAAATAAATTTATTTTATAAAGCTAAAGATTGTAGAATAATTGTTGTGAATGCTCGGTATATAGAGAAAAACCAAAAACTTGGAATTTCAAATCGAGTCTTAGTTAGATAACATATTTTAGTAGTTCCCATGAAACATGGATAATTGATAGAGTGCGTCGTCTCATATGTGCAATCAAAAGTCTTTATTTGAAATTATAGATATAGTTTAGAAATAAAGTTAGACTGGATGACGATAATGAATTGAATATTAAAAGTATTGGAAAAGGCAAGATAATGGAAAGTCAAATAATAATACTCTTTAAGTCCCGGATTTACAATGCAATCTTATCTTAACTAGCAAATTGACTTATAATGGTTGTACGGTTGTTATGAAAGAAACATAAGTAGTAGTTTATAAGGAGAGAAAATTTATACTTTGTTAAATTAAATAAAAATGCTGAAAACATATGTAAAACATGTAACAGCAAATTTAAATAATTTTGAGGCAGTGTAATTGCTCAAAAGATAGGGTCACTTAAATATGAGTTAATTAGAAAAACTGCATAAAGATGACATGGTTCAGGAATTACCTAAAATAAAAGTAATCGATTGTATATAATGCATTCGTGGTAAGCAAAAACGTTTACCTTTTCCTCACAAGATTGAAAAGTCAACTTCTGAAATACTTGCGCTAGTTCATACTGATCTCTGCGGTCCTATCAGAACTGAATCCCTTGGTAGTAATTTGTATTTTGCAACATTTATTTATGATCACACCCAAAAAGTTTCTGTATATTTTATCTGCAATAAAAATCAATATTTAGAAAAATTTATGGAATTTCAGAAAATGGTGGAAACGCAGACTGCAAAAAATATAAAAGTTTTAAGAAGCGATAATGGTGCAGAATTAGTTAGTGAGAGTTTTACAAAATTTTTAAAAGAGAATGGAATTAAGAGGGCAGTTTACAACAGTTTATACTTCTTAACAAAATGGCATAACGGAAAGAATGAACAGAACATTAGTAGAAATGGCGTGATGTTTAATGTTAGAATCAGGTTTACCAGAGAGTCTATGAAAAGAGCTAATACACACTTCAACCCACATTAGAAATCGCTGTCCAACAAAGCTAAATGGTATTAAAACGCCTGAGGGGTTATGGACAGGAAGAAAGCCTATTATACGTCATTTTAGATGCATTGGTTGTATATACAACATCGAAAAGATCAACGTGGAATGCGAGAAGCAATGAGCACGTTCTTGTAGGTTATTTAGAAGAGTCAAAAGCTTACAGACTATGGAAAGACGGAACAAAAAAATGTAACATGTAGAGAAGTAAAATTTTTAGAAAAAGAAATGTATAATGCAGCAAAAGAGAATAAAAATCCTAATTTTTATGAATTACTATCTGGTGACAAAATGAGGAATAGCCCGGATCAAATAAATTTGGATAACTTTGAGGCGAGCACCAAAAAAAAAAAATAATAATAAACAGGATATCAATAGTAAGCCTGGAAATAGAAGTAATGATATAGAACCAGTAAGAGAAAATTCAATCGGTTCAATAGGAAATCGGTTAAGATCAAGAAAAAATTCAAGCTGCAAAAGAGAATATAATAGATCCTAGAAATATAACAGAAGCCATGGATTCGGATTATGCGAAGAATTGGTTATAAGCTATGCAAAATGAATATAATTCATTGTTAAAGAATAGAATATGGAATTTAACAGATTTACAAAGTGAACGTAAGGCAGTTGGATGTAAGTGGGTGTTTAAATCAAAAATTAGGCCAGATGGAACTAAAAAAACGTAAAGCCAGACTAGTAGCAAAGGGTTATTCTCAAAAATATGGATTAGATTACACTGATATCTTTGCTCCTGCAGTTCGACAAACTTCCCTTAAATTATTTTATGCTCTTGCAGTTGAAAATGACTTAAAGCTTCGTTAGCTAGATGTGTCAGCTGCACTCATGAATGCAAATTTAGAAGAAATGATATATATGCAACAACCAGAAGGCTTTATTCAAGAAGAAACAAAAGAAAAGTATGCAAGTTAAATAAAGCTGTCTATGGTCTCAAAGAAGCTGGTAGACAATGGTTTAAAAGAATTGATTCTGTTATTAAAGATTTTGTTCTAAAACAGTCAAAGTACGACCAGTGTATTAATTTTTGTAGACGATATTATAATTGCTGCAAATGATAATAATTATAGAGAAAATTTTTTATGTAAATTAAAAGAAAATTTCGAAATTCGTAACATGGGGATTCCAAAGCATTGTATTGATCTAGGAGTAAATCTTAAATATAAAGAATTATCGATTTCGTAACCAGGATATATTTCAAATTTGATCAAGAAATATGGTTAAGAGAATTGTAATCTTGTAAAAACTCCTATGCAGTCAGGTGTTAAATTAGAAAAAGGACCAACAATTTGCCGAGAAGCAGAGTTAATGAAAAATTTTATTAGAAACTATTGGATCTATCATTGTACATATAGTATACCTGATATAACATGTGCTGTAAATATGTTGTCACAATTTTCTAAAGACCCTCGTAAACAACATTTAAATTTAGCATATCATCCCAGCAAAAAAATAGACATTACCTTTAAAGCACTTCGTAAATGAACTAGTTCTTTAAGTTAAAAAAGAATATCGTAAAATACGTGCTTATGATAATTATTATTACCTGCAGTAGTCAAAGTAATAAATTCTCAGTAAATGATTATAAAAGTCTCACGCCTTCTTAAAATCATTAGGTTGGTTTTCCAGTTGGGAAGTCCTTCCGCCAAAATGCTTAATTGTATACTCGACTACCTTTTTTAAAATTTTTTGCTGGGATGTTTTTAAATATTTAAGTTATACTAGAAATGCTGTAATAATGTATATATTGGTCTTTGTGATGCGAATTGGGCTCAAGAGGTTAATGATAGAAAATCTCAAACAGGTTTTGTTTCTTACTTCCAGGTGGTCTCGCTTCCTGAGGAGTCAAGAAAAAAAAAGAGTAGTAGTAACATCTAGTGCTGAGGCGGAATATGTGGCTTTAACTGAAGTAAACAGTAAGCATCTTATTTGCGGTATATATTAAAAAACTTGGTTATACCGATCACAGTCCATTGTTGATAAACACTGATTCACAAAGTTCCCAGAGAATGGCTGAATTCGGATCTAATTATTCCCGTACAAAACATATTCATTATAATTATTATTATGTTAAGGATGCTATAGAACAAAATATTGTTAAACGAAAATATTTCTCTACTGATATAATGTTAGCTGATGCTTTGATAAAACCTTTACCTAAACCGAAACATTTATTTTGTTGTAAAAGTTTCGGAATTGTAATGTTACCTTATTATACTTCAATTACAATAATAACCTCTTGTCGATGGAATAAAAACTCAAAACAGTGATAACAACTATTAAATTTTTTTCAGCCATAACTATTTAGAACTTCACGATTTACTTTTGAGCACAAAACTGTCTTGCCTTATCATATATATTAGAGGTCTGCACTTATGTACTTAGCTATGTTCATTTAAAAGAACACGAGCTCAAAGCTACATGTTCTCAGATACTTAGCGCAGTCCCTATAAAGACATCTTATCAATGTATTTTCACATTTAAAACTGTTAATTGACCTAATAAAGCAATTAGCGTTCAATTCTTGCTTACTGTTTATGCATAATATGTATTAAAGTATGCAAGTGTTATTGATAAGTTGTTAAAAAGAAACACATTACAAAAATTTCCAATAAATACCAAAATTGTTGTAAGCAAATTCATTTTAGAGTGTTTTTTAAAGTCTTCGCTACCTGTAAGATGCACACATGCGTTTATGTAAAAAAACATAGAACACTGGAAAAAATTAAGCTCCCAGGTATGATTATTAAGAATTAAAAAAAACTTGTAAAGTATAATTTGAGTATGTCACTATTATACAAATATGTAAAAATATCTTCAAGTACTCTTCGCACCAAGTAGATGTGATCATGATTTTTGAAGTACACTGCCACTGAGAAAAAAAAATATTAAAAAAATAAATTAGATTTAAATTTATTTTTAAGTATAGACTTTGGTGCTGAGCTTAAACTGCAATATTTGCTCTTTAAAAATGCATTAAGTGGTATCTTTCTTTCTTATCATAACAAAATGGTTTAAGGGCTTCTGTTCTTTCTGTCGTGTTAGAGACATTCATAAAAATGCCTTAATATTACTGATTAGCCTACAAAAGCTCAAAAAATAATATTTTTTTTAAATCTAACCTTTATCGCCTTTATGTTTCGAGTGGAAACTTTAAAACTGAAAATATCTTTTGTCATAGGAAAATAACATATTATATGATTCATTAGGTTTACACTATGTGTATTGATTTACGTATGGAAAATCTGATATTCCGTATAACTTGTACACATAGTCTAAACACACCTTTACCCTTACATACAATTGAGGGTAAAATATGCAACATATTTTACACTTTTTCGTGCGACATATTTTTTAATAATAATCTAATTATACTTTTGTATAAGTCAAATCCAAAGTTGTTGCTACGAAATATAAACTGGACAGTAAAAACAATCTGGATTTTCTATTGTTAATGGTTATTAAACAATTTCAATATAATTTTATTACCAATAATAAAAACCATTATAAATCGAAAATGATATTAATTTTATATTAAAGACCTTTTCAGTTTTAAGCTGAGTTGGCCCATAGTTTTAAAGTTATCAAAACAATTTAATTACAACTTTACCCGAGGAATCTTCGATTTTTGTCGACTTTTTTAATAAATTGAAAATTTTTTAACATATAAAAACATTTATAAAATATAAATACATACTCGTAAATCATCAATATTACACTACTTACAAATTAAAAAACTTTGTAAATTTAAATTACAATAAACAAAAAAAAAACATATTAACAATATTACAACAAGCTATTCTTAAAAAACACACAGGCCACACAGCTGTACTTGATAATCTAAAAATATTGGATAGGGAGAACGTGGAGAGAGAGAGAGGGAGAGAGATACATAAAGGTAAGTTCTCACATTCTAAAGAAAATGGGAAATACAATGAATTTAGAAGGGGACACTGACAACATTAATTGAAGCTAAAGAGTTGCCATAAGCTAGCCGCTAGACCATCTCATTATGAATCAGTATAAGTAAATTTATTATACAATAGAAACTGTGTAAATGATCTGGTAAATAGCCTTAAAAACTTTTAAAAACGAGGGTTCCCTCAAGCTTTGTAAAATTATCATTTTTTCGTTTTCTTTTTTATTTCATTACGCACAAGGTCAGTTTTATAAAATAAGAATATTGTTTATAAAACCGAACTTTATAATAGCTTTATAAAATAGAAATGAAAATTTAAATAAAAAGTTCAAAATCATTAATATTGTTGCGAAGATGCTTTATGTAGGTCATAAAAATAAGTAAAAATAATTGTCACCAAGAAAGTAAAACGAAATGACCTATTGTGTATGTTTACAACGCCAGAAGTTTCCACAAAAACTTCTTAATCATAAAACAAAAACAACTAACATAAAGCAATAAAAATAAACGCAACATACAACTACACACACACCTACATAACGATTAATAAAAATAGACAGCATGTATAGATAAATTCAAATTAATAATGGAAGGTTCTGGAATCAAATAACAATCATAATGTGTCTCAAATGATAAATGCGTAGTAGAGAAATATTCTACCAACAGATGGAGTAAAATTCTAGTATGTTCAAGAGCCTTAACATTGGATATATAAAAGCAACGGCCATACATGCTGAATCATTCTAAGTGAAAGCGTCAACCAGTAAAGATCTTGTGGTAAAACGGATAAACAGTGGTGAAGTTGCCATCGCGTATTTTTGTGTACTAATCGCGAATAAGTGAATAATCGTCTAATAAAAGTGTAATTTACTTAAAGTAGTAAATAAATTGTGTTTACTTATTTTGCAATAAAAGAACTCAGTAAAATAAACGTTTATAAATTTAAATAAACGTAACGATTGGTGTCAGAAGTGGGATTGCAAATAATAAATAAACCACGATGAAATTTGACGAGCTTAAAGTTGAGCAGCTAAAAATGGAGCTAAGTAAAATGGATCTGCCGACAACGGGCAATAAAGCGGAGTTGCAAGAGATTAATAGATGAATTCAAGCAGCATGGTATTGATATTGGGACATACGAATTCGGACAAATAGAGGAAAAAGAAGTGATTAAAGTATGTACTCCATTAACAAGCAGCATTATGGACTTGAATTCTATGTTTGCAGCTATGATAAAGCAGATAGAAGAAAATAACCAGAAGCTTCAAGAATCATTAAAGGACAGCCTCAGAGTAATACAAGAAACCTCTCGTGTCAATGGAGAAAGACTTTTAGCGGAGGTAAACGAGAAATTTCAAGAAGTTTCAGAAGTCTTCAGTAAACGAGTGGACGTCGTGAAGATGAGAGTCAGCGGCCTAGAAAAAAAGGTGAACGAAGAATTAAATGAATTAAAAGTGCAAATGGGCGAACTACAAATTCGAGAAGGACCAGTGAGAGGTATCTCTGAGCATGCAAGCAAGATAAATAGTCCGAGCTTTGACGGCAGCGCACCTTTTAATGTTTTTAAGTTGCAGTTTGAAACAGTGGCCAACAAGAATAGATGGGACAATGATGAAAAAGCTATAGAGCTTATCTTGGCCTTAAAGGGAGCAGCAGCAGAGGTACTCTAAAGTTTACCAGCCGGAAGTAGAAATAATATGAGGACATAATGGATGCCTTACAAGGAGGTGAGCATAAAAGAGAACTTTATAGAATGGAGTTACGAGGCAGGGTTCAAAAAGCGAACGATATGCTTCAAGACTCCGCTATGGAAATTGAACGTTTGGTGCAGCTGATTTATCCAGGCGAAAATCATCCGTTTCTCGATCAGTTTAAAATTGAAGCATTTGTGAATCGTACACGATATCCAGATGTAAAATATGTGGTTTGTGCTATGCAAAAATCAACCTTTCAGAAACTATCTCGTACGCGCTAGCACAGGAGACCGCAAAAGTCATCTCGAAGCCACAGGTGTACAAGGTGCGATGTCTTGAGACTGATGATTATAACCAGGGCGATAAAAGGAGCGAGATAAAAGGTATTGTCAAACAAATAATGGAGGAAGAAAGGAGTAAGCCTCGCGCCAAATGCTTCAACTGTGGAAAAGTTGGCCACCTCCAGCGCAACTGCAAATCTACAAAGAAAAGATCAAGATCTGTGTCGCCAGCAAGGGACAACAAGCGGGCGAACAATAGCAAATCAGTCGAGTCATCGTTAAACTAAATCGAGCTAGCGCTAAGGGGCAAGTGCTAGCTCCCACAACCGATGGCCCCACAATCTCGATTTCAATTGTGCAACAGAAGAATAGCAACCTAACTGCTTGTGGCCTAATAAACGGAAGAAAGCAAGTCCTCACCATAGACACAGGAGCGTCTCAGTCGATAATAAGGCCCGATTTAGTAAAAGGCGCTGTGGAACCGTTAAATAATGCGCACGGCTACTGGGGACTTTGCCACTGTCTTTGGACGAGCCAGGGTAAGACTGACTATAGCAGACATCAGCGTTGACCATGTATTTGTTTTCGCCGATATAGTGGACGAAGTTATCATTGGTGCAGACTTTGTGATAGCCAACGGTATTAATCTGCACATGGGCGAGCAAATAATGATCTGGCGTAATATGGAGATACCCCTGGATGTTGGTTATGAGAGCAGGACCGCAGTAAGGAAGCTATTTGCCGTCGAACGCCAGAAATTACCACCTCAGGCGGAAACTATAGTATGGGCACGTGTGGAGGCACATTGTGTGGATAACCGGTTGTGGGTGGTAGAACCAACAGAAGTAAAAGAGGACATTTTAACAGCTAAGGCCCTTATAAAAATCTGCGACGATGGAAGAGTTCCTGTGAGGGTACATAATCTGTCCAATAACGAAAAGACCATAAACAGAAATTTTGAGATAGGTCGATGTGAGCCAGCTGAAGCCATAATAAATTGTGCGGTGAATACAGTATGCCCCAAATTACAAGCCAGAGAAAGAGATTTACTAGCAGAACAGGTGCAAAAATGGGTGGCAGAACTAACACCTTCTGACAGAAACAAAGCAAAGCAGTTGTTGAGAAAACATGCCTCCGTCTTCGCCCTAAGTAATAAAAGCCAAGGTAGAACGGCAGTTGTGAAACATGAAATTAATACTGGCGAAGCGAGGCCTATAAAACAAGCACCGAGAAGTGCTCCCCTAGCAAAGCGAAACGAGGTCAAGGAACTTGTCAACGAAATGGAGCGGAACGGAGTCATTGAGCAATCCTCGAGTCCGTGGAGTTCGCCAGTAGTTTTAGTAAAGAAGAAAGACGGCGGTACCAGGTTTTGCGTTGACTACAGGAAGCTCAATGACGTCACCAAGAAAGACAGTTATCCGTTGCCTAGAATTGACGATACCTTAGACACGTTGGCCGGAACCAAATGGTTCTCTACCTTGGACTTGAAGAGCGGCTATTGGCAAGTAGAGATAGCCGATAAAGACAAGGAGAAAACTGCCCTTGGCGCGAGTGGTGGCTTATGGCAGTTCAAGGTGATGCCATTTGGGCTTTGCTTTGCTTTGTTTAATGGAACGTGTGCTTAAGGGTCTCAATTGGAAAAGGTGTTTAGTGAATCTGGATGATATAATCGTGATGGGGAAAACTTTTGACGAACACCTCAAAAACTGGATGAAGTATTTAAGCGTATAACAGCTGCAGGATTAAAACAAAGTGTTAAAAAATGTGTCTTGTTTCAAAAGGAGGTAAAATATCTGGGGCATCGTGTAAAAGCTGAGGGCATTGCAACTGATGAAGGCAAAGTACTGGCAGTAAAGATCTGGCCTCGCCCACAAAATCTTCATGAGCTGCGTAGTTTCCTGGGGCTTTGCACATACTACAGGAGATTTGTGCCGAACTTTGCTTAAGTGGCTGCTAGCTTGCATGAGTTGACCAGAAAGTCGCAAACGTACCACTGGAGTGAGGCAGCGGAAGAAGCATTCCAGAAGCTCAAGAAACTTTTGTGTACGGCACCAGTCCTCGCCTATCCAATAGCTGGACAGAAATTCATATTGGACACGGATGCAAGCGGCTATGGAATAGGAGGAGTACTTTCTCAGGAGATTAATAGAACAGAAAAGGTCATTGGCTACTACAGCAGGGTACTCTGGAAGCCCGAAAGAAATTACTGCGTTACACGACAGGAGCTTTTGGCAGTGCTGGAGTGTGTTAAACATTACCACAAATACTTATATAGTCAACATTTCATCTTAAGGACGGAGCACTCCCCACTACGTTGGTTGATGCAATTTAAGAACCCCGAAGGGCAGCTCGCACGCTGGGTTGAACGTTTGCAAAACTATGATTTTAGTATTATACATAGAAAAGGCGGAAAACACAACAACGCTGATGCCCTTGAAGACGACCATGCAATGTAGAGTGCAAGCACTGCACAAATGTCTAAAAAAAGGAGTGCATCATTGACGTGCGGCTTACCCAAATTGGTTCGAACGAAGACTGGTCGAAGGCACAGAATTAGGACCCAATTTTGTCAAAAATTATATTGGCTAAACAAAATAACAGAAGACCGAACCATAATAAAATATCGGCAGAAAGTCGCCTAGCAAAATCGTACTGGGCTGAGTGGAATAGCCTGAAAATGGTAGATGGCTGCTTATACCGATCTTGGGAAAGCACAGATGGCAAAACCACAACAGACTTAATTGTAGTGCCAACTTCTAAAAGAAGTGAGGTAATGAAGCAGTTTCATATTGGTTCCAGCGGGGGTCATATGGGGATAACTAAAACGCTGGAAAAAATAAAGCAACGATTTTACTGGGTAGGCTGCCGACAATTCGTAGCTGATTGGATATCAAATTGCGAACAGTGCATTGCGGCCAAGGGTCCTACAAGAAAGAGTCGTGGCAAGCTCCAGCAATACAACGCAGGTGAACCCTTTGAGCGGATAGCTATTGATATAGCAGGTCCATTTCCTGTTAGTAATGCTGGAAACCGATATGTACTAGTGGTTATAGATTATTTTAGCAATTGGCCCGAAGTGTATGCCATTCCAAACCAGGACTCCAAAACAGTAGTGGACGCTCTTGTTAGCAATTGGGTGTGTCGATACGGTGTTCCACTAGAACTGCATTCAGACCAGGGACGAAATTTTGAATCGGCCATATTCAAAGAGATGTGTGACGTGTATGGTATCAAAAAGACGAGAACGACACCGCTGCATCCACAGTCTGATGGCACGGTAGAAAAATTTAATCGTACCCTAAAGGAATATCTCAGGAAAGTAGTCAGTGCACACCAAAAGGATTGGGATGAGCATATACCAAAGTTCTTACTAGCTTATCGGTCAGCCGTACATGATTCAACCTCACTCAGTCCAGCAAAAATCTTTTTCGGGACAGAACTAAAACTGCCAGCAGATTTAGAATTTGGTATGAAACCGGGACCTGCAGACGAAGACAATGGAAATGTTCCGCAAGCACAAGAAGACCTGCATGAGCTTCATGAGTTTGTCCGTAATCGCATTAAAATGTCTAGCGATAAAATGAAAGCAAGATATGATCGAGCAGCAAACAAGGAGGGATTTACTGAATGACAAATGGTTCTACTATATAACCCACAACGCAAGAAAGGACTGTCTTCTAAACTGCAAACTCACTGGGAGGGACCATACAAGGTGTTCAAGAAATTGAATGACGTGGTTTACCGGATACAGAGATACATAATCCGAGGTCAAAAATGAAAGTTGTTCACCTGGAACGGCTGGCCAAATATGGCACAGGTAATGCTGAGCCTATTCGGGATGAAAAGGCTTAAGTGGGCGGCAGTGTTGCGAAGGTGCTTTATTTAGGTCATAAAAATAAATAAAAATAATTGTCACCAAGAAAGTAAAACGAAATGGCCTATTGTGTATGTTTACAACGCCAGAAGTTTCTACAAAAACTTCTTAATCATAAAACAAAAGCAACTAACATAAGGCAATAAAAATAAACGCAACATACAACTACACACACACCTACATAACGATTAATAAAAATAGACAGCATGTGTAAATAAATTCAAATTAATAATGCAAGGTTCTGGAATCAAATAACAATCATCATGTGTCTCAAATGATAAATGCGTAGTAGAGAAATATTCTACCAACAGATGGAGTAAAATTCTAGTATGTTCAAGAGCCTTAACATTGGGTATATAAAAGCAACGGCCATACATGCTGAATCATTCTTAGTGAAAGCGTCAACCAGTAAAGATCTTGCGGTAAAACGGATAAACAGTGGTGAAGTTGCCATCGCGTATTTTTGTGTACTAATCGCGAATAAGTGAATAATCGTCTAATAAAAGTGTAATTTAATTAAAGTAGTAAAAAAATTGTGTTTATTTATTTTGCAATAAAAGAAGTCAGTAAAATAAACGTTTATAAATTTAAATAAACGTAACAATATTGCATAATTTTTTGGGTATGCTTTATTTTATTTATAAACTCAGTAGTTGTATCTTTCTGGCTTTCATTTAATGCATTGTTATTTATTTACTGTTTATTATTTATTGTAAGATTCCTAAATAGACACATATAAGTATCATTAGCAAGTTATAAATTATTTGGTAAATGATTAAAAAATTTTAAACTATTTATTTGAAGATATGAAGGTTTTTTTACACATACTTATTATAAGTCACTACACAAATTAATCATTGAAATAGTTGCTACTGTTTCTATTTGTTTGAAGTTGTTATTCGTTTATTCATTCCTTGCTTAGTAGAAGTCTATAAAAAAGATCAATAAAATAAAAATGTAGTTTTTACAATACTTATAACAATTATGCATCTGAAGATCATTATTTAATAATTAAAACAATTTTTTCATCTAAATTTATCATGCATGATAAATATATTTTTGTTTTAATTTAACAATAAAAAAAAACTTTAAATGAAAAGTTTAAAAAGCTTTTACACTTTTATGTAAGTTAAGCAATCTATCTAAGATTTTTTTTTTTTGTTTTGGAAGGCTTACAAATACTCTTATACCAATTAAATAAATTCATCCCGCATTAAAAATAGAGAAATCGATTAAAATGTGTAATATTAAAACAGGTTCGTAAGGTAGAAACTTTGGCAACTAAATTTGGAAAAATGTTAATGGGAAGATAAGCGCAGTGAAATTAAACGAAATTTTATGGGCTAGAAGCCATTGTTTTAGGCAAAGATGCAAAATAATCAGACAATTAAAAAGTAATCGAAATAATTTATTATCTAGCATGTCTATTCAAATGTGGGCTAGATTAAAGGATTGTAAAATAGGATGCTGTTTGTCCAAAGCTTGATTGACAGCATTTTGCGCTTACAGTATCGACTGGCTATCACAGAACCTCTCATCTGTACAGTGTTCATATGGTTAAGAATAGCTTGACGCTCTGCGGCAATATGTAGATACTGATCAGTGTGTCTCTTTTACATACAGATAGGCTTTCCTACTCATAGAGAGAACCGATGGGTGAAAACATTAATGGGTTGATAAGAGCCGTGAATTTAGACAAACTAAAACGTCACTATTTTAAGCAAAGATGTCTCAGAGCAGGTACTCGCGACTTATTGTTTTTTGAGAATTTTCAGTGAAAACGAGAGCTATACAAGTTTTCCTTACAAACCAATTGCTTCCGAGACAACATATTTTATTGGAAATCATTTTCAATTATTTTGAATCATTTGCAAAAGTTAAGTTTTTTATTAATTTTTTATTGATTAAATATTTGTGATGGGTTTTAATTATTCTATTATTTGTTTCATGTTGAATTTTGTTTACGCGCATAGTGTAAGCGTCTCTGCATTTTTAACTGAGGTTTCTACATATTAGCCGTTAAGTTATTGGCGCGTAATTGTTATGTTTTTTATTTATGTATACTCACTTTTGTAAAACCCAAGTGTACGGTACGTACAAATTAAGAAAAAGAAACCCCAAATAAATAAATGAATAAGTACAATTTATTACACCCTAAATATAAAAACTAATACCGGTTTTTTTATTTTTACAATATTTTCGAGGATATATTTTTAGAGAAACATTTTTTTGTCCTATCGATCCGAACTTTCGAATCTAGAATTTTTTTTTAGATTTCCTGTAAAAAAGATAATTTAATTATTTAACTCAGTAAATTATTACTTTTGTTTCAAAGTGATATTCATTTTTTTTTATATGCATACATATTTAAAAGTGTTTTTTTCTTTTGCTGTTAAATTGATCCCTGCTTATTTGTTCTTTGTTAACTCCCCTAATTACCAAGAATGATAAAAACTAGATTACGACATCACGCACACAAAATTGCATTCTTCTGTGCAGCTATGTGAAGTGACGTCACGACTCTCAAAAAATATGTAAACATAACAGTGGGAGCAAAATATTATTTTTGTTAAAAAAAAAATCAAATTAAAAAAAAATATTTTATGTTTTTTATATTACGTTGTTGCTTTATTTAATTTTCTTTTACGCTTATTCATATTTGTGACATTTCTGCATTAAGACACCGTGTTCTAAAATACATTCTGCATCTAAAAAGAGTCTTTTTACTTCTTCATTTACTTTTACATTCCTTGCTTCCGCCAAGTGGTTTTCTAAATATCCCTTTGTAGCATGTAACTTAACCCCATTTAGCTTTACAAAAATTGCATCACAAGATTTTAGCGTTTCCATTAAAGTGGATGATGAAATACTTAAACCAGCTTCATTTAAAAGCCTAACCCATGAGTATGTCGAGTCCTCTACAGGTTTAGCGACGAGACTGGGATCTTCGTTTTTTAATTTGTTGCAAATATAGCCGGCCAAATTTTCCAAACCATCAGAATTCAGGTTTTCCACCTCCTCCTTATAATTTTCTTTCGGCAAATCGTCTTGCTGGGATCAATACTTTTAAGTATTTTACCTTAATAAATCAAGCGAAACTTTAAAAACTGTATGATTTCCAATTGTTAGTTCAAATTTACGTTTTACCCCAAAATATATGACCGAAGTCTATATTAAAATTCTTGACGATCAGGATGGTCATGAAGACCTCCCGTAGATCTTATTATCCCAAAAAAATTCTCAAGCATATTCTGATTTAGAAGATTTTTTAAGATGTATTCTATATTACAACGATTCTTGAGTTCGTCGTGGAGCATCTTCAAGGCGTTATTTGATTGAATAATGCCTTTAAAACAAAGGTTTTACAATAGATACTTTTTTTTAGGTTTAAATTAAATGTATGTGTACCTTTTTTGAAATGGTAAGAGCTTATTTTTGCCAATCACACGAATAACTAACATCATTTGCGACATATTATTTAATGTCTCATTTTAAATTCCGAGTGACAAGCCGTATGCGTATAATCGTGCTCTTGCATCCTGTCTTGGTACCCTTGAATTCATTATATCAAACCAGTCATTCGTCTAGTAAAAAATGTATAATGATTTTACTATATTTTAAAATAAAACATCTTATAACTAATTTGAAGAACTGACTACATTCAGTCCAATTTCTATCACTCAAAAATCCTAAACTAGCCGCTCGTGTAATTGATTGAGCAACTGTATGTGAGAACAGCTTCGTAGCCATGTGCTGGTATTTTGTGCGTGATTTTTAAGTCACTAGATTGAAGCGATAAAAAATTTAAAGTATTATCCTTCTTAGCTTCTTTGTCATTAATGATGAACCCGTCAATTGTAACAATTACAAGCCACACCTCCGCATTGTCTTCGCTATATCAAATAATATCATTTTTGTCATTTGGCAATCTAGTTATAGAATATTGGTTGCTTTCATTTTGCTGTCAAACCTGATAATAAAATAGAAAAATGTTAATAAAAACTCTTGAAATTGATTTATATAAATCACCTTTCAACAAAGCCATCTGAATATAATTAGCCGGTTTTAACAAAGAGTCTGTTGGCTTGTCGTAACAATACTTTTTTTTTTGCCTTCATTTCATCAAAGCTTAATACACACAGCTTTTGCATTTTGGACATTTGATTAGCCGCAGACAATATTTTTACAACAGGATCCAAAATACCTGTCGATCTAGATGTGATCACGTCTGCAATGTTCTTACGGAGAAAAGCGGAAAATTGTTTCTCCTCAGCAGCCTGTAATCCTTGGCACTTATGGAATATATGTAGCGTAATTGACTGTGCAATATTTTCTTCCGTAAAGTATTGTCTTTTGTCGCCGTTTTTAAGTTTTTTTATTTGTCCTTCAGTGCCTTCTGCAGATTTGCGTTTGTAAACTTTTACTTCTGAACTTCTTGAGACTATTTACCTTAACAAAACGCATTATTTCACAACTACTTCAAAAATTTCTGAATTTTAAATAAATAATTGGAAAAAAACAAAAATGTTTTATTGTAAGTATAATCAGAAATGGATTTCCTACATTGCATTTTATTGCAGGTAGTTTTTTAAAGGGGAAAAAACCCTTTAAAAATATGTGTACATTCAGTAAGAAAAAAAACAAGGAAAACGTTGGAATATTACAGTTATTTTCTATATTTTTAAGGTTGCAAGCAAAATAGGTTGTTTAAATTTATCTTTCCAGGCATTAAGAAAATGCGAAATCGTTTTATTGAGAGTGTGCTTGTAACTTTTACAATAAGATAACAATGAGGAAAACGATCTACATTGCAGTTTAATGCAGGTAGTTTTTAAAGGGTTTTTTCTGACAAAAAAAAAACATTGGAATTTCATATTATTTTCGGACCACACGGCTGTAGTTACTAGTGACCTGAAAATACGAGAACGTCCCACCAAGTATGACTATAACCAAATGGACAGACGGCGACTTACTTGCAGACTGGCTCTAAATTTTGAAGTGTGGACAGAAACGTGACAGAAACGGAAATTGATGAATGTGTTGGAGCAATGGAAAGGGCCTTCCAAGATGCTAAGGAGCATTCAATACCGAAAGTGCGTGTGGAAGCTACATGCCCATTTCCCTGCTGTCTGCCTTTGCGAAGCTTTTTGAATTATTTCTCCTGGCAAAGATAAATTACGTTATAATTGATAAGGACATTTTGAAAGTTACTGGGCCCTGTGCTATACAATATCTTTGTCTTCGACATACCGCAACCGCCACGGGAGGATCTTTCACTTACGTATGCCGATGATATTTTGATTGCCTCATCAGGTACTAGAGCAATGAATATTAATGAACGACTTAACCGATACTTGGTCTTACTTCAAACATTGCGAAGACCGTGGCTTTGTGCGCATAGATGCCTACATCGTGGAATTGGCTGTGAAGTTCCTTAAAGGCGCACGATTCTCAGAGAACACCCTGGTAAAGGAGTGCTTTACTAGAGTGAGTAGTTTGGAGACCGTTCGAGCGTCAAGGTATTTCTCGGCTGTGGACCTGTTGACTCTTAGGAGATGGCCTTCTCTATGAGGATGCAGACCTCTTGTTCTGTCACAGGAGGTTGCGTTCGCTAATTATTCAGAACACTGTATAAAACACTGTATAAAACACTGTTCAATAATTTATTTTGTATTTATTTAGTTTTGTTTTTTTTAATAATTGTAATTTCATGTTTTTATGTTTATACGAATTTGTTTCCTTTTTATTGTCGTTTTTATGATTAACTGTTATTCGTATTTTCTCCAATTTTTATAAATATATATTTTATTAATACCCCTATTAATATTTTGTTATTTTTTAGTTTTTAAGTATCCTTTGTTTTAAGTAGAATTTTAAGCGCCTCCTTTTTTACCCCCTTTCTTGGAATTCTTTTGATTGTTTTTTATTGCTTAATTGATGTCTTAAAAAATACGTACTTTTAGTTTTAATTTTTGGAAGTTCTTAAAAAATACTTAAGTATGTAAAAAATTTTATTTTTTTGATTGTTTAGTTTTAATTTAATTGTTAAAATTTTTATCTGAAAACATATTGGAAATAAATAAACTTGAAAAAATTTGAAACTTAAAGGGGTTTTTTTCTGACAAAAAAAAAAAAACATTGGAATTTTATATTATTTTCTATATTTTAATAGCTTACAAGTCAACTAGAAAAGTAATTGATACACTTTATAAGGCCACACAAATCAACTTGTGAAATATTAAAACCAAAAAAAGTTAATTAAGTCATTATCTTATAATTCAATATGGAAGTTCATATATAAATTTAAAATATAAAACATTACTACCAAAAACTATTTTAAAACAACCCCCGTTTTTTCTTTTCATAATCAATCAATATATGTTGTTGGTTGTTTTTTTTCCTTTTCTCTTGTTTTTTATATTGTTATACCCAACTAACATTAGTGCTGTAACTTGATAATTTTACAAATAAACGGGCGAAAAATTTTAAAATCTTGTAAAGTGCATTTTTTTTCTCTTTTTTAATTATTCTTTTTAATATTTTTCCCCTATTTAACAAATAAAAATAATTTTGTGAATTTTTAAAGTGAATTATAAATTTATAAAAAGGTATTAAACTGCGTAAAGTAAAAATCGTTTAACCAAAAAGAGTACCCGCGTTTATTTAGCAGCAGTACTAATAATTAATAAAGTGATTTTACATTGTTTGTTGCTTTTTAATATTATTATATATAATCCTTTAGTTTTGCTTAAAAGTGCAAAATTAAAATTCATAATCATTAGAAAAAAGATAAACGTGTAAATTTATTTTGTTTTATATATTTTTTATAATTTATTTTCACCCATTATTTTATTGAATAAAATCCATTTTAAAACTTTTCAAAAACCCATGTTTATGAACCATTTGTTTTAAGATTTGATAGATTTTGAAAACAGTGTTCATTTGTTTTGAAATTAAAGATTTTTTGATTTGTAACTTTAGCCCTTATTACGTGATAGTTTCAGACCATTTTTTAAGCATTTCGTGGTAGAATCATTTATTTTATCTGCTCAAGAATTTCTCGTTATTACCTAAGATCAAAAATGGACATGGCTACAGTAATCCGAAATGCCGATCGTTTGGCTAAATTCGAGGCATATATCGCCAATATTCCCGTGGCGGACCACTAAATTGGTTCATTAAGTAGTCATGGGAAGGAATTAAATAGTTTATGGGAGGCTGTTCGGTCAACTTACGACTCATTGTTGGTATAGGCAGATAAAGTGAAAGGAGTTCAGATTGTAGAAATAAAATCAAAATATATGGCATCTTATAGTGCCTATAACCGTGGAATTTCGCTGATAACGGCCCAGCTAGACCGTTTAAAAACGTCTGTTCAAGCAGTGAGGTCAATGCACCAGGCGATCTATTCAATGCCTATGGTTAATTTCACCCTTTTGATACCCCATTTTTGACTATAAGAGTTGGCCATACTTTCGCGATATGTTTTCTGCTTTGTATGGCGATAACCCCCATCTGACCCCAATACAAAAACTGTATTATTTGTTGCAAAAACTGGCAAAGATGCCCACTTTTGAGAAAAAAAAGTGCCCTTATAAATGAACAGCTTCTAACCCTTTTGAGTATTAAGCCCATTACTCAGGAGTCGGGTACTAATATAAAGAATTTACGAAGAACAATAAACTATTGTATAAAAAATCTATCTTCACTAGAAGTAACCCCAGAAATATCTTATCACGTAATGTTAAAGTATATTTGTGCTACAAAGCTACCCGAGAATACTCTGAGTCTTTGGGAGCAGTCTAAGAAATCGTGCCAAAAAACCCCTGAATGGAAAAACATGGATGCATTCTTAACAGCCCATTTTAAAACACTTAAATCAATTTCTGACATAAGGCAGTCGCACTCAAGCCCTGTGCAAAACCCGAACAAGAACGCTAGCACTGTCATTGCGGGAAGGAATACTAATTTTAATGCTCAGAAAAAGTCTTTCTTTGACTCCAAGAAAATTCAAAGTTTTGCGAAAAAACAGGTGCTACCCCAACAGCTTGTCGTTGTTTTCTTTTTCAAGGCTCTCACTATCTGAGACTCTGCCCTAGTTTTTTAAGTCAAAGTGCTGAAGAAAGAATGTCGACAGTGAAAAAGCTAGGATGTTGTTTAAACTTTCTGGCAACCTCTCATGAATTTCAGCAATGAAGTAGCATTCACGTTTGTACATTATGTAAACAGAAGCATCACTCTTTGCTTTACAGAGACTTAAGGCCAAATAAGTCTACTAGTAATTCACCCCAGCTCCCTATAGCATCTGATATGTTTGCTTCTTCAAATTTAAGCCCACAGAAATCAGCTTACAATCAGTTGCAACCCCCTCTTAATTTTAACCCTTCAACATCCTCAACGACTCATAATTTGCAAACTTACCCTGCACATCTAAAATCAAGTCTATGCTTTTAGGCTCGACTATTTGCATTATCATATTTATGATATTAGATGTGAAGCAAGAGCGTTGGTTGACCCCGCTTCGCACATTTTTTGTGCCATAGACAAATGTCACTGGTATGATGAATTTCTTAGCTGGTAAATATTCAACGATGTGCATTTTAACAGTCAGATCACCGATCGATCCCAGTTTTAGACTAAAGTTTTGCGCTTATATTGTTGAAAAAATCACCGTTCGGTTGCCCTCGTGTAATTTATCTGATATCGTAACCTTAAGTTTTCCCGAGGTTAAAATAACTGATATCATGTGTACCCGTATGAATATACGTTTTGGAGGAAATGTATATCCAAAAATGTTTACCTCGGATGTCAAAATACATCCGAATGGAAACCCGATCGCCCAGAGAACCGTTTTTGGTTAGATAGTTACTGGTGAAGTTTTCAGATCGGAACCACTTTAGTCGATAGCATCATTTTGCACCCATGTTGAATTAAATGCTAACTCACTTGTTTTTTGGAACTTGAAGAAGTTCCACAAGTTTCTAGACTTTCCGATGACGAAGAATATTGCGAAAAACTTTACCGAACTACCACTTTCGAAACCTCGGTGGTCGCTTTGTTGCGTCGTCGCGAATTTTCAAATGAATTATAATTAGGACACCCGAAAAGGATGCCACCAATTATTATTATGTTCCCCATCAGGCTGTTCTTAAACCAGACAGAGTTACCACCACACTCCATGTGGTATTTATTGCTTCAAACCCCTCTTCTAACGGCGTAAGCTTTAATAATGTATTATACTCCGGACCTGTTTTACAAGTAGATTTTTCTATTTTGATTTTGCGCTGGCGGCTCTTACGTTATGTTTTTAATGCGGATATTGAAAAGATTTATCGCCGATATTAATACGTCCCGATCAGACCCAATATCAGCGGATATTGTTTCGTGAAAACCCTTAATCTGAAATTAAGGACTATGCTTTTTGGGATGCCTCGAAAAAGGCATATGGCGCAGCTCTTTACTTACGGAACAATTCTTCTGTAGAAATCACGGTGCACTTACTCGCGTCAAAAACAAAGGTAGCTCCTGTGAAAACTTAAATATTACCCCGCTTAGAATTATGAGGAGCGGCTTTGATGGGAAACATGATAGAATCGTCATGTAGTCAATTAAATCTAGACAAGAGAAAGATTTTTTTGTGGACTGATTTCACTATTGCTTTACTGGCTCAAAAAACCCCCAGGTCATTTGCCCACCTTTGTAAAGAACAGAGTAGCCTTAATTTTTGTAAAGTTGATAAAAAGACTTGGTAGGCATGAACTACTCTGAAGACAACCCCGCCGATTTGGCAAGTCGCGGAACCCTTGCTCGAGATTTGGTCAATAATTTATATGGTGGCATGGGCCTACCGGGTTAAGACAACCTCGAGAGTGTTGGCCACAGCAGTCTCCCATTGATCATGAACATTTAGAACTTCAATAATTTTCTGTTGAGGTTAAACATCCGTATGATATACTTGAACGTTTTTCAGATTTACCCCGTGCAATGCGAATAATTTCGTACTGGTTCAGGTACTTACAGTATTTGAGAGCCCGCAAATGCTTGTACGATACCTCATATTTAACCCGTGAAAGGGCATACCCGTGTCTTCAAAGAGCAATCTACTCACATTGAATCCCTTTATCGACTCCAATGGCTTTGTCAGAATCAATGGCAGACTGGCTAGATCAGCCGAACTGATACATAATGAGCGGTATCCTAAAATTTTACGCTATTCAGCCCGTTTTACTCGTTTGTTTATTGGAAATATTCACGAATGCTCTGTTCATGGTGGACATTCTCTAATGCTTCGAATAGTTAGAAGTGAGTTTTGGGTCCCAAGCTGAAAAATCTAATCCGCACAATTATCCATAGCTGTAAAATATGTACAATTTATAGAAAAAAGACCAGTCAGCAAATTATGGCTGCATAACCCCCAGAATGTTCGTTTCTTACTAGACCATTTATCCACACCGGCTTAGATTTTGCCGGCCCATTCGACATTGGTCGAGATTGTCGAATTACCAAAGGTTATTGTTTTTCTCTGCTCTGCAACAAAAGAAATTCATTTAGATGCAACAGGTGATATGTCGACAGAAACGTTCCTTGCAGCCTTCGCCCGCTTTTTCTCTCGTCGTGGCTGTCCTGCATGGAGCATCCAATTTATTAAAGGTTGATCAGAAACAGTTTTTATCTGATCTTAGAAGAAAAATGATTATACGGAATAGTGTTCAGCTCATTAAATGGCATTTTATACCCCCTAGAGCTCCTCACATAGGTGGTTTATGGAAGAGTGTGAAAACTCATTTACGGAAAATTTCTGGAGTTCAGAAATTTATATTTGAGGAGTTCGTGACAATGTTAGCCCATATAGAAGCATGCCTGAATTCAGGACCACTAACTGCAATGTCAGAAAACCCCTCTGATTTAGTCCCGTTAACCCCAGGTCATTTTTTGATTGGAGCGCCGCTTCTAACACCCCTTGACCCTATCATTCCGAGCTTAGATTAAGTGTTGCCAATAGATGACAAAAGCTCAGAGTTTTTCACCTCCATTTCGCACAGAGGTGGGAAGAGGAATATCTCAAAGAACTTCACCGGAGGGTGGAGTGGAAATATCCTCAAAGGTGCTGTGAAGTAGGAGTTTTAGTAGTTATTCGACAGGACAATTTACGTCCATATCAGTGCCGACTTCGTCGAAAAAATTTTGGACATGACTCGAAAGTTCGCATTGCAGACGTGAGAACAGCTTCCGACACTTTTACCCGGCCTATTGTGAAGTCTCTGATTTTTGTTCAACTGACGTTTCTACATATTAGTCGTTAAGTTATTGGCGCGTAATTGTTATGTTTTTTATTTATGTATACTCACTTACTTTTGTAAAACCCAAGTGTACGGTACGTACAAATTAAAAAAAAAAAGAAACCCCAAATAAATAAATTAAGAAATTACACCTCAAATATAAAAACTAATACCCGTTTTTTTATTTTTTAAATATTTTCGAGGAATATTTGTAATTTGTTATTATTATTTACCTTAATTTATTTTTACTTCGTATTTGCAAAACTAAAAAACTAAAAAATTTGTGTTTATACACAAGCTTAGTTATTAATAACAAAATCATATTCAAATTAAATTTAAGTAAAATAATATTGTTCGTAATTAATATATTTTTGTTAATTTTTTTAGAACTTTTTTCATTTTGAATCAAATTTTGGGTCTAACTAAATAAAATGTGTTATTTATTGAAATGAATTTAACATTAATTTGTTGCCACAAAATGTAAAAAAAGAAAATAAGACGTATTGGAATAAAACACAATACATAAATAATTATTACATTTTATTAGATTAATTAAGTATTACATGAATTATACAACTGATAAATTGATGGTAACTTCCCTTAGAGTGATTTTAACGTCTTTGTATTTTTGCTAGAGAAGAATTCTTTATTAATTTGTATGTTGTATGTTTTGTACCTTTATTACGTATTACGGAAAAATGTACGTATTTTTTATCAAGTCGCTTTATATGTAGATGCCCCATTTTAGAAGCGAGTTAATGATGTTGATGGTGGTGATGTTTCTGTTACTACCGTTAACAATGTGCTTTGTAAGGCATTGTGCAGCTCTACGAGGTGACCGTCGGCATCGGAAAATGCTACTGCAGCACAAGAAACTATGAGGATTAGGTTGATCGTATGCTGCATTGGTAGTCATTAGCAAGTTATTACTTATGCCTGCCGAATTTGCTATATTTAAGTCTTGCAAACTGCCTGGTAATCCTGACCAACAATTCAGTGTTTGTAAGAGTTGGTGGCTGTTGTTGCTAATGTTAACTACGACTGGAATCCTTTAATATTCCTTGTGGTTGCTTAGGTGTCGATATCGATTCTAACATGAGACTTCCGTTGCCAACACTAGATGTGGTTGTTAAGGTTGACGAGTTAGATGTTATATTCAGAGGATGTAAATCGTGCAGTTATTGAACTTCTCCAGTATTAGTTGTTGTATAATGTGTTACATCAGGCGGTGGCAATTTTTAAACACCTTTGAGTATTCCACGTCGTAAAGTGCCTGCGCCACCATTGCCTGGGTCGACAAAATCGTGCCACTTAGATATGTGTGTGAAATAAAATACATAATTTAAAATTAATGCTCGTAATGCATTTTTAAAACAGAAATTTAAATCGCAAAAATTTGTTAAGTAAGTTGTTAACGCTGCAACCCATAGCCAAATTCTTAAGGTCGACTGCCATTTTATTTTTGTTTCTTAATGAAAACTATATTAATTAGAGTAAGTGGGTTAAGTTTTTTTCTTTTAAAAAATTTTGCGATGAAGTCGTTTCCTTATGCTTTTTTGCATATTGACATTGCAGTTCATAAGCACTTTTGTCATAACTTAAACTCTAAAACTTTAAATTTTAGTGTTTAAATTAGTTAAAAGTTAAGATTAGAATTTATTCTCCAAATACACCTCTTAAGAACATTTCCAAATGTTCACCCAGGCTGCTAATATATGTACTTATTTAAAAACTATTTTTTAAAACAATTCATTTGACAAAACTCTTCTTATTGTCAGTCGAAAATAAATATGTAATTTTAAGTTATGGTACTTTTGTTAAGTTGCGGGATAAAATTGTTTTTAAAGAGTTTTTAAAGCGCATGGCTTTAAATTCAATAATATAAATATTTTAACTGCAAAAAAAATAAAATAAAGTAAGTAAATTCAAACAGATTCCTGCGTGTATTTATTCAAATATGCTTTTGGACTGCACATGGGGAAAAGTACAAATGCCACAGTATGTATATGAAAAAATGTGCTGATTTTTTTATACAGCCGGTACAAATAACTTGTGGCAGTTTTTACCATTAATATCAATAAAACAGTTAACAAAATAAAAAAAATTTTACATCAGTACACTCGCAATTAAATGTTTGATAATTAAAAAAAAATATTGTCTTGCAATACACTTTTACTGATTAAGAACTATTTTGTAATTATTTCTCTTACAGCAATAATCTAATTTGTTGTTTCTGTAATACAAGCGATCAACTTGGCTGAAAAATTTGTATAAAAAGCACTTAGTTTTTTGAGACATTTTTGTACAAATTTTTCAAACGATATTTCTTTAAAGATGTTGTAATGCAGAAACAGCACATAAATTTAGTGTTTTAATACTCTTTGCAAAAAATCTTTATATTATTTTATTTTATTTATGTAGCAGGACGTTTTGTGCTACTTATATTGCAAAGGCTCTAAATATGTAGCGTTATAAATACTTTTCACTATTTTCCACTTTATATTCTTGTATTCATCTCTTGACCTGGATTTAATTTTTCCTTTAATACAAAATGCAAACCATTTTACGTAATAATTACTTTTTGAAAAAAAAAAAATTGAATAGTAAACAAAATGGTATAGCCAAAGGGTAGACTGTATATAACGTTATATATGTACCACCAGATCAATAAATATTTAAACCAATATAAATGCAATAAAAGCTAAAATTTTTTTCTGTTATTTAGGGTCGCTTTCATGGACTTCTAATTTAATTGCATGTCTTGTTTGCGCGTTATGGGTAAATACAGTTATTTTTAGAAAACGTTTAATTTATAAGATATAAAAAAATGGAAATTTCGAATGTAAACAACTACAAGGTTATACTCATATAAATAAAATTTTTCCAAATTGACTGTAGTTCCGAAAATGAAGTTAAAAAAATGAGAAGCTAGAACACATGGATGTTGCATAGTACTTGTTACGTTTCTAAATGTTCAAAAATAAATCGAGCTAGTTTCATTAAAGAATGTGATGGACAAGATAAGAAATGTTGGACTATGCTCTGAAGATGTATGTTTTCTTTCTCTTTCTCAACATTTATTATGTTTTATTTTTTCATGGCTGCTAAAGAAAAAGGATGGAACTTGATGATGCCAGCAAAAAAAGCATATAAGACTGAACTTATCTGCCAGTGCATGGCAGTTACAATTTTCCGATACTGATTATGTATTCTCTCTTGCTTTATATTAATAAAATTAAAATTTGTAAGCTATATTATAAATCATATAAATTATTATAACCTTCATGTAGAACCTTCTAACAAAAATAAATCACACATTTCTAAATAAATTTTAGAGTTTTTAAAGTTTTTTGTCTTCGAATTTTAATATTTCTAAAGCTACAAAGCAAAAGATGTCATTCTGCCGAAATAAGAAGCAAGTTTTTTATTAATTCATTTTAAAGTCAACTGGGTATGCGCGCTTAATTCAAATAAAAAAATTTAAATCTATATTTGGATTTGTAAGCGATTAAGTTCATAGAAAAAAGTTGTATTATTAAACGTATATTTCCTAACTTCATGCGTTTTTGTGATATTCTCACAAATTATGAGTCGTCAGAGAACACATAGCACAACTGATAACTATGGGACGAGCATATTCATATGGGTCATTTCGCTATCATTTGCTAGTTGTTTATTAAAAAATCATAAACGAGAGGGGCTTCTAGCGCTATAAGGGAAAGGAAAATTATGTCGTTTTTAAGAACTCTATAAAAGATTTAAAATTATGTAGGAGGTAATATTTTTCTGGGGGTAGCTTAACCTTCATTTAACATTTTCCACACAGGATTATCTATCACGATGCAGGATAGACCGCCAAATTTCTGTATTTAGCTTAATTAAACTAAGGTTGAGATTTATTTTTTTGTTTGGCTCTGTGATTTACTTGTTTAATTTTGCGTCGTGTTGTCAGGTATTTATTTAAATAATTATAACAATTTAATATGACAAAATCTACTCCTGAAGAAGTCAAAAAATGTTATCGACCAAAGGTTGCGTAGAAGGTTAAGTGCATTTTTTTTATTAACGAAACGTTGGGTAAAAAGTGAAGTCAATTTTTTTATTTAAATCATAATGATTATGCCAATAACTAAAAATATCCCGGCAGATTTTTATATTAGCAAACAAAAAAAAAATTTTTTTGAATGTAAGTGTTAATCAGAATTTTAGGTTAAATAATTTCTATATACCTGTTGTTATATTTTATTCTATATATTTTTTTTATTATTTGGCACGTTAATGTTAATCACTAAAGTAATACTAATAATAATGCGGAGCAAATTTAGTAACAGTTTTTTAGCATATTTCCAATTAGTTATTTCAACTTATGTACTTTTGATAATTCTGTTTCTATTAAAAACAAAAGCCCATATTCATAGTTATTACTAAAGTCGACTCTTGCTAACGTATACTCTAAACCAGGGGTTCTCATCCAATTCCTGCTCACGGATCCCTAGTAAACAACTTTTTTTTCGTAGACCCGTCTGAAGCCCAAATTCAAAATAAAACTTTTATTATTTTTGAAAACACTGTTTTTTTGGTTCTTCATGCGGATATATTGGATAGTTGCTACGGACCCCTAGGGGTCCACGGACCCCCATTTGAGAACCGTTGCTCTAAACTAAACTATCTTTTTTGCTTTCATAGTCAAAAATAAAGCATACTTTAAGTTGAATCGACTTTAACTGGGTGTCAACTCTAGTTTGATAAATGTTTTTATAATTAGAAAAAAGTAACCCTGTTGTAGTTTGCTAATTTGGTATAAAAATCAGATAAAGAGTATTGTGTTCTTAAACCAAATAAAATAATTATGGAAAAATGAGTTAAAAGCAGCTTTAGCTAGTTTTAAATTTAGAGTTGTCCTTAACGCCAAGAGTATATTTTAAATTGTCTATGAATGAGTTAGAATCAACCCTAAAGTAAAACCGACTTTAGTTCCCTTAAAGTAGACTTTATTTTAACTATGAATATGGGCCAAAAAGTCAAAAAAAAAAAAAAAATCTTAAAAATTCGAAACACATCAACGCAGGGATTTAAAGCATAAAAATAAACCAATTTAAATATTGTTAAATTCAAAATTGTTTAACGTCATCCAATTACATGCAACTAAACCTGTAACATGACGTAAAGGAAATCTGTTGTTGACATCTCTGTCAATTCAATTACATTCATTCTAACATTGGTGTACTCAATGTATTCAACATTAATAGCGCCAACAGAAAGATAAGGATAAACTAAATAAATTCCATTTATGTATACAACATCAAATAACAATTAATGAAACAAGACACCTCAAAACCCTTTAAGTATTTATGTGTCAATATATTGACAGAAAACTTTTTCATGGGTTTTCTTTCTATGAGTGTATTTATAAAAAGCAGTCGTGCATGGCGTTCATGCATACATATATATACTCACTCACAAACATATGTTTATACAGTTAAAACGGTAATCCTCAAGAGCTGGAAAACTTAATGCAGTCAAAAATAAAGTTTGCGATCCAGCCACCAACAGCCTTAAAAGTTTTGATAACAGTAGTAGCCAACACAACACTTTAGATTTTGTTCATTCGTTACTCGTATTTATACATTTTTCCTTTTTTTTTTATAAACGTAAATTATAAGTTTATGCATTCAAATCCATATTCTCATATTGCACAAATGTTACGTTTGAAATATTTTTGGGTTAATAAAAGACATCTGTTAAAATATATTTATTTAAAAGGATATCAACAACAGCTCTTTGTTATTGTAAAACTTAATCAAACTACAATAACTCTTCTTGGCAATTAGCACTGATTTAAGTGATATTTATTTTGAAAATACATTTTTTAACAGATAGATTTATGCAAAAATTAAATTTTAATCGTTGCTGAAGTCAAGTAAATATTCCTTTTGCAACAAAACAAAAAAAAAGTGCCCCGAGAAATTGGAAAGGATTAACACAAAGGTTCTTTCCTTAGAACTCAGATATTAGCAACCTAATTTATTTATTTCTGGATACTGGTAAAATTTCTTTCTGGGTAGCTTATAATGAAGACATTTTTAAATTATTGTAATAAAACATAATGTTAAATAATGGTTTTTTGTCACCGACGCAAAAATCCTTTTTGCAAACCTAACGTTATTTTTTATTAAGATCAACTTATATTAAGGCATATAAAAAACTTATGCAGTTAAGAACTTTTAGTGAGAAATATTATGCTAATAATACATAATAATTTATAGTAAAAGTTTATTAAAACTTTTAAGAGATAACTAACTCGTTCTTGGTAGTTTTTTGAATCTACAGACTGTAAATGTTACACGGTTATTTAAAAAAATCCAATTTGTGGGAAATTCTACTATTATTTTATGCTTCTGTTTAAAGTCAAAAACTTTAAAGTACGATACATAGAGGTCCAAAGTCAATTTTTTTGCACAAAATTAAAAATTTGTCACATAGTTTATTTTGCATTTGTAAACGCGTACATAAATAAAAAGATTTAATAACGCTAATTTCCTCTTGCAGTTTTAGTATGTAATTGGTTACACCAAACTAACAAATAAATTAAAAGAAAACAAATAATGTTTTTATTACTATTTATTAACATTTGAAACTGAGAAGATTTAACCTAACGAAAACCATGTTAAAGCCAACATTGGCGCATTATTCAAGCGTAAAAAATGAATAAGGTTAAAAAAACACTGATGGGAATATCACGGAATTGTTTATAGTTAACATGTATGTAAATCTAGTTAAGTGAAGCAACTCCAATTAAAAAGAAAAAAAAACTAATATTGAGGAATAGCAAATTAAAAAATGAAGAAAAAACTTTCATCGGCTCCGAATGGGTTTAAAATTTTTTAGTATTTGCAGAAAGATGATAGACAT
The DNA here is from genome assembly GCA_937654795.1 of Cistogaster globosa. Taxonomy (NCBI): domain Eukaryota; kingdom Metazoa; phylum Arthropoda; class Insecta; order Diptera; family Tachinidae; genus Cistogaster; species Cistogaster globosa. Next base: position 33,928,776 of record OW569407.1, read on the forward strand.
ATTTATATCTAAAAAATTAGTGCATAATCATATTTTTCTATAAAAAGTTCAGAGGCTCATAGCTCGAAAATTATGGGCAAGCGCATCACTGGATTTTTGTTTTCTTATTTTTTAATTCTCTATCGCTTCATATATATATATATATATATATATATATATATATATATATATATATATATATATATATATATATATATATATATATATATATATATATATATATATATATGTATATATGGAGTTACTTTATTGTTTCAAATGATAAGAAATGCAGTCGTGTTGATTGGCAGATTTTTCGAAGCTATGTCTAGTCGATTGGTGTATTTAAGTTCTTTTTGCTCATCTAATGCCTTGCCAAAGATGATTTAACACAGAAGAGCAGACGGACACCCATCAAGCGACTACCCATGATATTATAGAAATTACAAACGGGAAGATAAACCTTTTCCTCTTTTGTGGTGAAGGGTAAAAAATAAAGAAATCAAATGCGATTAACCTCATTTTAGTTTTAATAAAAGTCTAAATTACAACCCAATAAAATATCCTAGATATTTTTATACCTACTTATGTTGTTGACCAATAGATAAATAATTTAAACAAATAAAAATATTTAAGCAATTAAAAATTAATATATTTAACATATTCGTTGATTTTCATATTTCTTTGAGAACAAAATGGCGTTCTCTAAAAGAATTTTCTATTTGTTTTATTTTTTTTATTTTAAGGTATTAAATGCAATGATTATTAAATAATATTATCTGGCGATGATAAAAAAAAACTTAGCAATATGTTAGCCATTTATTCCCTTACGCTTTCTAAGCATTTGTTTTCTTTTTAATTTGGCGGTGTATTTAGATTAATGTATTTTATTTTTTATTTGTTTTTCTTTTTTTAATTTTTGGGATTAACGTAAGGGAAAATACTTGATTTTTCTTGCTTGATTTTTGTTTAGTGAACTAACCCACAAAAAATATGGCTCATAATAAATCAATAAATTTTATATTTAAGTGCGTGTCTGCGTCTTTCTAATAGCCATATGCTAAAAATAGTTTTATACGAAATAATATTAGATTCAAAGGCTTTAAGAGAAAAACAGCAAAAAACAAAAAGCATATTTTTTTGTATTCAAGTCAAGAACATTATACTAACTACTTTTACAAAAATCTAAAGAGTTATCTGGGTTTATTTTATTTATTACTCGTACTGGATGTTACACAAACTTCGTTATTTGGTCTGTCAAATGTAGACTTGAAGGTAGACTTGAAACAGTAATACTATTTAACATGCATTTATACACAAATATACAGACACGGAATAATTTTTATAGTACTAGAAGTTCTTAAAGTTGTTTCTTTATGGCCTATTCATTTTTTACTTTTTGTTATTCATGTGCTTTTTTTAACGAAAAGGAGTTGAAAGTTTAGCTGAAATTGTAGCAAATAGTTTAAAAGTAATTTTCTTGCTCAAGTTCAAGTTCAAGTTTATTACCCAAATATTTTCATACAAATTTTAACAGTTAAATTATAACTAAACAATAAAAAAAAACAAAATTTCTTACATACTAAAGTATTTTTCAAGAACTTCCAAAATCTAAAACTAAAAGTAAATATTTTTTAGTACATCATTCAAATAATAAAAAACAATTAAAAGAATTCCAAAAAAAGGGTAAAAATGGAGGCGTTTAAAATTCTACTTAAAGCTAAAGATACTTAAAACTAAAGATACTTTAAACCAAAGATACTTAAAACTTAACCTAAAAATAACAAAATAATAATAGAATTCCAACCATAAAATTCATATTTATAAAAATTTGAAAAAAAATACGAATTAACAATTAATCATAAAAAAAACAATGAAAAGAAAACAAATTCATATTAACATAAAAAACATGAATTTACAACTATATAAAAAATAAAAATAAATAAATACAAAATAAGTTTTTGAACAGTATTATATACAGTGTTCCCTATATTTAGCGAACGCAGCCTCCTATGGTAGAACATGGAACTGCACCCTCAAAGAGAAATCCAGCTCACCTTAGAGTCAGCAAGTCTACAGGCGAAAGATACCTTGATACCTGAACAGCTTCCAAACCACCTACTCCGGAGAAGCACTCCCTTACCAGGGAGTTATCTGAGGTTCGTGCGCCTTCTAAACATTTCACAGCCAATTTCACCATGTAGGCATCTACACCCTCAAAATCAATAGCGCTGTAGATTGACCTACATGATGGCCTGCGAAATTCGACATTTGGTCCTAAGTATGGCTTCAATCCGAGGCAAGCAACCAAAATTCTTCGCTTCCATCCCCTCAGCCTCTCCATCTGGTGGGAAGAAATCCCAAACCAAGCTGGAAAGGCATAAGAAATGACAGGGTGAATGACCTGGCGGTATACCGAAAGACGCACTCTCCTGTCGAAACCTCTCGTACGCTTCAATATGCCCTGGTAAGAGGACTAAATTCTCTTGGCTCTTTCGAGAATATCATCGGTATGTCTATAGAATTCAAAATTTTTGTGGAAGGTGGCGCCTAGGTATTTAATCCTGCCTTAAACATTTAAACATTACGGCGACAGTCTTCGAAATGTTCAGAGTAAGATCCAATTTTGCAAACTAGTCTGTCAGTACCGCTAGATTTCGGTTAAGTCGGTCGTTTGTGGTCCTTGCTCTAGCACCTGAAGACGCAATAAGAATATCATCGGCTTAGATAATTAAAAGTTCCTTCCGTGACGGCTATGGTATGTCGGACATAAAGATATTGTATAGAGTATATAGCTTCCACACACCTCAAGCTCCGACGTGGGTTTCAGTATAGGAACGAAAAGTTCCGATTTCCATGCTTCCGGAATGTAACAATTATTATAGCAACGGTTAAAAACTATGGCCAGAAATCTCGATGCTACAATATTGGTTCTTTTCAGTACAACATTAGTTATTCCGTCCACACCACACGATCTTTTTTTGGCCTACGCCTCACCGCATTGGCTACAAATGCAGGGTCAATGAAACCAAGTCTGTCTACATTCGTCCTTGAAGCAATTAGTTCTCCGTCAGCGGTAAGAGTCCTGCCAAAAACTGTCAAAGGTGTCGTCCTGCCCAAAGACGAGACAACCGCCCGCACAGTGATTTAAATGTGAACTTGGACCAGAGTGACTAACGTGAAAGAACCAGGTTGCTAACAGGTTAGCCATTCCAGTACTCTTAGAAAAAATTATGCCATCAGTAACCACCAGATTTCGGATAGCTGGTCGATTGTATAGTCCTGCAGCTGTCTTAATGTTTCTAAATGTCCTGTCACTAAGTCGAATTTTCTGAAGAAAATCAGTCCAGCGGTCACTTTCAAAAGGTGGTATGGCCCTCTGTATAATTTTGTCCAAATTTCGCACGTCCGCTCTTAAAATGTTTCGTCTACCAGGATCGTCACATCTATGTAATGTTCGACGTAGTCGCTTCTTTTGGTGAATGAAATGAAGAATATGCTGGGGCAACTTTCGCAATCCCCCACCTCCAGTGAAGACTTTCGGTATGGAATGCTCTATAACATCTTGGAAGGCTCTTTCCATCGCCCCAACACATTTATCAATTTCCGTCTTTGACCTTTCTATCCACAGGTAGTCCACACATGTCAAGATTTGTTGCTAGTCTGTTAATAAATCTGCGTCTGTTCATTTTGCCATAGTTAAAACTGATAGATCGCTCATGCATAGCAAAGTTGGTGGTAAAAAAGTCTATCACTAAAGCCTTGTGGTCCGATTCGTAGTCCAATTTCCGAAGGTAGCTCGTACTCACTGTAGTAATGTCCACAGATGTTAAGAAAAAATCAATGAAGGAAGAGGAAACTTCATTCAGCCTTGTCGGACCATCAGTTCGTCTTATTTCAATGTCAGGGCTAGAGAATAAATATTCCCGGAGGTTTCGTCTACTCGCATTCGTAAGCGGATCTCCCCAATAGGGATGCTTTGCATTAATTGCCATGCTACAATCACTTACCAGTGGCTGTATTGCATCAAAGCATTCCGCAGTGAAAGTGTCACTGGGTTTAAGGTACATCGCTATGGCAATCAGATCCGCACTGCTCAGCCTTCGAATACGAACAGCCGTATACTCAACCGAAACTCTGCGCTGTACGATCTCCTCACAATGCAAATCATCCCTAACGGGCACAACCGTCCCTCCTCCTCCTCCATTTTTTCGGTCACGCCTTAAAACTCTATATGCAGTCATGTCGAACTTATGTCGAGCAGTTAGACGGTGCTCAGCAATAAGTAGTACGTTCGGTCTGTGTCCCGTTAAAAATAAACTCAAATAGTGTCTTTTGTGTCTCGACACAATTGAGTTCACGTTGAGAAAAATAGTTTCAAAGAGTTATTCATCGTGTCGCAGAGTCATAAGCATGCCCAGCAATGCACAGGATCTGTCCTCGTCATTGTTTAAGGCACGGTACTTAACTGCAAAACCACAAATTTTGCTGAGACAGTTCAAAAGACCTCCGCCAAAAAAGCGTTTAGAGTCTTTGTTAATAAAGTCGTATTGAGCTATAGCCACTTCCAAAGAAATTTCCGACTTTCCAGAATGTCCGGTATTGATGGTCTTGGGTAAAGGCACTGGAACTTTACGAGCTGCCCCAGCTGCAGCGGCATAAAAAAACCCAGGCTTAACCTGACTCTCAATAGCGTACGGAACACATGCAGCCCTGGCAAGCTTTCTTTCCTTCTGCCTGCGAAGCAGTTCTAGCCTACGTGAATACTTTCGTGCGCTAGCCGCATGTCCCTCACTGCCACAATTGCAACACTTAACAGGAAGCCCTATCCGCTTTGACACCTGCCCAATCACTTGATTGGTCACCTAGGTCTTTGCACGTTCTGGTCGCGAGGAGGCACTTCACACTTACTAGAGTCAGGAGAACCAGTTTATTGCACACACCTATAAAACTGTTCTATGTCCGAGCCTCTGGTCAATCTGACCACCCATTTGTCACCACCCAGTCGAACCATTCCTATAACATTGATTTTAATATGGAGACTATTCAAATATTCTAGTATTTCGTCCAATTCAAAAGAGTCGGGAAGACCCTCAATTACTAGTGTGAATGAACGCAGACTCTTAGGGCTATAGGTATAAAAATTTACATTCTCTTTTTCCAACAGAAGTTTTACTTTCTGAAAATCGTCAAGAATGCAGACCTCGATGTTTGCTACATTCTTGCCTATTATTCTAATGCTATAATTTTTATGACCTAACAATTTGTCTATAAGGTTTACAATATTTTTGACATTTATATCATACGTGGTTATTACGGGAACTGACTTGCTTACTTTCTTACCGGTAAATTCCTTGGGCATAAAGCCGCTCTCCTGCTAGACGTTGCCACTTCTTTCACTGGCTTAACCTGCTTAACCGATGGAGCTGGAACCTTAGTTCGAAATTCTTTGAAATCTTCGATCGAAGAGATACCTCTGGCATCTCCAAGCATATTCATCATTCATTCTCATGTACAAGAAGGCCAACTTAACGAGCGCCTCTACGTCATATTTTTCTTCAGCTGTTATCGCTATCCCTCCAGGTATTTTCCTCTTTTTGCCAGAGGAGGCTTCCGTATCAACTATGGCGGACGAATCCATTTTTGTCTTTTATGTGCCCAAAGGGCACAATAAATTTTTAAATTATTATTTACAAAAAATATATGTTTTTTTATTTTTACTAAACAGTCGGTGTTTGCCTTTCGAACAGAAAGGTTGTGTTCTTAAGCAAGAATATTGTTTTTAATACCAGAAGTCTAAAGTATTAAGTTCGGAGTGATTGCCTTTCGCGCAAAGCGTGTGTGAGTGAGAAAGCACGTGTGGAGGAGCAGAAAGTTCTGTTTTTTTTACAAAAAAAAAAAAAAAATTTATTTGTTTTTAAAATAAATTTTTGGCGCCTCAATTTTTGGAAATCGAATAGAAGTCGACAAACAAGTAGTTTTTTTAAGTATTTTTTTAACTTTAAAAAAAATATTTATAATAATGACTGAAGATGATGACGGTAGTTCCGTTAAAAAAAGGAAGAAGGTCGGTGTTGAAAAAACGACAGCGAATGAGTTGGAAGATCTGCGGAGGCTAAACGCGGTATTGGTGCAGAAGCTAGAGGATGCTGGAAGGAAAATTGGGCTCCTTGTTCATGAAAATTATGTTTTAAAAAAGACGATGATGGGCTTTAGCAAGATGCCGATAGCCTAATTTCGATTGATGAAAGCGAAGTCCAAGCTCTAAAGATAAAAAATTTACAAGATATGAAACCAAAAAATGTGAAGAATAAATCGGTTGATGATACTGCAAAACTTGCAAGTCAAAGTGAAAAGCAAGATTCCAAGGGGCAAGTTCAACAAAAATCTGGAAGTAAGTTTGTTCCCGTAATTATAACGTATGACGCTGTCGTAAGAAATATGATAGAGATGACAGATGCAAGTTTAGGTCATAAGAACTTTAACATAAAAATTTTAAGTAAGAGCGTTGCTAATGTAGAGGTCTGCACTCTGGAGGATTTCCAGAAAGTTATATATCTGCTAGAGGCTGAAAAGGTTAGTTTTTATACCTTTACCCCTAAGGGTCTTCGGCCTTTTACACTAGTTGTTGAGGAGCTTCTAGACTCTTTTAAATCTGAAGAAATTATTGAATATTTGAACGGTCTGCAGATAAACATGAAAGATGTAGGCCGAGTCAGGTTGGGTGGAGATAAGTGGGTTGTCGGGATGGACAGGGATTCTGACATAAAGAAATTTTATGACATCAGATACATATTGCGTTGCAAGGTAAAGATAAGGAAGTTTAGACGGACAGGCATAACACAGTGTTTCAACTGTAAGCGCTATGGTCACATCAGTTTAAATTGTCGCATGACTTATAGGTGCGTAAAATGCGGAGGGTCTCATGGCCCGGGAAAATGCCAAGTGCCACCTAAGGGGGAAAATGTCCAAGAGACTTTGATTACTGACCCTGTAACTGGTCAGGTTTCGCGGAGAATTGGTATCCCAGTAAGATGTGTTGTCTGTAGTACTGAGGGGCATGTGGCCTGCTTAAAAGTGTGTCCGAGGAGAATTGATCTCATCCGGAAGATGGAATCGAAAAAGCTGTCCAGGGGTGAATATCGTTCAAATGCTCAATCTTCTGAGCGAAGTTATGTTAAGGCAGGACTTTCTTATGCTGCAGTAGTTGCAGTTAATAGTCGGTATCTTCGGCAGGCGCCTGAGACTTCGCCTAAGAGAATTTCGGACAAACCCGGAGTCACGCTAGCTACAGCTATGGCACAATTAGACGAAAAAGACAAAGACTGGACACGTTTCTTCGGTGGAGGACTGTTGAAATGCTTGGGTAAGATTGGTGGTTTTGCGGCTAAGTACCATAAGCTAAGCAGTAACGAGGACAGATCCCGAGCATTTCTTGGACTGTTATTGACTTTGCGACAAGATGGATAGTTTATTCAAAATTATATTCATTAACGTAAATTCTATTGTTTCTAGGCACAAAAGACATTACTTAAGCACTGTATTAGTGCTCGCCACACTAGATATAACAGAATATAAAATTTTAAGATGTGATCAACAAGGCGCGCGTGGAGATGGTACAGCTGTCCTCATTAGGGACGTCTTGCGTTGTGAAGATATAATTCTTGATACAGGGTGTATTGAGAATGCAGCTGTGCGTATTCAGAGGTCAAATGCCCCTGACTTAATTGTTATCTCAATGTACCTCAGACCTCAATCCCCTTTCACTTCTTCAGATTTTGAAGTAGAGCAGGGGCTGTCACGGGATTTCAGTGTTGTGATTGGTGCAAATCTAAATGCAAGGCATTCGTATTGGGGAGACCTGTATACAAATGTTAGTGGACGTAACCTCCGAGAGTTTTTGCTTTCGAACCCAGACTTGGACGTACGGCAAACCGAAGGACCAACAAGGATAAATACTTATGTATCGTCCTACATTGACTTTTTTCTGGCGACTGTGGACATAAATACTGCGGACCGACTCAGAACACTAGATTATAAATCCGATCACAGAGCCGTGAAGATTATCTTTTTGATGAACCCCTGCTTAGCGGCGCAATAGCCTTTACGGTACGACCTGGACAAACTAAATAGACAGATATTTTTGCGAAGACTGTCCGATAATCTGGCAACATGTTGTCCTCCCCTTGACAGGAACGTGACTCGAACAGAGATTGACTGCTGCGTTGATGAATTAGGGCAGGCCTTTAAGGATACTATGGAACATTTCATTTTCAAAGTTTCTGCTAGAAAAAGAGGCTTGTTGAAGTTTCCGCAGAGAATACTTTATTTCATTTGCGAAAAGAAACGACTAAGACGAATATTGCATACGTGTGAAGACCCCGGAAGACGTAACATTTTAAAAGCGGACTTAAGAAACACTGACCGAATAGTACAAGGTGCCATAGCAAATTTTGAAAGCGAACATTAAACGGACTTTTTAAAAAGAGTGCGACTCAATAACCAGACATTTAGAAAAGTAAAGATGGCCGTAGGTTTAAATTCTCGACCCTCAGTTCGAAGTTTGATTGATAGTGATGGATCAATCATTTCTGATAATAGTGGTATCTCTAGTCTGCTTGTGGACCGTTTCTTCCAGGTAAGTCCTGGTCAAGCAGCGCGTGCAAATCCACTCAGTGTGAGGGTTCAAGGATAAGTGTCTACTTTAGATAGGACAACGCCTTTGATGGTTTTTGTAAGGACTTTGACAGCTGACGGACGAGCTGTTGGCTCTAGTAGGGACACTAGTAGACTTGGTTTTACTGATGAAGTCGCAGTAGGTAATGCTCTAAAGCGGAGGGCAAACAAAAGGTCTAGTGGTATGGATGGTGTATCTAATTTTGTTTTAAAGAAGACGGACGTTGTGGTTTGGCGATTTCTTGCCATTGTATACAACCACTGCCTTAATATTAACTATTTCCCAAAAGCATGGAAGTCTGCTCTGGTAGTTCCCATATTAAAACCGAAAACGAATCCTCATGAGAGTGGAAGCTACATCTCATTATCGGCCTTTGGAAAGCTATTTGAACACTTTCTTCTGGCAAAGATCACAGACGTTATTACTGACAATGACATTCTAAAAGATTTTCGTTTTGGATTTAGGAACGGACTTTCGACGACACACGCGCTAGTTGTACTTACGGACTTTATTGCCAGTGGTCTGAAGAGAAGATGCCCTATTATTGCAGTAAGTTTGGATTTTGCCAAGGCCTTTGATTCCGTTTGCATGATAGTCTCATCTACAAACTAATATGTATGGGCTTTGGTACGGGCATCTGCCGTATGATTGATAGCGCTCTTAGGGACCGCTTTTTAGGGTTCGTATTGGAGATGTCCTCTCTCATGAGGGTCTGATTTTTGCGGGAGTGCCACAGGGATCGTTGCTGGGATCAGTTTTGTATAATGTCTTCATATCAGATATACCTCCACCTCCACAGGGAGATCTTTTGTTGATCTATTCTGATGACATTCTTATTGCTTCCTCAAGAGCAAGAGCCAGGACTGTTAACGAACGAGTCAATCAATACTTGACTGTACTGACAGACTTTTTCAATAGGTGGGGCCTCAACTTAAACATTTATAAAACTGTTGCTTTGATGTTTAAGGGAAGGCGGAAATATATATACCCGAATTGCCGATCCTTCAGACCGTGTTTGAGAGTAGGAAGCGATGTGATTAGGAATTCAGATAGATTAAAGTTCCTTGGCGTCACCTTCCATGAGAACTTTGAGTTTTATCGGCACATCGACAATGTGCTTGAGCGCACCAAGAGGGCTTTCTGCGCGTATCAGGGCGTGCTAAAGAGCAGAGTTGGACTCGATACAAAAGTACGCCTTTTGGTGTATCATACGTCCTCTCATCTCCTATGCCTTTCCAACTTGGTTTAGTATTTCTTCTGCCCAGATGGAGAGGCTTAGAAGATGGGAGAGCCAGATCTTAGTTACGTGCCTTGGTCTGAGACCATATATAGGGCGCAACGGAGAGTTCCGTAGACCCTCTTGTAGCTCTGTATACAGTGCAGTCGATTTTAGTCGAATAGACTCTTTTATGGTCGAGAAAGCTTTGAAGTTCATGAAAGGTGCGCGATCCGTGGAAAATAGGTTAGTGAGAGAATGTTTTTCTCGAGCCGTGTGTCTAGGGACCGTTCAAGGAGCAAAGTACCTTTCTCCTGTGGACTTGTTGACCCTTAGGGGAGCTGATCGTCTTTACGAGGGTGCAGACCTTCTATATTATCATAGAAGAGTTAATACTTTAAATATTATTGATAGAGTGTATAACACTGCACAGTGACTTTTTAAATCTTATTCCTGATTTTCGTTTTGTTTTATTTCATGCGTGTGTAAGTAGATTTAAGTTTATTATCTTTTTTTTAAATTTAATTGCCTCCCCTTTCATTCCTTTTTTGGGGAATTTCTTAAAATCGTTGTTTAAATTGTTAATTGTTGTATCAAAAGTACAGAATTTTTTTATTGTTTTAATGTAGCAGTCCTTGAAAAATACTCTAGTATGTAAGGAATATTTTGTATCCATTGTTAGTTTAAGTTTCTTTTTTGTAATAATTTTTTTGGAAAAATAATAAATCAATCAATCAATCAATCAAAAATTTTGTTTAGAAAACTTTACGTTTTTCTATTTATATTAGTGTCTTTTCACTTTTATATATTTAAATAAATATTTTTTCTTTTTCACACAGTTCGAAAGTCTACACATAACTCCTCGTAAATTTCTTGAAAGTTGGTGTCGCTTAAATTGAATATTAAAAAATTTTAATGTTAAACTTTGTGTTTTTTTTCGTTTTTACCTACATTTTTGTTTTTCCATATGTATGTATAGGGGGTGCTCTATATATTTCTGGCCTAATAGTGAAAATGCGAATATTTATACACAAAAATGGTTTTATTGTTTTTGAAAGTATTCTCCAGTATGATTTATACACTTTTGCATGCGCTCAAACCAGTTGTCGAAGCACTTTTTCCACTCCGATTGAGACCTCTAAAACATGGTTTTTGAACACCTTAACAGCTTCTTCTGGCGACGATATTCGTTGACTACGCTTTTTTTCTTGATGAGCGGAAACAAGAAGTCATTAGGTGCAAAGTCAGGGGTGTACGGCGAATGACCCATTAATTCGACGTTTCGGCCGGTCAAAAACACTCTGGTTTGAGCTGATGTGTGAGAGCTCGCATTTTCATGGTAAAAAATGATTCGTTTTTTCTTGTTTGTTTTTCAAATTTCTCCGAAAACTTCAGGCAAACAAATTGTAGTGTACCACTCAGAAGTGACCGTCCTACTTTGCTCAAGCGGAACAGTCGCCACATGACCAGTTTTGCCGAAGAAACAGGCGACCATTTGCTTCAAAGTGCTTCTTCCACGAACAACTTTCGTTGGATTTTACTCGTCTTTGAAGACCCACACGGTCGATTCTTGTTTCGTTTCGGGCTCATACGCATAGATCCACGGATTCGTCACCTGTAACGGTCTTATAAACGTCTTTTGAAACACCGCAATCGTATTTTTGCAACATTTCTTTGCACCAATCGACACGAGCCTTTTTTGAGCGACTTTCAAATTTTGCGGGATCCAACAAGAACAAACCTTTTTTACGGCCAGGTGTTCATGCAGTATCGAATGTATGCTGGTGGAAGAAATGTCCAAGGATGTCTCTATCTCTCGGTATGTCGCATGTCGATCTTGCTTTATGAGTTCACGCACAGCATCAAAGTTCTCTGGCACAACAGCCGTTTTTAGACGACCTTCACGGAATTCGTCTTTGAGCGAGCTTCGGCCACGATTAAATTCATTATACCAATTTTTCACAGTGCTATAGGATGATGCTTCATCGCCATACAAAGACTTAAGTTCATCAATGCTTAAAAATGACATGATTATGCTTAAAAATGACAAACTTTCCAATGGAAATGTCAGATCGCACTTGGCAGCACTCAGTGTTGCCAGGCCAGAAATATATATAGCAGCCCTCGTATATTTGCGGTCATTAATGAGCATGTCTGTTAATTTGAAGATAAAATTTTTAAAGTAGAAGACAAACAGCAATAATAATATAAGTTTTAATTTTGCAACAAGCAGATGCGAAATATAGGGGTTCAGATCACAAAATATAAAACGATAAATCTAAAACTTTGTCTAGTTAGTTTACGCTGTCTTTATATTAACATTAACAACAGATAGTGCAAAATTGAGAAATGAAATAATTTTTTTTTTTTTGTTAATCATATCAAATTTTCAATCTTTCCATTTATATATAAGATAAATTTTTAAATGATTGAAGTTTTTGGAAAAAGTGTTAGTGATCGATCATTTCATAAAACTTTTTATATATAGCTAAGGTAAAATTGATCAAACAAACCTAGAAGTCAGGTAAGGTTAAAAGAAATGATAATTTCTGTTAAAATGAAATTTAGTCAAAGAAAAGCTCCATCTAAACTTAGAAAGCCATCCCCTGGTGCGAAGAGCTGATTCATTAAGTATGTACACTTTACATCTAGTGAAGATATTATATAATGACTGCTGCTATTACTTAGGATCCTACGCTCAAGTTTTCAACAAATGAAACCAAATTTTTTTTTTAGTTAATTCAAAAAGCCTTGGTAAGTTATGAAAGTGTTAGAAAATCTATTTAAAATTTATTTCAAAAATGAATAAAAATTAATCTTTTGATATTTTTATAGAAATGCAGACGCGGCTGTTATAATAAATTACGCACTGCTTGTATTTGATCCTTCCTATTTTCTGTACAAAAAGTAATGTGCAAAAGATAAGTAAGATATAATTAATTATTTATACAAGCTCATTCATTTAACATCTACAACATTTAACATTAACAGCTATATTTATTGAATACACTTTTCTAAAGAAGAAATTCGGGGTAAATTAATCTAAGAACGAATAAAAGGTAGAGAAGGAGTGTTAACACGTGCAGCATGTTTTACAAGACCACTTTACTAAACCATCAATTATATTTTAAGCTTTTTGGGTTAAAAATATTTTCTTTGGAAAAAATGTACACATATTTAAATATTTTTTAATTTTTGGTATATGAATGTGAACATACATACGTATAGTAGTAAAAGTGAACGTTGATACAGATGTTTGTTAAGTTTATTTTTGTTTAAAATGTTCACTTGACTTTTGTGGCTAGAAAATTGACCACAAAAACTAAAAACATACAGAGTTATATTTATTGCTTAGCACGACTGAAAAGTGAACTTACTTTACTGTTTACATGAGTACATATCGTCGGTGCGCCAACCAAAACACCTATGTGTAATTTTCCGATTTTTTATTGGCCTGTTAGGAAGCGTATCTGGTAATGCAATTATCCCCCAAAGCATTTCCGGTTATCTCAAATGGTTTCAAAGTTAGCTGAAACTCCTAAGTGTAGCATATATTAAAATTCTCCGGCAAAAACAGTTATGTGTTATAAGCGAAGGCCGGCACAAAGAGAACGGAGTAATAAATGAGACTTAAAAGGTCAGTGAAAACAGCTTTTACAAAGCAAAATTCACGAAAAATGTTCTATAGAAGAACATTTGTCGGCTACTGGAGTGTGGCTGCCGACGCTTGATTATAAGTACACATAACTGTTTTAAAAGGCCTCGTTACTCTTACGTAAATGTTGCAGACACGTACATGTTTTGGACGGCTACAACGTTAACTAGTTACTATTTATACGTAAACGTTCCATATCGCACCTGTTCAGCTAAAGGGCGGCAACTCAAAATTTTTAATTTTTTAGTAGAGGCAAAAAACTGTTTATGATAATATGAAAGGAATATTTAAAAAAAAAATTATGCCCTCCTAAAAATAAAATGCTAACTTTAATATAAAACTCGATTTTAAATTGTTTTGTTAAGTATTTACAGAAAAATAACATATTTTCGAGTTACTTCCGTCTTCTTGAAAAAAAGTAGTGGCACTATTTCGACTTGTGCCAGTTTAACTGAAAATATCGGCGGTGATTAATAACACAATCATAAAATCCAAAATATTAATTTTTTTTGTTGGTATAAGAATATTTTTTGTTTTGATTATAATAGAAACATAAAGCAGCGGTGAAATTTATTCAATTTAGTTATCTATTAGGTATTTATAATACGTATTGTAGTAATTCTTTGGAATATTGTTCTTTTTAACCAGGTCGCTTATATCTCTTTTTTTAATAGCTGATAAAGGCAACATATCCATTTACGCAGGAAGTAATCTGAAATATATATAAATGTAAAGTGTTTTAAAGACCAAGGACATACTAAGAAATTAGAACTTACTTGTGACTATTCCAATACGTAGTTGGTTTTAAGTTGTTTTTATCAACACATACCTTAATAAAGTGTGTATCCTTATACGAAGTTTTGTAGAGAAACTTATCGGTATTTCCATTTTCTACACGTAGTACTTTAATATTACGCCAATTAACTTTTTGGTTGGCTTCATTTAAAATAAAGTTGTGGCCCCATTCGTCTTGTAAAAACTTGATATCGTAAAATGCATCATGTGACAGTTCATGAACTCTGTAAGGTACTCCGGTCTTTTTAGCGGTTGCTTTTAAGGTGGTATATTGATCTGGCGTATATGTAGGTTTACTTCCTAGGTGCCTTTTCACTTGTTTTTCTATTACGCTGTGAACATTATCTCCTTCGTTTTGAGTGTGGCCTTGAATCAAATACTTATGAATTATGCTTCATAAGTAATACTTATGAATCGCATAAAAGTAAATTGAGAGCAAATATATATTTTTTTGCTGCCCACAGCAGTTGCCGGAATAAAAAATCAGATCTAATTCTAAAGCATTGTCTGATTTTTCTGCAAGATTTTTAATATACATAAGAACACATGTGCCAATCTCATTAGATCCACGCTTTCCTTCTACTTTAGTCCAAAATAAGCAATCCACATTTTTTGCTTTAAGGTCAGAAATAGTTAAATTGAAGCAGTTTATTTTTCTTTTATAATAAGAGCTTGAAGAAATCCTTTCGGTTATTGAAGAACTACCTGAAGATCATATACAGCAATATAGCATCTATTCTTGTCCAGGTTCTTTTCCTTTCAACATAGTTCTTTTTCTTCTTGGTGTAATGTGTAAGCTTTGTTTAAAGCTTTTTTTTTTTCATTATCATCAGATTTAAGAAAGATTCACATAGATCACATAGATCTTTTTTGGGTTTAAAAAATGATATATTACTACTTGCAGGGACTAAATTCTATGAGATACGGTGCACTTTGTAGTCCTTGTATACGTCTCCAATACTTTCCCCACTTTCAATATATTCGCGGGTGGTTTTGGCACGTAACTAATGGGACTCAATATTTATAATAAATTGCCTTACACTGTTCTTAATTTCCTGGCTCACTTTGGGATGATTATTATGTCTTCCTCTCAGGTCGGTTTCTGTAAATCCATTTTCATTTCTTTTTTTCAAAGCGGTGGATATGGC
Organism: Cistogaster globosa; assembly: GCA_937654795.1. NCBI lineage: Eukaryota > Metazoa > Arthropoda > Insecta > Diptera > Tachinidae > Cistogaster > Cistogaster globosa. The sequence goes on from OW569407.1 coordinate 33,944,246, forward strand.
TTTGTCAGCTATGTTAAGCATTGCTTTAAAAAATTTCTTGCATACTCTTATACATTTTGAATTTATGTTGAAGAAATATGTGATATTAAACCTCGAAGGTCTTGAGTACTGGAATACCTGTATTAAGGCTTAATATGGTTTGTATGGCTTGCGATAAACTTTCTCTGTCTTTGCAAATCGCCTGTAGACCAATATTTATTAAAAATTTGATGACGTGAGGATTCCAGAATTTTGTTGCAACATTGAAGACGACACTTTATTTCACGAGGGAGTTGCAAAGACTTTTCCTTTATATTTTGTTCAAAGCCCCTAATGAAACATAAGCACGTCCAGAGTTCCTTAATTTTTTCTGTTGTTTTTGATTTTCATTTTGAGAATTACATCTGGAACGTTTTCTATTTATTCTGACTGTGTCTTTTTCTGTATCCGATGAACTGCTCGCAGTAACTGCTGATGGATGGAAATCGTCTTCAGAATCATCGCTGAACAGACCTGAACTGCTACCATCGCTGTCGGCATTTGAATAGCTCAGTGTATTGCTTTTTTCCTCTCCACGAAGAAAATCCGCATAATGTTCTAGGTTGGAACACGTCATGTTACCAAACAAGTGTAACTGAAATATTTTACTCTTTATTTGCGACGCCTTCGACGATGTGCAAAAGAATAAGGATGCAATTTTAATTTGTTGCCGTAAAACAAACACAATTATTGTATATTAATTATTTAATTATATAACACAATTATATAATTTAAACAAAAACCTCGTGTTTTCGTTGTTAAAAAAGTGAATTAACTGATTTTAATGTAAAAGACTATGTGATATAGTTAGAAAAAATTAAAGTCTATAAGTACAGTGATAAGTAATCAAAACAAGGTTGCTAGATAATAAAATATTTTACATTTTCATCATAATTTTACCTTGGTTCATTTCACTACGACAACTCAAAATACTTTTATCCTGTTTGTTACTTTTATGAAATGAATAAGGCCACAATTCGAAATAATTCTCTTTAGTTAAAAAAACTTAGATCAAAATTGTTGAAACATGTAAGTACAACTAAAAATATATCTGTGTTGTTGATACAAAAGTAAGTACTTGGAAGACATGAGGAGCGACATAACGGGTTTTTTTAAAGAAAGAGTAGACACAAGAATGGGAAAAATTTACAGTAGTTATAGTTGATCATTATATAGGTCTTTTTAACAAAAAGTGAAAAATTGAAAATTTTGAGTTGCCGCCCTTTAGCTGAACAGGTGCGATATATGTTTAAATATGAAGAAAATAAATAAAAACGTTATCAATAAATGTTTGCAATACTTAAAGAAAAATACTTTTTTTAATTTAAGTTTTTGTTATTTGTTTATTTTGTAAAAATATGGTTTATATTGTACAAAAACATGACATTTATTTTGCCAAAAAGAATGACAAAACATTTTGTTTTTTAGTAAAGCTGCTTCAAACAATGTTATCAATCAGCGTACTATGGTAGATGCGCTAATTTGAAAAGTAAGCTTAATAAAGAAAAAAGTTATACAATAATTATATACATAATATTTATTTATATATTTATGTGTTTATATATTAATACAAAAATATCATTATATTATTATTGTTTAAATAGGGTTATGTTCGTTATTAATTGTGATTAACTGTAAAAAGTAAAACTTAGATACTAGCAGAATGAAGTGCGTTTACAAGGTACTTATGCAGATATTTAGAAGAACATTTGCACGAAATTTTATTTTTTCATATATTAACATTTATTTCTGTACAAGAGTCACTATAAAGTATACTGGTTTTATTTTTAATAAAATTAAATATACAAGTTTGTGACAGCGTAAATAAGAAAATTAAAAAAAATAAGTTCGGATGAAGAACAAATATGTAACGCAAAAATGTGTGTTTTCTTAGACTCTAGCATTGCCAACGACTTTGTCTTTAGTATTAAAATTATATAAAATTCTATTATTGTAGGGTTCAATAAATAATATGAACATGCTATGAACATAAAATGTGCTGACAACTGTTTGAGTACCACTATACCAACAAAATTGCGTACTTTCGCATTTCTCTATTTTCTATAGGAAATGACATATGTATTTTTTGAATTCTATCTTTGAACCATGGTTCGAAGGGACCTTCTCACAAAATTCCATCCAGCGGCTTTATGTGATGCGAACGCATACAGACAGACAAAAATTCTAAAAATAGGTTTTTATTTCACATCGATTACTATCTGCGCCAACATCATAATTTTCAAAAAATATTTCATGTGCAGAAATAACCCCGTTACTGTTTTCTTATATGTATAGACAATTTTGTGAAAACCACGTGCAATACGTGCTCGACCAAACCTCTTTAAAATTTTTGGAGACAAGGAGAAATCGGCATATAAAATTTTTGGGCTTATCAGAGATCATATTAATGCAGCTAGCTCATGGGAGTGTTCACGTAGGCTAGAACTGCTTCACAGGCAGGAGAAAAGGAAGCTTGCCAGGGCTGTAACTTTTGCACGTGATCCGCACGCTATTGAGAGTCAGGTTAAGCCTGGGGTCTCTTATGCCGCTGCAGCTGGGGCACATAAAATACCAGTGCCTGTAACCAAGACCAGCAATACCGGACATTTTGAAAATCGGAAATTTTTTTGGAGGTTGCTATGGCTCAATACGACTTGGCTGACAAAAACTGTAAACGCTTTTTTGGCGGAGGTCTTTTGAACTGTCTTAGCAAAATTGGTGGATTTGCAGTTAAGTACCGTGACTTGGACAATGACGAAGACAGATCCCGTGCATTGCTGGGCATGTAAATGACTATGCGACACGATGGATAACTCTTTTAGAATTATTTTTATCAACGTGAACTCAATTGTTTCGAAACACAAAAGACACTATTTGAGTTTATTTCTAACGCGACACAGACCGGACTTACTACTTATTGCTGAGCACCGTCTAACTGCTCGACATAACTTCGACATGACTGGATATAGAGTTTTTAAGCGTGACCGACAAAATGGAGGAGGAGGAGGGACGGCTACATTTTGTATTGTGAGGACATCGTACTGCGCACAGGTTCGGTTGATAATACGGCTGTTCGTATTCGAAGGCTGAGCGGTGCGGATCTGATTGCCATAGCGATGTACCTTAAACCCAGTGACACTTTCACTGCGGAATGCTTTGATGAAATACAGCCACAGGTACGTAATTGTAGTTTGGTAATTGGTGCTGACCTTGATGCAAAGCATCCCTACTGCGGAGATTCGCTTACGAATGCGAGTGGACGAAACCTCCGGGAATATTTATTCTCTAGCCCTGACATTGAAATAAGACGAACTGATGGTCCGACAAGGCTGAATGAAGTTTCCTCTTTCTTCATTGATTTTTTTTAACATCTGTAAAGATCACTACAGTGAGTACGAGCTACATTCGGACATTGGACTGCGAATCGGACCACATGGCCTTAGTTATAGACTTTTTTACCACTAACTTTGTTATGCGTGAGCAATCCATCAGTTTTAACTATGAAAAAATGGACAGACGCAGATTTATTTACAGACTGGCCACAAACCTTGACATGTGTGGACTACCTATGAATAGAAACGTGACAAAGACGGAAATTGATGAATGTGTTGGGGCGATGGAAAGAGCCTTCCAAGATGCTATGGAGCATTTCATACCGAAAGTTTTCACCGAAAATAGGGGATTGCGGAAGTTACCCCAGCACATTCTTTATTTAATTGACCAAAAGAAGCGAATACGGCGAAAATTACATAGATGTGACGATCCTGGTAGACGAAACATTTTAAAAGCGGACGTGCGAAATTTGGGCAAAATTATACAGGGGGCCATAGCAGCTTTTGAACGTGACAACTGGACTGACATTCTTCAGAAAATTCGACTTAATGACAGGACATTTAGAAACTTTAAGTCAGCTGCAGGACTATACAATCGACCCACTGTCCGAAATCTGGTGGATGCTGATGACACAATTGTTTCTGACAGTACAGGAATGGTTAACCTGTTAGCAACACGCTTCTTTCAGGTTAGTCATTCTGGTCCAAGTACACATTTAGATCCATTCGGTGCGAATGTGCGGGCGGTTTTCTCGTCTTTGGACAGGACGACACCTTTGACAGTTTTTGGCAGGACTCTTATCGCTGACGGAGAGCTAATTACTTCAAGGACGAATGTAGACAGACTTGGTTTATTTGACTCTGCATATGTAGCCAATGCGTTGAGGCGTAGGCCAAATAAAAGATCCTGTGTTATGGACGGAATAGCTAATGTTGTACTGAAAAGAACCAAGATTTCTGGCCATAGTTTTCAACCATTGCTATAATATTGGTTATTTTCCGGAAGCGTGGAAATCGGCTCTGGTTGTTTCTATACTGAAAACCAGGTCGGATCCTGAAGTGTTTTGAAGCTATAGACCCATTTTCATGCTATCAGCTTTTGGAAAGCTATTTGAATTCTTTCTCTTGGCAAAGACCAACGATGTTATAATTGACAAGGACATCTTAAAGTACTTCCAATTTAGATTTAGAAGTGGACTTTTAACACCGCACGCTCTGACTGTACTAACGAACTTCATTGCCAATGGATTGAACAGAAGATGCCCTTAATAGCTGTCAGTATGGACTTTGCCAAAGCTTTTGATACAGTTTGGCATAATGGGCTTTTGTTCAAGATGATAAGTATAGGATTTGGATGGACAGTTTCATAAGGAACCGTTATTTTAGGGTACGTTTGGGTGAAATTAGGTCAGACGAGGGAGCGATTTCTGCTGGAGTGCCACAGGGCTCATTGCTAGGCCCTGTGCTATACAATAACTTTATGTCCGACGGGGGGGATCTTTTTTTGTATCTATGCCGATGATATTCTTATTGCGTCTTAAGGTGCTAGAGCAAGGACCGCAAACAACCGATTTAACCAATTTCTAGCGGTTTTGACAGACTATTTTGCAAAATTGTAGACAATACATACCATGTTTGACTATTGGACGAGAACGGATTGGGACTTCGGACATGATTAAATACCTTGGCGTCACCTACCACGAAAATTTCAAATTCTATAGATATATCGATAATATTCTTGAAAAAGCCAAAAGAATCTACTTTTCTTATCAGGGCGTATTGAAGCGTACGGGAGGTCTCGACAGGAGAGTGTGTCTTTTGGTATACCGCCAGGTCATTCGCTCTGTCATTTCTTATGCCTTTCCAGCTTGGTTTGGGATTTATTCTCACCAGATGGAGAGGCCTAGGAGATGGGAGCGAAGAATTTTGGTTGCTTGCCTCGGCTTGAAGCCATACTTAGGACCAATGGGCGAATTTCGCAGGCCATCATGTAGGTCAATTTACAGTTCTTGAGAAAGACATTAGTATGTAAGAAATTTTGTTTTTTGATTGTTTAGTTTTAATTTAATTGTTAAAATTTGTATGAAAATATTTGTGTCGCTGATTCGCGACAATCAAATTTATGTAAAATGAGGCACTCATAAGATCCCAGGGAATTTATTTGGTACAATTTATTTATCGTTAAAAAATTCAGCAGAATAAAAATTGTCTAAAATCGTCGCTTTGCGACAATCGTGTAATACTACTTTAAGAAGTAACTTTTTTTATTAACAAAGCTTTTTCAAAAAAATCCTTAAGAATCGCTTTAGTGATAGTACATAATCGTATACGTTCTGGCTGGAAGGTAAAAACGGACACTAATATATTTGCTTGTTTCAGTTTTCACTTACAAACTAAAATATTTGAAAACTTTCCACTAAAAGCATATTTGGGATTTTTTCATTGAAATATTATTAGTTTGAAATAATGACAATGAAAGAAATTTACCTACCATTTATTGCTTATGATTTTATTTAATTATAATTTTTTTTACTAATGATAATGAAATTTTAATCAAGTCGATCAATTACTAATTACAATTGAACCAAAAATACTTGTTTTTATGAAACACAAATTTTGCTCGCAGAAACTTAAAAAAACTGTGCATAAAATAAAAAATCTTAACACTCTTGTAAATAGAATTTTATTTAAAAGTTTGAACAATTTGTCAATTTTAATTTAGACAGGTGAAAGACTATATGTCTGGGATCTAAAGTTACTCGAAAACAAAAGTATGGTTCCATGTTATCTCATTTTTCCTGAGATATTTGACCAAATTTTCGTAACCAAAATGTCATTTTAAAATAATGCTTTACCATATTTAAAGAAGTAAAAGTATTTAGTATACAAAGACCAGATATACACTCATTCAACTCAGTCAATGGCAATGATTTTGTGTTTTTTACTAATTATCAATGAATCCCTTTTATTAAAAAGCATTACCAATAGTGATAATAATGATAAGTGAGTTCATCAAAAAACCTGTTATGATGCTAAACGGGTTGGTTGGACAACCTTTTAAGGGTAGGAATTAATTAAATTTAGAACCGAGGGAAACACAAAAAATAATAGATTTAATTTGTGTTTCTCCAAAATGCATGAAACCTCAACACTAAATCGTACGAATATGAAAAAAAAAAACAATAACATTAGGATTTTATTGAATAGCGTTTTTTGGAAAAACTACTTGTACATTTTAGTTCTGTTGCAAAATTAAGAAGAAGAAAAATAATTTTGGGTCAAAACGGAAACAACATTTTTGGACATTCTTGATTTTTGACATTCCAAATTAGGCTTAATTGGCCAACAGAACAGGGCGAGTTTCATAGCATTCAGCTTCCATCTAAATCTATTAAAAAAGGGAAAACTTTTACCCGTCACTGTTGTAAGTGCCGAATGAAAAAAGATATTTTGGCATTAACATTGCCGCCGTATATATATGTCGTTTCTGAAAAGAATACAAGATTTTTCATCGTTAATACATAATTAATTCATTTTATAGCGTTATAAGAAACCTACAGCGTAGTAACTTAAAAAATAAAGGATATTAGAATGTTTTCCAATTTGCTTGCCTAAAAGTGCATTTTCAGTAGTTTTTTATAATTTACATACTGCATGGACCATAGATGGTCCAACCGAATAAAGTACTTTGGGCGGTCGGGAATCTGGTCCGGGAAAATACACCCTCACACAAAACTTTCGGATATAAGGCGACTCCTATGACTATGTCAATAGAGGCGGCTTCGTAAAATCTTAAATCGGCGAGAAACAAATAGCGAAAATTCTTTTTGTACGATTGTGGAAGAGACTGTTTCGGAGTTTTAAGCATAATGCGATTGTTAACCCTTAACGTGCCTTCAATACTGGACGTGCTATCAAACCTGGATTTCTGCACCATTGGACAAATAGCTTCGTCATGTAGAGTGTAGGAGGTTATGTCTAGTTTATCAACTAGTTTTTTCGAGACGCGACTTACTGGTGATCCGGAATCCAACAAGCAGCTAGCATGAGATGTAGTCGACCCTATTTTGACTAGGACTGTGGGAAGAAGGATCAGAGAATTTTCGCACAGAATCGCAGACAGTGATTTGGATTTCAATTTAGCCGGACGTGACGTGCTTGCCTTTAGTTTTTGTACGGTTGAAATCTGTTTTTTAGTTGAAGTCGATGGTTTTGGACTTAGCGATCGTGAACGAGATCGAGATGAAGAAGACAGTAGGTCCTTTAACATTCTAGGGTTGACATGGACTAACGTGTGCTGCAATCTGTGGCAATGTTTACATCCGTGTTTATAAAAGCAAGTGCCTTGGGAATGGTCATGCGTCAAGCAGTTACGACAATATTTGTTTGTGCGCACTTCACGAAGGCTATCGGAAATGTTCATCGCTAAAAACTTCTTATAGGTACGAAGCGGATGAGGGCGCTTGCAAATTCGGCAGGGATATGCGTTGTAATTTTTAAGGGTTTCTTTCAATGCTGACTGTAATTTGGTAGAAACTTTAGGCATGATGATCTGGAAATAAAAAAAGGAGTATTTTTGTTCAAAGAAATGTTTAGCCTTAACTAGAATTATGCGGGAAGCAGAATAAGTTTAACGATAGGTCGTGTAATCAGCCGACGTTGAGTCAAGATATCTGCAACGCAGTTGCGATATTCTGAACCAGAATAAGTTTTAGTAACTCATCCGATGAACCAAGAATTTGGTGGGAGGTTTTCATCCTTAATCACTACCATTGCGCCTACTTGTACATTAAGTTCAAGTCCTTGCCATTTGTTTCGCTTATTCAATTGCTTTAGATACTTATTTTTCCATGGTAAGAAAAAGGTTTGATGAATTAGTTTTAACCTTTACCACCGGTTAATCATCGAAATTGATGCCTCACTCACCTGCGGATCGACAAATGTAAGAATTGGACCAATCGGAAAGTGTGCTAGGGTCAGTGCGCACAGATCAGCCGTGGCAGTTAAAACAGCTGAGATCGGTATTTAATTTAAACACGAATTAATTTTTCACAATAGAGACGACATTTCTTTGAAAGTATATTTGTTACACCTTGCAATCATATGTGGAGCACCTGCTGGAATGAAGTGCCACGAAATATTCTGTTGAGCATAATTAGTCAGGATATATTGCCTTCATCGGGAAACAGACAAAAACGCAAACGTATCCTTTAGAAATGCGACAGGCTCGACCAGAATAACTTTTAATATCAAAGGGTCCAGCGAAATCTATGCCTGTGTGAGAAAAACGGCGAGTTATTTCCGTTCGCTCTGCTGGCAAGGCTGCCATTACTTGTTTTTGACATCTTTTTTATAGACGACACACATCATGCATCTGTTTACAGTAGCCTTTATTAGGTTTTTCGCATTCGGGATCTAATATTGTATTATTAGAAGGAGGAGAAGTAGTTGATTTCCTCCGTGAAGATTTATGCCATGGATAAACTTTACTAGTAGCAGGTCGAACTGAGAATTGTACGGTAGAATTATTGGGTGTCTCTCGATGTAAGAAAGGCCGGGGCAAGACACTAGACGGCCACAGGAACGTATTATTCCATTTGCAAGATTTCGATAGTGGCTGTTTTAGAGACAGACTCTTGTACTCGTGCGGATACAAAGCGGAACTTATTTCGGTATATAAAATCGATAGACATACGCCATTACTCGCATTGCCTGACTAAAAAATAAAAACGTTCGAATATATCTGCAAACTCTGTGAAATAAGAAAAGTGCACATTAATCGCCTTAGCTTCAAGATTTGTACATGCAATGTTAAACAGATCAGAAACTGGCCAAGAAGGTTCTGCTTGTCTGAACCACGGTGACCCAATCCACCATAAATCATTGTTTCGCAGATCTTGCGGGCAAATGCCCCAAGTGGTCAGATCAGCTGGATTCGAATCAGAGCTTATGTGTTTCCATGTTGAATAGGGTACAACTTGTGTGATTTTCGACACCTTATTAGCCACAAAAGTAAGCCAACAACATGGCGATTTTGCCAGGCAAGAGATCACAATATTGGAGTCCGTCCAGAATATATTTCAACTTCTAGCTGTGATAATAAGGAATCTATCATATCCGCCAGAAGAACTGCCCCACAAAGCTCTAATCTTGGAATAGAAAGCGTCTAAGTAGGAGCCACTTTAGTCTTGGATAGAAAAAGGTGTGTCGAAATGGAATTACCACCGGCAATTCGAACGTATAATGCCGCAGCGTATGCTTTTTCAGAAGCATCGCTAAATCCATGAAATTGAATTTCGGAACTTGGACAATAATCAATCCATCGTAGAATACGAATGGTATTGATCGCGGTGTAATTAGATTGAAAGGCCTTCCATTGATTAAGCGTATCCGGGGATAAAATTTCATCCCAGTTTGTGCGGTGTATCCATAAATTTTGCATAAGTATTTTAGCCACAACAATGCAAGGCGCCAACCAGCCAGCTGGATCAAACAACTTTGCGATTTGTGATAATACTTCTCTCTTTGTATACTTTGCCTGGGTTGGGAATGGATTTGTGACAAAGTAAAAATCATCTGTACAAGCATTCCACCGTACGCCAAGAGTTTTTGTTGAGCTTTTGTCCTCTACTTATAAAAAGTCCTCATATAAAAGATGATCCTGTGGAATTTCCGCTAAAATATCTTTGGAATTTGATGTCCAGTTTCTCAATGGAAAACCTGCAGAACCTAAAACTCGGAAAAACTCATTCTTTGCATTTATGGCATCATGTTTTATATGCGATCCAGCTAGGATATTGTCAACATATATAGAATTCCGCAAAATGATATTTGCAATTGGACAAGAGGATTGAACATCATCTGCTAGTTGAAGTAGGGTACGGATAGCTAGATAGGTTGTACAATTGACACCAAATGTAACAGTTTTTAACTCGTAATTCCAAATTGGACTATTTGGATCATTTTGATATAAAATTCTTTGTACGGTATATGTTTAGGATTGTCAGCATTAAATACAAATCAGTAAAATCTCCATTTCAGAATCAACAAAGTTATGTCGTTCTGGAGAATTGGTCCAACATGTAGTACAGAATCTAAACTTTGGTGATTGGAAGAAGGCGCAGAGCCATGAAATACTACGCGGACTTCTGTTGATACGTTATCGGGTTTTACCACGGCATGATGTGGCTAGTAATAACTCTTGGAATTGTCGGCAGAGTCCGGTATTTTAACTTTCATCATATGTTTTAAATCTTCGTATTCTTGAGGAACTTTATCGTATTCGATTTTCAAATCTGGATTGCGAATCAACCTGGCTTCATTGCGAAAAACGGGGCCATGGCACTGGACCGAGATGTACCTAAGCTTAGCAAATCTGGAAATTCGTTCTTAAAGGGAAGCGACACTATATACCGACCATCAGAGCTTCTTTTTGTAGTACGGGTCAACAAATCTTCACAAAGTTTATCAGAAGGAGATAAGTACTTCATCCGCAGAAGATTCTCTACCTCCCAAAACCGTCAAATTTCTTTGTCCACAGAAATTTCACAAAAATTTGACACTACAGGTGAATTAAAATGGCCGGGATCGAAAATAGGGCCAGTAAGAATCCATCCAAAAATGGTTTCCTGGGCTATTAGTGAATTGCAGACATTATGTTTTATCCCCAGACTTACAATTTAGAGAAAAAAGTCACCACCGATTAACAGATCAATACAAAAACTAATAACGAATTTAGGACCTGCAAATGGAATTTCAGGCAGTTTTGAAAATTTTTACTTTGGAATTATGTGCGAAGGTAGGCTACTCGAGACTTGTGGAACTACCAGTGCTGTTACTGGAATCGCGATATCTTCTTGTAATCGTGAACTAAGTACAAAAGAGCACCTATATTCAATCTTAATAGAAAAAGTTTGGTTTCATCCTGATATTTGTGCATTAGTGGGATAGGAAGGAAGTCTCAAAAGGTAGAAAATACGTTCAGAAACAATAGTGCCTTCCGATCCAAAATAAATCAAAGCACGCACTTGGTACTCCATTCCCAAATAGCAGATGTTCACGCAAGTAGTACCCAGTAAAATTCCTCTTGTATGGACCGCGAAGCACTTTATTTGAACCAGAGCTATTAGCGGACTGTACATTGCTAGAACTAGTGCTTGAATATGGAGCTGAAATTAGGTTAAGGTTTGACCGAGGCCCTTGATTATATAAGTTTGGATTATCTAGTCCCGTATGACGAAGAGTATTATGTCTCTTTTGGCACTTAAAACAATTGTGTTTACTAGTGCAATTCCGTACGCTGTGTGTTTTTGAAAGCAATTGCGACATTACCCTTCCTTCTTAATTTCATCTAACCTACGTGGATAATCCATCTTTAGGAAGTTTGGACATTTCCAGATAGTGTGGTTTTTTTTTGGGCACAATTGGCACGTTGGTCCCGATATGTTCACTTGAAAACTATGAAACTTTTTGCTGGAGTTCAAAGTAGAAGTAAGTTTTGACTTTGTATCCCCATTTCTACAATTGTTAGATCCACGGATTTCAGAAACCGATTCCAGTGTTCTGTAACGATTCGTAAGGACTTCATCGAGTTCGGAACATTTTGGAATAGCTGTTTTATCCCTTAATTCTTTTTTTCCACAAGGTTAGGGTGCTTTCAGGAAGTCTATTGGTACAGATAAACAAAAATATTGGATCCCAACTAGCGACGTCTACTTTATAAATTTTTAATATCGAGATACAAGAGTTTATATCTCTTTGTATTTGCTTTAAAGCCTTCCCCGATTCTTAACTAACTATCGGAAGATTGAAAAGTATCTTTTACTGCCCATTTACGAGAACTCTCCGATTTTCAAAACGAAAACACAAATTTTTCCAAGCTAGAGCAAAACCTTCATTTGCTAAGCGGATAAACTGATCTAACGACATTTTTAATATAAAACAAAATAATAAAAGACTATCTGAACGGAATAATGTTTTACCTTTTTTCATTATAATTTTGTTATCTAGTACCTTTTAAGAAATTAACAATACACCTCCATAAATATCAAGTAATTATAAACTTAAATTTTGAAAAAGAATATATTAATTTAAATCTCTAATTTACGAAAAGATTTTTTTTTAATGTGACTGGAATAACGAACAGCTGTGAATTGTTTTATGATTTATTAAAGATCATTCACTTTTTACTAATGGGAAATCTCACTTATATTCCAGGATTCAGCTTACATAATAGGGTAGTTCCAGGACAAATGTGTCTCATCTGCAGATGCGAGCTTGAAAAAAATGACAAACAAATACTTGACCTTTATGGCAAGTAGTAAAAAATATTATTTCCTTTTTTTTTCTTTTTCTTTTGTAGTATCAGCTTCGAAACAGGAATAATAAGTAAAAAAAATATGAATTTTATCAATCTAAACAAAATGCTATAAACAGACCTGTTGTAATTTGTTCCTTTTACAAATTAAATGAATAACTGGAACTACATTCCAATTCTTTCAATTGAAGTATTGGAAAACTTCAATGAAATTGTGTTGCCGCATATAAAATTATATGTGAAAAGTTTAATTCACTTTTATTCACATATGCAATACTTTTCGTTTATAGTCCATTCCGCTTAAGGGCCAAAAACGGATGTAAGCCAAAACAGTCCTATTCAATTGCAGGTTTTTTCGAATTTCATACAAATTATTTGTTCTTATGTCCACTTCGCCTATAGTCCATTTTCGGTTAAAGGCAAACTTTTCTTTGCATTAATAGCTTATATTGTATTGAAAAAAACTTTCATATAGTCCACTCTGTTTTTTAATACTTTTTTATACAAACTGGCTATCTTTTTTATTTAGTTTTCTGGCAACTTTTTATTACAATAAGCTTTTAAAGCATTTGAATTACAATAAACAATAATATGTTAAGGTTTTTGTTTAAACTATTAATTTTATTTAAATCAATATTTGCTTATATTTCAAATAAACTTTTATTTTGTTAAAAAAAAAGTGGTTTTATTGAAGAAATCGCATACTTTGTAAATAGTCCAAAATGTGTATTATATCTGGATTCAGTTATAGCCCATAAAGTGGTTAAAAAAGAAATTCGGTTATAGTCCTAATTCGCTTATAGTCCACAAAAATTGTGCAACTTTATTTGTGGACTATAAGCGAAAACTACTGTATTACAAATAATGTTATTTATAGAAAAATACAATACCAAGTTCGGACTGTATCATTGAAATAATTTTAAACCGATTTATCCTTTAATTTTATCGTTATTTCTGTTTATGTTCTTAGGATTGTAGGCTAGCGAAATTAGGCGAATGGTTAAAAGCCCAACTGGCGGTTACCGTAAGGATTAATTAATCTGTTTAAAATGAAACAAGCAATAAAAAATGAAATAGGTACTAGAAAAAACACACCAACCAACAAAACTGAATCACACCATATTGAAGCTGTTGATATTTTCAGCACTAAATAGTATTACGATTAGTACAAATCGTATTTTCATTTGTAAATTTTATATTCCCTTCTTGGTCAAATTTGTATTTCTTTATTTTATTTTTTTTTTTTTGTACGGCAACACTTATTTAAAAAAAATGTAATTTACAATACATAAGTAAGAGAGTAAATTATTATTAGATATAAGCCGTAAGAGCTTATAAAGTAGCCGTTGTAGGGGAATATGAAATTTGCCTTAGAATTACCTCTGAATAGAGTTAAAATTAACCGAAATTGAAGTAAATAACTTAATGTAACATAAGAATAATTTTACCCGTATGAGTATTGAGAGAGCCCGAATTTGAAATCAATAAGTAAAAAGGTGGCATTATAACAATAATAAGAGAAGGCAATAATCATTTTTATAAGTAACAAATAAGGAGAAATAGAAGTTTTATCCTTTTTTTTTTTTTTTGAAGTAAAGCTTAAATCTGGATAAAAAAAAAGTATGAGAATTATTTTAAGGGGAAAAAACTTTACAAAGTTTTATATGTACATATATGTAGATTTATACATACACCTACAAGCAGGAGAACTTTAAAGAAAAAGGCGCGAAGTAATTAGAACAAAAATTCCTCTTGCCCCGGAAAATATTTCCATTGTTATTCTTTTTCGTTCTAGAATTCGCACATTTTTTCTTTTTCTCAGATTTTTTCAAATTTATATATTTATAAATTTTACAGGACTTACTGCTGATAGTGACCGATGAAAATCTACACAATTTCTTCTCTACTTGTATTTGCACCAAGCACGCACAAAATTCTTTTCTTCTTCCTTTTTTTCTTCGCACTTCACATTTTCATCAACTATATTTAGTTTTCAAATATTAATTTTCCTTTCTTTTTTATAATATTTATGAAATCTATATTGAAATCAGTATGTAGCAGTATTTTGACACACACATTTATAATTTTCAGTGACCCATGAAATGCATTTTTAAAAGTAAATAAAAGCAAGCAAAAAACAAAACTTACCTGTTGATATGCAGAATAATAAGCTTGTTAAATATGCATATATCTAATAACAGATTTGTTTCTCAGGCGACCAAATAGTACTCTAGTGTAGAAATCTCTGGGAATTTAATTTATTCCAATCCGGTCCGAATGGACCAAATGCTACGATGCTTACGGGTTGTTTGACAACCTTTAAAAGGTAGGAAATAATTTAATTTAGAGCTGAGGGAAACACACAAAATTATAGATTTATTTAATATTCCTCCGAAATGCATGAAACCACAAAAGGAAATCATACGAATATGAAATAAAAAACAATTATATTAGGATTTTATGGAAAAGCATTTATTGGAAAAACTACTTGTACCTTTTAGTTCTGTTGCAAAACTAAGAAGAAGGAAAATAATTTTTGGTCAAAACGGAAACTACATTTTTGGACATTCTTGACTCTAACAGAACATGGCGAGTTTCAAAGCATTCAGCATCCATGTAAATCAATTAAAAAAGAACAAATCTTTACCCGTCACTGCTGTTAGTGCCGAATGAAAATAGATATTTTGGCATTAACAAAACCTTAATCCAAATTTTAATAGAAGCAGTAACTTATTTCCTATGTACAAAGCTTCAAAAACAACATCAGAGTTGCATTTAAGCTCATACAAAAATCTTAAGACAAAAAATTACAAACAAACAAACCACGCTTTTTATTTTCTTACATCCCGTACCACATGTTAATTGTTAATCACTAAGTAAGGTGTTCGGTGTTGTCCTTTTTTGCAGAAAACTGCTTTATTATATTTGGGTTCCACAGCTACAGTGTGTTGCTTTTTTATAGCAAAAAGAACATTTTTATCATTTGTTTCAATTTTAAAACCGTGATTCAGAAAATAAATTTACAGAGTCAGTTGCGTTCAATGATGCATAATACACTGAGTAACAAATTAATATGTTTTACAATTTAATCTATTATATATTATATATTGATTTAGAATAAAAAATACCATACTTTGCCAAAGACCCTGGGTGTTGGTTACAGTTTAAGTTACCTGAACTTATTTATTGCCTCAAAAATAAGACAAGTATTATTTAACGATTGTGAAGCTAAAATGAAAATCAAGAAAGATAGTGTTTATAACCTGTTAATCTTTTTTTTAAGAAAAAGAGCACTTCAGGCATTATTACCTATTTAGTTTTTTTTGGTAACCGTGCTACTTTTTTTAGGAAAGGGATAGATGAGAGATAAGACAGGTGGTGAAAGGAGAGATATAGAGAGTAGTTATTTTACTTAGCCGGCGAATATGCTATGAAGAAGTACCAACGAAGGAGACTGCAAGTTTTCATGTTAATTCTGAATATGCATTTATACCATTAAACAGAAAAAAACATTTTTTTATTTTTTGATTGCCTGGGCAAACAGGTTTGTAGTCAACGTGCTTACCACTTCGACTACAGCAGCCTCAATTTCAATAGTCGTGGTGGTTTTAGGTATCTAGAAAATTGAAAGGAGACGTGGATTTCTTATTAATATCTGAGCCAATGCCTTGCAGCATATCGCTGAAATTTAATAAGGTTTACAAGTTTTAGATACTCTGATGGAAATTGATAAACAAAATCTATGTATAATTTATTCGTTTAGTATAAATCAAAATTTCTTTGGATATAATTCAAACTGTTTAAATCTTACATTTATGTGTTAGCTTAACATTAAAAATTCAAGTGTATATACTTTTTTTAATTACATACCGATCAGTGTTGCAATGCTCCACATATAGGTACTCTGGGAAGTGGAACACCCTGTCTTCATAAACATTCCATCTCGTATTATCTTGAGAGAAACATCCATTCCTAAAATAAGATCAATTCCGGCTGACTCATAAAATTTCAGATCAGCTAAAAATAAGTCACGAACTTTTCCTTTAATGCTATCCGAAATTGAATGAGTAGGAGAATGCAAACTGATTCGGTTGTCTACTCGAAAGATTTCCTCTGCTATAGAATTGGAGCCAAACCTGGATTTTATAGTAACAGGATACAAAGTCTCATTTGCCATAGTCATTATTTTAAGCTTTAAACTTTTAGAAACCTTTTTTGAAATTCTACTGACTGTAGCACCGGAATCTAAAAGACAGCGTACGTGTATATTTGTGGAATTAATTTTTACTACTACCGTGGGTACAGTAATAGTACTTTTTGGGCGTAGTAACGATAACAGTGATATAGATTGTGACGACGACTTAGAGAGTAAACTTTGTTGAGCCGAGACTGCAGTAAATGGATTGGGTGACGTGTATGACGAAAACGTGTTGAAACGGGAAAGCCGAGCCCTTGAGCGAAAAATTTGGGTGCTGGAATTAGAGCACCGAGTTCTACAGTGAAAGGGACTAGTGTTAGAGCGGGACAGCAAATCATTCCGCAGACGTGCAGTGACGACATCCGCGTTAAGAAATACATTTTCCATTTAAGTGCAAGGATAAATTTTGGTGTGCATAATTGGAATTTTATAACTGCCGGTAAGCTTGAAGAAATTGTTGGGTAAGACCTTTGGAAGTACCAACAAACGTTGTTCCGTTATCTGAGTGCAAATTCAACAGGCATACGCGACCCGAAACGAACCTGCTTAGAGCGGCAAGGAAAGTTGGTGTCGATTTATCTAAAGTCACTTCGAGGTGAATGGCCTTCGTGGCACCATATATAAAAATGCACACATTGCCTTTAGGTAAACGACATGATCTTCCATTGTATGATTTAATGTCGAAGGGCCCCGCAAAATCTAGACCTCTGTGAGTAAACGGTCGCGATATTTAAAATCTTTCTGATGGTAAAAAAGCCATTTTTTGTCGTTGACATCTTGTTTATAAAGAATACAAGTTTTGCACTTTTAATTGTTGTTTTAATATGACTTTTTACTCTTGAAATCCAATACTGGGTACGTATCAGGCGGATAGCATGCTGATTTCCTCCATGAAGACTAATTTCGTATACAAATTTACCCAAAAGGTGAGATTATTGACATTTATATCGAAGGCTTATAGGATGCCTCTCATTATATGACAATCCAGCAAATCCTTCCAGTCTTCCACAAGAGTGCATGATTCCCTCCTAATCCAGAAAGGGATTAAGATTTAAAATTGAGCTGGAAAAGGATATAGATCCTTTGGAGTCCAAAGCCCTATATTCATTGGAAAATTGAGCCTTTTGATAAAAGGTTATCAAGATATTGCTAACATTAACAATCTCTAAGCTAGAGATTACAGTCGTATCTTTTTAGAAGCTGGAGATATATTTGCGGTGTGTACATATTAAGAAACGATATAAATATATATACAACAGTGCACTACGCTATGGGAAAAAAAGAATCTCTCAAGTATATCATCATATCTTTGAAAAAAGGAGAAATTTCTTTTAACAATTTTCCTTCCAAATTCAGCGCAATGCTGTCTTTCATATTTTGGCCACATTGATTCTGGATCCTTTAACCAATCAGGTCCATACCACCATAAATTGTTATTTATTAAATCATGTGGATATAACCCCCGATTACTAAATCGGCAGGATTATTACTTGTACTAACATGATTCCATTGTGACGGATCAGTAATTTGAAAGACTCGGTTGGCCACAAACGTCAGCCAGGTACAAGGAGGTTTAGCTAATCAAGAGAGCACAATTGTTGAATCCGTCCAACAGAACAAAGAATATTTTGCTAATTTTATACTATATCTGCTAGCAAAACAGCGCCACATTGTTCAAGCCGACGAATAGAAAGCGTTTTTACTGGTGCCACCTTTGTTTTGTAGACTACTAATGACAGGAAACAGTGACATTTGTAACTATCCGGATATACAAAGCTGCCGCATAGGCGTTTTTGGAGGCATCACAGAATCCATGGAATTGAATTTCAGCGCCAGGAACGTAACCAATCTTTTTAGGAATTCGGATTAGCTCAATATCAGGGAATTTTGATTGGAATAATTTCCACTATTCTAAAGACATAGTAGAAATAACTTCGTCCAAATTTCTTTCCTCTGTCCAAATTCTTTGCATTAAAATTTTTGCCAAAACTACACAAGGAGATAACCACCCTGCTGAATCAAACAGCTTGGTAATTTGAGAAAGTACTTCCCTTTTGATGCAAGCAGGCGATTCTGGAAAATTTCTAGACGTGAAATAAAGGGAATTCGACCGAGCATTCCAGCGTAAAGCAAGATGGTATCATCAAAATCGAGAAAATCATCACAAGTTAGCTGGTTTAGCGGAATTCCAAAAGAATTTTCTTTGAATTAGCAGTCCATTTTCTTTGGGAAAATCCTGCTGTTTGGAGAGCAAGATTGAGTTGATTTCTCGGCTCTAGAGCATCAGCTATGGAATAAGCGCGAGTCAAAACATTATCTACATAGATCGAATTTCGGAGTATATTTCTGGCGATGGAAAAAGGTTAAGTAATATCTTGAGCTAACTGATAAAATGTCGGGATGGTTTTCAAATCAAAATCATTACGAAATAAGATTCTTTGGATCGACGAGGATTTGTCGATACATTTGCCATTTAAGGATCAGAAGTGGTAGATCGCATTGTAAGACTCGCCCTTTATGCAAAACGTCATTGAGGCTTAGACAATTAGAGGATGGAGAGCAAACGTTAAAGACCACCCGTATTTTAGTAGCAGTACTGTCCGGTTTTATGACAGCTTGGTAAATAATAATTTGAATAGGTGGAATCTTGAGAAGATAATTTAACCATATGGCGCAATTCCATATATTCTTAAATAACATGATCGTAATCTATTTTCATTTGAGGAGTGCGTATTAATTTAGTTTCATTTCCTAAAAACTGAGACATTACAAACTTAAGGTATGGACCTAAGTTAATTTTGTCAGGAATTTTTTTTAATGGTAAAATAACCATAAATCTACCATCTTTTTTTCGTTTTTGTAGTTTCATTAAATAAATCCTCACAAAAGGTTATTGTGCTGAACCTTGGAAGATTATCCGCCTCCCAGAATCCAGAAAGATCTTTGTCTAAAGCGATTTCGCAGAAATATGATACGAAGCTAGACGGTGTCAAATCTCTGGATAAAGGTCCTGTAAGACTCCATCCGAATTTTGTTTTTTGACCAATTAAAGAGCCACATACTTTATGTTTAACGTTACCTAATACGACTGATGGGAAAAGATCTTCTCCGATTAAAATACAAGTGCTGAAACTTGTATAAAATGTAGGATCGGCGAGCTGAATGCTCGGCAAATTGGGAATATAAGAAACATCACATGTTTCGGAAGGTAATTTGTTTGAAAGCCGAGGTACGACCAATGCTGTCATTGGTAATTGGATGTCCTCATCCCAAAACGAACTGACAGCGGAACAACATTCCGTGTTAACGTTAGCAGAGATAGAATTGTGTAATCCAGATATCTGAGCTTTTATGCATTTCGATGTCAGTTTTAATCGATGAAAAAGCTTTTTAGAAATAAAAGACCATTCGGATCTTGCGTGTAGCAAGGCTCGTACCCTAAACCTGATAACCAGATAACAAACATCCAATAGGACTGTCCCTAAAAGAATACTACGGGAATTAGCTGCAAAGCAAGACCTTACTGTTGTTCTGAATTTGAAATGGACTGTACAGTAGTAGAGTTTACATTCTTGTTAAAGATATCAGCGTCAGGGTTTAAACTCAAAGCTTCGCTGGTAACTGACAACTCAGCATTTTTCACAGTATTTTTAAAATTTCTGTGAAGAAGTGTATTGTGTCGTTTACTGCAACGAAGGCAATTATTCCTGCTTTTACAGTTTCTCACACAACGAGCCTTAGAAAAACAATTATTGCACAGACTTAGTTTTTTATCTCACTAAATCGTTGTAAGATATTGAATTCAGAAATTGAGGCCACTTTCGTATCACATGACTTTCTTTAGGACAGAATGGGTAAATAGGTTTGGAGATATTATTCTGAAAGCTGTTAATGCTGTTTGGTTTTCTAGTTTGCAGGCTTCGGGAAAGTGTTTCGAATCTCAGAAACAGATTCTAGTGTGCGATACCAATTTGCTAAAAAAAGAATCAAGGTCACATCACATGGGTATGGAAAACTTGTCGCGGATAATTTGTTCCCATAAGGTCAAAGTTATATTCGGAAGTCGATTTGAACATAAGAATACGAAAATAGGGTCCTGACCTTCAACTGCTATTCCATGAAACTTTAATATAGGGATATATGAGTTAATACTTCATTGCAGCTGTTGAATGGTTTTGCCTGACTCTGTAGCAATATTTGGTAAGTTAAAAACTATTTTTAGCTGACCATTGACCAGAGTTCGACGGTTTTCATGGCTGTGAACAGGTCACGAAATGTTGGCCATGTATTACAGCTACCTTAAAAGGTCTCGATATCGCAAGGAGGTAAATGGAATCTGTGTTGTTATGTTTCAGAAGAATTAAAATCTTCGATTCCATCTAACTGATGTGTAAGATTATGACTATTAAGTTTATTGACGTTTTCGTGACGTAGTGTATTGCAATGCGCAGCAAGTTTCACTAGGCAGTTGCAAAAAGTGATATACGTACTCTTGTATTGGACCTTAAGGGTTTCGTAGCCAGCAAAATCAGCATATTTTTCATTGTCGCGCTAAACGAGATGCATTTCGTACGCCGCTTTAATACGGTTTCATGTAGTCGTAAGCTAGTTTTTATGAATTTCCAGTGCATGTAAAGAGTTCGTAGGATAGCAACTGTCATTGTAATCTGCTTCAAATTCCACTAAGCCATCCGCTAACCTAATGAAACTATGGAGGGACATTCTGAAGACTTATAAATACCGAGGATTATGATAGAACAAATGAGAAGAACAAGGCTATTTAAAATGGGTTAAGAACTTTTGTATTTTTTTTTTTTTTTTAAACACTTGGCAATATGTGAAACTTAAGGAAATTTTTATTAAACTTATTAGTTTTGTTTGACAGATTTGTTGCTGTTCGAACAATAAATGTTTAAATTACTGGTACAAAGAGCTTTTTAAAAGAATTAATCGAGTTACTTGATTAATGAATTCAGCTGACTAATTCTCTAGTCATTAAATTTTGTTTTAAAAACTGAAAAAATACAATAAACTTTCAGTGAATAGAAAAAAAGAACAACAAACCATTGTTTTTTAACTAATAGTTTTCTGTATTTTGCCGATAAATTGCAATGAAATAATTTACGCTAAGATGCAAATACTATAGTTTGCAAACTCAACAGGCATTAAATTCTTAACTAGATGACCCGTGCGAATATTTCGCAGCGTTAGTTGTCATTTTTGTAAGATAAAATTAAAATAATTAATAGAAATTTTAGTCACTTCAATACATTTTATTAAAAGTATAAAAATATTAGAAATCATAATATATCATACATATTTACATACATACACACATATGTTTAAATGCTTTTATAATACTTCTTTGAATACAATGTTAGAGGTAATGACATGATCATCGTTAACTTTTTGCCCGTACGAATCCCTAATACAAACAATAATATCTTTAAACGTATGCTCTCGACAAAAATCCACGTATAACTGCCCATGTGAAAAGACCGGTTCTGGTATATACAATCCTACATTTTGAAGGGTTTGACCTTGTGCTTTGTTTATTGTCATATCAAAAGCAACTTTCACAGGGAATTGTTTTCGTGTCATTCGGAAAGGCACAGTTGGATCAGAAGGTGTAAGATTGATTCGGGATATGAGTACAGTTTTATCGGCATGACTAATTTTTGCTGATGTTACTTGTTTTAGTCTAAATGCACGTTATTTATATTCTCAATTTGCACGTAATATGCATATTATATATAACTGACTCAGTAAATAGCGATATTGCCAGAATGGATTTTAATACATACTGTATTATGTAGAACTTTGTTACCACACTTGAACAAAAATGTATAATCATAATGACAACAGTGTTATCATGCAGAAGCGACCCTGTATTACCACACTTGACCAAAAACATAAAATGACGGTATTATTATGCAGTTCTATATAAAATATAATTTTTATCAATGAAAAAATTAAAATTTAAATTTCTAATTATTTTTCGTCATTAGTGTTAGAAATAAGCTTTAAAATGAGATATCATTCATTAAATTTGATGCGGTGGTATGGGAGATATTTGCAACCGACAAAAAAAATGCTTTAGAAATAATATATATGATATTTCCAAGAATGTAAAGAGTAGTTTACTTTCACTATTTTAGTGGATTTTTTTTTTTTTTAATTTTTAACAGTGATCAAACCATTTTAATCCCCGTGCATTGAAAGAATACTATTTCACTGTCGATTTACCTCTTGTGTACGGAAGAAACGGGTAGTGTACTACATTTATTTACACTTATAATTAAAAATAATTTCACATAGGAGCGGTAAATATCTGTGAGTGGATTTCGAAATTTCCACTTTTCCTCCGATTAATATAATAATATTAAATTAATCAGTGTTTAAATTGAGAAGGACAAATTTATTTTGCTTTTTATTTATATTTTGTATATATAATATATGCATATTTTCTTTTTGCTTTAGTTGCAGATTTTAAATAAAATTGAAACACAAGGACTGTATTTTAAATGTTGTAACAAGGCAATATAACTAAATCTTTAGAATTCCAATATGAAGTTTCAAATATTGGCACAGAGTGGGGTAATTAATGAAGTTGTTTAACTCATTATAAATGGAATTTTTAATTTTATTTTACATATCTAATAACACACCTTCTCTTAAGGTATACTAACAAATGCGAAAATGAAAATTGCTTGTAACGCAGCCAAAGAAATTATTTATATTAATCTTTAATAGAGGAAAGAAAAGAGACCCGAAAGAGCGTCAGAATAATTAAGTGACACAAACCCAATATTTACTCGTGTTTAATTAAACTACTGAACCTCACTAGGGCTTTGAGACTTGATCAAACATGTTCGATGCAACTCCGTTTTTTTTTTTCTAGATATTAATTAACGGAATAATGTAACTATGTCTCGTAGTATGTAACCTCACTAAATATTTTTTATTATAATAACGTAATTCATATAATTTGCAAATGGGACTTACACAATTTGCCAAAAGCACATTAGCACCTACTTCTTGGTTTCTCGATAGGAACTTTTATGTGCCTTTTAAGATTTATTGGTTCTAAACTTTGCAGACCACTCACTCACAATTTATATTAAATATTTTTGATTTTTATTATTTAAAAGTTTTTTCTTTTTATTGACTTATATTAAGTTGCGAACACTTGCTAATTAGTTTATTTTTCCAAATTCTGATTGTTCAAAAGTCGATATAATTGGTATTAGTTTTAACTGCTTAAACTTTTATATTTTGTTAGTAATGCACTTTGAAGTAAATTTACATGCACTAATGTAGGAAAAAAATGTGATCAAAATGTTAATTTCAATAGTCGTGGTGGTTTTTGGAATCTAGAAAATTGGAAGGAGGCGTGGATTTCTTATTTATCTCTGAGTCAAAACAAAATCAGAATGGATTTTGTTACTCAAAGAAGTTTAATAAACAAAAGCCCCGCATGAAAAGAAATAAAACAATGCAAAGGAATTAGAAGGTGAAAAAATGTTTATTATATCTTCTTATTAATAATAATAATAAGTTCTTACTAACGTGGTCGTAAGTCTGTCTCAGAAGCTACCAGCTAAAAAAACGATATTAAAAAGGAAACAAGTATCGAAAACTAACCGCCTCTTTTGGCATTTATGTTAGGCAGTATATAACACAAATATCAATCGCGGGTATAATATAAGGGTTGATGACAATATCAAGAATGATTTTGTCCTTAACATAACCTCTGCTTAAGACTTCTACAATACTTCCTGTGAACAAAATAACGACTATTAAGATATTATAATCCTAATTCTGCTTTAGTTAACGTGTATTTTAATTGTTATTTTTATGTTAAACAAATAAGCCTTGCTTATTTATTTATTTAATTTTTTTTTTGGTTATATTTCTCGTATACTTATTTATAAATTTAATGGGTTAATAATGTTTACTACGTACGTAAGCCAATAAGATGCAAGAAATGCTGCTGACAAATCTAGTGATTAAGCAAATTTTGCGATACATAATAGCAGAGTCTCAGTTTCCCTGTTTTCCTTAGAATTTGTGAATAATTTTCGTTTCTTAATCAAATTACATTTGTTAAATATTATTTATTTGAGAGGGAATACCCTACCATTCTTTCCTCATAATAACCCTTATGGCGCTTTAAAATATTAAGTGTTATCAGCGTTTGGGATTGTTAAAAAAACTAAATAATGCAACAATCACTAATCAAAATTTTGCATGATTAAAAATGATTAACGAAAAAAATGGAAAAAAATTTTGAATGGTGAATAAACGCCGTTTAAATCAAATAATGATGAAGACCTATTATTTTAAATCGGTTGATTAAATATAAGGTGTTTGCAGGGAACACATATAAAGTAAAATGCATTGCAATCTACTATCCTTATTTTTGTGTTCGTAAAATAAGTAAAACTATATTTGTCCACTTTCCCTTATTGTAAAGAATTCCGTACAAATAAAAACAGTCAAACTAAATAAAGAAAATAACTAAAGTATGTCTATTGCTAAACTCAATAAAATTGGCTACAAGTCAACAAAAGTATTTGTCTGAAATAATGTGATCTTATAGTTTTTTTAAGAAAACAAAATATTTATGTAATAGTAGGAATAGAATTTGAAATCAATAATATTTAAGCATTAAAATATTTATTGACCCATTTTGATTACAAGTTTATAAATAGTATGACATGTCATATTATTAATGTACACGCATGGTGCACATGTTTACATTTTACACTCAAATACATCCACTAACTTGTTTATTTTTTTTTTTGTTGAAACAGTAGCTCAATTAACTTGCTATCGTCCTTTCAGTACAGTTTATTACCGCTTCTGTTTATTGGTTCGATCCACTTGCCACCCAACCTATTAAAAAGGGCCATCTTTTTAATGATTTTGAACTTTATTTCCAGTACAATACAAGTACTAAAGTCACATGAATATCGTTCAATTTCATGCACCCAGTGATATATTTTGAATTGACTTCTTCTCTTCTCTCCTTGAATTTTTGTAAGGACTCCTAGTTTTTTTTACAACCTTGCTCTATTTGTTGTTGTTAAATGCCACTTTATATATTTTTTGCTTTTATTTTGTTTTTTTTTTTTTTTTTTAAAGCAATTTGATTAACGTGTGCTTTTCCATGTTAATGCAAACAAAGACAAAAATAAAACGAAAAAATTTTCGCTTATGCTGAAATCCAATCGAAAGGCCGGTAGAATACTGGGTTAAAGTGTAACAAATGAAAGATAAATTTTACAACATTGTAAAATGTACTAGTAAGCGCTGCATATTAACCAAAAAAAAAAAATCAAATAACACTTCTGTTTTCATTAAAGAAATTTAAGCTTTGAATTTTATGTATGTTAGTATTGAATTTGAGAAAAATTTTAGATATTTTACATTTTTAATATTGACATAAAAATTAAATAAAAGCAAAATTTTTTAAACAGACTTAAACTCCATTACTCTAACGTAAATGTTGCGGCTACGTAAATGTGACGTTTGAATTCAACGTTTTCAAGTTACTGAAAATTCGTAAATGTTCCATATGATTTTGAAATTTTTAAAATTAAAACTGTTGAACAGGAAAAATATAAATACATATGCATTAAAATTGATTTCAAAGAAACGACTTTTTTTAATTAAAGTTTTTGTTACTTGTGTATAAAATATAATCATCTTAAAATAAAACATCGCATAAGACGTTGGAATGTGCGTCCAATAAACAAAGATTGGTTTAAAGGAAAATATCACAGAAGGATTTTTCTTGATATAAAAAGCAAAGACGAGGAACAATTCTTCTTACACACTCGTATGTCCCGAAAATTGTTTGATTTGTTTTTAGCTATTCCTTCGGATCCACTTTAACTCCCATAACTAAAACGGTTACTTTTTTAAAAAGCTTTGATTTGCTTTGGGGCGCTCATTGACGCTATAGTCGATAAAATCATTTTTCCAAAGGGTTCCAGAGTTTCATTGTATTCAGCTTTTTTATTTTCCCTGTCGTTCTTTCCACAGACTGTTTTAAAAGCTGCTATGGCTTCAGCGAAGAGAGAATCTACATCTGCCACTTTGCTGTTTTTTATGCTTTTTTCGTTGAACCCTTCCATTAGAACAATCCTTATTTGATTGGTCATCAATTAAATTCCTGAAATTACTCTCTTCAATGAAACAAGAGATTTTTGGCGAAGGCAATCACGAGTCTAAAGAGATTTGTGGAGATGATATGTATATTGGTTCCAAAATATTTGGTAATGTTCTCATCTTACAAAAAATAACGGATACATGTACATACATATAATTTTATTATTGAAATTAAATCTATTTTAGTTATGCTCATTAGCTACCATCGAGTTCTTAAGATAAAACCGTATACAAGTTTTTTAAGATTCTTACCTGAAATTCCCATTTCTCTGCCTATGGATTTCCAAGCTGCTGTCTTTTTTCTTGCTGCTTGTAAAAAGGATTTTATTTGTTGTACAGGAAATCCTTTTCCTGAACCAGCAACACTAATTTTTCGTCATCCATTTACTTTTTTACTTAGTTTTACTTCTTGAATTAATTTAATTTATTGATGATTTTTTTTAATTTTAACAAAAAAAAATTACGTATGTATGTCTTTCATATATTAATTTTTGTTTACATTTGACATTATACGTAAATACGTAGAGAAATTCAATGATATATATATATATATATATATATATATATATATATATGTGTGTGTGTATTTATGTATATAATAATAATGATCTTAAATTAAATGTATGCAAATGAATTATATAAAGCTTTACAGATTGGCTCCCCAGCCAAAGAAGTGTTAAATATTAAGATACAAAAAGTCCCAAATAGTGGTAAAATAGGGGATATAATAGTCATCAGAGGTTCAAAACAACAACTAGCCTCTAGCATATCTAACAGTCAAGGCATGAGTTGAATATAAGGCAAATCAGGTACAAAAATGAGCAGCGAAATTAGTATTAGGTAAAGGATAAAATGGAATTTATTAAAAAGGTTCGAAAAAGTTTCAAACGAAACGCATTATTAGAATGCGAATGTAAACGAAGCTCAATAGGTAATTTATTCCACCAACGAGCTACTCTGACTAGAAACATATGTTCAAATATGCTATACCTAATTCTAGGAATAATAATTTGAGGATTCCTAGTAGAACGAGTAAAATTTAATAAGGAACAAAGTTGAGAAGGTTGTCCACTCTTAAGAACCCTGTAGAAAAACCATAGGTTTCTATAGGAAATGAATTGCTTGTAATTACAACCTAGAAAGTTCTTTACAAAGTCAGATATATGACTTCTTCTACGAACATTATAAACGTACCGTACAATAGTATTCACAACTCGATTAAGTCTATTTTAAACATAGCCACAACAACCAGATATAACTTCCAGCCCATAAAAAATATGGGGCATTAATATAGCATAAGCCAACTTATGTTTAAAGCAACAACGTAAATATATATTATTTGAATATATTCTTCGCAAAATTCCAAAAACTCTAAAATAAATAAGGTTAACATGGGCCTCAAATGTAAGTCGATCATCCACATAGATGCCAAGAACTTTAAGAACAAACAATATCTACAAATGCTTTAAAATATAATTGAGAAGGAACCAAAAATGTAACTTTTGCGAACCATTTACTGTTTCTTGTAATACAATGCTTTGTTATTTGGTTAAATTGTATCTGTCAGCTTAAAGGTAAATGCATCAAAATATATCTATTTATATACAAACTTACATAGATGTGTATCAATCTACATATCTTGAGCAGAAAATGAAGAGAAATATTGCAACAATGACAGCAAACATGTCACCAAAAATAATATACATTCACATTATTAGAGATGAGCGATATTTCAATACCTGTGATCTAATCACTATTTTTTTAACTTCACACATACATAGGTATGTATCTATGTAACAAAAAAACAATATTTTCTGCTTTTTTATTCGAACCTATGTTCAGTGTTACCGAATTTTATATTACTGGCCAAAATGAATTACAGCTGCCTTAAATGTAGAAATTAAATTACATTTTTCATTATTTATTTAAACTATGTACTATTTAATTTTTATGTAAACATGTATGCTTAACAAAATTTTTTGCCTAAATAAAAAAACAACTGCAAACGGTAGTCACGGTAACTATTAAAAAGAATGGTGATATTAAATCGCGTTCGCTGGTAACGATGTTCCTTAAAAATCACAGGATCGCTCATCTCTAATTCCTATTCAATACTGAAAAAGTTAGAAGATAATAAAACATCTGTAGATTTGTGGTCTTCTTACATCTGCATATTTTTTTTCACCAACTCTTAACTTGTTTGATTTAATAAAAAAGAACTACCTACCGAGTGTCTTGCATTGACCTAGGCAGAGAACCGTTTAAAAAGAAAAAAGTCTCAGTGCCAAACAGAGGTTGCATAATTTCAAACTTGTATATCGCTTTGCATCATGTTGTTAGTAAAGTACATGACATTCTTGATTGTTGATATTGTATAATTCTTTTACTTTCACAATTTGTTGATGTCACTATGTGGCGTTGTACCTCACTTGCTTTTGTCCTCAAGTGTGAAAAAATCGTCGATTATTGTTGCTTTCATTGCTTTATTTTGTGGTATTTTTTAACACATTAATTCGATTTGTTACTGTAGTGCAAAATTTTTCTCTGACAGAGAGACATCGCTTAGTCTACTTCACTACGCAAAAAGGGTTTGAACTGGATATTGTAGAAATTACAAACGAAATGACAAACTTAGATGTACCCTTTTTCACCTGTGATGGAAAATGGTAAAACTCTGTTATCTGAATAATTTTTTTACAATTTAATATGTTTTGTTTTGTGATACAAAATAACTGAGCTTTTTCTAAATGAATGCTTAGCTTTATGGTAGTTTGTGAAGAATATGGGGATATTTGGAGGCTTGACACAAAACGCACAGGCTCTCACACCACAAAATTATAGAAATGTGATTTACAGTCATACTTCATTTCTTAGAAATATTTTAATGATATCTAATTTAAGATAGAATCTAAATGAAGTGTCGAGGCAGGCCATCCTAAACAGAAAATATTGTTAAAAAAAATGGGTGAGAAAAAAGGTGGTAGCAGCTCCAAATATTTTTTAACCCACGAATAATACTATTATGTTTTATGGCACTCAAAGCAAATTATTGATATGTGATTGTTGTTAGTGAATCATTAAAAGCAACAAGACTCAAATAGGTGTTTTTATTTCATTTACTTTCGAAGTTTTCTTAGCAATCCAATACATAAACAGTTATAATACTCCCACTTTATGTGTTCTGTAAAAAATAAATGTGTAATATAATCAATATTATATAAATATTGTATTAATTTTACAGGGGGTCGTGGAATTTTGTTTAGATAAATTCCCCAAATCTTCCACCATCAATGCTTTGTCAGAATCAGGCTTTCATTTCTAGAAAGAAAATGTATTATTTTAATTATCATAATCATCAATTTTACTTCAGCCAAATGATGCTTAGGAAATAATGCCGTTTTTTCATTTTCTAATTCCTTCTCGTCTATCATGACTCCCAGCATTATACCTATTGTTGTAAAGTAAGCACTTCTACTCATTACGGTTAATTTGATATTTAACTTAAAATGTTTTAGAAGTTCATTCACTTTAGCTTATATGTGATGGAAACCCTATTTATTTTTAAATAGAAAAATTATAAAAAAAATTAGAGAACAATTAATTATTGCTTTCAGCTCGAATTGAAATCAGTGTTATGTGTGATTAAAGATGAAAAGAATAATAAAAGTAAGATACTAGAAGAATACACGCGATGGTTGTAAATTAAAAAAAATCCCTTATATATTAAAATATTTATATATTTTTTATTCGAATAAACCTGATAACGTAGGGTCGAGAATACAAGGGAATTCAGTTCAGGTCATCAAAAATAGAGTCTAATTGGTAAGAAATGTGATTAAAAAAAGTAGGTTTTGCGGAAAATTTCTTGAAAAAGTTATAAAATAAAATATTAAAACTGTTGCGGCCAACATTTCCACTGGTACGTCCTGCCGCAGAAATAAAAATTATAGGCACCAAATATTTTTAAATGCATTTTTAATTATTACTTAGGCTTTAGTTCATTACCAAATTTAGTTAATCGTAAAGGATGTTGGGAACACAAACCTTTTACAGATAAGCTGCTGTATTCATAAAAAATTAAAATAGATTTTAAATGTATTTTAGGACAAATTTGTATGAAAAATTTGTGATAAGACACATTTCAAATTTTCTTTATTTTTTATGAAAACAGCAGATAGTATTTAGCAATCCCCGACACGTGTCAATTACTTGAAAAAACAACTGACAATTTGTAACCCATTAAAAATTTGTTAAAGACTGCAGAAATCCGGTAAAGCATAATTGGTTTGTACAAAGCAATGAAAACTTTCAGATGCTTGAAATAATTATGTACTTTTCCACCAGACCTGTGCTTGCCCTCATGTTACTGTATTACCAAAAAAAAAAAAAAACTGTTTAGGTGGCAATTATCACCTCAACCGCCTTATGCCCAGATTTTTCTTCGACTGAGTATATATTTTTAAGCAGTGACAAGAAACCAGTTTAAAATATACGTCTTCTAGGTCCATGCAACTTATAAAACATGCTTTTATTTTTACGAACTTTAAGTTGAACCTTCCTTTTGACGCGCAATCTGTCTAGGAGTATTGCCTGGAAGATGGTCAATACTTTAGCTGACGTGTTATTTAAAAGTTAATTGAAATAAATCTAAATTTTAAATAAAATAATAACACACTTTCCTTTAGCGAAAAGTTCAAAATGAAAATGCTTCTTTTCTCCTCGGATATATATATGTAAATATTTAAGCACTTATAAAATTGTTATTAGGGCAACTAAAAATACTAGTTACCCTGTGGTTAGGCCAAAATGTAGAAAACCTAATTTTTTATTTATTAATATGTTATTTTACCGCAATGAATTGAATTCAGAAATAATATACAGGAGTTAAATAAAAAGAATAATTAAAAAGTTTTCATATCAGTCCTATAACATATAAGAACAATATGGAAAAGGGAAAGGAAAAGTGAAGAAAAAATTTAATTTTATTTAATATTTTTTTTCTGCTTTGGTCAAATCCATTGTGGTTTTAAATGTTGGAACCTTTGGTTATAAAATTTATGTATGTTTATGTTTTATACGTTCATATATACATAAATACAAAAATGAGTTAGCACGTATGTAGTATAAAACCCAGGCATTTGAAAGTTCTTTTTGTTGATTCTACTAATAACAATGGTGCAAGTTATGACCAAGTTTTGTTATCTTAACTCGTAGAAAAAGAGAAAATGAAATATTATTTGAAGTCATATAAACATTCAGCTTAAATTGAATTATTTGATAAACATCATAAAAAGAAAATTCGACAGCCTTTTTTCAACTGCTTGGTTTTTTTGGGACAAACCTTAGGAAAAGTTCTATTTTATAATGTCATTTATCAGAGTGTCTAAAAAATTAATAAATTTGTTTGTATAAACAAACACATACAATTTTAATAAATCTATCTGTGAAAATAAGTTTGTACTAGGGACTGTAAATGAATTTGTTTTCGTTTTTATATTGTTAGAAACAATTATTGTATTTATCGTTCTTGTTCAACCACGCAATATACTAAGTTTTCTAACCCATGTTCTATAGAACTACAGTAGCCAATTTTGTTTTTTTATCTGGTAAATGTCTGCACAATAAAATTTGCCAAAAATAAAACCATTTAAATAATTATAATTTATAAATAAATGATTTTGATGGTAGTTTGTCGGTTTGTTATAATTTTTTATTGCAAAATAATACTCTAACTGCATTAAAAATCTATTTTTATTTTGTTAAAAAATCGTTATTAAAATTAAAAAAAAATATATTTACAACAGAGAAAGTAAACTGCTATTGGTACAAATTTTTCACTATCATTCAAACACAAATTTCTCCTTTTGAATGTAGGATTAAAAAAAATGAATAGATATTTGAAGTGACTATAATCAAATAAAAGTATGCATCAAATAATAGGGCTTTTACGCCTATTAACGTTATTTTTTTATGAAATTATGCATTAACGAAAACTTGTAATGAAGTAATGTTCAGTGTACGAATTTTAGGTTAGTAAAAATAACACTTTGGTAAAATTTAAATTGAACATCTCAATTTTTAGTATGACTGCTCCTTTTTCTAGAAAAGCTAATATCTATAAAAATAAGCGTTTTGTTTATATGTTTGTAATCAAAAAACGTTTTGAATTAGTTGTGTAGATTGTTTTGCGAAGCAAAAAATATTATAACATGAAATAGGGTCACTCCTGAGAAAATACATCTCATAACAAAGTCCAAATAAATTCCACATAATCTTTAAACTAAGTAATTTTGTATTATATTGAAGGACAGTTATAGTTTAGTCCCAGATTAGCGTCAATACATATTTCCAAAAATGATCTAGTAGATTATACTGTTGTATTATTTATTATATATAAAAATAAAATAATAAGCCAAAATTAAACATTTTTTAACAAATTTTTATTAATTCCTCATTTTAACCATTAGTCATTACAGGGAAATGCCACTAGAATGCTCTACATACGGTCAAAATAACGTTTACAGATATTTTTGAATATGTATTTGTATAAACTACACCGAATTTGCTAAATAAAAAACCTTAAAACTTATAATAATAATAATATTAATAATAATAATAATAATAATAATAATAATAATAATAATAATAATAATGTTTACACACATAATTTATAATAACGGATGTATGTGCTTCAGGTCTGTTTTTCTAGAATGCTGTACGTTCGTCGATTTTAACTTTTAACTGCACTTGTAAATTTTTAATATTCAATGTTATTATTATTTGTTTTGCATTTGCTATATGCGGTAAATCTGTTTAACTCAACGACTTCCAAATGTCCTTCTAAGTCATCTAAATTATTTTTAGTAAATATTTCTACGTAAAACAATGATTAAAGCTTAAATCGTCAAGCTTATCAGTCAAACTTTATTTTATTAAAATATAATTAAAATAATGTTATTTTTGTTTAAAAAAATTTGATATAATTTTAATGTTAGAGATTTTCTCTTGATAGTTTTTATAATGATCCGTTATTGAATATGACAAATAAAAGATAAAACTAATCCCAATACAAAAGCTGTCATATTTTTTAATTTATTAAAAACACAACAGCTTGATAGTGACAATATTTCACTAGTAGTTTTGCTTGGTTGTGTGTGAAAGAAGGTTTTGTTCTGGAAACGATTTCATTTTACAAAATAAAACTTTTTTGTTTACTTTTATTTAAATTACTTTAGATTATTCTTAAGATATTTCCTATATTCTAAAATGTGTATGTTAATAAAAGAGAATGATGTGTTTAATGATTCATAATATGAATAAAAAAAAAAATAATAATAAAAATAGAGCAGAAAACGATAGAACTTGACAGCAACAAAAACAAAATAACATTTGCAAGCTTTAAGACCCATTTTCTGGGAAATTTATTATGATTCAATTTAAGAGTTGAATAAGTGTTATGCATTTAAAACTTAAAAAGAAGTAGGAGGTCTAAGCAATTTAAAAATTCATTTTCTGATGAATCACACAAAGGCTTTCTAGTATTTTCGATAACAGCGGAACTGTAATAGCAAGAGTGGAGGGAGGCCTAAGTACGCTATAGCACTACAAATGATGATGTAAAGAATTACGAGTACGCAGTACTTGAAGATAAGGAATAAAAATTTATAAAAGCCCAGCAAAAAATTAGACATTACCTTAAAAAGTACTTGCCATATAATGACTTACTATTGTGATTGCCAAATTTTGTTATTTGCTTACAAAACACATTACATTAGTTCGCAAGTAAAGGAAGCAGCAAAAATGTCTCAAACTCATCTAGTGCCTTAGACATCGCTATGAATAAGATGTCACAATATATATACTTTGTGGGGTCGAAAATGTTTATTGCAGAAAATACAAACGGAAAAACGAACTTAGATATACCTTTTTCCACTTGCGGTGAAGGGTATAAATAATTGTGGTAATATTTTTGAACGTGCAAGATCAATCATGTTCTATATTGATTACCTTTATTTATTTAATTGATGGATCAGATCTGAAAGGTGACTCCTCTTCTGACATTTCTAATATGTTATGTTCGAAATTACATAATATGGTAAATAAGATTAATATATATTTAACAGTGCCTAGAAAGGCCATAAAATTTGACCTGGGCAACGCCGGAAACAATAACCTATTACAGCTCATATACTAGAACGACATAAAAATATTTATGCAAACAATTAACAAGAGACTTCTTCCAAAAATAAAAAGAAAGTAGACACAAGCAAGCGTGAGCTTACGTAATTAAAAATTTGATTTGGTCAAACAATTCATATCCCTTTACACAAAAAAAATATTAACACACTGAGGCTCAACCACGCACGCATACAAACTTATAAGAATTTGTTGCATTTTTTACGTTGTGTTGCCTTATTGTTTGTTCGATAACTCTTTTGTTGTTGGATTCTTTGTGCCGTTTGACTGTTTGTTTGTTCATTTATTTTGTCTATTTTTTAAAATGGTCAAATTTCCGTTAGTAAACAACAACAGGAAATTGAGCCAAAAAGAAAATGCAGTAGAAAAATAACACAAGCAGAAGTAAGCATATTTCACGTTACTTTTTTGTTGTTGCCATAAATAGTTAATTTTTATCTACAAAACATAACAACTTAACAACTTTTATTTTTTTAAGTACATATTGCCTTTATTTTATTATTCATATTTTCATTTTTAATTTAAAATAAATTTGTAATTATAATAAGGCTCTTTATTTTATTTGCAAGGGATGAAATTTATAATATTTTAAATTAAATTTTGATTCTTCTGGATTTATCCTATATTTTTTATATTTTGTTTAAAACACGTTTTTTGATTTTTTTTTTTTTTTAAATTTATACTTTTCCCCTAAACTTAAAATTTTCCCTGATTTTCGATGTTATGTTAAAATTCAGGTTTTAGTTGAAGTTTTATAGTGCATTTATATTACACCGAAATCTAGTTTTATGAGATTTCGAGCAAAATCTAGTTGATTTTTAGTAGATTTCCCACACAAAACAAAATCTACTGCTCTACTAGATTTTGACCAAATCTAGTATAACTTAGTGATACAATTACGCTTTTTCCTAAAAGAATGCTGAAAATTACGACGCTATACAACAAAAAATTACATTAGATTACAATTCAAAATTAATAAAAACAAAAAAATTTTGCAATTTTTTAAATAGAAAAGTGTTCAAGTGAAGAAGTAATAGTCTAGTGTAAATGCACTATTAGACTGAAATTCCATGTTTTAAATAAATTATAATTATTTTATGAAATTACATAATTAAATGAAATTTCGATTGCTTTGTTGTTTTCAATATTATTGTATAAACTTAATTTCGTTCATCAATTACATATGTACATACATATTTATGTATGTATGTAGTATATCATAGCTCAGAAAGTGAGTGCTCAAGCTAAATTTTGTTTTTTAAGTATACTTTTTAGTTACAATTAATGTTTATAATCTTTAATTTATTAATTTAATATGTAAGATTTCTAAAATCCAGCTTAAAAAAGTGAGGATTCATCACCACTGATCTCATGCAAAACAGAGCAACGGTCCTTTTCGAAATAGGAGAAATTAAAAAAAAATATTTTCCCGTAAGTTTTCCTAGGAGAAGGTGCAATTAAACGCAAAATATTAATATGACTCCAAAACGTGAAAAAACCACAGAAACTAAAAGAAACATCATTATAAATTTTCGAAAAGTAACTATTGCGTTCGGAAAATTGAGGAAATGGTCAAAAGGACATAAATATTACTTACTGAATTTCTGAAATACATTTGTCTTCGCGAATGAAAGCAAATTTAATATTTATGGCAATGATGGAAGGTGTAGAGTGTGAAGAAAGCCTAATGAAGAGTATATAGAAAAAGTATGTCCGACATTTACATAGAAAGGCTTGGGGATGTTTAAGCCCAGCTGGAGTAAGAAATTTACATTTTGTTGATGGAATAATGGACCTTAAGGAATATATAGAGTTTTTAAGAAATAACCTCCTTCCAAGCATGCGAAAAATGGAAATTGCTGAACACTGAATTTTTACGCAAGACAACGACCCAAAGCATACTACCTTCAATACTAAGTTGTGGCTCCTCTACAACACATCGAAATGGATGGAAAGTCCCCCATAAACACCCGACATTAATCATTTCAAGAATCTTTGGGATCATTCGAAGATAAAGGTTCGAGAAAGGCAATTAAGAAATATATTTAATTAAATAAACGCTCTGCAGGAAGAATTGTCAAGAATTCCACGCGACGTGACGCAACAATTAGTAAACTCCATTCCAAGAAGACTAATAGCAAAAACAAAGTACAAAGGATCCTATACCAAGTTAATTGGATTTATTCCGCCAGTAAATAAAATACTGTTATCATACCAAATTGATCGATGTTTTAGGTGATTTTGTAGCAAACGCAACAAGAAACCACTCACTTTATGAAGGTCAAAATTAAGTATTTTTTTACTTGTTTAAATTATTTGAATAAAAAGTTATTTTATTTATTCAAATTTTTTTTAATTAAAAACAAATTCAAGAGTAATTTTAAGTTTTATGTTTATAATAAAGTTTGTTAATCCAAGTATACGTACATTCTGATATTTTGCCTTGTCTATGATGTTGAAATTTATTATATTTCTTTTATTAACTTCTGATATCTGATTTATTTCTTTTTTTAATATTTTTTATATTTTTTTTTTTTTTATATTTGAATTTTTATTAAATTTTAAGACTTTTTGATGAAATTTTATTTAAATAGTTAACTTAAGCTTTTATTTAAATAATAGATATTGAATAATTGAAAATAATAAAAAACAACATAATTTCCAATTATGCGCAAGAATTTACACATTATCAAAGTGAATGCAATAACTTCAGTCGCACATATGTATAAAATTTATAGAAATGTGATTGATTGTGTATGAGTAAAGCTTGAGAAATTTTATACATTAATCCTTGCTACAATGGTGGAATAAGAAGATTTATGGATAGAAGAATGGATGCACAAATATACATATTTTTCCTGCTCAAATATTTTTTGTGGAATTGGAGATTTATAAATTTTATTAAAACAAACAAAAATTCGGTGAGACAATAAAGCGTAACAAACATATAATACCATTCCCAGCAAAAATTATACATTACCTTGAAAAGCACTTGCAATGACTTACTTTTGTGCTTGCCAAATTTTGTTACTCATTTACAAAACGCATTACATTAGTAAAGGAAGCAGTAATTAAACTGGTTCTTTAAGTTTAAAAAGAATACCTTAAAATACTTACTAATGATTATTATTATTTCCTGCAATAGTCAATGTAATGAATTCTCAGTAATTGATTTTTCCTGCAATAGTCAATGTAATGAATTCTCAGTAATTGATTATAAAATCATCAGGTGGGTAATCCAGTTGGGAAGTCCTTCCACCAAAAATGCTTAGTTCCACACTCGATTACCTTTTTTGAAATTTTTTTCATTTTTTATGTACTTTTTCTTCTAAACTCTCAGTTGAAGTATAAAATAATATATTTAAAATTTCTTTTATAAATGTTTAATCTTTAGTACTGCAGCTTTTTTATAGTTCATTTTCTTTAATTCCTTTTTCATTTGCAAGCCTTTCTATTAATTAAGGCACTAAAGAGAACCGTGTCCTTAATTTAGGAAGGAGTGAAAAATATAAATTAAAAATAATATGAATACGTTAAAAAATATAATTCTAAAATTTTAAAGTTCTCCTTAACAAGCTGTGATAGGAAGAATTACGTAGACAAGTTACATGTGTCTCAATATTTGCTGCAGTGCTGGCATACTATCATCGAAATTTTTTTCGGAGCGAAAGAAACATTTTAAGAGAGAAAGAATTTTTTCGTAGAAAAATAAAATATCGTACATATTTTATTACAATTTGTCTCAATTTGCAATAAAATTGAATATTATGCAGTTGTACACAACATGTGTATATAAACTGAAAAAGTGGCATAAGCATTTGATAACTGTGTATATGTGTGTTCATGAGAGCGTGTATCAGTATATAAGAGCTAGAACTAGTAAAATTATATTAAGAAAAATATAATAACGTGTTTAAAACGTTTATACGAGTTCATTGTCATCAAGCACAAAATTATATAGAGGTGCAGCAAAAGAACGATAAAGAATAAAAAATTGTTTCAAGATATCATTTAATGCTATGATTAACAAGATAGAAATGAAATTAAAAGAAAAAAAAGAAAAAGAGATTAGTAATCCAAGTCTGGAATGCACAAATGTTACGATATATGTACATATAAATGAAAAAAAAAACTATCGATAGATAGTTTTAATGAAATTCCACACGTTCTTTTAATTAAAGAATCGCAATCCTTGTACTACGAAATCTGTTAAATATTTAAAATTTTCTTATTAATTTATGGTTAAGATTAAAAAATATAATTTTATTTTATGACCAGCAATAAGGGTGCCAAAGGAAAAAAATTAACATAAATTTAGTTAATTTGAGTATTTAATTTTTTTAAAACAAAAGTTTGTACAAATAGTTAAATCGAAAATTTGATTCAATTAATTTGAGTAATAAATTTTTTTAAAACAAAAGTTTGTACAAATAGTTGAATCAAAAATTATTAAAAAATTATGTAAATGTAAAAATGGTATCGAAAAATTGCATAAATTGTTTGTCTGCAATGTGATATGTTTTCATTTATTATCCTTATTAGCATTCAATTTAATGCAAAAAGATAAATTTGATAAAGCATGAATAAGAATTGCTATATGTATAACGAAAACAATCTCAAGTATCTAGCGATATAAAGAATTTATCCTGAAGCAAAGTGTAAACAAATAAAACTTTAAAGTATAGATATGGGTAAATTACGTAATTCCTTAACCTGGAAAAGGGATACTTTTACGTCATGTCATTCTACAATATCTATTTCTGACCCCATTACGTTTATATATTCGGAGTTCGGACTTAGCGACGTCCGTATGTATGCGGGTTAAAATCAACTTTACCAGGGCACTAAGTGAGCTCGAGAAAATTTAAATACGCCAGTGGACCGACATAGTTGCGAAAATTTTTGCTATTGAAAAATCAGAAAGATGGTCCATGTCTTTTTATGTCATTTGGAACAAATCTAGTTAAATGAAGTATATTAGAAATTTATGAGGCGATAGAGAATTAGAAAACAAAGAAAAAAAATACCACGATACCCTTAATCACGATCTTTTGGTAATCTTCGAATGGGGCCTTGAGAACAGGGTTTAATTTGACGCTCGTACGGCTGAATGTGCTACCTCATCTAAAATTATGGGTGATATATATTTTAAGGAATCAGATGCTCTCGCCATTCTTGGTGTGAAGATTCAGTGCGATGTTCGATTAAAAAAAAAAATATTTTACTCCATCTGGCTCGTCACGAAAGACTATTTTCGAGTTATCCAGCTGTATTGACTAAATAAAGCATCGACGCTAAATGTGCACCCAAGAAATCAGGGAACTTTTTTCGGAAAACCGTATAATCGTTGGTGCAACGCGCTCAGCGTCAAGAGTGCATCAATATGCAGTCGATTGGTCAGTGAATCGCACTACGCATTAAAAGGAAAATTCATTTTTTGCCGAAGAGTTCGTATGTGGAATAAGCTCCTGAAAAGTTGTATAATGTCACTTTAAATGTGCAAGGATTCAAATCTAATGCCCACAAGCACTACTCCCTCTATCCCTTTATCTCCCTTCCCACAACCTAATTTCCTAGTTCTGGCGCAATGCATAAGTAGGGGTTATCCCCTGAGTGCTGGTCCTAATTATAAAAAAGAAAAAGAAGTTAAAAAATTGACCATATTTCTTGAGTTTTGTGCTTTTTTATAGAAAAGTACGATTGTGAAAAACATTTATTAAGATATCAATATGTTTATCATATGAAAGTTTTTTAAGGGACCTTTCAGCAAATGCTAAAATTTTTAAAAAATACTTAACCCATTAAGAGCCAAAGACATTTTTATGTAAAATTATATGTAGTACTTATTTTTATATCTTATTTTAAAATTTTTGTTACCCCAGTAGACTTTTATATTAAGTGAAGAGTAAGTATGATTCGGCAATATAGCACACTTACTATTATTTTTTTTAATTTTAGAAAATTGGTTTTTTTAAATCACTTAAAGTCCACAACACGTTTGAGTAGTGCAATATTATTTAAAACATATTTTTTATATTTTCATCAAAAAAAAGGAAAAAAATAATATTACTTTCTTGTGCCAGATAAAGAATGTTTTTATAGAAAATAGAACCTTGCAATGGAAATTTTTTTTATATTGGCATTAAATTTACCTTACTCGAAA
The DNA here is from genome assembly GCA_937654795.1 of Cistogaster globosa. Lineage (NCBI taxonomy): Eukaryota > Metazoa > Arthropoda > Insecta > Diptera > Tachinidae > Cistogaster > Cistogaster globosa. Next base: position 33,985,645 of record OW569407.1, read on the forward strand.
GATTATCTTCTGGCATTATAATTTAAATGTGACTTTTGGCCAATGGCTGCCAAGACTGGTTCAAACGCAGTGTAATCTGGAAGTCCAAATTTTGATGACTCTTTCCAACATATTTGGGCGTATGTCGGTAATAACACGGCGAACGTTATTCTTCAAGTGGTATATCGTTTAAGGCTTATCGGTGTCGACAAGCGCGTTTACAGCATTAACTCGCATGATACTAGAGGCTCTATTCTGGTTACCATTGACTGTAACGTTCTCACCGCCATCGTTTATGAAGAGGTACGGATAGTCAGTTTTTTTGGATGTAGCGGCATCTCAATATATAATTGAGGATTATTAGCATTTTATCAACTAAAACTGATATTTTTGGCAAAAAATAAGCTTTTGAAAGTCGGGATCAATTGAAATTTCTTTTTTGGCTCCTTCACTAAATCTTCACCTTGATAGGTGATCGTGAGACTTCAGTTATTGCACAAGTTGGATTTTGTAAGCAGGCAAGCCAAGATTTTTCCGCAAAACCTTCCATAAGTATATGTGTGTTCATCTGTAATACGTCTCTGTAGAGGAGTTTTACTACTTAGAGTAAACGAGTTGCAAAAACGTTCCATAGTTAATCAAATAACTGATCTAATAAATAATATTGACCGTAAAATGAACGTAGTGCGCAATATGTATCTTGAACAAAACTATGAGTTTCAATGTAAATTTGCACATTTTGGAAGAGTTGTTCTGGTGTCGGTCTACTTACGTTGAGATGCTAAGTTAATCTAGACATTAATCACTTGAAACTGAAAAAATGACCGCCAGCTAAAAAAATTGCTATCAACTTAAGTTTATGTACATATTTTGTGCAACAAGCAATCCGAATTGAAATTCGTAAGTGCAAATGACTTTGTATTGGACATGCACTACACAAACCGCCTAACGATATTCGAAGCAAGCCATAGACTGGAACCCGCAAAGCAGTCGACGTATAGGAAGACCATCACTTATCTGGAAACGGCAAATCAAAACTGAGGTTATATACATTTATCTTTATTTTTGGAAGTATAAGCAAATTTACGTTAATTTCTTTAAAACAAAAAATATTTACATACAGCAATCACTGTTCGATTTTTGATCTGCTGCTTTGTAATAACTTTATTTTTTCTTTAATATTTAATTGAAACAATTTTGTTTTCTATTGTCTTATTGTTTATTCAGTTTCAGTTTAGTTAAGTTTAGCTAAGCTCAGCTGGGAGCTCCTGGGTTGAATTTGAATATGCTCAACTTGGAGCTAAAATTCATCTGTGTGTTAACAGCCAAATCATAGCCGTTTATAAGGGGCGAATGAGATGGCTGTTACTAGTCTAGAGTTTGTTATACAATTATACTAATACTAATTTATCTGTAATATTTTATATAATTATTATTATGGCAACGAAAATGTAAAATGATCTTGTCTAAAATGTTCTTAAATTTATGACTCTATTTACGCTAATATGTTAAAAACAACAACACCGTTAGTTGGCATATTTTGGTGGTGTATTCTTGTGAAGGCCACTTGGCCGTCGCATGCATACAAATACACGCATACAATGCACTTGAATTGTTTGGGTTATTTCAAACCTATTATTGTATCAACCGTAAGCAATAATATTTATATTTATATTAGGGTGGTTCTACTATGAGCGTGAATATTTATATTTGTATTAAGGTGGTATCACAACAGCTTACTGTTCAAGTATTCAAGCTGAAGTTCAAGCTAAATGTGTTAAATAGCAATTATTAAAAGCCAGAATACAAATATTCAGTATTAAGGAAATTTCACTAATATGACCCAATCATTATTTAAAATTTATTCTCTATTTTAATAAGAGATGTCTTTTCATTTATGTGCTGTTTAAAGTTAGATCACTGTATTTTGAGTTATTAAATTATCAAGAATCTTGCCTTACTAAATCTATGAATGTATGAAAATAAGAACTTGCCATTGGTGGATACGATAAATATCTCGCTATTCATATTGTAGTATGAAGCGTCTGGTGGTGGAGCTGGTATGGGGGACGAAATATAAGCTGCTTTATTAATTAACATTTAGTCATCACGAGCTCTGTGATCTATTATGTTTGCAGAATTCTGAATTTAATGCGAGATAATGAATAGTGCAAAATGCTGAAAATATTTGTCTTAGTTTTTTGTAAAACACAAGCTTTTATTTAAAAAAAAAAAAAACATAATTAAACAACCATAGCCAAGGGAAGAAAATGCAAAAAAAATAACCTGCCATTAAACGTTATACGAAAGGAGAGAAGAGAGAACTAATCGACTAGCATTTTTAATTAAGTACTGATAAACAGAGGCCACAATGCAATCGAATCTCCGTAAAGTTTGCGAAAAACGAAGATAAAAACTATAGCAGAGTGTGTTAGTATATTTAGTTATAAAATTGTTGCAATTTGCAATTGAGAATCGAAAGTAAATGCATTAATTATAAAACCGTAATGTTTTTCCATTAGTTTATATTCATCCCATTATTATAATATTTTTTCGCCTAACTATGTGCCATTTCATTTTGTAATGGTAAGCAAAGATTTTTTAGATGAGAAAATTACACTTTAAAGCAAATACAACACAACAAACAGCAACAACATCAGCAGTAATTTTTGTTTGAAGCACCCTTAGGCCAAAGCAAAAACAACAGCAAAGAAAAGTTTTGCTATTCAAAAAGCTAAAATGCAATTGCAAGAACTCACTTAATATAATTGGTAATATTTACAAACAGATATCTATTCTTATTACACAACAAACCAACCAACAAATAAATTTTTTTATCTGCGAAGCTGCAATCACAAAAATTTCTACTCAATAATTACATGAAAATGCTAAATAGCAATACACAGCAGCATAACACAGCACAGAATAATCATTGAAATTATTTAAGTAGGTGGTGTTGTCATTTTCTTTTTCAAATTAAATTTAATAAAATTAAAGATAAAAAAACAAAAAATTAAACGAAAGCAGTTATAAACAAAAACAAAAAAAAAAAAACGAAATGTATCGTACGGTACGATTCGCACTGATGTCGGATAAATAAGAAATTAAAGGAAATTAAGCTTTAAACTATTGAAGTCTATGCTTCAACGTAGCATTATTACAACAATGCAAGCTCTAGCACAACTTCATCATCGTCAAAAACATCTCATAATAGGCATCTATTTTGCAAGCAAATATGTCTCATTAAATGACATTGCGTTTTATTTGCAATTGTGTAAAAAAAACATTTGAGAACAAACACCTATTAAACACCATTTGAGAACAAACACCTACCAACAGATTGTGCTTGATCCCAACGAGCATTGCTAGTTTTTTTTTTTTGCCTTCTTGCCAAAAAAATCTTTGAATATCGCCAATATAAAAATGTATAATATTAGTAATAAAAATATTTTTATGTTATCAAAATAAATATTTCAAAAATAAAGGTTCAGGTAATTTTCTTATTTTATTGTAAAAAATGAAATGTATTTATTAAAAATTCTGTTTTTGCTTATGTAGCAATGTATTGGGGTGACGCTGCCAGATTACGCACCTAGGTGTTATCTTTCTCTCTCTCATTACTTTGGTTATGTCATTTACTTTACTAGGGTGTCAGACGATCAAGTTTTCATTCAAGTTTCATTCAAGTTTTAAAATGTCTCTCATTTTTTAACGAACACACTCACACTTTAAGAACTTGCTGAGAATTTGCTTTCAAGTTTTCGTTCAATTGAGTCTTTCAAATTACATTCAAGAAAACAACTGATTGACGTTTTTCCCTCCAAATTTGTTTTAAAAATTCTGCTGTCAGTGTTTTCTTGACATCTTGCTTAAAAACTTGCTTTCAATTTTTTGTATATTTTGACAAGCAGTATGTGTAAATTTCTTGAAAGAGAATTGAACAAAAACTTGACCGTGTGACTGAACCGTTAAGCTTATTGATTGATGTTTCTTTTTATTTTAATGAATGTACACATGGCTCATATTGTATAATGATATTTGTATTTCTCTACCATATGTAATTACCCAGAATAAGAATGTTTTAGAAAATAAAGGAAGCGTCAATCTGTTTGAGTAAGCAAGGCCATTAAGAAGTGTTTTATTCATTACTAAACTTACATTTAACTTTACCGTGCCTCATAGAAATATATATTTTAATGGATATATTATGTAATGAATAAAATCCCAAAATATATTCAAATCCTCCCCCTTCCCGATTATGAAGGGAAGTGTTCTGCAGTGTGTTTCATAAACTCCAAACACGTTTTACTGTTCCGAATCTTTCGAAAACTTTTTAACTTGCAAACAAAAAAAAAATTAATTTAATATAAAGAGTTAAAGCGTTTAATGTAAGAAAAAACTTTCTAATAATTTATTCATGAAACAAAATTTAAATATGTTTTTCCTCAACAAATATTTTATTATTTCCGCTATTTTCTAGATAAGTTAAAATAATGGGCTTGAGGGTTGTTCTTCCAAACCTAAGAATTGTGGTGTAGAAATATTGATCCATATCACCCGCATCCACGTCAACAAATCTTTAACCCAATTTAAACAGTTCATTTGATTAATAATTGTATTGCCCAAGCTAAGTTGGACAATACAATTGCATAATTGATTTTTATTGTTGAATAAAATAAACAATTGTAAGGTAGTTGAATTATAACTTGGTTGAAAATGATACTTACCATTGTTTATACTTACTAATATTTGATACTTACCATTGTTTATAGTTACTAATATCTTACAATTGTTTATATTTACTAATATCTTAATACTTACCATTGTTATACTTACTTATGTGGATACTGACCTTAATTATACTTACGGATAATTTTATTATTTAATTTATATTTACCCTTTGAATACTTACTTGAATTTACCTAATGTAAATAATTAGAAAAAAAACCTGTAAGGTTGCCCACACTGATATTGAAAAATCTACAAATTTTCCAATCGTACCTTCGAGTTACATCTGCCGACGTTTTTCGCGCCTTGATGAAGCGAAATTTTTTGGATATTTTGTCATTACCAATTGAACAGTTTGAGCAACTAGCCGACAACAACCAACCCCAGCATTATCTGTGTCATCATCATCAACTACCAACATCATCGCCGAAGCCATTAAGTCTTTGGCGCAAGTACTCTGCGCTACCGATAAGACGGCATCTGTTGCCTAACGCCAAGGCCGGCGGCATGTCCAAGCTAAGATGGACATAAACTTTTTTATATGAATAAATTGCATAATTGATTTTTATTATTGAATAAGATAAACAATTGTAAGGTAGTTGAATTATAACCTGGTTGGAAATGATATTTACCATTGTTTATACTTACTAATATTTGATACTTACCATTGTTATACTTACTAATGTTGGATACTGACCTTAATTATACTTAGGATAATTTTATTATTTAATTTATTTTTACTTACTAATATTTGATACTTACCATTGTTATACTTACTAATGTTGGATACTGACCTTAATTATACTTAGGATAATTTTATTATTTAATTTATTTTTACCCTTTGAATACTTACCCGAATTTACCTAATGTTAATAATAAGAAAAAAACCTGTAAGGTTGCCCACGCTGATATTGGAAATCTCCAAATTTTCCAATCGTACCTTCGGGTTACATCTGCCGAAGCTTTTCGCGCCTTGAGGAAGCGATTTTTTCTTGATTTTTTTCATAACCAATTGAATAGTGCGAGCAACTAGCTGACCTTTTGCCATAAAATTAAAATTAATACAAAATTTAAATCATACTGTAATAATAAGTTAATTATTGTTAATAAATTCTTTACTAAAAAAAAATACTTCTAACTCCTTTTATTTCTTTTCCATAACCCTCTCCATTGTAATTTGCACTACTCGAGTAAATTATAATAATAATATATTTATTTCAGATTCTTTACAAAGAAAGATTATTTCAACGCAATTTTTATTGCCATAACATCAATTTTGTTCAGTATACATGTTAATTAGATATAATATTTTTATTATCACACTGCCTCTTCTCTTTTATCGGCTTTACCGTTTGACATTTGATTCAAAATTTAACGTTTATTTACCTTAATATAGAAAGGCCCTAACTGTTTTATATTTTTAATTTAAAGTTTTACACATATTTCGATAAATGACTCTTTAATGCACTACTAAAAGATTAGAAAAGTTGTAACAATTTTAAATTGCTTAGAGAATACAGTAACACAATGTGCTAATAAAAAATGTCCAAGTGCAAAACTACTTTAAAGCAAGTTTTCTCCTTTTCCTGCTAAGAAGAGCAAACGTTAGTTATGGCCTTTCTACATTAAGGTAACGACATACAAGGAAGACTTACTCTGTATGTAAAAATATAGGAGTCATTAAAAGTATTATTTATCATCATTTAACGCAATGTTATCATAGAACAATTATATAAAAAATAGCTAATATTATAGTCATTCTAAAATTTTCGTCACCAAAAGGTACTTTTCAGCTCCACGTTTGACGAGAAATCGCCATAACTCACAACACTGATCCCAACACACACAATACAATGTGTAAAGAGACGTAAATAACGTTCATAAATAAAAACAAAAACACTTCAAAATATTTTAGGGATGAGATATCTGTTACTGTTTTCTTCTTTTACGACTCTTGTATAACATCGGAAGTCTACCAAAATTAGTTACTGTCCCTTGTACTAAATAGTATAAGATAAATTTTAAATATGAATTCTTTTGCTTGCGAAGTTTTCACTAGCCCCGAAGGCTACTTACATTGCTTAGTTTTTGAGTCAATTCGCTTTGCTTGACAAAAAGAGCTAAAATCGATCTAGGTCACACTCTAAATAAAGCTCTTTGGACTGCATACGAGTTTTGCAAAAGAAATGTTTGATGCGACATAAACAAATTTTAAAATGCTAAATTTGACCTTCAGCTGCAAAAAAATATTTCGTGTTGAAGGTACTTAAATAGGGAATATTTACTTAACTTATTAAAACAACTCAGCTCGTTTTATCCTGACATAATTTATAACTCATTTTAGTTTAAATAACTGTCGTACGAGACAAAAAAAAAATAGGTTTTAAAGCGAACAAAATGCTTTTTTCAGCGAAAGCTGAACAATAAATTAATGTGAATGATTTTAGAATGAGTGAGTGAGTCAATGTTTTTTTAATGGGCTAGATTTTACTAAAAAAAATTATGACTAGTTTTTTTTTTTATTTAACCTTACTTATGGCGTTTTCTTTTCTGATAAAAATGTTGCATTGTTGAACATATGTATGAAGAGCTTGGTGTTCTTTTTTGAAGAAAAGTTCGAGAGTTTAAATTAAAAGTATACGTACACATATGTATATGTTGCATATTTTACCCTCAATTTCATGTAGTTACTTTTTTTAAGTAGTTATTAGTGTTATATAGTTATATTGCTTTATGTTTAAAACGCTAATTAAAATTTACTGATATGTGATATTTTGTACTATTGTAACTATAAAATGTTTATCAATTTTTCAGGGCTTAGGTATTTTAACATAATGACGAAGTGAGATAAAAAGGAAATATATTTCACAAAGTTGCAAAATTAAATAAATTAATTATAGTTTTCTTTCCGGAATATAAAGTTCTAGCTGCTTTTAATTTCTGACTTTTGGAACAGAAGAAGTGCAATTGAAATATGTGTATTATAATATTTACGCTTTTCTACTTTTTACCCAAATTATAAAAAAAAATACTTTTCATCCATAAACGGTCCCTTTTTCATGTGTGCTAGCGAAAACATACATTCTACCGAAAAACGTTGAATTTCTATTTTAAAATCATTAAGTCATGGCAATATAAGTTAATTTCTAAACTAAAAGCGGCTCCCATGTTTGTTATGGTATTACTCATAATCGCAAGAACTTTGTAACTCCTGCCAACCAAGCCACGCAAGTAAAAATGGTTAAAGTGAGCACTTTCATTTTCTTTTAATTTTTATCTGTACAATTTGAAACTCTTGCTGTTTTTATTTATCTGAATATAAATAATTGAATTGCTCTTCCAAAAATAATTAGTTAAAAAATAAATAATTTTGATTATACATACTTTTAAATTTTACACTAGCGATGTCATATGAAGTACATTTTGCATGGTCGCGTAGGTTGCAATTCTTTGTATTTTTCAAATATTTTTTCTTTATTTTAATTGCAATATAAATGTCTGTTTTGATTATTACTTAATAAAATTTCTTCAAGTAATTTCGATGTATTAGTATTAAGTGGTGTTTTTCAATGTCGTACGGTACATTGGATAGAAAGATAATTCACGAAATATGTTTATAGTCCTTTAAATTTTATTTATTCTTTATTAAATATTATTGTGTATGTATTTTGTTTATAGTGTATTAATTTTAATGTTTTTATATTATGCTACTTCTCTTTAAGTATGCCTGAGTTAAATTTGTTATGCAATTGCATTCTTCACCTATACAAAATAAGCTGCCCCTAGTAAAATAACTTATTCCTCACATTGTCCCATTTATATCTTAATATCATCCCATACAAAGTACTGCAACAGTTCATAAAATAAATATGATTCTTTTAAACATAATACAAACTTTTTAAAACCCTCAAGGAAAAAGCCATTTATAATTGTTAGTTGTTAGTTTGCGATAGCAATTAGTTTGCCTAGCAATTAAATCATAGGTTGGTTTTATAGTGTTTTTTGTCAAAATATTGCACTACATTTTTTCAACTGTCGCAAAATATCAATATTTAAGTTCTGGCGAGCATGTCATGCATGAAATTAATCCAGTTGTTTTATAAACTAAGCCTTAAAAACAAAGCAAGAATCTGGTTCATAAATGAAGTAAAAATTTATTAATTACATTATGTTTCAAATGTTGCTCAGTGTGTGATATGTTCAATTACTTTTTGTAATCGCTAAAATTGCTGATCTATTTTGTTTTCTCATTTTTATATAAATACCTTTTGCTCCTCAAAATCTTGTTTGTTAGTTAATATTTTTCGTTTTGTCATTACACACAAGTTGGATTTTGTAACATAACAACAATAAAGCTAAATGTAAAGCGCATTTATTTCAAATATTATTAAAAGAGAACACAAAACATTTTTTCATTTATTGTATACATTTCGATTTGTTAATTTTCTATCAATATATGTAAATTGTTTAGTCAAAGCAACATCTTGGTTTTAGCTGAATCTTTTGCTGTTTAATTCAACAGACCTTAAATGATGACTTAAGTCAAAATTTCCAGTGTTCAAATTTTTTTTTTCGATTTAATAAAATCTCAGTACCAGAGTCCTGATACGCAACGCACTTCAATATAAAATAATTGTCAATTTTAGTACATGATTTTAACATGAGAATGAAGATAAAAGATCAGGTTTGTTAGGTCGAAAGACATTTGAAATAGGTAGCCATTTGTTTTTTTTTAGTTTATATCTAGCCCATAGAATGTCTGTATATTTATAAAAGAAAAATAAAACAGTAAAAATATTTGAAAAATTAATTTTACGTAAAAAAGTAATATGTTTCTACAACAAAGTTTTAATCGAGTGGAATGAGAAAAACGTATGATAAATATCTGTTTTATTATTAGTTTTAGTTATTATTTGATAATGTATTTATTTAAAAAAAACAACCGAAATTTTTTGATTTGCATTCCGCAAAATTTTTATTTTTTTTTTTTACATGGATTAACTGTTCATATGTTCGTTGTTTTTTGTAATTAAATATTAAAAGTTTTACACAATTTAACGTACGTTAACATATGTAACTACATAAATACATTATAGATTTAAAGTCACATTCATATAAATTTATTATTGTTGATTATTGTTGTTTTTGCTTAAACTTTGATTTCTGTCTTTACTTTATTGTTTGGACAAAAATCTTTAGTTTTTTTAAAATGTAAGTGAGTAATTTCCTGAAGAGCTAAGTAAGCGGTAGCGAAATTGCCATCGAAACTTGCTTTCACCTTCAATAGTCAATATCGGTGATTTTAATAATTCGGTCGGGATAATCAGCACGATTTTTAAAGTTTAAAGTTATTTTTTTGTTTTTTAATTTATAAGTTTTTTTTCCATTCAAGATTTGAACCGTGAATATTTAAATGAATTAAAATTTATTGTTTTCTGGCTGAGGTTTATTTATTAGTTTAATTTCTAAAAATCTTTAGAAAGAAAAATTATTTACAAATGTATGCGGACGTTTTCCAAAGAAAACAAGAAAAATTAGACGCTAGCAGAATGTATTGTCGCATTTTCAGAACCACCAAATCCATCATCAGCATTCTTCGCATCTATCTATCTTAAATTGTGTATATTGTGAACATCATCTAATTAACCAACTAATTTTGTAATTAAAAATACGAGGAATATTCATATCAATATTAATTTGGTTAGAGGAAGTCGACACACAAACCCAAGTTTTTCTTCACTGTACTCTTTGTAATTTGCCTTATACATTTGTTTTTGTACTTTTGTATAAATAATCGATTGATCACGAGTGCAAATTTTGCTTTTGTCTGTCATTCTTACTTTCTTACCCACAACACTGAAGATACTGTTCCAGTATCATATTAACTATTGTGGAGTTAGTTATGAATGTACGTGCGCAGGTAGAATAAACGTTTTAGATTGTTACAGAAATCTGACAAAAGTGTTTGAAACGTAATTTTTATTTTAAGCAAAAGTTTTTATTGAATACAAATTTAGAAATTTTTCATTTATGTCATCAGATTGGACATCAACATTGCAACACCAAATCCAACTAAAATTTTTGTTATTTTTATCGTTTTACTTCTAATCGAAACCCTTTTGCACAAGATCGCTCTCACCATAGAAATAGAGTTAACCACAAAGGGAATTCCGAAAAGTAAGAAAATACAAAAATGTCTTTAAGGCCGTCGTACAACATTTACAATAATATTTAAAGTAATCGACGTGAATTAACTGACACCGACGATCTGGAATTCTGGTGTATAAGTGTGTATTACACAGAAAAACTATGAATAAGTTCTATTTAAATTAACATTTGTTTAAAGGTAGCGTCAAGTTCTATTACTTTTTAATTAAAGCAATTTGTATTTTTTTCTCCATAATTTTATTTTTATAATAAAAACAGGTAAGAGTAACTTTACATAAAAGTGGCATCGGCTCTTAATGGGTTAAGCATTTTTAAAAAATATTAGTATTTCCTTAAAGACCTTTTCAAAGAATTTAAAATGACACCCACATTGACATTAAAAAAAAATTTTTAAATTTCAGACCCCCGTAACTCGGAAAATATGGGCGAGCGCCAATTTTTTCACTTGATGTTTTTTTTTCTTTTTTTTAATTCTCTATCGCCCCATACATTTATTTTTTTGATTGGAAATACTAAATTGTTCAAATGACACGAAAAAATTAGGGGTATGCGTAGTGCTTTTCCTGCTGCAGGACATGGACCGACAATGCTGATTTCCAATAGTACCTCTTTCGGCACTATGTCTGATCGATTGACTTATTAATTTTTTTTTGTGAATTCTTGTGAATTTTTGTGATTTAAACACTAACATGGACGGACAGACGGACATCGCTCAATTGACTTCGCTATGCATAAGGATTCAGAATATGTATACTTTATGGGATGTGAAAAGGATATTGTAGAAATTACACACGGAATGACAAACTTATATATACCCTCTATCCACTTTTTGTGCAGAAGGGTATAATAAAAATTGTTTCAAATAAAATATTACGCGGGAGAAAGATAAAAATATTTTTAATTCTCTGTCACCTTAATATTTGCGTTTTTTATTGGAGTTACTTCACTAACTATATTTACACAGATAGTGAAGGGTATATAAGATTCGGCATAGCCGAATATAGCACTATTACTTGTTAGTTTTAGTTTTAAATAATAAATATTTTGTGTAAATATCATGAAATATTTATATATACTCGTATATTGGAATTAAGCATAACAAAAAAGATTCTAAATAATAAATTTTTATATCTATTTTTTGCTTGAACTTTTTTTAGCGGGCATAGGCCTATATACTCTGCCTTAATTGCAAATGCCTGCCTACTACGGTTGAAAAACTAAAGCCATATAAGTGAAATTTACAATATTATTTTATTTATTTTACATCTGTCTTGTAGTGCATCTATACTTAGTAAAGGCACTGTAAGAATATTATTTAATATAAGTTAATTGAACTTGCAATTCAATCCATATTTGTTTAAAATAAGTATTTTTAAGAATTTAGTGAAGTAAAATTATGAATTGAATTTGTGCTTGGTCAGCATAAATGAACATTAAACTTTTTGTGATGAACTGTTACCATAGGAATAATGTATATGATGTTTGTAATGTAATATGATTTTTGAATATTCTCTAAATAATTGTTTTCACGCGCCAACAAATTATGGTAACTAAAAACAAAAAAAAAAAAAAAAAAGAAATAAAGAATTTGTCAAAAGTGCAAATTCCCGTGGGAACAGCGAATTCACTATAGATTGGTTATTGTGCCAAATTAATGCTGCCCATAGAATAAATTAGTATATAAGTTGGAAATTTAAAAAAATAAAGACAGAATTGATTGAACAGCTTAAAGAAAAAAAGGTCTTTCTTTCTCTTCTCATTTGGCAATCGGCACTGTTGGGTGCTGAAGAAAAACGGATGCAGAGCTTAGCAAATACTGAAACAAGTCCTTTTCTTTTTTTTGTTGACTGTAAATAAACTCATTATATGGCGATCCTGCCAATCTAAAAAGAATCCTATAAATAAACAGGATAAAATTGTAATTTTTTTTGGAGGAATTTTTTTTTTTTAATTTTTTCCCTTGACGGAGAGTTCTACAATTTTAAATGACTCAACAAGAGGTAGACGAAATTTTTGAGAACTGGAAAAAATATCTGCACGAAGAATACGTTCCAGAAGGAACATCAGTTGAAGAACCAACCACCTATACACCCACACCGAAGTCTGCTGGCCCTAAGCCAATTACAATAGAGCAGTATCAGACTAGACAGAAGAATCAGAAACTACATCTACAAAACCTTAGAAACCAAGCCACAAGTAAAAAGAAGAAAGGAGGAAAGAAGCTAAAATTTCAGAAAGCCTGCAAGGACCTGCAGCGTATAATAGGCATCAGTGAGGGAAGACAAAAACAACGATTGATACAGCAACTGATAGAACTCAGGAAGGCCGGTTAGAGAAACCATAATAAAATATAATATAAAAAAAAATAAAACATTCTTCTAGGATTTTGATAAAACATTAAAATTGCACTTAAAAGATTTTGTATATATATTTTTCGTAAAAATGTATAGAAAAATAAGAAAAACCCAAGAAAATTTTGATAAGTGATGAATCTAGAATTACATACTTTTCAGATAACAGATGAAGATAGAATAGAATATACATTAGAACAAATCAAAATGGCTATCGCAGATGCAAAAGTAGAGGGCCATGCGATTGCCAACGCTACAAATACAAATAAAATAACAATAGACCTGGAAATAATAATAATTCTTTTATTAATTTTCGTAGCAGTAGTAATATTCAAGTTTCTACAACACTATATAAAAAAACAGGTTGTAAGAAATTCTGTACAAAATGCATAAATAATAAAACAAAAATAAAAAAATTTCAATGAAGCAGATCTTTGACGAATTAGAAAGATTAATTGTGAATGCTAGGAAATCAATAACAAAAAAATATACAAAAGAAACTAAACAAGAAAAACTAAAGTTAATAGAGCAGTTAAGTAAAAAATTCGGAAAACTTTTAGGACATTTAGAGATTCCCTTAAGAGACGAAAAGATTATTCAATTTAGAGACTTGAGAGAAACAGCAATTCAGCTACT